>CM053406.1:39167262-39192298 GCA_028644305.1 Xerus rutilus
TGATTGCACAAATGGAACATTGTTTAATAGAGCCATTGGTGAGTTGTAGTATTAACAATAGAGTGATTATCAAAACTAGGATATGGAAAAATTTTTAGAGGCATTTTGTCAGTCTTCATTTGTAATTGTGCTATCATTTGAATCTAGTTTTAGTTACATCTGCCAAATCTATGGAGTGGTATTACTGTTGAAGTTTTAATGATACAAAGTATATATAGTGATTATCAGAGATCTTGTAATACAGTGTACATATATTCTGTCTTTCCTTTTACAGGATGGATTCTTAACGTATGGTCCATGGGTAGAGTTCAAGGTTATTTGAACTTGGAAAGGAAAATGATTGCATCTTTATTTTTAGTAAGCACTAAATGAAATTTAGTGTTTCTTCCATTTTGACAGTAAATCAAACTGCAAAAGTGTTAGCAGTACATATGACTCACTATAGAAATCTCAGATAATTTCAGATACAGTTGGTGCTCCAAATATGTGGGTTCCACTTTCATGGGTACAATCAATAGCAAATTGAAAATATGAAATAAAAAATTGCGTTCATACTGAACATGTACAGACTTATTTTTCTTGTTATTCCCTGAATACCAATTTAACAACTGTTTAATAGGATTCATATTATCTTAGATATCAGTAATCTAGAGATGATGTAAAGTATATATAGGAAGATGTTTGTAGGTCATATGCAAATAGTATGCCATTTTATATAAGGAACTTGTGCATCTGCACATTTTGATATTCAAGGGGAACCTGGAACCAATTCCTGCATAGATACCAAGGGATAACTATGTTATGGTTGTTGCAGATAGCTTGAAATATCTTGACATTAATCTCTTCTTTGAAATTGCCATAATTAGACCTGCACAGAGATATTATTTATTGCATTAATAAAGAAACAAATATATTACTATATCACAGATTTGTTTTATATTTTTATTTATATTTTTATTTTAATATAATATATTAGATTTATATTTCAAAATAATAATTTCAGGCAGGCTGATGGCATTTGTCTGTAGTCCCAGCTACTTGGGAGGCTGAGGCAGGAGGATCACGAGTTTGAGGCTACCCTAGGCAACTTAGTAAGACACTGTCTCAAAATTTAAAAAGAACTGGGGCTGGGTATGTGTTCACATGCCTGTAAATCCCAGTGACTTGGGAGGTTGAGGCAAGAGGATCACAAGTTCAAGGCCAGTCTTAATAGCAACTTAGACTCTGTCTCAAAAACAAAATTAAAAAGAAAGGGGCTGTAGGTGTGGTTTAGAGGTAGAAGGCCTCTGGGTTCCATTCCCAGTACCACACAGACAAAAAGGGCTGAAGATATAGCTAGCGGGAGGACATTTGCCTAACATGTACAAGGCCCTGGGTTCAACCCTCAGTACAGCACAAACAAATAAATTTCAGTGTAATTTTTTTCCTTTCTAATCCTGTACATGTTGTTTATTTTTTTGAGAAGTTTTATCTGAGAACAGTTGTAAACTTACAGAATTATTGCAAAGATAATACACCTTAGGTACTCTGCATTCTGTTTCTCCTGTTGCTAACATCCTACATCAATATGGTACATTTTTTCTCAATAATTGTACCAATGTTGCTATGTGCTTTAACTAATGTCCTTAGTTAATTTAGATTTTCTTAGTTTTCCCTAATGTCCGTTTTCTATAACAAGATCCTATCCAAGATACCACATTATATTTAATAATCTTGTCTCCATACCCCTTGGGTTGTGACAATTTCTCAGACCTTCCTATTTTGATGACTAATAGTTTTAAAGAATATTAAAAAAAAGTTTGTGGCACAAAAAAAGTGAAGAATTCCTGTGTTAGAGGAATTTTCTGTAGTTATATGGGGTAGCCCTAGATTGAATTTTCTAATGGGCTGAAATCAGATATTTTTGTAGAATGTTTTCTGGTTGGGATTTGTCTAATGATCTCATGTTTAAAGGGAATTTAGCAAGGCCTGTGTTCAGGTTCTTCTCAGTTCTTCTCAGATAAGGACGTTCCTTTTCTTCCAGAATAGGGAGAATATCTATCTAATGAGGATGTTATGATTTGTTTGAGGAAGGATGGGTGGGAAAAGGTCAAGAATGACCTTCACAGGGTATATAATTGGCCTCAGGGGAGAGGGGTGAGAGGAAGGTGAGAGTGACTCTTCTGCTTCTGCTGTTTTCTCAAATGTCAGGGCACCTTGTTTTGGGATAATGTGTCCTAAATGCCATTGTACATAGACCATGCTTATACTCTACTACCTTAAGGGTGGAGTATCTTAAAAAGTTATTTGTAATCCCATTTCTTTTATTTTATGTACATATAAACATTCTGAAAACAGATACATAGGATTCATCAGGGTTCCAAAAAGGTCTGTGGCACAAAAAAGAATTCCTGTGTTGGAGGATCTTTCTGTAGTTATATGGGGCAGCCTTAGATTGAGTTTTCCAATGGGCTGAAATCTGTTTACATTGGTATTTTAGGCCTGTCTTTATTGTTTTGTTTTCACATTCCTTTGTGTCCTTTGCTCTGGCTCTGTAGAGCTCCCTGTGACCCTCTGAACAGGTTACTATTTTATTTTAAGCCTCAGGAATGTCTTCCTTACCAACCCTATTCCCATTAAAGTACTGTTTCAGTTTCTTTCTTCTGTGAAGCTTTTAATGTCTTATGCTGTACAGTGTTGCTTATGCCTTTATTATTGTGTGTCTCTTTGTTGTTTGTTTGTGTATCTGCCTAGGCAAACTATAAACTCTTTAATTCGGTAACTCATTTGTGCTTCAATTTGTTTTTTGTGGTACCTAGTGTAGACCTGAACCACAGTGATTCTTTAATACTCATTGAATGAAGGATTGAATAAGTTAATAAAGTAGGGATGGAAAAGTATGGTGGAGTGGTCTGCATTATCCTGCCAGAAGTGTTAGGGACAGTTCAGAAATCCTCAATTTTAAACTAGTATGGTGAGGAGGAGGATGCTGGGAGTGATTAGGACACATCAGAGTAGAATAACCAAGAAAATATTTCTTTCTTTTTATTTTAAAATATAAACATATTTAAAGACTAAATGGGAGGTCATACTGTTAAGTCCACGATTCCTGAATTGAGCCTTTTTTTTCTTTTTTTTTTTTAGTTGTAGATGGACATGATATCTTTATTTATTTTTATGTGGTGCTGAGGATTGAACCCAGTGCCCCACGCATGTGAGGCAGGCGCTCTACCACTGAGCCACAATCCCAGCCCCCTGAATTGAGCCTTTTTTAAAATTAAAAAATTTATTTCTTTTGTAATTGGATTTATAGTAGTCCTTGGTACTTACAAATTCTTAACATTGATCTGTGGATAGCCTGTTTTTATTTGTGTAGTTATTTAACTTTAATTTTATTTTTGTTATTTTAGTAACAAGCCCCTGTGAAATCATCACCCAAAGCCAGTGTACTGACAATAATTTATATGTAAATATATGATCTTGCCATGCTCTCCCTATTCTACTCATTCAAGGAAATGATTAGTTTGATTTCTGGATTTATTTCACTGTTTTTGTTTTTATATAGTTCTGGGACATTTTTTGTGTTCCTTAAAATTGTTTATTATCTTTAAGTAAGAATATCGTGAAGTATCTAACGTTTTGCACTGAGTATTTGAACTCTGATTTATAGTGGTATGTTAGGTGGCAAAGAAGCTTTAAGGTAGACTAGTTTTTCTGGAACCTTTGTGACAAGAAATTGGGTTAAGTGGTACCTACATTAAGTCATATAAATATTTAGATAAATAAGAGTAACATGTAAGCTTTGAATGTTTTTTTGTGATATAAATTATTTGGGGAGGATGATATACACAATACTTCAAAGACAGTGAATTTTAGATTAGACCTTCTAGACACCCAGAAGAAAGATGATACCTAACTCTTTAAGGTACTTTTCTATTAAAAGTTTGAGAATTACTCCCTTAAATTTTAAAGCTATCTGAGGAAGGATTAGTTGAGAAGATTTTCAAGAAAAAAGGGAATGAGAATAGTAGTATAAGACAGAGAGGATAGAAATTTCTTCCTTAGGGCAAGAGGGAAGAGATAATAAGAGTTTTTCTTCAAGTGGGAAAAAAATTTAAAATAACTTCTAGATCTTAAGGTTATTTGGAGGAGGTGAGTTCACTTTTAAAATTAATTTATTAAATACCAATGAAGACCCAAACATTTTATTTTTTCATAACTGAATTCTAGATAGTCTCTTTTATTATTAAATATTCCAATTAGGAATGGGGAAGAGACATCAAGAAAGGCCAATTTAAAAAGAGAGCTCATGTAATTTTGTACAACTTTTGTAAGATTTGTAAAATATATCATAAGTAGTAGAAACACTATAGTATGCTGGAACTTGTTTACCAGTATATAAGTAATGTGGAAATAAAACTTTTAACATTTGGAAGTTAACTACTAGTGCAGTTTAATACCAGAACAAGGAAATTCAGACTTAAGTTAAATGAGCACATAACATAAGAAGTAGCATGACTTATGGGTTCTAAGAGAACTGCATCTTTTATACAAAGAAAGCTGACACAACCAAAGCCAAAATCAGAAATAGAAACATACATATCCCACCCAAAAAATTTAACAACAAAAAACAACTAACCCTCAAGTCTCTATATACTTGCTTAAAAATTCTGTATACTATGATTCTCTTTCATTAAGAATATTCTAACTCAGTGGGTGTAATGGTGCACACCTGTAATCCCAATGGCTCAGGAGGATTGCAAATTTAAAGCCAGCCTCAGCAACTTGGCAAAACCCTGAGCAACTTGTTGAGACCCTGTCTTAAAATAAAATATAAAAAAGGGCTGGGCATGTGGCTCAGTGGTGAAGTGCCCTTAGGTTCAATTTGGATACATACATACATACATACATACATACATACATACATAAAATCTCTGGTACCTAAATAAATGAATAAATGAATAATAAATAAAACGAATATTCCAATTCAGTTCAGTGATTTTTATTGTGTCCTTACAAACCTTAAATATGTTGTTTGTATTTGGCACCTAAGTTTGCTTGAACCCTTGCATTCCCATTCTTTGTGGTGGCGCTATAACTTATACAAAATGGAAATTTTGGGTCTCATCCTTTGTCTTTTACTGGATTCCCCATTCAATACGAAATCAAGTGCAGATTACCAAATATAAATCTTTGTTTCCATAGCCTTATCAGCTCTCCTCTGAACTTTTCTAGAAGTATGTTAATTAGTAGTTGCTTTCTGTCTTAACTTTCTAGACATTCTTTACCCTGATCCGAAAGTTGGTTTTCTCAAATGTAGATTTGATTGCTGCCGACTTGCTGAGAACTTTCCGTTGTGTTAATTTCTTCTTCAGGATTAAATACCTTAACTTTATATACAAATGTCTTTCCCTCATCTGGCTATTATTATGCATTCCTACTATAATGGTTTGATATCTGCCATTATGTGTTATTTCTTCTATCTAGAATATTTTTCTTTTTAAATCCTTCTGGAACTCTTTCATTGTTCAGAAATAGGAGTTCTGATTTTTGTTTTTTTGTTTTTAACTTTACATAACTAATAAGTGAATATCTCTTGTAATTCAAAAAAGTCTTAAGTTGCACGGAGGACTTTCTGTATTTTATAGTATATTTGTCATAAATTTCAGGAATAGAAACTGTTATTTTAAACTTCCTACAACACTACTTATCCTTTACAATTCTATTTTTAGTCAGTGGATATTTAAGACTATTAATTTGCCATTACAAGTGAATTCTTAAAAGGATAAGTTGAAAAAGGATGGAGAAAGTAATTGTACCTTAATTTAGGTACTAGCCTTTATTTAAAGACTTTGATAATATCATTCTTTAATATATAATATCAACATTTAAGGCTTTGATTACCTCAGGTGAGAACTTCTAAAGCATAGTTGCTTCTATACTTCAGCTACCCAATTTGTGACATAGAAGTAGAACTGACTCTTGATTTTTCAGCAGAAAAGGTTACAAATGGATTTGGTATGTGGGATTCATATTTACCTCATAAAACAAGAGATGTAAAGCGTGTTCCAGGCAAAAAGATTACTAAACACATCAGACATTTAACTTTCTACCAGCAGTTTAATTAATGTACTGGGAGTTGTACTTGGTTTTGATAGTTTCCCTAAAGCTGTATTCCTCATTAACCCACCTACAAATATAAAAAACTTATATATAGTAGTATGATAAAGGGGCATGAAACATCATCATCTGTTCTTATTTGCTAAGGAGGTGGGCATTGGTAGAATTGGTTCCAGGACCAGCCCCCTAACATTAGGATCAAGATGATACTTTTGGCAAAGCCATTTATTAGTCTGCTCTGTTGAAGTATTTTTTTTATAAATCTGTTGTTTGATGAGGACCATGAATGTCTAAAAAGTTTATTGTTGACTCCAGCGTTAATACATTGATTTTTAAAAATCTAACTTGAGAAAATAAAGTATCAAAAAATTTAGTCTTGGATAATTATGAATCTATGTAGTGAATGTTAGAGAATCAAAAAGTGTTTTTTGAAACTTCACACTTCCAATTGAATACAGTATGGCCACTGAAGACTGTCCTTCAAATTCATCTGCTTTATACAAATGATATTAAATTAGTTTCCAGATTAAGGTTCCCTAGGTATGACAGAAATGAGGCTAGACCTCAAGGGCTTGAAAATATGAGTTTTTTTTCAAATAAAACTTTGTGGACTGATCTTTGAACTATATAATCTTTAAAGTGTAGATATTTCATTTTATTTTATTTTTATTTTTTTTGTACTGGAGATTGAACTCAGGGGCACTCTACCACTGAGCCACATCCCCAGCCCTATTTTGTATTTTATGTAGAGACAGGGTCTCACTGAGTTGCTTAGCGCCTCGCCCTTGCTGAGGCTGGCCTTGAACTTGCGATTCTCCTGTCTCAGCCTCCCTAAGTGCTGGGATTACAGGCTTGAGCCACCGCGCCCGGCTGATATTTCATCTTATTGTATGTATCACTGCTGTGAAAATGGCAAGAGATATTTTTTCATATATTTGTGCATTATAATTATTCATAATGGTGGGACTTGTTATATATTTATACGTGCATAGAATACAACATGACAGTAGAAATTTTAAGTACTGATAATTTGGGTAATGCTAACCTTCTACAGAAATCTTCACAATTTTAAATAAATTGGTATTTAGTAAATATTGTCAGGTACTGTGCTTGAGTATCAGGGGATAAGATCTAATTTATGGTGATACAGACTAAATTGGGAAAGGAACGGCTGTTATAATTTTTATTAAATCACTCTATTGTGCTGTTGGAAACAGTTTTGAATATTCTTAAAGACTGAGAATATACCTGGGGAATTCTAGGTATACTTGTCCTGTTGATTTTAAAGGGCCAGGTGATGAACTAGACTCTGGGGATTAGAAACAGTGCACATAAAATGTTTTGGCAATTTTTCTAGTTTAAATAAACTCTTATTTTCAAAGAGTAAAATTAAAAGAAGTAGAAACAAAAATAAACTGGTACCCTCATCACACACACACAAAGTTAAGTATCAACAATCAAGTTGTTTGTATTTTATGTCCTAACCACACAGGGAACTATTTAAATTCTACTCAACAATTCTATACTGAGAAGATATTACATTGTTGACTTTTGAAACATTTTTAAAACAGTATTTTTAACATACAGAAGAAAATAGTAATGACTCAGAATTGCAGTGATGAAAAATAACCACCATTAATAATTCCTTTTGTATTTTTTGATTAATGAAATTTTACATTCTAAATTATTCATAATTTATTTTCATCTGCTTTGGTGAACTTGATGAATTTATTTACTTTTGGGTAAGGTAACAATTCTTTTACCAAAGATACTTGTAGAGTATCTCTTCAGATAGACTGTTCTAGGAAACAGGAAGATTTACTGTGTTATTTGACATGTTGTGAGTGATGCATGAGCTTGGGGACAAAGGCAAATGAAGGAGAGAGAGATAACAAACTTGAAGGATTGCAGAGGTTGTATTCCAGTTAAGTGTGGTAGCACTGGATCATCTAAATTTAACAGTATTTGTCTGGGCCAAAGAATTTTGAGCTATTTTCAGCTGCACAAGCTGTAAACTTCTATTAGAAGCATGTTTGGCCATTAAGTGACATATTTTGGCAACTCTTCATAGCATCTGGGTCTCATCTAAGTAGCATGTGTTTGGGATTGTTGTAGATGGTCACTATCCTTATTTAATTATGAGAGTGGAATTTGTATTTTCCCATAAGAAGTACCTATACATGTCTCCTGGATCTATTTATATGATTTGGATCTATACATATAAAGAGTTACGATTCTTCTTTGGCTAATAGCTAATGTTTTCTGTTCTAACCACTGAGGAACAGTGTGTCTTGTGCATTTTTAGATAAAACATCTAAACTATAAATTATCTCCTTTCTCTGAGTTTGGTAACTACCAAACATATTTATGAAATGTTTACTTGTAAAAGTAAACATTTGTCTTTGTTTTACTCTTATCAATTTTGAAATATTACCTTTATGAAATTATTTGTTCTTTAATTTGCTGACAGTTACAAACCTTTATAATTACATTTGTATATTTCATGTTTATGTGAAAAGTTCTGTTATTCATAAGGATGCAAATTATGTATTCATAAGTTTAAATTACATTCTCCTTATATTAGCTACTGGCAAATAGAAACCTAACTGACTACTTGAAATTCTCAGAACAGCATAACAAGAAGTTTCTATTTCATCAGCATATGAATTTGATACATGTTTCTCTATCAAACAAGCTAGATTTTCTGGAATTTGGTAAAACTATGCATTTTAGTACCAATATATACGATGCAATGGTATGTCTCTTGGCCAGGTAAGATTTTATTGAATAGAAATTCTGTTTTCTAACTGCTTTAGAAAAAATGGGATATAGGGGAGAGGTTATTTGAATATAAAATACTCTCTTCATTTCCATTTTAGGGAGCAGATTATCTTTTGCCTTAATAGAAAGCCTCTTTGTCTTCCTACAGTATTTGATAGCTCTTAAGAGCCAACTTACAGGTTATCATCAATTTTGTTCTTGTGTTCTTGGTGTACATAATTTTATCTTGCCTTTTATATCATGACTATTTGCAGATGTAGGATAGCACTAAAGTGATGAAGAGATAGGAAATTATATCCAGGACAGTTCATTCTGTCATCTGCAGTGTACCTTGGAGTACCTGAGTGTCTTTCTTTAGGAAATACCAGTAAAATAAAGTATAGATTTCCTGTGGTTATTGTGTGCTTTGTTTTTTTTGAGGCCTAATATGTATATTGTAAATGACATAGTTGTATTAATCTTAAGTGTAATATTAATGTCATTTTTATTTTACACACACACATATCTGATAACCACTTTTCAAGATACAAAATTTCCAGTGCTCATTAAGTTTAATTTGGGCCTCTTAGTTCATATAGCAACATCCTATATCTAATCTGTCTTCACTGTTCTGAATTTATTATCAAATAAATATGATTTTGTCAGGATTCTTTTGCTTAACATAATGTTTCTAAATTTTATCTATGCCATGTAGTATAATAGGTCTGTTTTATTGCTGTGTAGTATTCCATTTTACGCGTTTACTCCAATTATTTATTCATTCCTTTGATTGTTTCAAAGTTACTATGATAAGTTCTTTTTGCTTCCAGTATTGTCAAATGGAATACATATAAATATTTACCTGGAATTACTTGTGGGAGAATCAATTTTACTGAGTTATTAACTAAATATATGCATTTGATAGGACTAAATCATACATGCATGGAGTTTGATTACATCTCTTCTTTTCAAAAGATTTTGTATTATTTCCTAATGATGCTTTATATATTTTATTGGTGCATAAATCTTGCACTCGATTTCTTAACTTTTCATTCTTGAGCATTTAATATTTTTAAAATGTGATAAAAAATTTTACATTATCAATTTTTATTATAAGCCTATATATAAGAATATGATCTTGACTTGTACAATCTTGCTGAAGTTGCTTACTAGTCCAATAATATTTTAAAAAATATTCTATTAATGTGGTGAACCCATATTCAGTTTTACATGCTAAACTGAACTTGAATTCCTGGGATAAACTTCATGCGATAATGTCCTATCTATATCTCTACATCTAGATTTATTTTTATAATTTTGTTCAAGTTTTCTTTTTGTATCTGTGTTCATGAGGAATATTGACCTATGATTTTTATTTTTTATTAACTTCTTTATCTGGTTTGAGAATTAGAGTACCTCTTAACATGAGTTTGGAATTTTTCTGAGTTTGTTGACCATCGATGTTAATACTTCAAACATTTGGTAGAGTTCCACAGCAAAACCATTTGAGTTTTGTTTTAAACCTCAAATTCATTTATTTTAATAGCTTATAGGACCATTCAAATTACATATTTCATATTGGATCAGTTTGTGTAGTTAGTATTTTTTAAGAAGTTTGTCCATTTTGTTATTCCAAGTTACCGAATTTATGTGTATGGTAATTTCCTTACTGATATTTTAACATCTGGTGATATGCAGTGATAACTTTCATTTCTTGATATTGGTAATTTTTTTCTCCTCAAACTCCCTAGTGAAGCTGGAGGTTTGTCAGTTTTACTGATCTCAAAGAACTAGCTTTTTTCCCCTACACTCATTTTACCCTATTGTTTTCTGTTTTAAACATTATTGATTTCTGCTTCTAGCCTTATTTTCTCCCATCTGCTTGCTTTGAGTAGATTTTATGGTTTCTAAAGATGGAAGCTGCTTAGACTGAGGCTTTCCCCTTTTTCTAATGTAGCTACTTATTGCTAGAAATTTATCTTTTTTTTACTGCTTTGGCTGCAACCCATGCATTTTGATATTTTCATCTTTATTCAATGCAATCATATTTTATTTAGAAGTGTGTTATTCAGTTTCAGTGATGCCAAAAAATGATATTCTTTTGAGTTTTCTGCATCCACTTGAAGTTGTATTATTGTTTTGAACTTTCTGTTTATAATGTGTTTCATTGTTTTTCAAGTCCTGCCTCATTATCTTCCTTGAAAGTTTTATTTTTTATAGTTTTATTGTTTTCTGTAGTTATATTTAGATAGAAACTATCCATAAATTTTTTACATAATTTTTAGGCATAAACTCATTTTTTCCAGTCCTTCTTGTGATTATTCAGGTATTATCATAATTATTCCAGAGTTGATTTTGGTAGTTTAAATTTTCTTAGACAATTGTCCATTTCATCCAATTTTTAGATATTTTGATATACTATATAGCACAATGACGTTTTTTTTAATGTTTATTTTTTAGTTGTAGGTGACAGAATATCTTTATTTTATTTTTATGTGGTGCTGAGGATCGAACCTAGTGTCTTATGCGTGCTAGGCAAGCACGCTACTACTGCGCCATAATCCCAGCCCCACAATAAAGTTTTGAAGTATTCTTTGCACTAGTTTTAAATGCAAGTACTCTTAAGTGTGTGTGTGTGTGTGTGTGTGTGTGTACAGTGTTGCAACTATTCAGCTTTCTTGTGAAAGCATTAAAGATAAAATTTTTTGAAAGAATGATCATGGATGTTTTCCTTTTGTACACTGAATTTTTCATTTTGTATAATTTTCATGTTACAAAATAGTTTTATTCATTTAAAAATATAAAATACAATTTTAATTTTCAGACCAGTGAACTATATTTGCCAAACCATCTTCTACCTACTCTATTTCAGAGAGACATATACTAAAGTGGACATTATGTTGTGGATTTATTTCTCTATTTTTAAATCATTTTTCCTTTTATGAATATACTCTTAAATCTGTAAGGATTTGTGACTATTTTACCTTTTTGGTGACTTTTATCTTTAACCACTATAAAAGTATATTTTCATTTAAGGATTTTTTCAGGGGCTAGATTTTATTAATCCAAAGAGTAATATTGCTACTTCTGCTTCTCTTTTGTTGATATTAACCAGTCCTGTGTAGGAACATAGATTGCAAGCCACAATAACTCCTGATTCATGGTGAAAACAAAATATTAACTTTTATTTGGGCTTCCTTTTGAGTAATTTCTAGTGTGAAAGTTTTATGGCTGACTACCTTCCTTTTTCACATAGATTGATGTGCCAAAGCTAAGACAATGCTATCTAGAACCTTAAAGTGTGTATTTTTCAGAGTTCCTATTGCCTCATTGTCAAGGGAAAAACATTTTTTTCCTTCCTTGTTTTTGGACATAATACTTGGAAGCTAATAGATAATTGACACTAGTACTATTTTATAAGTTCTCTCAGCCTACTAAATGTGTAATTATGAAAAGACCATTTTTAATTTATAAATAACGGGAAGGAAATCTTTAATTTTGTTGACTCATTAAATTGGTACTTGTAGAAAATTAACCTCTCCCTAAGATTGTAGTGTGGAAAGGTAAGGAAGAAACAGTTTGAACACACTTAATTCACATTTTAGTCTTCAACCCTTTTGTTAGAACTTTGAAAAGATGAGTAGTTCCAGCATCAGTTCCTGATTTTTTTTGGTAGCTTAAGTGATTCTATGCTGTTCCTATCAGATTCTCTTAACTTTGTCAAGACTGTTAACAGAGAATGACTACTATAAATTATAACAAAAATAAATTTCCATCAATGGTTCCTTTGATATATATGTCTTTAGTAGTGTAGCAGTTGTTTTTATTGTATGCAAAAATCATAAAGACACAATGGTTGCCTTGCTTTTTGAGACTTCACATTGACTTTTTAATTTGCTAGATAGTTCAAATCATATTCTGTAAGTTTATTTAATATAGTTTAGACCATGACCTCATAAACCCATTTTCGTTTGAAGATAAAATGTTTCCATTACTGTCATTTTTAGAGGTTGGTAGAAGTATGTGTTAAAAGTTGCCTTTACGTCCACCTGCCGTGTTGGACCATGTGACTTTGTTCTCCTTTCTTGTAATTGTTCTTATGACTCAGAGTGATTTTAGTAAGAAAAAAGGCTATCATAAGAAGATTGCTACTGATTTTGGTAATTCTTTATGTATTGTTTTTTTCCTAATTATAGGGAAAGATAACCTTTTTCTTTATTCCTAATTGCTCATTTTCATAGTCCATTTTGTATCCTTTTTATTTATAAAGAGTATGGATCAAGACAAATCAGAATAAATTTTCATGTTTTGTTTTATGTATATTCATTAAAGTATTTGGCAGGAAATTTCATAGTTCTGCCAATAGTTTAAGTGCTATAAAACCAAGTAGTATTGTCAACTGTCTTTTCTCTTGCAGACCTACGTGTTTCTTCTGTTTAATCCCTCTTTTTCTTAATGCCAAGTAGTATTTAAAACAAAACAAAGTTTTTTCTGAAGGGAGTTGTAAGCCGTTCAAAAATTTTTAGCCAATGACTTGTGGAAAGTATTGTCAATACCTTCTTGAGGAGATCATCATCTACTGCCTAGGTCCTTCTCTTACTGAAATCAGTGCAAGCTGAATAAGGTGAAACATAGCTTCAGGTAATATGGTATACATAATTGTTGGTAGGTAGTAATCAGAAATGGAAGAATCTTTTTAATATATTTGGAAGGGGGTACCATAAATTCTTAAGCGACATCAGAAGTTTTTGTTAAGCATGATAACAATATATATATAACTCAGTACTTCAAACATTTATAAATTGGTATTTGAATTAAAGTTAATATATAATGTAGTATATATACTTTACATATTAATATATATGTGAATAAAATATCCTTATTTTTAGTCTCAGAATAAGTGAAGTAAATTTCTTACCATATAATTCTAAGTATTTCCATATGTCATGTTATTTTGAAATTGTTGATACTTTGTTACATCTGGTTTTTGCTAGCTTTAACAACCTTCTGTTTGAACCATAGTTTAGCAAAAGAAATTTCATCAAATAACTTTCTAGTAAATTGATAGTCATTAGGCAATGTGGAGTTTAAATAAATAGAATATTTCTTTTAATATCAAATAACCATTTTGTTTATAGCGTTGAATTCTCTCTTAGCTTCTAAGAACAATTACTTTCAAAATTTTTTTCCAGCCCTTATGATGAAAGAAAATTTGGAATACCTAAGGTAATTAGGCTATAGTAGAAGCAGTAATAACAATGTGGTACTTTGGAGCAGACTCTCCTTTGTTGGGCTGTCTGGGTTTGAATCCTTGCTCTGCCAATTTAATAACAAACTTGTACATAGTGTTTGGATGGGAGGATTTTGGAGGGCTGACTTGTGTGAGAACTAGACAGAAAAGATGCCATTTATGGATGGATATAAAAGTTCTCTTTTGATATTGGGAAGTAGCTCTTTTTGTCAAATTATGATGTATTATGAAGAATGGCCTAATGAATGGAGAGGACAGTGAGGGGGTTTGGGCAGCAGTGAGTTACCAACCACAATGAAAGTACTAAGTACTTCACTAATACATATAGTGGTCTATGCTGGCTGGATATCAGCTGTCGTTATATGTTAGGTAAGGAGAAGAATGAAATTCAGAAGCAAGATCTTTTACTAACCTGCCCTCAAACCTATCATGCTCAGAATATCTTTTTGACAACAATACATAACATCTTTCCTGTTATCAACTGATTTCTTAGTCTATTTATCCTATCTCTTGCATGGAACATTCCTTCCCAATATTACTTGATAGTTATCTTAAAGTGTTAATAATATAGGACTGATTGATGTCACATTATTACAATTCTGAGTGGGTTACTCAGAATTAGGCCTTGTCAATAGCATCTTTGAAAAATAAAGGTTAAAAATATTACTGTAGCAGTGTCACATGCCCCTAACTCCAGAGGCTGGGGAGGCTGAGGCAAGATTATCTCAAATTTAGGCCAGCCTCAGCAAGTTACCTCAAGATACTATCAGCAACTTAGCAAGACCTTGTCTCAAAATAAAAAGTAAAAAGTCTGTGGATGTAGCTCAATGGTAAAGCACCACTGGGTTCAGACCCCAGTACCATTTTAAAAAAAAAAAAAACAGTCCCGTACATTTCAATTCTCCTAACGTCACTTTGCAGTATTCATACAGCATAGTTTAGCTTGCCAAGGAATTTATATTTTTATCTGACTTAACCAATTGTATTAGGTTCCTTGAGCAACCACACAGTGTATCATAAACTGGGTGGCTTACACAGATATTTATTGTCTCTCTCACAGTTCTGGAAGTCCCAAGGTATGAATCAAGGTGTTAGCAGACTTGTTTTCCTTCTGAGGGCTGAGCAGGAAAATCTGTCCCATGTCTTTTCCCCAGCTTCTGGTGCTTACAGGCAATCTTTGGTATTCTTTGACTTGAAGATGCATCACTTCAATATCTCTGCTTTCGTCTTCTCATGGCATTTCTGGGTCTCTTCACATAGTCTAAATTGCATGGGTCTAAATTTCACCTTTCTCTAAGGACACATCATGTTGGATTAGGGCTCATGCTAATAATGTTGAGTCTCATCTTAAATTGACTATATATCTGCCTGGACCCAAATAAAGTCACTTTCTGAGGGTCTCTGGTTTAGGACGTCGACATAATCTTTTGGAGTGGACACAGTCAAACCCATGGCACCAATATGAAAAATATATTTCACTGGTAGAAATTTGATGGTGTCTGACATATTGCTTTTTATTGTTTGTTTATTTTAAATGTCTGAAATTTTTCTTAAATTCTAAGTGTTTTTTTAAAATTCTATAATTTACAATGGAGACTAGTAATGATCCAAATTTTATCTGGGTAATAATCATATTTTTCTGTGGGCTTATCTACTACCTCATGAAAACATGCCTGATTTTGAAATTTTAATTTAATTAAATGATAATACATGATGAATGACAATTAGAAGTCAGAATACTATAAATATTATGCTTATTTCTTTGTAGTAATCTTCCTTGTAATGTGTCTAGTTAAGCCATGATAGATGTTCCTTTATTGTACTACTACTTTTTTTCCAGCTTTTTTTTAAACAGCAGAATGCATTTCAATTCATAGTACACATATGGAGCAGAATTTTTTGTATTACTTGAGGCAGTAATTAATCTCATTTTTAGAAAGCTTCTACATTCACAAGGTAATGAGAGACTCAGATCTCATATATGGTATTACAGTTAGCCAGATTAAATGTCTTGTTGTCATCAGGTCTTCATTAGACTTATACATTTACTTGGAAGTTCTTAAAATTCTTTATTATGTTGTAATCACAAATGTGATATCAGATAGTCTTTAAAAATCAAAGAGAGCTCTCTAGTTTTTAATGAAAATTATTGGGAAAATATTAAAGGTATACAAACTTTTAGTTTACTAATAGTATAAACATGTTTGCGCAGGTTTTGACTGGATCATCTCGTCAAAGTTACTCACCTTCTGGCTTTCAGGATTTCAGTAAGTGGGAATCAGTGCTGAAAATAAAAGAAGGACTTCTAAGACAGAAAGAGATTGTTATTGATCGGTGAGTCTGTTTTTTTATTTACTAAGTATTACAGGTATATGGAAATGTAGATTAATGAAACAAATATCTTTGCATCCACTACTTCACATTTGAGAACTATATACAATATGCACATTCACTGATGGCACCTGTGGCCCTCTCTAGTCTCAATAAAGGGGAAAGCAAGAACTGTCAGAACAGAAGGTTTGTCTCATGTGTCCTTGATTTCTATCATCCTCTTCATTCACTTTAGCGTTAACTTCTTATTTGGAAGGTTAGTTGCAAAGCTAATAAATTCTGAGAGTTACAGAATATTGTCTTTTGTTTAACCTTTAGGGACTATCAATTTGGAAAGCTACTTAAAAGCCATGATTTCCTTTAATGTATGTTAGGTCTACCACATAAACTATGAAAATGATGAATGTTTAAAGTTAAATAGCTTATAAATAAGAATTACGGAAGTTTTCTTGGACATTGCAAAATTTTTAAATGTTTGAGTAAGCTCTGAAAAATAAACTAATTTATAGTGTCCATTATACTTTAATGTTACTTAGGTTATTTTTGACATATGTTGGCTCTACATCATTTATACTTTTGGGATAATTAAATGATTATTAGAGTAATTGGGAAACAGTTTGAGGAAGAATTTTTTAATCAATTCTAATTACTGTTTATTTTTGTGTGCTTATATGGGGTAAAGTAGCAGATATTTTAGTCTTAAAATTAAATTCTAATTCAGCCTTTAAATAAACACATTTAGCAGTTGAAATTGGAAGAGGTATTGATTAGACATTTAGCAATATTAATAAAGCATCTACTGGAATATAAATGAGATCAGAGACTTCTGGACTTTATTTTTCCCAACATCGAGAACATATACTGGTAGGTCATATATGCTAACAACTTGACATTTCCATGCCTGATACAGGAATGAAGATCACAGAAGAGTTTTAATTGATTTTAGGAAAAAATCTCTTTAAAAATGTTAGCTATTTCTAGAACAAATGAACCTTACATATGAATAATTATAGCCCAGCTACATGTGTTTGTAACACTTAAAAATGTAGTTTACTATACATGCTTGAAATTCTTTTCAAACAGACCCAAATTCAGAACTTTATTAATATGGATTTTTCCTTCAATCAAAATCATAATAATTATTATTATTTTTGCATACCATTCCATTACATATGTCAATAGGAAGGCAAATAATTAACATCATTATTAAAATACATATATACATTTATCAATTGTATGTATTATAGAAAGAAAATAAGAAATAATCAAAATAATTCAAGTTGCTTATTTGTCCAATTCTTCAACTAGATTTCTTCATGCATATCTGGCAGGTACATGTCAGTTAAGGTCTGTTTGGCCTCTGGCAACCTTAGAGGAATGGCTTGTCTGTCATCCTCCAACTAGTCTGGATTTGTTCATGTTGTGGCTGGGTAGGATTCTGAGAGAGAATTGAACAAAGGAGTACTCTTGAGGCTTAGGCTCAGAGTTGGCTCCACATCACTTCCACTACATTCTGTTGATCTCTAGTTTAGTACACTTCACCTCTGGCCAGTAGGAGCAAAAAAATGTTTTCTGATATACAGATGCCAACTCACAGTAAGGGGGAGGGGTAAGGAAGAATAAAAGTAGTTTGGATTATAGAAAGGGGAATGAAGGGAAGGGAGGGGGAATGGGAATAGGAAGGATAGTAGAATGATTCAGACATTACTATCCTATGTGTATGTATTTTACATGACCAATGTAATTCTACATCATGTACAACCAGAAGAATGAGAAGTTATACTCCATGTATGTATAGTATGTCAAAATAATTCTACTATCATGTGTAACTAATAAGAACAAATAAAAAAAACTTTTTAAACATCACACTGTAAGGTGACATGAATAATACAAGGAGGATAATAATTGTTGGCATTTTTCTAACAGTTTACCACACTCAGTATTTTAATCTTTGTTTTTTTAAAACAAGTTATTACAAAATTGCATTTGATGTTCTATAAAACAGTAGAATATCAACCACAGCAGCTTTTGTTTCTAAAGCAACATAACTGGCATTTAAAAATAAAAATATTTGTAAAAATCTCTATAACATACATAATGCTTAAAATAGAACTAAATATCGATTTACTTTTTGAAGAAATAGATTAAACTAATGGACTTCAAAATATCATTAGTTAGATAAATGAAAACCATAATGAAATGTTACCTTTTATCTGTTAGGATGGTTAAGTATCAAATAGCATTTGGTGCCCAGTGGGGTGGAAACCAGAGTAAAGATCCCAAGCTTTCTACTTTGGGATATGGTGTGGTTGATCATACCTCCACGTCTCTTTACTAAAAATTATATACTGGACATTATTTTTGAAAATATCAGGTTGCCTGCATTTATGAGAAAAATGTGCTTTTTTACTCTATGTCCTATGAAATAGATGGTTAGATAATTAGGTCAAAGTGGAGTAAAAGTTTAGGAAAAATAACCGTGCTCCTAAATGTACCCCATCTCTTCAGAAAACATGTATAGTTGAATTTCAAAAATAACTCAGGAAAACAGAAAACCCGATTTTTTTGTTCATTATATTTGCCACTGCAACTGTTTAGGTGATTCTGAATGAAGTGCTTGACCTCTTGCACTTTGATCTACTCATCTGCCTTGGTAAAGGAATTTTACCACTTAAAGAAGTTATTGAAGATCATTGTTCTAGGCAGCTCCCCTCTTCCATCCAATTTTATAGCATGATGATTAAATAAATGAATATATGTAAAGGAAAACTAATATACTATATGATATATGAATTCATCAGAGTAGCAGAATACAAGATCAACATTCATAAATCAATAGCTTTTTTATACCCCAACGGTGATTCTGCTGAGAAAGAAATCAAGAAAGCTGTCTCATTCACAATAACCTCAAAAAATATATATACTTGGGAATTAAGCTAACTAAGGAGGTGAAAGATCTTTACAATTAATATTATAGAACACTGAGGAAAGAAATTAAAAAAGACTTGATAAAATGGAAAGGCAGAATTAATACTGTCAAAATGGCCATATTACCAAAAGCACTGTATAGATTCAGTGCAATCCCCATCAAAATGCCTCTGATCTTCTTCACAGAACTAGAAAGAACAATCCTAAAATTCATTTGGAAGATTAAGCAACCCAGAATATCCAAAGCATTTCTGAGCAGGAACAACAATGCTGGAGGCATCACAATACCTAATCTCAAATTATACTACAGAGTTATATTAAAAATCCAGCATGGCACTGCCCTCAAAATAGATAAGAAGAACAGCAGAATAAAATAGAGGACAAAGAGATGAACCCACATACATATATACGATATACGTATCTTCTGATACTTGACAAAGATGCCAAAATATATGTTGGAGAGAAACCTCTTTTACAAATTATACTGGGCAAATTGGATATTCATATGTAGAAGAATGAAATTAGATCCTTGTCACCCAGCACAAAAGTCAAGTCAAAGCAACTCAAAGACTTAGGAATTAGAGCAGAAGCTTTGCAACTGCTAGAAGAAAACATAGGGTTAACATTCCAATATATTGGCACAGTTACCAACTTCCTTAACAGGACCCCTAAAGATCAAGCAATAAAACCAAGAATCAGTAAGTGGGGTGGCATTGATAGCATCAAAGTTTTGCTTATCCACAGTAAAAGACATGATTAAGAACATGAAGGGAGGAGCCTATAGAATGAGAGACAATCTTTGCCAGCTATTCCTCTGATAGGGGATCAATATCCAGAATATATAAAGAACTCAAACAGCTTAATATCCCCCCAACTCAATAAATTAGCAAAAGAACTAAACAAACATTTCTCAAAATAAGAAAAGCAAATGGCCAATAAATTTATGAAAAATCTTCAACATATTTAGCAACCAGGGAAATGCAAATCAAAACTACATTGTGATTTCATCTCACTGTAGTCAGAATGACAATTATCAAGAATACAAATGATAATAAATGCTGGTGAGGATGTAGGGGAATAGATACATTCATACATAGCTGGTAGGATTGCAAATTAGTACAACCAGTCTGGAAAGCAGTAAATAAACTCAAGGAACTAGAAATGGAACCACTATTAAGACCCATCTATCCCACTCCTTGATATTTCCAAAAGAACTAACATCACTATATTGTAGTTATGTAGTCACACCAGTGCTTGTAGCTGCACAATTCACAATAGCTAAGTTATGGATCCAGTCCAGATGCCTATCAATAGTTGAATGGATTAAGAAAATGTAGTGTATATGCATGATAGAGTTTTACTTAGCCATAAAGAATGAAGTTACAGTATTTGCCAGTAAAGTTGATGAAACTGGAGAACATCATGCTAAGTGAAATAAGCCAGACGCAGAAAATCAAGGGTCAAATGTTTTCTCTCATATGCTAGAAAAAAAGGGGATTGTATATCATTAAGATATAGGGAAGATCAGTAGAGTAGGAGATCGAAGGGGAGGAAAGAGGGACGAGAAAGGGGAGAAAATGTGGGATGAATCTGACAAAATTATGCGATGTGCATGTATAAATATGCCACAGAGAATTTCACTTGTATACATAACTAAGTGAAAGGAAGACCAATAGAGTTGAGGAAGGAGAACAGCGGGAAGGAAGAAGGAAGAGAAAGAGGGTGAGGAGCCACAGACTGAAATGGAGTAAATTAAATTCCATGCGTGAATGATTTTGTCAAACTGAACCCAACTATTATGTATAACTTTAATGCAATAATAAAAAAACAAGTTGAGAAAATATATTTTAGCTCTGGATTTGATATCTGGCACTGCAAAAATAAAAAACTCTAAAAAGATTCAAGGTTGAGAGCTTTTAAATTTTAGCTCTTTAAAAATAATTCCCTCTTTTCTCACTTGTCTTATTTTAGATAAGAAATCTGGTGTCCTCTTTACCTTTATCTCCCCAAATGAATTTATCTTTTTTCTCTCTAGCTGCTTGTAAGATTTCACCACTGCTTTAAAGCCATTTGATTAAGATGTACCTTGTTTTGGTTTTCTTTGTTACTTATGCTTTGGGTTCACCTGCCTTCTTGAATCTGTTGATGCATATGGTTCTTGCCAAATTTGGAAAAATTCTGATTCAATATATTTAAATATTTTTTGATGTTCCTACCTCCCTTTTTTATCTTTCCTTGGGGGATTCCAGTTATACATATATTTGGCCTCTTATACTAGTCCCCTAGCTCTCTGATAGATTCTGAGTTTTTAATTTTTTTGTTTTTTTTTTAATTATATTTTTTTCTTTGTGTATTTCTTTCTCTCTCTTACTTTTTGGTACTGGGGATTGAATCGAGAGCGCTTATCCAATGAGTCACTTCCCCAGCCATTTTTAAAAATCTTTTGTTTTGAGACAGGATCTCACTAAACTGCTTAGGGCTTTGCTACATTGCTGAGGCTGGCTTTGATCCTTTGATCTCACAGTCCTCCTGCCACAGCCTCCCAAGTTGCTGAGATTACAGGCATGCATCACCATACCTGGTGTGTTTCTTTTTTATTATTTCTTTTGATTTTTGTAGATTCACCAGTATTTATTTTCTTCTGCATTTTCTAATTTGCCATTAATCCCACTTAGTGGATTAATGTCTTCAGTGTCTCTCTTTAACATGTTCATTGTTTGTTTTAGCTTCTTACACTAATGAATACAGTTACAGTAACTGGTTTAGTGTTCTTGTCTAATCTATCATCAGTATCAGGCCTGACTCTATGTCAGTTAATTGTTTATTATTATTCTATTCGTTATATTTTCCTGGTTTTCTCCATACCTTGTAATTCCTTATTTGATACCATGCATTATATTATTTTTAACTTTTTGGACAGTTTGTATTTAGTAGTTTTGTTCTGGGAAACGTTTTGTTCCTGATTTTAACTTTTTAAGGTGACACCAGAACTGTATTTAGTCTAGGGTTAATTTTTTCCCCATTACTGCCTGATGTACGATGTCTTAAGAATCTTTGTTTCCTATATTTTGTTCTGCTTTTTCATTGTCTAAGGTGGGAGGGCAAAATCAGTCCCTGCTACCACATTTTAGCTAGGAAAGAAAGTTTTCTTTGTAAATCTTTAAATTATTTGAAAAGTGTTATATGACTCATCCCTCTTAATTTACCTATTTCACATTTTCTATGGGGATTTTATCTATCAATCTATCTATCTGGTGCCCAGGATTGAAATCAGTGGTACTTGACCACTGAGCCACATCCCCAGCCCTATTTTGTGTTTTATGTAGAGACAGGATCTCACCAAGTTGCTTAGCGCCTTGCTTTTGCAGAGGCTAGCTTTGAACTCATGATTCTCCTGTCTCAGCCTCCCAAAGTGCTGGGATTACAGGGGTGCGCCACCACACCCGGTTCCTATGGGGATTTTTCAAAGGACAGCAAATTAAAAAAATAAAAAAGGACTTTGAGTAGAACAAGGTATTTTTAGTCTGAAAAATATTTCAACTTGTTCCAAAAGTTACTTTATAAGTAGTTTTGGAAAATTGCAATCAATTTGTTTACCCACACTATTGTTATTTCTTAAAAGCACTTTCTTCTTCATAACCTTATTCTGAGACATGTTATTAAACTTTTGAGGAAAGAAACATTGCATGTAAAACCCTTGGCATCATTCCTGGCACATAACTGTTTCAGAGTATATAAGGATACATATTTGTAGAAGTTAAATAAGTTATGAGGGAAGATTTGTACTTCAGTGAGTCTGATTATAATATGAAGTTACTTTACTAAATGAAGTGTCAGAGTTATCCAGATGCAAATCTGCTGCTGAGATGCATATCTGTTGTCCATCACTGGTGATGTTTGTGTGTAGACCATGCAACCTAGGTTGTTGTATGGAAGATGCAAATATAGAACAGCAGTTGGGTTGGGTGATCTTTATAAAAATATCTTTCTCTCCCGGCAGTGAGATTATCAATAACTTTAGTTGTTATAAACTGTTGAGTGGATTTTTGATGAATGAAAATAATGATTTTAAATAATGGCATTTCAGACTAGGAGGTAACATTATGTTAGTAGCAAGAAGAAAGAAAGCAAAGCATGACATTGTTAGAATTTAAAAAGAATTCTACTAAAGACCACATTCTGCAAAATATTAGAAGAACTCCCAGAGTATAAATAAATTTAACTTTAATTCTACATATTAAAAAAACTAAAAGAATTTTTTCTTGTGATTTCTAAAATTGATAATGCTTTTAAACTCTCATGTAAAGTTTTGAGAATACTAAAATAACTGCTTTTAACTTTTTTTTAGAAAAGTACATTCTTTATAATATGATCTCAATTTGTTTTCCAGGCAAAAGCAACAAATCACTCACTTACATGAGAGGATAAGGGATAATGAATTACGGGCACAACATGCCATGTTAGGACATTATGTAAATTGTGAAGATTCTTATGTGGCTAGTTTGCAGGTAAGACTACAGAGAATTTCATAGTTCTTTAATAGTAAATTGCATTAATAATATACTTAGCTTATAAAATAATATACTTAGCTTATAAAATGAAGGTTTCGAATTAATGTATTTACATGGTTCATATTTATGTGTGGCAAAGGTATCTAACTATAATCTTCCTTCTGTCCAGTTCTTCCCACACACACCAGAAGCTATTTTTACCAGTTTCTAATGTATATTTTCAGAGTTGATAATATAAGCAGATATTTTATGCCTCTGCATTTATAAAAAATATCAATATGTGCATTGACATCTTTTTTCCTTTGTATTATTTAAAAATGTATAAAATGCAGTTATTATTTTTATAACACTACATAGGTAACACTCCTTTCCATTTTAGAGAAATAGCCTCTTTTAGTCAATTTATTTTCTGTTCACCAAAATTTGAGTCATTTTCTATTTGACCTATAATAAATGATATTCTGAATAGCCTTGTATAAATATTCTTTTGCTCACGTGCAAATATTTTTGTAAATTAAATTTATAGCACTGAAATTTCTAGGTGTCGTATGAGTTTGTAATTTTTATTGATATTGTCAAATTGCCATTGAGGAGAGCATTGTGTATGACTCTCGCTCTTCCACTCCCCAGCTCTCAGCCATACTAACAGAACCTGTTACCAAACTTTGGGATTTTTGCCTTTCTGTTAGGTTTATATAAAAGCCAGGGTTGGAGAGAATTATGTCCATATGGCTTCAACATATATTTCTCAAGAGTGATGTCAAGCTTCTTTTTATATATTAAAGATTTCTATATATTTCTTTTTCTTTGAATTGTCTTTTCATATTCTTTATGTTTCTGTCAGGTTTTGGGGTTTTGCTTTTTGTTTTTATGTAAATAATATATATAAAATAAATTAGCCTTTTGTCTGTACTTTGATTCCATAATATATTTTTCCAAATTTGTCATATTTCTATTTGTATAATCCTGTTTATTTTTCCTCCAAGTTTTTTCAACTGTGAACTCAAATTCTGATGAGTATTTTATAAATGAGTCTCACTTTTACGAATGAGCCCGTTTAAAAAACAATCATTAAATATTCCTTGTATTAAATTCTTAGGTGACAAAAGTGAAGAAAAGTTTCTGTTTTCATGGATTTTAGAATTTACAGAGGGAG
>CM053406.1:39192798-39213586 GCA_028644305.1 Xerus rutilus
TGCTTGTCTGTAACCACCAGAAGCAGAGGCTTCAAACCTGGAAGACCATGTCATTCAGGAAACAGATGTGCAGGCAGACTACAGGGACATCCTCAAGGAGCAAATTCATTTTGCTCAACTGAGAAAGCTAAACACTCAAACTTGCAGGCTTTTCTGTACACTCTTGGATTGAGCATGCCATGGTGGTACTGAAGAATGAGCTGTAGCAAGAGACATATAAAGCATATGATCAGCAAGAAGAGTTGGAGAAAAAAGCAGAAGAAGGTCTTGAAGGAGTGATATCATTTGTTTGCATTTTCATCCATTGTTTAAGTATGACCTGAAAACCAACTATTCACTTCAGTCTGGTAAACTTCCCCTGAAGAGAGTAAGAGTGAGTGAAGGAAGAGGGTAGTTTCCTTCAATTCTTGACATATTGAGTAAGTTTATATCATTCAAAGGTGTTGATTTTTGTTGAATCTTCATCAACTGAGATGACTGGGAATTTTTTCTTTCATCTGTTAATATGATTATTATTTGATTTTTGTATTTTGAACCATCCTTGCCTTATTGGAATAGATTCTACTTAGTCATGATGTATAATCCCTTTAGAATACTGCTGAACATAGTATGTTAGTTTTTAGTTGGAGCCTATTCTGACTTTATACTAGTTTCTCTTTTATTTGTTTTACAGGAATTTTACTATCATACACCTAGGAATGGACTTACTTTAGTTTTTTATTTTTTGTTTTTCCTGTTTAGATTGGGTTCAGCTCTTTGAATTTGTGGGTTCGTATCTTTCATTCACTTTGGAAAAGTGTAAGTTATTATTCCTTTAAATATTTTTTTGGCCTCACTTTTTCTTCTTCCTCTGTGACTCCAATTATATGTATCTTCCATTTTTAAACATTTTGTATTTGTTCTTTTTAGATATACATGACAGTAGAGTGTATTTGGACATATTATACATACATGAAGTATAACTTATTCTAATTAAGATCCCATTCTTGTGGTTTGTACACCTTCTATTTTTATTCCCTATGTTTTTGCTGCACTTTTGATCTTGTTTTCTTCATTCTGAATTTTCTTTTCTGATGAATCTTCTAATTCTTTCTTTGTTTCTTTTAGCTATATTTAATTATAAAACCCATCTGAGTTCTTAAATCAATTATTGTATTTTTACTACATTCTGTATTTGTATTTATGCATTATAGTTGTACATAATGGTAGAATTTTTTGTTACATATTTGTACATGCCAATACACATTTGGCCAATATCACTTCCCACCTCCCACCACTTAGTCCCTTTCCACTACTGATTTCCCTTTGATTTTCTGCCACCTTTTCCCCTCCTTTTTTCACTCTAGTTTCTGCATATGAGAGAAAACATATACCCCTAGAGCTTCTGAGTTTGACTTATTTTGCTTAACATTATTATCTCTAGATCCATCTATTTTTTCTGCAAGTTACCTAATTTAATTTTTCTTTATGGCTGAATAAAATTCCCTTGTATATATATACCACATTTTCTTTATCCATTCATTCATTGATGGACATTAAGGCTTGTTCCATAGTTTGGCTATTGTGAATTATGCTGCTATGAACATGGGTATGTGTTACTGTTGTATGATAACTTTAATTCCTCAGAATAGTGAGGAGTGGTATAATTATGTCATATGGTGATTCAATACCTAGTCTTTTGAGGAACCTCCATACTGATTTCCATAGTGGTTTTACAGTCACACCAACAGTGTAGAAGTGTTCCTTTTTCTCCACATCCTCTCCAGAATTAATTATTTGTATGATGACTGCCATTCTGACTGGTGTGAGATGTAATTTTATTTGGCATTTCCCTAATTGCTAATGATGTTGAACTTTTCTTTTTACATATTTGTTGGCCATTTGCATTTCTTCCTTTGAGAAATGTCTGTTTAATTCATTTGTCATTTGTTAATTGGGTTATTTTTGGTATTGATTTTTTTGAATTCTTTATATATTCTAGATATTAATCTTTTGTCAGAAAAGTAGCTAGCTTGTTTGGTTTTTTTGTTTGTTTGTTTTTTGGTACTGGAGATTGAACTCGGGGTCACTCGACCACTGAGCCACATCCTCAGTCCTAGTTTGTGTTTTATGTAGAGACAGGGTCTCACTGAGTTGCTTAGTGCCTCGCCATTGCTGAGGCTGGCTTTGAACTTACAATTCTCCCGTCTCAGCCTACCTAAGTGCTGGAATGTGTTGTTGAGCATGATTTTCTAATAGTTTATTAAGTATTTTTGCATCTAAGTTTATCAGGGATGATGGTGTGTAGTTTTCTTTCCTTGATGTGTCATTATCTGGTTTTGGTATGAGTGTGACACTGGCTTCACAGAATGAATTTGGAAGTATTCTGTTTCTTTCTGTTTTGTGTAAGAATTTGAGGAGTATTGGCACTAGTTCTTTGAAATTTTGGTGGAATTCAGCTGAGAATCCATCTGGTCCTGGGCTTTAATTTGTTAGAAGGCTTTTTATCACTGCTTCTATCCCATTACAAGTTCTTGATCTTTTTAGGTTTTCTGTGTTCTCTTGATTCAATTTTGGCAGATCACATTTGTCTATACATATATCCATTTCTTGTAGGTTTTCTGATTTATTGAACTATAACTTTTCAAAATAGATCTGAATGATCTGCTCCATTTCTGAGATTTCTGTGGTGATTTCTCCTTTTTCTTTTCTAAATTTATTAATTTGGTTTTTTTGTCTTTTTCTTTTGATTAGTTTGGTTAAGCGCTTATAAATCTTGTTTAACTCTTCAGAGAATCAACTCTTCATTAATCATTTTTATTGTTTTTTATTCTCAAGTTCATTGATTTTTGGCTCTGATCTTAATCCCTTCCTTCTATTGATTTTGGAATTGGTTTACTTTTCTTTTTCAAGGACCTCAAAATGCATGATTAGGTTGTTTATTTGGGATCTCTGATTTTCTTATGAAGGGACTATAATTCAAATTTTCATGTTAGAAGTATCCCAAAGATTCTGGTATGTTTTATTAGTATTCTCATTTGAGTCTAAGAATTTTTAAATTTCTTCCTTGATTTCTTCTGTCACCCATTCATAATTCAAAAGAGTATTGTTTAATCTCCATGTATTATATAGTTTCTATAGGGTTTTGTTGTGTTGTTTTCTAATTTCATTCCATTATGATCTGATAAGATGCAAGGAATTATGTTAATTTTTTGCATTTGTTAAAAGTTGCTTTGTGGTCTAAAATATGATCTATTTCAGAGAAGATTCCACAAGCCACTGAGAAGAAAGTGTATTCAGCTGTTATTGGATGAAATATTCTATAAGTGTCTGTGAAGTCCATTTATTTGTAATAGTTTTCAGTTCCAAAGTGTCTTCACTGAGTTTATGTCTGGATGACCTATCTAATGGTGAGAGAGGTGTTTTGAAATCACCAGTATTATTGTATTGGGCTGTATCTGAGGCTTCAATTTGAGTAGTGTCTCTTTTATGTATTAGTTGCACTCATATTTGGGGCATACATATTTATTATTGTTATATATTCTTGTTCAATTTTTTCTTTACCAATATGAAGTGACCTTTGTCTCTTCTGATAAATGTTGGTTTGAAATGGGACTCATTCACATGGTATGTCAATTTCCATCCTTTCACTTTCAACCTGTGGATATCTTTGCCTCTCAGGTGCATCTCTTGTAAACAACATATAGTTGAGTCTTGTTTTTTAATCCACTCTGCCAGTCTATGCTTTTTAATTGGAGTTTTGAGACCATGTACATTCCATGTTGTTATAGAGAGATGGTTGTTGATTCATGTCTTTTTGATTTATTTTTTATGTCTAATCTGATCCTGTTTTTTATTTGCTTAGCTAGTCTTCAAATGACATTTGTGAGCTCTGGGGTTTATTTTTTATTTTTTTCTATGTGTAGAATTTCTTTATGTAAATTCTATAGTGCCTGTTTAGTAGACATGAATTTCTTTAGTTTGTGCTTAATGTGTTTTTATTTTATCTTTGATTTTGAATGACACCTTTGCTGAATATAACAGTTTGGTTTTACAGTTATTGTTTTTCAGGACTTGGAACACAGTGTTCCAAGCTCTCCTGGCTTGTAGAGTTTGTGCTGGGAAATCACAAATGGTTCTTATTGGTTTGCTTCTTAATATGATCTGACATTTTTCTCCTGAGGTTTTTAAAGTTCTATCCTTGTTTTGTATATTAGGCATTCTAATTATAATGTGTCTTGGAGAGGTTCTTATTTGATCTTGTTTATTTAGGGTTCTGAATGAATCCTGTATCATGACATCCATCTTCTTCTTAAGGTTTGGGAAATTTTCTGTTATAATTTCCCCAAAGAATTTATTCATTCTGTAAGCCCACATCTCTGAACCAGCCTTAATTCCAATAATTCTTAAATTTGTTCTCTTCATTTTGTCCCATAGTTTTGTATATTCTTATCATGGATACTTATTTTCTTTTGTTTAATGCTTTTTGAATATTCAAGACTGGCCCCTTGGTCTTCCAGCTCTGAGATTCTGTCTTCAGTATTGTCTACTCTATCAGTAAGACTTCCAACTAAACATTTCATTTGCATTTTATTTATTGTCTTTCATTTAGAAGATTTCTGTTTGGTTCTTTTTCAATATTTCTTTTTTCTTATTGAACTTCTCATATATATCCTGTATTGATTTCCTTAATCCATACAGGTATTTTTCTGTGTTCTCTTGGAATTCCTTGATTTTCCTAATTATTCTTTTAAATTGCCTATCTGATATTTTACCCACTTCCATATATTTGGGGTCATTTACTGGTGAATTATGAACTTTAGGAGAATTTATGTTAGTTTTTTGTCTGTTTTGTTTTGTTTTGTTTTTATTTCTTATATTCCTGTCTTGGGTTTTATGCATCTGTTGGGAAGGATTTCTCTTCCACTCATATGGATATACCTTTTTAGGATACAGTCTTTACTTGCCAAAATTTCCAAGGGTGATCTAGATTGAGACACCCTCATAGATGTGATATCCACAGACTTGTATTAATTATCTCCATTTTTGCTGTAGTAGGTGGGATGAGGGGGCCCACTCACTCTTCTCCATTTCTACTTGAGGCCTACTCATTCATTTGAGTTCTTTTCTATTCTTTGTATTAAAGTATAGTTGAAGTTTTAATGAAATTAATTTGTGTATGGAGCGAGGTGTGCTGCTTTTTTGTTGAGTTTAGATTGGTAGCAGAGTTTCTACCCTGTAAACTTGTAGTGTCCCTGTAGGTTACCAACAGCTCACAGAATAACTAGAAACAAACAGTAGCAACAAACAATGCAAGCCATATACAGTATTAAAATAAATGCCTGATTCCTACTATGACATCTACAATGTTAATTATCACAAAAAATCATAAATTATGGAATTAAAAATTTCCAACAGCAAAAACAATAAGTAAACATGAAATATATCTGGCATTAAAACAAACAATGGGTATCAACTATGTCATTTACAGCAGTAAAAATTGCAACAGCACTAATGGTTAGGACAAGAGATAAATAAATCAATTAATTCTAAAAGATGATAAAAATACAGTTAAGGGAAAAGAAAATGGGATAGGAAGGCAGCATAGAATTTGCAGTTTTAAAAAGTGAACAGAATGCAGAAGAGATGTAGCATGTGATGATTATAAGGTGGGAAGTGAAAAAAAGAAGTAAAAAAGTAAAGGGTGAAGAAAAGAAAGAAAATGGACTTTGGCTGTTAGCAAGAGAAGAAAAGTGAGAAAGAGAAAGATAAACAGACAAATAAAAGCAATACAAAACCAAACCAAAATTTACACACTAAAACAATAACTCTCAGAAGACCAGACATTTAATTACATTTAAAAAATGCTAAAAATGAGAAAAAACAAATACTTATAAGTATATATGTCCGTGAAATCAGCACAGACACAACACACACACACACACACACACACACACCAACAAAAGAAAAAAGAAAAGAGATTCTTAATTAAAAATGAAAGAATTATTTCCACTGTGGTGATCAAAATAGTTGACAAAAACAATTGGTCACTGTCCTGTCTGTACTTGAGCTTATTTCTTTCAGTTTCTTCTTGAGTTATGTACTAAGAATGAGAACAAGGGCTAGGAGTTGTTAATCTCTTACTCTTTTTGTATGGCTCATCAAGCCGCCAGTTGGAGTGACATAAGACTGAAGTTCTTTCAAATAAGTCTCAGTTTTTATCCTTACCAGTATTAGGTAAGATGTGATGGGAAGTACTGTCAGTTGAAGTTTTGTATGCACAAACTAGATCCATGCATTCTCATGCTGCAGAGTTATATAAAGGGAGTTCTGGTAGGTGTGGTTTAGATCTAATCAGGCCTCAGGGGCTTTGTTGGGTGTTGTTTGCTCTGGTGATATTAGATCAACATGTTGCTAGGGCCTGGAAGTTGCTAATTTCTGTTGGGAGTCTGGATCTTGGGAGCCTCTCAAGAATCTGCTCGAGTCAGGGGAACTGATCTTCCACATACTTTGCTGCTCATGAATACAGGGTTCCTAGGCTTAGTTCCTGAGTATATTCACACAACCTCTTCAGATTTCTCAGCTGTTTCAGCTGGTCATGTGAGCTGCCAGTCTCAAAGAAGAAGAGAGTTGGGCTCCCCTTCTCTCTTCTGACTTGAGTCCTTCTGAGAACATCCTTGTCTGCTTATTTTGCTTACATTCTGTTAGGCATACCCTATGCTACAGGGTAAGCATTTGCCTGGACAGTGTGGCAGTGTTTGCTATGCAAGATGGTTCCTCCTCTACTCTCTGCAACCAGTTGAGAAAGGGCACTTTTCAAGCACCAGTGCACAGTACATCCTCTAGGTCAGTTAAGGGCAAGCTGCTTTTCTGATCTCAGGCTTTTCTCCACAACATTTATTCATTGTTTTTCTTTTTGTGTTCTTCCAGCCTCTGTGGTGAGCCAGCACCACTACCTCTGCTACTGCTGCTGCTTGGCTTGGCTTGGCTCCAATATTGTCTGTCTTCTTTGTTTATTATACCCAAGTTTTGAGTCTTTCATACACTCTGACTGTCTTGTATTGTGTTTTTATCTTTTTTTTTTTTGAGATAGACAAACATTTTATTTCTCAGATCTTAAAAGAATAATCAGCAGGTTTAATGGGCTCCCTAATCATCAACAGTTTTTAAAAAAAATTATTTTAATTAGTTATACATGACAGTGAAATACACTTTGAGATATCATACATAATGGAGTATAATTTCTCATTCTTCTTGTTATGCATGATGTAGAATCACACCAGTTGTATAGTTATTTATGTACATAGGGTAATAATGTCTGATTCATTCTATTATCCTTTCCATTCCCATACCCCCTCCCATCTCTTCACTCCCTTCTACCTAAGGCAACTCTATTCTTCACTAGAACCCCCCATTGTGAATTAGTATCTGTATATCAGAGAAATATTCAGCTTTTGGATTTGAGGATTGGCTTATCTCATTTAGCATGATATTCTCTAGCTCCATCCATTTACCAGCAAATACCATAATTTCATTCATTTTTAAGGCTGAGTAATATTCCATTATATATATATATATATATATATATCACATTTTTTTAATCCATTCATCTGTTGAAGGGTACCTAGGTTGGTTTCATAGTTTAGCTATTGTGAATTGGGTTGCTATAAATATTCATGTGGCTGCATCACTGTAATATGCTGATTTTAAGCCCTTCGGGTAAAAACTGAGAAATGGATAGCTGGGTCAAATGGTGGTTTCATTGCAAGTTTTCTGAGGAATCTCCATACTGCTTTCTAGATTGGTTGCCCCAATATGCATTCCCACCAGCAAAGTATGAGTATACCTTTCCCCCAACAACCTCGCCAACACTTATTGTTGCTTGTGTTCTTGATAACTGCCATTCTGACTGGAGTGAGATAAAATCTAGAGTAGTTTTGATTTGCATTTCTCTAATGACTAGAGATGTTGAACATTTTTTCATATATTTGTTGATCAATTGTTTATCTTCTTCTGAGAACTGTCTGTTCAATTCCTTAGTCCATTTATTGTTTGGGTTATTTGTGTGTGTATGTGTGGTTTTTTTTTTTTTTTTTTGGTACTGGATATTGAACTCAGGGGTACTTGACCACTGAGCCACATCCTCAACCCTATTTTGTGTTTCATGTAGAGACAGAGTCTCACTGAGTCGCTTAGTGCCTCGCCATTACTGAGGCTGGCTTTGAACTCATGGTTCTCCTGTCTCAGTCTCCCTAAGTGCTGGGATTACAGGCTTGTGCCACCACGCCCAGCTGTGTGTGTGTGTGTGTTGAGTTCTTTATATATCCTGAAGATTAATGGTCTATCTGAGGTTCAGGTGGCAAAAATTTTCTCCCATTCTGTAAGTTCTCTGTTCACATTCTTGGTTGTTTTTTTTTTGCTGAGAAGAAGTTTTTTACTTTGAATCCATCCCATTTATTAATTTTTTGATTTTACTTCTTGTGCTTTAGGAAGTCAGATCCTAAGCCAACATGGTGAAGATTTAGGCCTACTTTTTCTTCTATTAGGTGCAGGGTTTCTAGTCTAGTGCTTAAGTCTTTGATCTGCTTTGAGTTTCATGCAGGGTGAGAGGGGTTTAAATTTATTTTGTTATGGGTGGGTTTCCAATTTTCCCAGTACCATTTATTAAATAGGCTATCTTTTCTCCAGTGAATGCTTTTGGTGCCTTTGTCTAGTATGAGATAACTCTATATTATGTGGGTTTCTCTCTGTCTTGTACTTTGTACCATTGGTCTATGTGTCTGTTTTGGTGTCCATACGATGCTGTTTTTGTTACTATGGCTCTATAGTATAGTTTAAGGTCTGGAATTGTGAGGTCTCCTGCTTCACTCTTCTTGCTAAGGATTGTTTTGGCTATTCTAGTTTTTTTATTTTTCCAAATGAATTTCATTATTGCCTTTTCTAGTTCTATGAAGAGTGTCATTGGGAATTTAATTGGAATTACATTAAATCTGTATAACACTTTTGGTTGTACTTCCATTTGACAATATTAATTCTGCCTATACAGGAGCATAAGAGGTCTTTCCATCTTGTAAGGTCTTCTTTAATTTCTTTCTTTAGTGTTCTGTAGTTTTCATTGTAGAGTGATTTTACCTCTTTGATTAGATTGATTTCCAATTTTATTTTATTTTATTTTTGTTGAAGATAATTGTGAATAGGGTAGTTTTCCTAATTTCTCTTTCAGTAGATTTATCACTGATATATAAGGAATGCATTTGATTTCTAGGTATTGATTTTATAACCTGCTAATTTGCTGAATTCATTGATGAGTTGTAAAAGTTTTTTGGTGAAATTTTTTGGCTCTTTTAAATATAGACTCATGTCATTCACAAATAATGAATTTTTTATTTCTAGAATTTCCATTTCACAATTCCCTAGAATTTTTAGTCTTATGGTGTTGTGGTTTGGATATGAGGTGTCCCCAAAAGCTCATGTGTGAGACAATGCAAAAATGTTTAGAGGAGTGTGATTGGGTTATGAGAGCCTTAACCCAATTAGTGAATTGATCCCCTCAAATGATTAACTGAGTGGTAACTGAAGGCAAGTAGAGTGCGGCTGGAGGAAGTGGGTCATTAGGGTATACCTTTGGGGTATATATTTTGAATCTATCCTGTGGACTCTCTCTCTGCTTTTTGATCATCATGTAAGCTGTTTCCCTTCACCATACTCTTCCTCCATGTTGTTCTGCCTCACCTAGAGCCCCAAGAAATGAAGTCAGCTGTCTGTGGACTGAGACCTTTGAAACAATGAGTCCTCAAATAAATTTACTGTTTTTAAAATTGTTCTTGCTGTGACCTAAACAGCTGAACCTGAAAACCAGCAAGGGATGATAGGTTATTAAGAAACACACACACACACACACACACACACACACACACACACACACACAGAGCTATTGAGAGAAAGATGGGATCAGGTGGAACACTGTGCTCTGATGGAGAAACAGTGAAGAACTAGCCCAGTAAGTTTATTTATATAGTGTCTCATAATGAGAAGTTAAGGACCATAAAAGCATTGCTCAAAGTTTCTACTAAGCAGGCAGGCTTGAACGTTACAGGACTGGATCGGTTCCAAGATGGTGGCCTAGATGGACAGGGTGTTCCTAGTCTCTCCAGGACTGGGGTTTAAAGTAGTGGAAACACTGTTTCTCAGTGAGTTTTTAGAGGACACCTGACAGTTGCCTCCACACAGGAACTTCACTCGTATGCCCACAAGGATCGCCAGGCCCTAGCATTTGTACAGGACTCCAGCCACAAGTGGCACAGAAACCCAGCTGCAAACTCCAGCTTAGGACTCTGGCCTGTGAACTCTAGTGCAGGACTCGAACCTGTGCAAAGCCTTCTCCTGCACAGGATCCCTGGCTCCAGTGCCCACACACAAGCAGGACCCCAGATGGTCCACCCATGCAGGACCTCTAGCCATTAATCCTACGCAGGAACCCCTGCTCCCACGCGGGACCCCTGGCTGCTGCTCTTGTGTGGATCTCCATCTACCAGGGTAGAACCTCCTTGTTCACCTATACCAGGGTATGCAGGACTGGATCTGGAGACAAACTTTTACTTCTGCACAGCACACCACAGAGCTGTATCTTCAAATATGCCACCAACACCAACACCCAGCCCAGCCCTTAATCCTATCTCTGAAGCAGATGGATTCTTTGTGAGACTTCACATTCCCCATTTTTCACCTGAGCAAGCAGATACCAGTAAGCAACAGACAACTCAAACTACTGAAGGTGAAGGGAACCAATCCTGTTTATTTACATTGAGACTTTTTATTTTTTTTCCTAATATTCCTTCTTTTTTGTTTTTTTTTCTGTTTTCCCTCTCTCTTTTTCTCTTCTTTTCTCTCTCTCACTCCTTTCCCACCCTCACATCCCCAACATTTGTGAAACCAAGTATTTTTTATGCATTAGGCTATGGTAGACTGGGACTACTCCTAACTTTCACCTGTACATGTTTTATTTTTCTTAATTTTTACGTCTCCTTGTTAGTTGCACTCTATTTTCTTCCTTCTTTCTGATCTTCCCCAAATCTCTTTCTCTCCTTTCTACTAATAGCCAACTTCTTTTGGATTCATCTTTCATGCTTTCTAGGATCTATATCCTCATTTCCTACCACCATAACATCCCATTCTATTCCCCACATTTGGTTCTCTCTAGCTACCAGCAGAAACTGTAGGCCCTTGTGCAAATATATTGTTTGTATAGTAGATGCTAATTGAACTCATAATTTCTATATATTGTAACTAAGCCATAAATGTATTTAGGAGCTATTAGGAGCTACTTGATTTTAAACTATATATTGTTTGTATTGATATCTGCCAATATTGGTCTCCCCCTTAAAGGAGAGGTATTGGAACCCCATAGGGAAACTATAAGCCTATAGAATAAAAACTGTAACACCCTGCATCTGCAGAGCTAGAAGGAAAGACACACACAACATAAAAAAAACACGAGAAGAAAGTGCCTCAAATAAACCAAGATACTACATTATTAGAATCCATGGTCAGCAAAACAGAAGAAATGTCAGAGAAGGAGTTCAGGATGTACATAATTAAAATGTTATGTGACTTAAAGAATGATATAAGAGAGCAAGCCCAGGCAGCAAAAGATCATTTTGATAAAGAGATACATAGACAAATACAGGAAGCAAAAGATTACTTCAATAAGGAGGTAGAGATTCTGAAAAAGAACCAAACAGAAATCCTCGAAATGAAAGAAACAATAAACCAAAATAAAAAGTCAATAGAAAGCATCACCAACAGATTACATCACTTGGAAGACAGAATCTCAGACAATGAAGACAAAATATTTAATCTTGAAAATAGAGTTGAACACCCAGTGAAGATGGTAAGAAACCATGAACAGAACATCCAAGAATTATGAGGTAACATAAAAAGACCAAATTTAAGAATTATTGGGATAGAGGAAGGCATAGAATTCCCAACCAAAGGAATGAGCAATCTATTCAATGAAAAAATATCAGAAAAATTTCCAAACATGAAAAACAAATTGGATAACCAAATACAAGACACTTACAGGACACCAAATGTACAAAATCAAAACAGACCTACACCAAGGCACATGATAATAAAAATGCCTACATTCAGAATAAGGAGAGAATCTTAAAAGCCACAAGAGAAAAGAATCAGATTATATATAGGGGGAAACCAATTAGGATCTCTGCAGACTTCTCAACCCAGATCCTTAAAGCTAGAAGAGCTTGGAACAACATGTATCAAGCTCTGAAAGACAATGGATGCCAACCAAGAATCTTATATCCAGCAAATTTCAGTTTTAGATTTGATGATGAAATAAAGACCTTCCAAGATAAACAAAAATTAAAAGAATTTATAGCAAGAAAGCCTGCACTACAGAACATTCTTGGCAAAATATTCCATGAGGAGGAAATGGAAAACAATAATGAAAACCTGCAAAGGGAGGAACTACACTAAAGGAAAGGTCAAGGAGAAATCCAGTCAAGTTAAAAACTATGAATAAACCAAAATGTCTGGGAATACAAACTATGTCTCAATAATAACACTGAATGTTAATGGCCTAAACTCAGCAATTAAAAGACATAGAATGGCAGATTGGATTTTTAAAAAGACTCAATAATATGCTGCCTCCAAGAGACGCATCTCATGGAAAGAGATACTCACAGATTGAAGGTGAAAGGATGGAAAGGATGGAAAAAAATATCCATCACTCACATAAACTGCATAAATAAGCAAAAGTGTTCATTCTCATATCAGATAAAGTAGACTTCAAACCAAAGTTAGTGAAAAGGGATAAAGAAGGTCATTTCATACTGCTCAAGGGAATCATACATCAATAAAACATAACAGTTTCAAATATCTGTTCCCCAAGCAATGGGGCAGTCATGTATGTCAAACAAACCCTTCTCAGTTTCAAGAATCAAATAGACCACAACACAATAGTACTGGGTGACTTTAACACACCTCTCTCACCACTGGATAGATCTTCCAAACAAAAACTAAGCAAAGCATCTAAAAAAACTCAATAGAACAATCAATAATCTAGACTTAACAGATATATATAGAATATTCCATCTTTCGACAAGCAAAAACACTTTTTTCTCAGCAGCACATGGATCCTTCCCCAAAATAGATCATATGCTATGCCACAAAGCTAGTCTTAGCAAATACAAAAAAATACTACCCTGCATTCTATCTGACTGTAATGGAATAAAATTAAAAATTAATGACAATTTAAAAAAAAGAAGCTACTCCTACACCTGGAGACTCAATAATATCCTATTGAATGATGCATGGATAACAGAAGATATCAGGGAGGAGATAAAAAAATTCTTAGAGGTAAATGAGAACTCTAATACAACATATCCAAATCTCTGGGACACTATGAAGGCAGTGCTAAGAGGAAAGTTCATTGCATTAAGTTCATATATTCAAGAAGAAAAAGGCAACAAATCAATGACTTGACATTACATCTCAAATCCCTAGAAAAAGAGGAACAAACTAACACCAAAAGAAGTAGAATACAAGAAATAATTAAAATCAAGGCTGAAATCAATAAAGAAAGGAAACAATGCAAAAAATTGACAAATCTAAAAGCTGGTTCTTTGAATAAATAAATAAAATTGACAAACCCTTAGCCACTCCAATTAAAAGAAGGAGAGAGAAAATCCAAATTACTAAACTTTGTCGTGAAAAAGGAAATGTCATGACAGACCATGCTGAAATACAGAGGATAATTAGAAACTATTTTGAAAATCTATACTCCAGTAAAATAGAAAACCCTGAAGACACCAACAAATTTATAGAGACATATGACCTATCCAAACTGAACCAGGAGGACATTCACAACTTAAACAGATCAATTACAAGCTAGAAAATAGAAGTACCATCAAGAGTCTTCCAACAAAGAAAAGCCCTGGAGCAGACAGATTCTCAGCAAAGTTCTACAACACCTACAAAGAAGAACTAACTCCAGTACTCCTCAAATTATTCCATGAAATATAAATGGAGAGAACACTTCCAAACTCATTCTATAAGGCTATTATTACCCTGATACCAAAACTAGACAGAGACACATCAAAAAAGGAAAATTTTAGACCAATATAACTGATGAATATAGATGCAAAAATTCTTAATAAAATTTTGGCAATTACATACAAAAGCATATTAAAAATGTGCACCATGATTAAGTGAGGTTCATTCCAGGGATGTAAGTTTGGTTCAACATATGGAAATCAATAAATGTAATCCATCACATTGATAGACTTAAAGATAAGAAACACATGATTCTATCAATTGATGCAGAGAAAGCTGTTGACAAAATGCAACAGTTTTTCATGTTTAAAACACTAGAAAAACTAGGGATAGTAGGAACATACCTCAACATTGTTAAAGCAATCTATGCTAAACCTAAGTCCAACATCATCATAAATGGAGAAAAATTGGAAGCATTCCCTTTAAAAACTGGAACAAGACAGGGATGCCCTCTTTCACCACTCTTATTCAATATAGCCCTTGAAACTCTAGCCAGAGCAATTAGACAGATGAAAGAAATGAAAGGGATACAAATAGGAAAAGAAGAACTCAAACTATCATTATTTGCAGATGATACGATATTATAGTTGGAGGATCCAAAAAATTCCACCAGAAAACTTTTAGAATTAATAAGTGAATTCAGCAGAGTGGCAGGATATAAAATCGATATCCATAAATCAAATGCATTTCTATACATCAGCAAATGAGTCCTCTGAAAGAGAAATCAGGAAAACTACTCCATTCGCAATAGCCTCAAAAAAAAAAAAAAACTTGGGAATCAATCTAATAAGACCAGTAAAAGACCTCTACAGTAAAAGACCTCTAAGTAGAAAAGTACAGGACACTAAAGAAAGAAATTGAAGAAGATACTAGAAGATGGAAAACATCCAATGCTCTTAGGTAGAATCAATATTAAAATGGCCATACTGCACAAAGCACTATACAAATTCAGTGCAATCCCAATTAAAATCCCAAAGTCATTTCTTATACAAATAGAAAAAACAATAGTGAAATTTATTTGGAAAAATAAGAGACCCAGAATAGCCAAAGCAATCCTCAGTAAGAAAAGTGAAGGAGGCATCACAATACCAGACCTTAAACTATACTACAAAGCTATAGTAACAAAAACAGAATGGTACTGGCACCAAAATAGACATGTAGACCAATGGTACAGAATAGAAGACATGGAGAATAACCCACATAAATACAGTTATCTCATACTACACAAAAGTGTCAAAAACATACATTGGAGAAAAGATAACTTCTTCAACAAATGGTACTGGGAAAACTGGAAATCCATATGCAGCAAAATGAAACTAAATCCCTATCTCTCACCATGCACAAAATTCAGCTCAAAATGGATCAAGGACCTAAGAATTAGACCAGATGCTCTGCATCTAATGGATGAGAAAGTAGGCCCAAATCTTCATCATGTTGGATTAGTTCCTGACTTTCTTAACAAGACTCCTGAAGCATAAGAAATAAAAGCAAGAATCAATAAATGGGATGGATTCAAACTAAAAAGCTTCTTCTCAGCAAAAGAAACAATGAATGAGGTGAACAGAGAGCCTACATTCTGGGAGCAAATTTTTGCCACATGCACATCAGATAGAGCACTGATCTCTAGGACATATAAAGAACTCAAAAAACTTAACACCAAACAAAACAAAACAAAACAAAAACAACCCAATCAATAAATGGGCTAAGGAGCTGAATAGAAACTTCTCAGAAGAAGTTGTCTATCAATAAATAAATTGTCTATCAATAAACAAATATATGAAAAATGTTCAACATCTCCAGCAATTAGAGAAATGCAAATAAAAATTACTCTAAGATTTCATCTCACCCCAATCAGAATGGCAGCTATCCAAAATACAAGCAACAATAAGTGCTGGTGAGGATGTGGTGAAAAAGGCACACTCAAACATTGCTGGTGGGACTGCAAATTGGTGCAACCAATCTGAAAAGCAGTATGGAGATTCCTTAAAAAACTTGTAATGGAACCACCATTTGACCTAGCTATCCCAAGTCTTAAAAACAGCATACTATAGTAATGGAGCCACTTCAATGTTTATAGCAGCACAATTCACAATTGCTAAACTGTGGAAGCAACCTAGATGCCCTTCAAGAGATGAATGGATAAAGAAACTGTGGTATATATACACAATGGAATATTACTCAGCAATAAAAGAGAATAAAATTATGGTATTTGCAGGTAAATGGATGGAATTGGAGAACATCATGCCAAGTGAAGTAAGCCAATCCCAAAAAACCAAAGGCCAAACGTTCTCCCTGATTAGTGGATGCTGATACATAAGGGGGGTGAGGGTGGGGAGCATGGGAGAAACTTTGGATGGGACAGGGGGAAGGTGGGGAAGAGGAGAGGGAATGGGAATAGCAAAAAAGGGTTGAATGAGATGGACATCACTACCCTAGGTACCTGTATGAAGACACGCATGATGTGACTCTATCTTGTTTGCAATCAGAGAGATGGAAAATTGAGCTCTATATATGTACTATGACTTGAAATGCTTTTTAAAAAAAGATTACAGGACTGGTAAAACATTGTAGTTATCTTGCTATGCTCAGAATCCTCTATCCCTGGATGCTGGCATTTGAACTCAAAACTATAAGCTAAATAATTCTGTGGCAGGCACAGAATTCTCCCTCTTAACAGGCATCATCATCAACTGTGCAGTTTTCAACACGCACCTTCCCACCAGGAAATTCCCAGGAGTAGTGTTACCTCTGTCCAGGAGTCAGTTCAGAGCAATGATTCATTCACTGTTACCAACAGTTCTGCTTGGTCTTTTAGTACATTCTCAATTTTCTTTTATTTCTGCAGCATATGAAACTTAACTACTTCAAAACTCATTATCTATGCCCCCAATGAGTCTTTTTCTACTGTCTGTTTTTTCTCTTCATTTTATAAAACAGAATTTTGTTTCCTCATGTACCTGGTTATTTTTAATTGCATTTGGATCATTGAACATGAAAATATTATAGACATAATTTGAGGCTCTGAATAATTTTACATTATTTCAGGTAGGATTTAAATTTTCTTCTGCTAGGGCTGGGGGGTGCTAGGAATCCAAATCATCTTAATCAGACTGGGGAGTCAGTTGATTTAGATTAAGAATCCCAGCTGAGTTTCTGGGAATGCAGTATGTATCTGGCTCACCCAGCAGAGTCCCAACCTAAAGTCAGAGGCTTTTACCAGGTCTTCACTTCCTGAGAGAGCTATGAATATTTTTACCTCTTAGCTCAGGGATTAGTGATCTATGACCCACCAGCCAAATTTAGTCTGCCACCCATGTTTGTAAATAACATTTTATTGAATCAGACAGACTTGTTCATTTATCTACTGCCTAGATCTACTTTTTTGCTTCAGTGGTGGAATTTAGTAATTGTTACAAAGACTATATACACTTGAAAGCCAAAATTATTTGTTATCTGCCCCTTCATGGGAAAATCTTTCTGAACCATGTTCTAATTTAATAGATGTAAGAAAGTTCTGTATAGCTTCTCTTCTGGGTTATTTCTTCCAGAAATGTTATCTCTAAAGGCACAGGGGACATGAGTATTCCAAAACCAGGCACCCTCTTCTACTGAATAGTTTAGTTTTTTTTTTAACTAAATGATAAGCTCTCTGGTGTCTTTAAATAAACTCTCCCCTCAGCATTTTCTGGTTGTTTTCTGTTGTAATTGGTGATCTGAATTTTGTAGTTTACTATAACTAGAAGCCAAAATTTATTTTTTTAGTTTTTTAAAAAATTATTCTAATTAGTTATACATGACAGTAGAATGCACTTTGACTACATGATGACTACATGATGTAGGATCATACCATCATGTAGTCATACATGTACATATGGTAATAATAATGTCTAATTTATTCTACCATCTTTTGTATGCCCATACCCTCTTCCCTCTCTTCACTCTCCTCTATCTAATACAAAGTAACTCTATTCTCCCCTGGACACCCCCCTTACGGTGAATTAACATCCACATATTAGAGAAAACATAAGGCCTTTGGTTCTTTGGGATTGGCTTATTTTGCTTAGCATGATATTCTCGAGGTCCATCCATTTACCTTCAAATGCCATCACTTTATCCTTCTTTAAAGCTGAGTAATATTCCATTGTGTATATGTGCCACATTTTCTCTATCTATTCATCTGTTGAAGGATACCTAGTTTGGTTCCATAGTTTAGCTATTATGAGTTGAGCTGCTATAAACATTGTTTGGCTGTGTCACTGTAATATGCTGAGTTTAAGTCCTTTGGGTATAGACTGAGGAGTGGGATATCTGGGTCAAGCGGTGGTTCTATTCCAAATTTTCTGAGGAATCTCCATCAGGATATAAAATCAACACCCATAAATCAAATGCATTCCCATACATCAGTGATGAATTTACTGAAAGAGAAATTAGGAAAATTACTCCATTCACAATAACCTCAAAAAATAAAATAAAATAAAATACTTGGGAATCAACCTAACAAAAGAGGTGAAATACCTCTACAATGAAAATTACAGAACACTAAAGAAAGAAATTGAAGAAGACCCTACAAGATGGAAAGACCTCCCAAGGCCCCTGGATAGGCAGAATTAATATTGTCAAAATGGCCGTACTACCAAAAGTGTTATACAGATTTAACGCAATTCCAATTAAAATTAAAAAATCTTTATTAGTCATTTCTTATACGACATTTTTTCAAGTTTATAAATAAATTTAGCCAAAAAATAGGCACTCAACCAACCTCTTTTTTTGGTTAAAACCTGATTTGCCAGGGATTGTCTTTTGGTACCTTCAACCTGCTCCAGTGGTTTGCTTCAGAGATGCAGGATGCAGTTATTCCAGAATCGTTTCCTATAATTACAAGAACTGTTTATCACCACATAAAAATGACTTCCTTCCTAGACTATTTCAAAAACATGTTTATCTCATTAAGTTCCATCTCTTTCTAATCTACCTGCAGTTTGCTTATCAATAATCTTCAAATGTCAGCCATACCCAGGCTTTCAATACCTTCAATGGGGCCTCATTTTATACTAATGAAAACCTTACTATGATATTCATTGTCCACTTTTAAATTTCATTTTTTAAAATTCTATCTTCAAGTTTTTCTTTCTTACTGATCTGATATACACTGGTCAAATTGGATCCTCAGTTCTGCTCAAAAAATATCAAATTATTTTTAGCCAATTTAATGCTACTTTCTCCTTCAGAATGAACCTCTTTTTTCTCTTCTTTCTTTCTTTTCTTGGTACCAGGGATTGAACTCAGGGGCACTTAACAACTGAGCCCAGCCCTTTTTAAAAAATTTTATTTGAAGACAAGTCTTCACTGTGTTGCTGAGGGCCTTGCTAAGTTGATGAGGCTGTTTTTGAACTCAGGGTCCTCTTGCCTCAGGCTTCCAAGTCACTGGGATTATAGGCATGCACCACTGTGCCCAACTCCTTCTTATTTCTATTTTTAAAAATTCAATGCAGATGGGATTATGCTTAACCACATTTTCCTTATCTTCATATGCCGGAGAGTATCTTGCTTCTAGTGTACATTAAATAAACACACTTTTCACTGGAAATAAGAGTTGAGTTTTAAAATATTTTCTTAGTAATTTCATTTTCTCAACATTTATTTTTTTAAAAATTTAATTATTTTATTTAAATGGGTTCAAGTCATAGTACATATATAGAGCTCAATTTTTCTATTTCTCTGGTTGCAAACCAGATAGAGTCACACCATTTGTGTCTTCATACATGCACCAAAGGTAGTGATGACGATCTCAATCAACCATCATTACCATACTCATTCCCCTTTCCTTCCTCCCCCCTCCCCCCACCACATCCAGAGTTCCTCCATTTCTCCTATGTTCCCCATTCCCACCCCACTTAAGTATCATTATCCACTTATCAGAGAGAACATTTGGCATTTGGTTTTTTGGGATTGGCTTACTTCACTTAGCATAATACTCTCCAATTCCCTCCATTTGCCTGCAAATTCCATAATTTTATTCTTTTTTATTGCTGAACAGTATTCCATTGTGTATATGTACCACAGTTTCTTTATTCATTCATCTATTGAAGGGCATCTGGGTTGCTTCCATAGTTTTGCAATTGTGAATTATGCTATAAACATTGAGGTGACTGCTTTATTGTAGTGTGCTGTTTTTAAATCTTTAGGATATAGGCCAAGGAGTGGGATAGCTGGATCGAATGGTGGTTCCATTCCAAGTTTTTTAAGAAATCTCCATACTGCTTTCCAGATTGGTTGCATCAGTTTGCAGTCCCACCAGCAATGTTTGAGTGTACCTTTTTCACCGCATCCTCGCCAGCACTTATTATTGCTGGTATTTTGAATAGCTGCCATTCTGACCGGGGTAAGATGAAATCTGAGCATAGTTTTGATTTGCGTTTCTCTAATGGCTAGAGATGATGAACATTTCTTCATATATATATTTATTGATTGTATATCTTCTTCTGAGATGTTTCTATTCAGCTCCTTAGCCCATTTGTTGATTGGGTTGTTTGTATTTTTGGTGTTAAGTTTTTTGAGTTCTTTATATATCCTGGAGATCAGTGCTCTATCTGATGTGCATGTGGCAAAAATTTGCTCCCAGAATGTAGGCTCTCTGTTCACCTCATTGATAGTTTCTTTTGCTGAGAAGAAGCTTTTTAGTTTAAGTCCATCCCATTTAATGATTCTTGCTTTTATTTCTTCTGCTATAGGAATC
>CM053406.1:39214086-39317224 GCA_028644305.1 Xerus rutilus
CCCAAAATTCTTAAATTTGGTCTTTTAATGTGATCCCATAAATATTGGATGTTTTGTTCATAGTTTCTTACCATCTTCACTGTGTGGTCAACTCTATTCTCAAGGTTAAATATTTTATCTTCATTGTCTGAGGTTCTGTCTTCCAAGTGGTCTAATCTGTTGGTGATGCTCTCCATTGAGTTTTTGATTAGGTCTATTGTTTCTTTCATTTCAAGGATTTCTGTTTGGTTCCTTTTCAGAATCTTTATCTCCTTATTGAAGTGAACTTTTACTTCCTGTATTTGCCTATGTATCTCTTTATCAAAGTGATCTTTTACTTCCTTTATTTGCCTATGTATCTCTTTATTGAAATGATCTTTTGCTGACTGGGCTTGCTCTCTTATATCATTCTTTAAGTCACAGAACATTTTAATTATGTACATCCTAAATTCATGTTCTGTCATTTCTTCTGCTGTACTGACCATGGATTCTAATATTGAAGAATCTTGGTTTGTTTGAGTCATTTCTTCCCTTGTTTTTTCATGATGTTTGTGTGTCTTTTCTTCTAGCTCTGTTGATCCATGTTGTTACAGGTTTTACTCCTATATGGGTATAGTTTCCCTGCAGGATTTCAATACCACTCTTTTAAAGCGGGAACCAATATTGGTTGATCACAATACAAGCAATATATAGTTTCAAACCAAGTAGCTCCTAAGAGCTCCCAAATACATTTACAGTTTAGTCATGATATACACCAATTATGAGTTCTTTTACAGTATACTATGTAACCAATAAGTTTGCTCAAGAGTCTATAGTTCCTATTAATGGGCAAGGGACACTAGAGGGTGGGGTGTAGGATAGAATATTGGGCTAGTAGGAAGTGAGGATATGGTTATTAGATCTTATAAAGCATGAAAAAGGAATCCAAGAGAAGTTGGCTATTACTAGAAAGAGCAACAGAGAGTTGGGGAAGACTGGTAAGGAGGAAGAAAAGAAGGGTACAGCAAGGAGAGATGATGGCAAGAAAAATAAAACATATGCAAGTGAGAGATACGAGACTATCTAGTAACACTCTAGTATTCAGTTCAGAAATCCCAATCTACTATATCCCACTGTATAACAAATATTTGGTTTCACAACTGTTGGGGATTAGAGGGTAGGAAAAGAGTGAGAGAGAAAATAGGGAAGGAAAGAGAAAGAAAGGAAAGAGCAGAGGAATAAAACAAAAAGATTAAACAATAGAAATATTAGCAGAAAAAGACAAAGGATAAAATAAAAAATAAGAATAGAAGAAAATAAAAAACAAAAAAATAAAAAAATTAAAAAATAAAAAATAAAAATAAAAAGTCTCAATGTAAATAAACAGGTTTGGTTCCTTTCACCTTCAGTAGGTGGCGTTGTTTGTTGCTTGCTGGACTTTCTCTGCTGGTGTCCTGGGTGTGGGTTTCACAGCAGGGTGAAACTCTGGGCCGATGGTGAAGGCGCTGATTCACGGCTGCGTTGCCGCCAAAGTTTGTACCCACTTGCTGTCCAATGCCCCCTGAGACTGGGCTCCCCAGAGGCTCGAGGTAGCAGTCTCTGGTCTCTTGTTGGCTTGGACACCCGTGGAGGTTCCTTTGGGCAGATCTGGGCCCTCTGCGGCTCCTGCCGGTCCTCAGGAACTCTGGGGTGGAACTGGGGTGAGCCCAGGCCGGCCTTGGGCTGAGCTGTCTCCGCTGGCATCTCTGCAGCGTCTCCTACCCTGAATTTGTGTTTCCCAGTGGCTAGTGGCTGGGGCCGTGGGTCCACAAGAGCCACTGCTGTGGGCCCTGTGTGGTTGGGTAGACGCTGGAGCCAGGTATCCCATGTAGAAGCAGTCCCCGCCCTGGGTGAGTTCTGGGCTGGGGCTCTGAGCCGCCCGTAGCTGCTCACCACCGCCGCTGCTGAAGTCATGCTCTCAACATTTCTTTTAAAGAAACAGAGATTGACTATTTTGCACTGTGGTCAGTTTTTTGTTTTTGTTTTTATTTCTTCTACAAGTGTTCAAATCATTACTAAAAGTAATTGCTACGATTACTGAAGTTATTTCTATCATTAGGAAGCCAAGATAATCACCGAATAATGGCTCTCATCAATATGATATGGGAAGATTTCTTATGAGAGTTTTAGGTAGTTGAATATTTTGACTCCACTACTTTCTATTGTAATTCAATTAGCAAAGTGTGTGACCCACTGAGAATACTAGAATTTTTGGTATTTAGGCTTCTTACTAAGTCCTCTAATTTCAAGGATAAGGATAATTTTATGAGAAAATCTTCAAAAATAAACACAAGTTATTTAAGAATCCAGAGGAAGGTGTGTAGAAATTATATTTGAAAAAAATATAGATTTTAATATTTCTTGAGCTAGACTATGAGTATGTTGAATTTCCAATTGTATAGAAAGAGGAATGAGCATCTTCTCAAGTCTTCCCATAAATATCCTTTGTCCAGTATTTGAATCTGTGATGGAAAATAATTAAAGTCGGTTTGTATCTTTAGACAATTGCCCTCAATAGTGTTGGCAAGCGGCAGGCAGTCTACAAAACATTAACTAAAGGTTCAGGTACTCCCTGGGGCAGATCTGGGGAAAGAATAAGAGTTGTGGTGGAGAATGGACAGTGGATTAATGGAGTATGTGTAAATTGAATATGATGGGGACACCAAGGATTGGTGAGTATGGTGGGATAGTGTCTTTATCTGATTTTCAGTTCAAACTGAAATAGTTTGTTAGGGGTTAGATAATAGGTGTCCCTCAAAAGGCTCATCTGTGAATCAATGCAAGAGAGATTAGAGGTAAAAACATTGGGTTATGAGAGTCTTAATCAGTGCATTAATCCCTGATAGGGATTAACTGAATGGTAACTATGGGCAGGTAGGGTGTGGCTGGAAGTGGATACCTGAGGGCATGCATTTGGGGTATATATTTTGTCCTAGGTGTATATCTCTCCCTCTATGTCTCCCCACTCTCTCTCTCTCTCTCTTTCTCTCTCTCTCTTTCTTTCTCTCTCTCCCTCCCTCCCTCCCTTCTCTCTCAACATGTAAATTGTGAAATTATTGTTCAGAGATAACTATTTCACTGTCAGCAAGCAGTTAATTATTTTAAGAATTGCATTGTTGACAGTCTTGACTTTGATGCGGTAATTTGCAAAGCAAGCCAAATGAATTTATATTTTCTATGACTCTATCTCAGCTTTTCCTTTGCCATGGAATAGATCTGGTCTGGAAAACTTTACAGCCAGAACTTGTCAAAAGTGGGCACAGTAGAGAAAAAAACAGCACATTTAATGGCCTTGAGCTGTCATTCCATCTATGCAGGGATTAATGCTTTCATTCAAGGGTGTTATGCTAGGAATAATAAATAGGAATATGTAAATTGACAAATTTAATCTAATGGTTAGATTCAATTTTAAGTAAAAATTGAATGCTTCTTTTCAACTTGAAAATGGTGTTTTGTTTCATATGTCTGTGAAAGAGTAATTTTCCAAGAAAAGTAACATTATGACTCATATGAATATAAAATGAACATGTGTCAAAGATTTTATTTAACTCATTAATTAAAGGATGGAACTGAGGACACTATTACAACTGATTCAAAAGAGAATCTGAAGAACATATGCATTTATAAATCAAGAATATTTAAATGAATTTGTAGGACATGGTAAAACTGACTTTTCATCATGGGGGAAGGAAAGTTAATTGAACTGACAGGAGACACAATTTTCTGATCAATGAATAAAAATTGTCAGTAGACAATTATTTTGGTGCCAGTTACCTACAATTTAAATGTTGTGAAATACCTGAAAGGCAATAAAAGGCTTAAATCTGATAGCCTGGAAGAGTGTGCTCAAAATAATGCATCGTTTTCTATTGAAAATACTCAGTATCCAGTTTTGTTTATTACAGATTGCCTTGCAAAATTTTCTCTGCTTCTATTTTGCTTTAGGTTATAAGGCATTTATCACCAGACATTATTGAGGTTTAGGGGCATAGGAGACTTTTATAAATTCTTTCTGCATGCAAGCCAGATAATGTGACATTTCCTCATCAGCTCCTGAAAATTAGACAACACAGGGCCGAGACAGATTGGAATCGAATTGTAAAATATAGTCATAAACATGTTATATTGAGATTGCTTCTTTAGGAAAGGTATCTTTACTTCACTTGGCTGCTTTATTTTTTACTTCTGGAAGTATGCCTCCTTAATTTTTTCTCATTATTAACTTGATTGTTTTGCAGCCTATGATCATATTTTTTGAGCTTGTATATCTGATACTCAACCAATGAATATGTAAGAGCTCCCTACACCTTGATGAGGTAAAATTCTATCACTAGAACATCATATAGTGTTGGCTATTTTCTCTGGATTCTTCATATAGATCTAGGTGTTATGATTAAGGATAAGAAATTGATTTGAAGACAATTCTGTACAGATAGACCTTGCTGAAATAATTTTTATCTTTCTTTAGCCTCCATATACAATTTATACTTCTATAATCACCTTTTTTTGTTCAATGTAGTACAAAAACATCTGGGTTTTTCCACTTATTGGGTCTTTATTTCTTTATGAGGCCTCCTGTGTCACATAGAGCTTATATTAAATAAATGTGTAGCTTGATTCCCAGGTGATTTTTTTTGAGGCTATTGTGAATGGGATAGTTTTCCTAATTTCTCTTTGGGCTGATTCATCATTAATGCATAGGAATGCAATTTATTTATGAATGTTAATGTTATATCCTGCTACTTTGCTGAATTTTTTATGAGTTCTAGAAGTTTTCTGGTAGATTTTTTTTGGGTCTTCTAAATATAGAACTATATTATCAGAAAACATGGATAGTTTGAGCTCTTCTTTTTCTATTTGTATCCCCTTAATTTCTTTCTTTTGCCTAATTGCTCTGGCTAGAGTTTCACGTGTTTCTCCTGTCAACCTGTTTTATGTCTGTTTAATTCTCAGGTCTAACTGAAAAACCCTTAGAAGGCAGAGGTAAAATTTTGTCTCCTTCCATTTACATTTTCTCAATTAATGGTTAAATGTTAGTGTCACTAGAGGGGGTTCAAGGAGGTCCAAAAAGGGGTCCCCAAGTCAGGACCATGGGGTCCTTGATATATGTGACAGAAAAGAATTTCATCATGCATCAATTATTGAGGGAAGAGATTTATTTAGGAAAGCTAGGAATATATATTCAAGGGAGAATGTGGGCATCTTGAGAAGGAGAGGCACTTTTGAGGTTCTTAGACTCAAAGAAAACTTGGTGAGGGGTGGGCATGGGAAGGTATGTGAGAAGACATCAGTCTAGTGATCACAGAAGGGTTTACGGTGACTTGATCTGTTAAAGCAGGGAGTTTTTATTTGTTCTATTCAAATGTACTCCCAATCCCTAGGTCAGTGCCTGGAACACAGGAAATGCTTCATAGTAGTTGCTTAATAAATGAAAGCACTTTTTAAAATTACCAACCACTGCAAGACAAGAACTTCTGCTACTAAGCAGTATGTTATGGTTTGGATGTGAGGTGAACCCAAAAGTTCACATGTGAGACAGTGCAAGTAGCTTTGCTGGAGAACTGATTGGGTTATAGCCTTAACCCAATCAGTGAATTAAATCTCTGATAAGGATTAACTGAGTGGTAACAGAAGTGGTAGGGTGTGTCTGGAGGAAGTGATTCATTGGGTGTGTGGCTATGGGGTATATATTTGTATCTGGTGAGTAGAGTCTCTCTCCATGGCCTGGTCCCTGTGTAAGCTGCTTCTCTCTGCCATTCTCTTCCACCATGATGTCCTGCCTCACCTTGAGCCCCAGGGAATGGAACTGGTTGGAATGGAGTTGGACTTATACCTCTGAAACTGTGAGCCCCCAAATAAACTTTTCCTCCTCTATAGTTGTGCTGGTCGGGTCTTTTAGTTGCAGCTGCAAAAAAGCTGACTAAACACAGTACTTATTAGTTATTATAAATGAAAGTCTGTGGAATTATATTTCATTTGCTCTTAAAGGTAACCCTTAGTCCTTCAAAAGGCTCTCACTTAGCATTTCTGACTGTGAGCCTTATTTTAGGAATCGCAGATTGGCACCACACAGCTTAATACTACATTTTTATTTATTTTGAAATGGGATCTCATTATGTTGTCCAGACTAAGCTTGAACGCAACCCCTTTCCTTAGCCTTCTGCCCCGCATTGGTAGCTGAGATTACAGGCATGCACCACCATGCCTGTAACAGGATACAAAATTGATACATTAAAATTAGTAGTTTTACTATACAACAATAATAAATGTGCTAAGAAAGTTTACATATTCCTAGTGCTAGGAAAGAGCTCCCATTCAAAATAACCACAGATATGTCAATAAAATTAAATAAAATACCTAGGAATAAACCTAGATGCAGAGATAAAAGACATACAATGAAAATTACAAAACACAGAAGAAAGAAATTGAAAAATAGGGAATGACTTCCCATGTTCATGGACTGGGACAATTCATATTTTTAAAATGACCATATTTCAGAAAGCATATAGATTTAATGCAATATATACCAAATCACCAATGACATTCTCACAGAACTAGAAAAAACAATCCTAAAATTCAAAGGGAACACCAAAGACCCTGAATAACCAAAGCATTCCTCAGGAAAAAGAGGATCACAATACCCAATTAAAAATTGTACTACAGAGCTATAGTAACAAAGATAGACTGATATCAACAGAAAGGCAGATATGTAGACCAATGGAATAGAACAGAGGACCCAGAAATAAACCCATACATCTTCAGCCAAAAAATATACATTAGAGAAAAGATAGCCAACCTCTCTACTAAATAGTGCGGAAGGACAGGATATCCACATGTAGAAGAGTGAAAATAGATTCCATTTCTCACCCTGTACAAAATTCAACTCAAAATAGAAAGGAAAAAAAGACCCATGTAAAACTGAAAATTTGAAACTATTTGAAATTTGGAAGAAAATAGGAGAAACAATTCAAAATACTGGCACAGGCAACAATTACCTTAACTGGCCATGTATGAAGTTAATAGTTCCATTTGGCAGGAGATGAAGAAACAAGACTAGATTGTGGAGGCTGGGTCACATCTTGGAGAATGTTACCCTAAGCAAAGGATAGGAAATTGCTAAAGTTATAAATAGTCCTTAAATCCCTCTGAAGTTATTTTTTTTTTTTCAAAGCAAAACTTTGTCTTACTTCTTTGGCTCATAGCTTGACAAGGAGAAGTTTTTTTCTTCTATGTTATTGGTTTCTCACTCCCATTACTCTTCCACATATCTACCAGCCATTTTTGTTGCTGCTGTTGTTTTAAGATAGGGTAGGAATGTGGGGTCTCACTATGTTGCCCAGACTGGTTTTGAACCTGTGGGCTCAAGTAATTCTCTTGCCTCAACTTCCCAAGTAGCTGGGACAAAAGGTGCATACTCTAACTCCCAGCTTCTACTAACCCTTTTAGAATTCCATTTCATCATCTTACCTATTGACCTCCCAAATCCTGAAAACCTAAAATAGAGGGAAAAGACAAAGCTGCTTAGCCTGGCATTTCATGTTCTCTGCTCTGACTTTCCAGTTTTTTTCTCTATGACCTGCTCTCAATCTCTCTGCTCTAGCCTAGCTGCAGAAAGTCAGTTGAGTGCAGTTCTGTCTCATGGTCAGAACGGAGCTGGAATGTAATTCCTCTTCTCTCCAGGTTCATGAGTTTCATTTTCCTTCTACATCCAGACCCCCACGTCCTGCTCCTCCAAGGTTTCCCTGACTAGCCATCACACTCAGCATCCTTTCTCTTCTCCAACTCCCCTGCACTCATTCAGTCAACTGTTCATTCTTTAATTCATTTGAAATTTATTGGATGTTTCCAATGTGTAAGGTCCTAGGAATATAAGTCCCAGCACTGAATGAGCTGACAATCTGGAGGAGAAATAGACAAAGTTACTATAGAATACAAGGGATACAACAATAGCAGTAAAACTGAATCACATGAAAGCTCTTAGATCAAATTAGGGAGAAAGGAGGAGGAGAAAGAGAGGAGAGAGAGGGGAAGGGAGAATATGAATGAGTGAGAAGGTGTTTTTAGAAGCAGTGATTTCCTGATTCAGCTTTCAAGGATGAGTTGCAGTAATAAAATGCTATGGGATGGAGGAAGGATCAACATGATGGAGTGGTTACTTTGAAGAAGCACAAAAGCTCACCTAGCACATATTTGTTAACAATGATGCTCATGGAAATGTTATGAGTTGCTCCATGCTTTTATGATCAATTTTTTTAGTCCAGTTGAGGAACAGGTGTATTACCCATGATTTTTTGTTACTAATCAGTTCTAGTTACACTAAGGTAACAATTGGAAAGAGATGAGAAATAAGCAAATACTAAAATTCTTCCACCCAATGAACTCTTCCAAAGCAGAGCCTGTTCACTAAACTACAGATGATTATGATTGATTACTATTGCCTTTTTACTCCTTTTTAATCAACAACTAAGATTATGTAGTAAAACCACATTCTTTCAGCAAATATTTATTGCGTACTGTATCAGACTCCTCTTATGTACCACTTCCGTTCTTTTCTTCCTCACCTGTTTCTGTGTGGACTCTTACCTCCTTCCCCAGGGACAATGAGCCCACTCTGAGCTACTTGCTACTTTTCTATTGACCACAGAGACTCTCGGGGTCCCTGTGCAGCTCTCAAGCATGCACAACTCAGAAATGAAAGGGGTACCACCAAGAGATGGGGCTGGTGGATGAGCTCTCCTTTTTTTCCCCAGTGAAATGATTTGAGCTGTGCTATTTGTGGATAGCAGAGGATGATCTCATGAGATGGAGCAAATGTTTATATTTAGTGCTGTGAAGTTTAAAGAATGGTTCTCCCTTCTGCTTCACAAGCCCCTTATCCTCACTTTTGTCCCCCTGGGATTTCATTTACTGCAAAGTAATTGAACTTAAAAGTCTTTATCTCTGGCTTTGCTTTCTGGGGATTTCTGGTTAAGACCAGCAGTTTCTATGTTCTAGGCACTGTTCTAAGCTCTCAGGATATAGGGAAAAAGACTACTAAATTTTATTGCCCAAAGGCTGTTTTTGTGATTATCATGAATGTGAAGACACAAATTGTATTCTTAGCATCCATGTAGACATTTTATATTTGAAAAGTAGCTCTCCACAGTTTTCTCTGTTAAAGGAAGAGATAGAATATGGTAGTTTTAAGATAGAATATTTAATAAGCTACATATTGTATAATTAGAAAATATGGAGATTTGTAATGAAGAATAAGTAGAAAATAAAGTGGGCTTCACAGAACAACTTTAGGTTTGTGGCCTTAAGTTTTCCCTAGAATATATTTGCTTTATGTTTCAGTTGTAAATGTATCTTTCTGGATTTCCATCCCAAATCCCAGCTGTCTTTCCCTTAATAATCAACTCTGCTTTCTAATGCTGAAGTTAAAAACTGGTGTGTGATCCTATAAAGCTGTATCCTTTCTCTACAGAGATATGATGAACATAACAGGGTGTATGAGCATTAGAGCACATTTTTAAGAAGACTGAGCATTCATTCAAAGTTAAATCTCAAAATTAAATGTCATTTTTATGTCATTTGAATGCTTCATGGCTTAGATTTCTGTGGAGAATGGTGACAGAGAATGGGAGAGCAATGTCTGAGATTGAGGTCTCTTATGACTTCAGGGCTATGGCATGCTTGGTGCCTGGGAAAGTTTCTGTGCAAAGGTGCAGGATGCCTAGCTGCTGTGGTAATGCCCTCCATGAGGTGGCTCTGTGCTAGAGTCTTATCAGCTTCGACCTTGATCTCAGGCACATAGCTCCTGGGAATAGAGGAACTCTCTTGCTAGACAACCACAATATTTCACCAGCTCTGTTACTCCTGACTGCCTAACAGTAACTTTAAACAATGAACTTTCTTGAGAGCTACATAAAGCTCCTAACATTGCACATTGCAACTGTAGAATGTAACTGTGGAATAAGCTGCATAATATTGCTAACTCTAACTTTCATGAATACAAAGAATAATGCTTGCATAGTCTTTAATCTGATGAGACATATACAATAAAGATTGCTAGCATAACTCTTTAGACCTGCTTCTCTATCAGAGAGCAGTGCTCCACCTGACCCCAACTGTTATCTTCAAAATCTGCATGAGTCATTATTTTCCTTATTCCCCTTCATCCCTTACTGGAACCTGCTAGATTGGCTGCACTGGTCACGGAAAATTTCACTATTTCCATGTTAATGGTTTTATGCTTTCCTTTAAGCATGGGAAATTTCCAATGATGCAACTATTTTTTATTACTGAAGGCTTTGAAAATACATCAAAGGGAAGATATTTTCATTTTATTCATCATTTTTAAAGCATTCTACAATGAAGAACAGGTGCCATTATTTTTTGTTATTACTGAACAAGCTTCTGAAACTCAGAAGTCCAATTTTGATCTCTAGAATGCTTTAGAAATCTTAAATCTCATCTGCACCTTCCCTACCAGATCCTCCCCCTTACTTTCTCCCCTTAAACAAGAGTCATTTCCACGTCTTCTTTGACAAGTCCCTGTCTGAGCATGATCAGTCATTTGGAGAACTCCCACTCCCCACCACAAGCACTTCATTTTCCTAGAGATTTCATTATCCTGGGGTGGATGGCCCTGGTCCAGGTCACCCTGAGAACGAATAACATGGACGTGTTGCTTAATTTAACTGAGCTGTTGTGGTGGAAGCAGTCCTTGGTAACTGTTCCCTTAATTGCCAATACCATCTCATCATAACTTTCAGAGGCAGGTGATCATCATGAGACGGAAGGTATCATGCAATCAGACTTCCTAAATTTGTTCTTAGGAAAATATACCATCAATATACTGAAAATTTAAATGGCCCGTCTCTAGATAAAAATATACAGTGTTACTTTCTTCTTCCTGGCTTCAGGCCTGGATTTTGATGCCCATTTTAAATTCTGGCTTCTGTCAAAAAAAAAAAAAAAATCAATCACCTTGCAAAGAGAAGTGCTTTGGCCCCTCAGAATATAGTGGGAGGCTCTACGTACCAAGGAAGAGATGAAATTGCTGTTGCCACCCTAGGACTTAGCATTTAATAGAATAATTTTTGGCAAGGGTTCGGCTGATTTCTGTTCTCTCCAGAAATGTTGTTTGCTAGGCCTGATTTATTCTTAGCTGAGACTTCACTGGTTTCTGCATCCATCAGAAGGCAAGGGTCTTAGTCTTTTGGTTTTTTGAACTAAACTGGTATTTGTGGTTTTATACCAGGAAAGGTGCTTTCTGCATTTTATTTCTTTCTCGGAAATATAAAAATGAGATGCAAATAAAAGTTAAAATCCTCCACTGGTTTTTAATACCACATGCACAGTTCCTGCAGAAACATGTATAGGAGCTGTCTCCATGCCTTCAGTGCCTCCTATGCTGGTTGGTTACCTTCAGCGCCTCCCCTCCCCTTTCCTTACCCCAAGCTGATTGGCTGCCTTCAGTGCCTCCCCTCCCCTTTCCTCACCCCATGCTGATTGACTGCCTTCAGCATTACCCCATGCTGATTGGCTGAGCACTTGACACGGAACAATACCCCATTGGCTGTAATCTCAGGGCCATGATTGGTAGGAAGACCCTATATAAACTGTCACACTTCCTGAAATAAACTGGTTCTGCGTCTCTCCTCCGGCAGAGCAGTTTTACCTATCCCCAGTGTCTGGGTGGGTGATTCTGCGACCGTCTACCCCATACCTCACCCCGTGGGACCCCATATCGTCCTTCCTAAGGACCCCATACCTTCATCCTCGGGGACCCCAGCTTGTCGGCAGACCCACGTGAGGCACGACATAAACGACAAACATGTTAGGTTTGTAAAGAATTATCTGTGACTCTCATTGTCCCCTAACAGTCATTAAGTATGCACAATGTCAACTTCAGGGCAAATTTGTCTAAAGTGTCACAATTTTAAAAGTTTGGGATAATATGGGATTAGCTTTCTAATATTCAACAAAGGAGGATTGGATAGCCTTGAGGAAAGTTCTGATTAGGAATTCTGTCACCCTCAATACTAAGTTCTGGTGGTGACCCCATGCCTCCATGTGCCAAGTCCTATGACTTTCAAAGGTGAGGCTGCATCTAGGCACCTCCTGAGATGGAAGCTCTAGTAAAGTGTAGCTCACTCAGCAGGACCAGAGCCTACCTAGATCTGCCACATCAATCTCTTCAGGCATTTGTCATGGTCAGTCCTGCCTTTGTGCTTTCTACTATTCCATTTCTCCCATGTTAGTTAAACACTTAAGCCTGCATTTTCTGATTCTATTCTCTCAAATTAAAATCCTACTCTGTAATCTAGAGTCTTACTAGAGGTTTTGTTTCCACATTGAATTTGTCTCTTTTCCTCACCAGGGTAAATGCAAGAACTGGAAATTTTGCCTCTTTCTATCCTTTTATTCTCTCCTTCCCTAATAGATATAATGATAGCAATCTGGCCAGAACTCGACATCTATTGAATTTGGACCAAGGCTGATGGTGGGAGAGTAACTGGGGCCCTGAAGCAAGATTCAGGCTCCACACATTCATTTTCTTTCACTTCCTTTCCTGCACTTCTGGGTCCAGGAACAAGGGTTACTCCTCTACTTTCTGTCCCAAGCAGTAAACATGCCTGAATGGGACCAAGGTCCTAGAAGAGTCCTGTCAGGGATTGGAATAAGAGGATTAGAAATCTACTCTTCCAATGCACCCCTGTTTCTTTAGGCAAGTCTGAGTGTGCATGAATTCTAATAACTGAATTCAGTATAATACTGGGATTTCTGCACAGACTGGAGTAGATGTGATGTGTTTCAATCAACACCTTGTCAGAGTTCTCTGCCCTAGAGTTTGTAGGAGGGTTTCACAGATTTGAAAAAATGATCCTCCTCTTTCTTATTTGACTTATAATATTTGGATGTTTACTCTGTCAGATCTTAGTGGTAGGAAGTTATGAGTCTTAGGATCTTAGTCTCAAATGGTTTATCAGGGCTAATTCCTGGCGTCAGGTCCCAGTTGTTTCCAGATGGATAACTTGATATTCAGTGTTGCTACCATCTGACTCTAAGGGACCCCACCATTTGGATACTTCTTTCTCTGGATCTTATGTCAGAATCCCAGAATCTAATGCTGGTGGAAATTTTAGAGTTCTTGCTGATTGAATTTAAGCACAGCAATGAGCCAAAGGGGAACTGAAATTTCAGCTTTAATAGTGATAAAAATGCATTATGGAAGATTTGGACCTAAGGTTGACATGGGATGGAGTTTCCTATGTTTCTCTTGTGAATTAAAGACAATTGGGCCAATCAAGAGGGGATCTCTGACTTACACCCCAGTGATAGTCTAAGAAATGACAGAATAGCTACTCCTTCTGTGGGAGAAGGGAGGACCCAACTCAGGGGCCTACTGTGTAGGTCTAGAAGTATAAATATCTGCCATGTTTGGTCATAAATAGGTCAAAGCCGAGGAGAGAGAGAGCAAAATGTGTCTTGCTTCTGCTGGTGTGATAGACCAATTAGATTAGTCACCTCTCCTATGGGAGGGAGCTAGTAGGGGATTGAAGAGAAACTACTGTCCCCTCTGAATAGACCTCAGGGGTTGTTCCCTCTGTAGGCTCAATCAGAAGTCATCTGCTCTCCTCTTTGTGGAAATAGGAGGATTAGGGGAGAAAATTTATGCCTATAAAAAGAGCATTTAAAACCATTTTATATAACGTGTAAATGATTTAAAACATTTAAAAACATTGAAATTGCCTAACTAATAACAAAATCACATAAGTTGTAAGTGTACAGGTTAATGAACCTTTAAAAGCCATGCATAAGGAGCCCCAACCACACCCTACCCAACCAAAAAAAAAAAAAAGGAGAAAAATATACTGCCAGCACCTCCAGATTTCCTTCTGGTGATTTGATTTTGTCCTTGGTCACTAGCTAAGCTGGGATAGGGTTCCCTGAATTTTCTTTCTTGTATGCTTTGAGTTGTGCTTTCCAGCAAAAGAAATTTCCATGAAATTTGGAAGGAATAAGGGAAGAAGCATCCGTTTTTGTGCTCTGAAGTGGTGCAGGGTGTTGGGCATTGTGGCAGCTTGCCCGTGCCTCATACATCTGCCAGCTGGCCCTGCTGGTGCCCGAGAGCATGCAGACTTGCAGAAGCTCCAGTTCCTGCTGCCTTTTTTGACTTCTCTGAGACCTGGTCCAGGTGTGTTGAAGTTTTATAATAAAGATACCAGCTTCTCCCACTAGGTCATCTACTCTGTAGAGTTTGAAAGCAATTAGAGACAGACTCAGGTTCTAGTTTTTTCCTCTAGGATTTCATTTCATCTTTGTGCACTTCAGTTTGTCCCTGTTCTCATCCACTTTATGTCTAGCTCTGACTGCCAGCCCTGCTGATCTGTAACTACTGCAAACCTACCACCAGACACAAAGTGTAATGTGCATTCCCTACAATGAGCCCTTTATTCTACATCACTCAGAGTGGTTTTGCTTCTCTAATCAAATCCTGACTGATACTGAATTTGGTACTGGAAGTATTTTCAGAGGTACAAACCAAAAGGGTTGAGTTCTCTGAATCCATTCTTGCTAATCTGGAATACTACAAAATAGAGAATTTGGGGAAAGAAAATGATGAGTTCAAGGCCTTAAATTCCCATATTAATATATGGAGATAAGGAAGTAGAAAGGTTTTATCATGCCCTAAAAATAATTCCTCTTAAACATAGGACCAAGATTTCTGAAAACTAAACTCAAAATTTAACTTGATCAATGACTGAATTATAAAAAAAATTGGATCATCAACCTTGCCAATATGTTAAATGAGGCCATTGACGAGGAAGGAGTGGGTCCCTGAAAATATGATGAGGGACATTTAGAAAGATTCTACTGAAATTTAGGACCTATGGCCCCTAAATTTCACCAAGACTGTCTTTTGCCAGTAGAAGTTAGCCCTTCCTCTACTGTCTGCTGTAGAAGACAAAAGAAGCAGCAATTGCTTTGAGGAGACAAGCAATCTTCCTTAGGACTCACTCTGCCACAGCTCATTGCTTATTGACCTATAAAATAAGACAGTTTCTGCTAGGCCCCAAGTAAGATATAAAGTGTGTCCTATAAAGATGTCCAATTCACACATTTTTTGAAAAAAGCAAAATTTTTCCCATTTATATCACCAGAAATCTGGGAAACATTTATGGGGATGGATCCTAAGGGTGCTGGATCAGGGGAGAGGAATGTAATGTTTGTTTGGAAAGAATTTGTTGATATAGGTTTACCAGGACAAGATTTTGAATTCCCTGTCTTCATTCAAATGTTTTGGAGGGGCTCCAGAACTGCAGTTCTAGATTTGTTGTTGGAATAGACATGTTCATTAGCTGGCACAGACCCAAAATGTGTTCTGTGTCCTGTGAGTGAGGCCACTAAACTACCTCTCCTTCCTATGTAATAGAACAACTATATTTTTTAGGATTTGAGACATTAGTGCCAACATCCCGATTTTGGAAAATTCACATGATGAGCTCTACTAAATCTCCATTATTTATTTGGTTTGTGAAGAAGACAGATGGATCTTGAAGAATGATGGTTGATTATCATAAATTTAATTAGACGGTAACTCAAATTATAGTTGCTGTTCCAGATGTTGCTTCATTTCTAGAGCAAATCAACCTGTCCCCTAAGCACCTAGAAGGCAGCTACTAATCTGGTGAAAGCATTTCCCTCTATATCAATTAGTGAAACTGTCAGAGCAATTTGCTTTCAACTGGCAGGTCTAGCAATATTCAGATGCTCCTCTGTATGGGGATGGGGCCACATCCTGATAGTTGAAAATATGGTAAGTTGAAAATGCATTTAATGCATCCAACCTATTGAACATTACAGCTTAGCAATGCAGTGTTCTGTGGAGCATTGATTGTTTACCCTTTAATCACATGGCTGGCTAGGAGCTGCTGCTTGCTACCACTGCCCAGCATCTTAAAGGAATATTACGTTGTGTGTGGCTACTGTAGTAAAAGAGCAAAATTTAAAACTAGAAGTAAAGTTTTTACTGAACATATGGTGCTTTCTCACCATGGTAAAGTCTGAAAATCATAAATCTAACCATGGTAAGTCAAGTATTTCTCTACTTTCACTATCTAGCCTTCAGGAAATATCATACTTGAATTTAGGCTTAGTTAGAATGAAACCTCATGTCTCTTTGTGTCTTCCCATTCAGACCTTGTTCCCTTCCCATAGGGAGAGTCGTTCCTACAGGGCATATGTATTTCCTAGCCCCTCATATGGGGAAACATGACTATTCAATAAACCAGTGTTTATTGAATTTATTCTCACCCTGGTCACCACAGTAAATATGTGTCAGCTCATCTCAGTCTTCCCAGATAGATTTGTTTTTATTCCAATCAGGAAAAACAGTAAGGAGACAGGAAAAAAGATCTAGAAATATTTACTCCATGGAAATATAAAAGGGGAGGCTACTGTTCCCTGAACAGATTGTCCCTCATTTCCAACAGAGATGAGGACAGTGCTCCTCTTATTGGATGTTGTTGTGGGTAGATGTAGAATATATTAGAAAAATATTTGTGAAACTTCCAAAGCCTAAGAGGTTTAGCTGTTAAATTCTTTTGCAAATAGCCAATGGATTAACCTTTTCTAGCTTATTTTAAAGCAGGATAGGATATTTATCTTGGTTGGTTCCCTTGAACCCAGAGTCTTAGAAATGAGATTTCTGGTTTACACAGACACAAGTTCAGCTCTCAAGGTCAAATGGCATACTGATGAGCTAGAATGACTTTATTGAATCAGCTTACTCTGCCTCATATTCAACAACATTGTCCATATGCCTTTCTCACAAAGAAAATTGTGGATGCTACATAAAACTGCTGAATCACCATATTGATGTAGATGAATGCACAGCTTTCAGGAGGCAGCTCTTCTATCAACAAAGATTTCTTGAACAGTTTTTTTTACTATATGCCATATGATGCTGGGATAAGTCCTGGGGATACAAAGTTAAGTATTATATTGTCCTTATCTTTTGCTGTGCTTTGGATGTGAAATGCCCATGTGTTAAAAGTTTGGTGTCCAAGGAGGTGGTGGAAACTTTAAGAGATGAAGCCTTACTTTGGGCCTTATAGGAAATCCTTAGATGATTGGGAGTGTGTCCTAGAAGAGGATTGTAGGGTATTTTGGTCAGCTTTTTCATTGTTGTGACTAAAAGACCTGACAAAAACAATTTTAAGGAGGAAAAGTTTATTATGAGGCTCATGTTTTCAGAGGTTTCTGTCCATAGAATACAGACTATTCCTTGGGACCTGAAGTAAGGCAACACATCATAGCAGAGGAAAGCAGCTGGGAACATGGCACCAGGAAGCATAGAAAGAGAAAGAGAGGAAGAGAGAGAGGCTCCCCTTACCATTAACAGAATAGAAACAGCAAAGGCATGCTCCCAATGATCCACCTCCTCCAGACATGACCTACCTACCTGCAGTTACCACCCAGTTAATTTAATCCCTGTCATATAATATGATATATATATATCTCATGAGAAGCATTCTAAAGGGCATCTTATTAGTCTACAGATCTGACCATGATGTACATCAGATTTCAGTGTCCCTCCATGCATCTCAGTCACTATAATCCAAGAGGAATCAGCAATACTTTTTATATGAACATGTCGTACTATATAGCATTTAACAAAGGGGCTCATGATAAAAATGCTTATTGATCAGGCAAGAAAGGAAATATATTGGCTCCGGTGGCACCTGAAAAACAGCTTTAGATGGTTAAGCTTTAGGCTTAGTTGGAATGAGTGCTCTCATTTCTGGGAATTCTAAGCTGCATCTAGTTTCAATTAAGTTTTCAAATAATGTCACTAGGGTCTTGCTTCCCTTCATGTATCATCCAAAGAGGGAAAGATGGCCAGTGGCAGCCTTAAGGCTGTATCTGCAACTCTTCATCCCAGTTGGAAATGATTATCACATCTTAAGGAGGTTCCTATACCAGTTGGGCTCATATGTACATGCCTGAACCAATGGCCATGACTATGGAGTACTAGGGCTGGTCAGACTCAAATCTTGAGCCTACACCTAAGGCAAGGAAGGGATGGATTTCTTGGACTCCTGCCCTTTGGCCCAATCAAATGGAATGAGGAAGGATCATATCATTGAGAAAAGAATGATGACGTACAATGAAAGGGTGAAGGGTGCTAGAAGACAAAAAACAAGAAGTGTCCAAAGCAATCAACTTGAGAATAGGTCCTTAAAATCTATTTACACTTTGAGATAGCATGATTCTCAGTCTGTTAGGAAGCAGTGCACTGGTAAATGTTGGACACAATTAGAAATTGATAGAAAAATGCCCTGATTTGTTTTCATTTGCTAAATTCTGTGGTGTAAATATTCCATCATTCCAATTTCAACCTGCCAAACTCAAATCACTCCACATAGACCTGAGAAGAGATGCATAGTAAACCACACATAACTATATAGTATTTCTGCCACAAGGATACAATGCATATGTAGATTAAGAATGTAGAGCATTGATAATAGTAACTATAGTAGGATAACTAGAAAGTTCTGTATAATTAATATGCACCAATTTAAAAAAAATGAATGGGACGTGAAAATGGTGGTGTTGGGAATCTGCCTTCTCCACACACAAATTCCCAGCCTGATATGAGCAAGGACTATGTTGCCATACTAAAAACTCTGCCAGTGCCAAGACAGCCTAGCCCAAACCTGACACAGCAACACCGCTCCTTCTTGTTTTCCAACATCAGTTCATTTCATAATTCTTAATAAAAGGATCACAGACGTTCTAGTTAGAAGAGATTTTTATATTCACCCAGTCCAATCTACTTTGAATTATGGAATCAAAAACTGAGTTAAAAAGGTAAAATGCATTGTCCACAGTCATAGAAGATATTAACATCATTATTTGGAGAACATATATCATTAATATATTTGAAGGGACAACTGTCTGTAAATCTAAAATGACACCCCTTGGAAAATGCATTAAGTAAATCTTTGAGAAAAATAATTAGAGAGTGAAGATGTTTGAGTATATGTTCCATTTTCTTTACCTATAATGTATGAAATTACAAGTATATATCATATACTTCTAAAATAGTGGTTCTGATACCTTGAATGTCATTGCCTTGCTCCTCTGATTTCAAATCCACACTCTTTCAGTTACTTCCTACTTTAAGTACTTTATGTATTTGGCTAGTTGGATGCAGGTAATTTTGATTATCATCCAAGTTCTATATTTGATAGGACAAAGTACTTTTCCCTCTTTTTTATTTTTAAATACAAAGTTAAGAGCTATTTTATTAACTTATAACAACTTTTATTATCTACCAGGAAGTTTATCTTTGCTGAAAGAGGAGAGAAATTTGTTTATCATTTACCAATATTCTTTTAGATAAAGTTTTTAAAAACTTCACACAAAACATATTCCTACCGAGAGTAGATAAACACAAACTACATACTATTAAATGAATAAAATAAAACTTTAAAGGAACAAAAAAAATAAGAAAAGTCACATCACCAGTTAAAACCAAGAATTCTATATAGATATGGCAATAAAAATAATCAAAGAAACTTTCTGTGGAATCACTCTTCAAAATTCAAGGGGAGAACTGTGCAAGTTCAAAGACTTGCTAATAAGCAGCTTCTCTTCCTTTTCCAGGGAAGAGGCCAGAAAGAGTTAGAGAGATTTTATTTTGTGTTTGATCTACCTCCGAGACAACATGTGCTGCAAATTCCTGGAGCCCAAACGGATAGGCTAAAAGCACTCAGAGAAAGAGAGCTCGGATTGCCAAGTGAGTTATTTTTAGTTAATATGTGTTGGGATCTAGAGTGTACAGGAAGCTAAAGCGAGGATGAAAGACTCTGGTGTAGAAGACAACTCTCATCTCTGACCTTTTGATGACACATCCACACAACTTGCAAGTTTTGCACCAAATCACTTTCACAGATAAACTAGAAAGTGTGGAGTTTCTTCCTGTTCATAGTCAGTGATTTCTTGGTCTCACCTTGGGAGTCAAGTGCTAATATCTGGAACACTTGTTCTCTGGGCAATAGAATAATGTCACAGGCAACAGAAATACAGGCAATGGAGATATTTCTCTTTAATTAACTCACTAAGGTTACTTTTGATTGCATAGACCAGTGTTTAACCCATTTCCCCATGAGTGGTGTGGGTTTGGCTTTCCCTAGCATTCTGTTTTGCTCAGTGTGTTGCTTGGGAAATGATGATGGAGTTATAAAGATAGCTCAGTGACTTCATTTAAGACAAGAGGGACACAAAGAGGTGGCTCATGAATTAGAAAATCCCTTTTAAATTCAGATGCCATCTTAGGGACAGATAATGACAACAGCAGCCCATGAAACAAGCTGCCTGTTTCTGACAGGGAAACAATTAGCTCCATGTGTTCAAATGAATTCTTCTGCTTCAAGAGTATGTGTAATAAATGCTACTCATCTCTTAAATTCCCATGGTATATATTAAAGAAAAAATTGTCAACAACCATGGTTTGTTAGGTCTTAAATCTGAGCTGTAAGAAATCCATGGGAAATTAGTGGGGTCTTTTATTTGTTTGTTTGTTTTGTTTTTATTTTTGTTTTTGGCACTAGAGATTGAACCCAGGGGTGCTTAACCACTGAGCCACATCCCCAGCCCTTTTTAAAATATTTTATTTAGATACAGGGTCTCACTGAGTTTCTCACCAAGTTGCTGAAGCTGGCTTTGAACTCATGATCCTCCTGCCTCAGCCTCCCCAGCTGCTGGGATTACAGGTGTGAGCCACCATTCCCAGCAGAAATTGAAAAGGAAATGATTGTTTCTGAGACCAGAACATCATCCTTCTACATCCTCTTGCATCCTCATTCAGAAGAATATTTCTTCTGAATGAGGAAGTTACTTGTTTTTTCCTCAGCTCTGAGTAATAAGATGTTGAACAAAATTCCACTGAAGTCTGCAGGTGTCAGTCTTGGAAACACTGTGAGGGTGGGGAAATGGTGCTTCTTGCCAAGTGTAGGTGGAAGTTTTATACTCTGATAAGCTCAGAATTAAAATTACTGGTCCTTGGGCATCAAAAAGGAAGAAAAGCAAGGAAAGAAGTGGAACCACTGGGAAAAGTATAGGGCTGTCATTTGATAAAGGAGCTCCCTACTCTGTGAATGCAAGGGTAAGAAACAAAAGTTTAGGCCGAGTGAAGGAAGCAGGGAGATGCCTAGCTGTTGGAAGGAATATAGGGGGGTGACACAATGGATCCCTGAATTGATATCTATGATCTCGTTTTTCATTCTCCCATGTTCTAGAGACCAGTGGTCTTGTTCCCTTTTTTCTCCTGTTTTGCTCAGGTTGGCTTGGAGAGTCCAGTCTGGCCAAGTCCTGGGAATTAAGCAGTGAATCTTCATGTCAGGAGGCCATTTGTACAAGAACAGGTTGACTCTGCCATAGGAAAGGTGTGACACTAGGACCACTGTAGAGATTTTAGAGAGGATGAACTTAGACATGGTACAATGAATGCCTTAGCAAGGTGCAGTGTCATACCTTTATGGGATTGGGGACTTGACTGTAGCCAGGCCTGCTGGATGATAAAGTAGAAGTACACACATACCATTAAGCAAGAACTCTTGTGAGTTAATGAGGTGAATCCCTGAGTACTGGCAGCATAAAGGGCTAGACTCTTACAACCTTATGATTTTCTTTCTCCATGCAGATCTTCAGGTGGGCCTCTGTGAGGAAATAGGGAGGGATCAGAAATTGCTGCCACACTCACTTGCATCAGTAACTCATTTATTAAATAAAAGTGTGTAAGTACCTACTATATGCCAAGTGCTATTTTAGGAATAATGAATGGAATAGTAAACAGAATAGGCAAAACTGGCACAGGTTTTACATAACATTGTCCTTGAAATGACCTTCAAAATAAGATGAGAAATTTTTGATAACTATTTGTGTAAATAAAAACTACCACTTATTGATTGCCTGCTAGATAGTAGTCCTAATGCTAGACAGTTTCTAACATTTTTCTTGTTCGATCTATGGAATAATCTTGTGAGTTATTCCCATGTTATGCTGGAGAAAACCAAGGTGTTTCTTTCCTGAGTCAATCAGCTGAGCTGAGAAGAAAATCCAGAACTTTTATTTAACTCCAAAGTCTACTTTTTTCTGCTATATCACATTACACAAAGGTATAAATCACTGTGGGAGAATGCTGAAGAATGTCAAAAAACATTATGAAGCAATTTACTCTCATCCAGTTACATGTTCATACCATTTAAAAATAAAGCTCCCTATATAGCAACAGGATTTTTTTCTTTAAACACTAAGGACTATTTTATAAATAGATTGCTGCCCACATTGCTACTGTTGCTAGTAGTTTGTTCCTGGAATTCTCCAAATTTTCTTTCAGATACAGCCCAAAATATGAGTTAACTTAAGAACCAAATAGTTATTTAAATGTCAATTCTGTGAATGTCATTTTAATCAAAGTATTTGAAATCCCCTTATCATGATTCTCCATGACATCTCTCATAATTAGTAAGAGCTCTGAGCCAATATTGTGGTGGTGGAAAAATTTACAATCAACTGCATATCACTGAAATATCATTAATAAAAATATTAGACTGTAAAGTCTTTGAGAAATGTAACCCTCCAGCAAGTTCGGCTTCTATGAACAAACCTCCATGGAGGTTTCATTTTTACTGTAGGCTTCACTTATTTGATGTACTGGCAACTGAGTGAGGGCTGACAAGTGCACAAGAATAGTTATTTCTTGAGATGATTCTTCTCTCATTGTACAGGATTCTCACAGACCCTTCTTTATCGGGAGTATCGTGCCTGGAGTCAACAAACTTTCAGAAGAAGCCCAAAACTAAAGCCAAAGGGGATTGAATGGAAAGCAAAGTTTCCCCTTTCAACTTTGGCAAATTGCATTTCATAGATGAAAGCCCGTGTTTCAATGAGGACAGCTCTTTCCCAAGTCTGTCAGAAAGCTGGTTTTGCACATGGCCTCTGAGCCTTCTGTATTAAGGAAAAAATAACCTTGGTTGGTACATTCCACAGAGTGGACCCTTTGAGATTTACCTTCCATATGCAATCTCATTCATCCAGTATCATTATTCCTCTATTAGAGCCAGGTAATTGAATCTTAAAGCTGTTGAATAACGTGCTTAAGGCTCTATACCTAGGAGGTGGAGTGGTCAAGATTAGAACTAATTTAAGTCCAGTCCCCAAATTTAGACTATTTTCATAACATTGCTGCTTCTCAGAAAAATTCATTGGCTAAGCAAGCAAGAATATTATGAACACAAGAATGACTTAATTCTTTTATATTATACACTCAGAAATGCTGTTTTAAAAACCCTGAAGATTTATTTTCTTCTAAAACTAAATATATTTCTATTAGTATAGTTCAATAATCCTGATTGTTATGGGGGGAAACACATTTATCATTTTCTGTGATTCTAGGGAAATATGTTAGTCCCTTTTCCACCTTGTTCTCATTCTTCCCTGAGGGAGGAAGGCGAGCACTGGGAGATTGCTGAGAGCACCCTATCTGGTGGGCTACTGTGGGAAGAGGAATGTGTAGGAAGGCAAATGGGTCCTGACCTCTCTTCTGCTCTGCTGGGTCACTAGTTTTCATATACACTGTGCTCACATGGCTCTTGTAAGCTGTACGTGCTATGCAGCTCTCCCCAAGTACTCCTCATGAGAAGAGAGATTAAAGAAAATCCTAAATTCTCCAGCTTCTGGAGGGCCAGCTTAATTCAGTGGTGAGAACTGTGGTATTTGTGGATAATAGGCAGCTCTGTTGTGGCCTTAGGTCTAAACCATGATTCTGATACAATTGTGAGAATTGTGTAATAACTCAAGAATCTGACCTTCCTTTGGCTTTGGTCTTTGCATTTTTTCTGTATAATTTCACTTTATTTTTTTAAGGACTTTTGAGTTGTTTGTTCTCCACTTTATTTCCCAGTTTACTTCCAATTCTTTCCACAAAAACATCTCTCCAAAAGTTAACCCGCATTCACTTGTTCTCTTGACCTTCAGTGCAATCACCCTGCTCTGTGTCCCCATTCTCTCCAGCCTGGTTATGATTAGAACCTCCCAACTCATCTGTTTCTGACATTTCCCCCATAGCAAGAGTGAGTCTTTTGAAATGTTGCTCCTCTACCTACACCCTGAAAGCCTTCTCTTTTCACCAGAACAATAACCAAAGTCACGAGGTTTGCCCCATTTCCTCTGTGACTCATGACTTACTTGCCAACTCCCTTTGCTAAGTGAGCTCCAACCACTTGGGCCTCCCTGGTGTTCTTTGAGTATCCTAGGCATTTCCCTATGTCAGACCCTGACTTTTCTGATCCCTCTACCTGGAACACGCTTTCCCTAGACATTTATACATCGAGCTCCCATATCTGTAGGTCTTTGCTCAAATACTGCCTTTATATTCAGGGCCACTTCAACCATCCTACTCAAAATCCCCCATTCCTATCCTTACCATCCTCCTTGACTTTGTTTTCCAAAGTATATTTGCTACATACATAATTCATTATCTTTATTGCTTGTTGTATGTCTCTTCAACTGGAATATAAACTGTGTGTTTTGTCCATAAATGCAGTCCATGTGCCTGAAACAGTAGTTGAATGAGTGAACAAATGAATGTATATGAAATTTTAAATACTTTTTCTATTTCCTTCCAGTTTTGGTTGCAAACCAACCTGTTTTTATTTTAACTGAATTCTTTTTTTAAATAAAGACATGCTAAAAACAGCAAAGAGCAAGCCGCACATACAAATATCCAGTTTCATTTAAGCACTTTCCCTAGAGCTGTTGACTCAGTAGGTAGGTTATTGCAGGCAAATGTTTTGCATGTATACAAATGCTTCCAGCTTTCTAGCCTGTAATAGCCATTTTCTTACTACTCAGCACCTGACTATGAAATCACGGCCATGCATATTAGATTTTTGTTATGATAGCACCTGACTTCATTTACCTACTTCTGTTATCAGAGAGAGCAACCCTAGCTTCTATAACAAAGAGACTTCAAAATGGAGTGGCTTGACAATCCAGACATGCACCTCTCTTATGGGAATTCAGAGGTGTTTTTGGATGACAAGCCCTCTGCTCTGTGTTTCACTATGCCCTTGGGTTGGCAGTGGGTCTGTTTTCTGCAAGATCTGACTCCTGAGCTTGTTCTAGTCATTTCCATCCCAGCATGTTTCACCAGTGAGAACTTATAGCCACCCTATTTTGTGCAGCAAAAATTAGGAAATATGTAGTCCCTATCTGGGAAATGATGTCACAACCATAACCTTATTATGGTGGAAGGAATCAACTTTCAGCCTTTGTACAAGTAGGTATTGTTTTTGATGGATAGCCTAATTATTTAAATTCACATACCATAAAACTTACCCTTTTAAATTATAAGTGGTTTTATGTATATTCTCAGAATTATGCAGTCAACATTGCAGAGATTTTTCATCACCACAAAAAGGAAACCTGTACCTATTATCAATTACCCACATTTCTCTATCTTCCCAACCTTAGAAACCAGTAATCTACTTCTTTCTTTGTGGATTTGTCAATTCTGAACATTATATATAAACATAATCATACAATATACAACCTTTCAAATATCACATTTTGTTTATCCACTCATCAGGATGGTCATTTGGATTTTGGGTCATTTCCACATTTTAGAATAAAGTAAATAATGCAGCTGTAAAAATGTGTGTTTCCATAGACATGTGTTTTTTTTTTTAGACATGTGTTTTTATTCCTGTTGAGTATATACCTGAGAGTGGAGTCGCTGGATCATAATGTAATCATATTAGATCTATGTTTAACTTTTCAAGCAACTGACAAACTGTTTTTCAAAGCAGCTATACCAGTTTGTATTGCCACCAGTAACGAATGAGGATTCCAATTTCTCCACATCCTTGTCAACACTTTTTATTATCTGTCTTCTTTGTTCTAGTCATTCTAGTGGGTACATCATTATAGTTTTGAATTGTGTATCCCTGATTAATAATATTATGTTTTTTCCTTATGCCTATTAGCCCATTTGTATACTTCCTTCCTCCTTCCCACCCCCCCCCAGCACTGTATACTTCTTTAGAGAAATTAATTTTATAATTCTTTGTCATTTTTAAACTGGGGTTGTCTTTCTTATTGTTTGGTTATAGTAGTTCTTTATTCTGGATACAGACTCTTATCAAATATATGACATGTTTTCTCCCATCCTATGGATTATCTTTTCACTTTCTTCATAGTATCCTTTGAGGTAACTTCATTTTTATAGTGGAAAACAATGTGACTGAGATGTTAAATAGTGTCTTGACAATCCAGACATGCACCTCTCCTATGGCAGTTTGGAGGTGTTTCAGGGTGACTAGCACTCTGCTCTGTATGTCACCCATGCCCCTGAGTTGGCAGTGGCTCTGTTTTCTGCAAGATCTGGCTCTTGCGCTTGCTCTAGTTATTGCCAGCCCAGCACATTTCACCAGTGAGAACTTATAGCCACCCTATGTTGTGCAGTGAAACTCAGGAAATATGTAGGAAATCTGTCCCAATCACAGGGGACCATAGTTCCCAGCCTTCCCTATAGTTAGTTTTGGGCCATGAAACTGGTTTCTAACCAATGCAATGAAAGTGGTGGAAAAAGTGGGGAGGACTGTACCACTTCCAGGTCCATCCCAGAAGAACTTTCTCTGCGTGGTTTTCATGTTCTTTCCTTATCCTGGGGAACTGAGATGGTGACGTCTAGGACAACCGTAACGCGCCAGTATAGTCATCAGCATGGTTCTCTGAAAGACTGACCTGTATGCCTGCCTTGGACTATTCTATGAAAAAAACAAGCAAACAAACAAATTTCTTGTTCTTTAAGTCACTCAGTCTTTTGGTGTGCTCCTTACTTCAGCGTGGCCTTCCTTGACTAACACAACCCAGGCTGCTGTTTTGTTAAACTCAGTACTGAGAGCTTCACTGCTTATTATGGTAGGAAAAGTAGCTCTTTTTTAATTTTATAGGTTGTCAAAATATTTTTTTCTGGTAAATTCTAAGTATGGGTTCTAATTCTTCCCTTAGAAATAACCAGAATAAACTTAGTATTTTTCTTCAGGATAAGCCTTCAAAGATTTGACCACACTTTAAGGGCAACCAAGTACTCCCACCTTCAAAGACAGCGTATAAGTGGTTTTGTTTTGCAAAAACAAAATAATTGCCAGAAAATGGTCTTCATATTTCAAATTATAAGAAAGAAAAGAGTCTTTCTTTCTCATAAAATAGTCCACATCTTGATGTTTGCTTTCACTTTTTTCTTCTGCTGTTGCTTTTAAGGACAGGGAGAATGGAGTCATAGAAGAAATTTTCCTCAGACAATTCTGATTGAGTTGTCTCCCCATTTCACCCTTTCTGTCCAAACTGACTCAAGAGAAATCTGATGAAATGGAGGTATTTGTGGGTCACAGGATCCAAGCCATCTTTATATTACTGCTATACTCTTGAAGAGACAGAAAGAAAAAGGAAACAAAGGGTCAGCACATGACCCAAGTGCTGAGTGGAAAAACAACTTTCTGAAGATCCATGAGGAGGGAAGTGGCATGGGATCGAACTGCTGCAAATGGCTTGGAAAGCTCTAGAGAGTCCTTCTGTCCATGAAGGCATTCAGTGAATTCCTTATTCTGCTTCTTCCACAGGACTACCATGGGAATCCACACCACTCAACAGAACCATTTTTACCTGGCAGGATCACTTTTTCTCTTTCAATTTCCTAAACATAACTTCTAACCAGGACTTTCTCAGGTCTCCCCAGTTGCCACATACCCATCTGAAAAAGGCTGGCCAGCATTTGGCTAGCTGTTCATTCTCTCCTGATTTTAAATACTTCAGTTAAATACCCTTAATGTGATGTGATTGAAATGGGTCCCCTGATTGGTACAGTCAGCTTAGGGGTGTTCTCACCTGCTTGATTCTTACTCCAAAACTGTTACTAATGTATATTGATGGTTGGAGGTTCTTAAGAGAGTAAGATATGGATTAGTTTTCATCTGAAAAGCTCATTCAAACCTGAGAGGCAGGCAGGTTCACTAAGGTGTCTTGGTTCCTTAAAAGTAGAAAAAATTTTTTTATTGACACAGTGGGGATTTCAGCCAATCAAATAGACAGCTATCAATGCAAGACACATACGTAGGATTCCTCATGGAAAAAGATGGTGGGGGACCCAGTGAGATAGCAAAGAAAGTGAGCTATATTCATCTCTAGACTGACTCACCTGCTGAACTTGCCTGGAAGTTATTAGCTGAATGCATTAAGTTGAGAATTTTGAACAGGGTTTTGGACCCTATTGGCTGAGAAGGATAATTGTTCTTCTGCTTCTCTCATCCATCTTCCTTCTCCATGAACTCACTTTTTCATTCCTGCTTTGGCATGTCTTCCTTCCTTCCCCCTTGTCATCATGCCCCAAAAGGCACAGCAGCACTGGAGGAGCTGGGGCATTTGTGCAGCATACTGGTTCCAAACAAGAATGCAAGTTCCTGACACATTGCCGTCCACCTTCTATAGTGATCTCTCCTCCTTCCATTGTACTATAATAAGACCCTTTGTGGTGGGAAAAGTTTTATGGACATGCATGCACATTCAGATGCACACAATATAGGAGTAAAAGAAAAGGTAGAATATATTTCCCAACAAAGGCCTGGGGTCAAGATACAGATACAACCAATTCTTTTTTACTCTAAAGGTTAGTGATTGGAGGCAAAATATTGTCACTTGTCACTGCTATGTCTGAAGCCATCTTCAAAGATAGTATCAACTTCCTTCCTCCTCCTTCTGTCCTGTTCCTGTGAGATGTACAAGATTCTGTTGGTCTTCAGTAGGGTACTAATAAGAGGTCAAGAAGGAAGTAGGAAAAGGATGCAAACTTTGTTCCTCTTTCAGAAAGTCATGTTTTTCTCCCAAGTTTACTATCCCTTGCCTTGTAAAGCACAACCCCAGGTGCAGCAAAGTTGTCCCAAGTTTGGGAAATGAACTTCTAGAATTACACACTTCTCTCTCCTTGGAGCAGAGAGAACTTCCCTTTAGAGTCCCCCAGGCATGGACTGAAATTGACTCCTGGATCTTCCTTTACACTCTCTAATAACTAGTCCTTTCCTGACCTTAGCTTCTATTTTTTAAGGCCTATATAGAAAATCACCCTCCACTAATGTTAAACCTACTCTTGCTTTTGAAGGTCTCCTTTAATAGCATATACCTCCAACATATACTCTGGAAATTTTTACTGACTTCTCCCATTTGTACTAACTCTTACAAGAAAGTGCCATTTGTCTTTTAATGTCTGATTTTTCTTCTCCTGAAAAAAAAGGGAGGAAAATATGTAGCTATGATTAAATGGAGTCAATGCAATTCCCTGAAAAGGCAAGCCTAGAGCTTTGCCCCTGAGTTCTGACTCTTTTCTTCTGTGGAGCCATGGGTACATCATTGGATTGCTGAGAAACCTGGGTGAGAAGACTACCATTAGGCTCAACTTGATGTCTCCAGGGAAGAGAGCTGGGTTGGTTATTGGGAGTGTGGAGGTTATCGGGAGATAATGTAGAGGCAACCTGGCCCATGGGAATGCACAACATATTTATTAAAGTTTAAGAGGAGAAAGATAGAAAATACATTCTGACATTCTTTTCTAGTTCTCCACAAGATTCTAAGATAGTATTTCCTGGAATCCTGGAGCAGGAAAGGAATTGGCCTCAACTAGTAGAAAATTAGCTCCTGAGAGGTTAACTAATATAAACATCAGTGAACTCCTGGCAGAGGCTAGATGTGTGCTGGGGGTTCCTGAGACCATGGCCAGCAGTTTTTGCTAGTGTTGCCTCTCCCCTAAACAGAAAGTTTACCTTCATGTGATAGATGCCTTTTTCTCTAACCCAGCTTACCTAGCACTTTAATCTCCCAATTCTTTTTAAGTTTTTGAGGGAGCCAAATCCTTTTTTTTCTTTCTAGCCTTTCTGAAAGATAAAAAAAGAATCAAAATTTATGAGAGCTATGTATAATGGTTTAACCATATCTGTCATCTCAACTTTCCCCATTTTGCCACTCAAATTCCCATCTGTGACATGTATGGCTTGATAATACTCGACACATCCTCTTATTAGGGGTTAGCAAACTATAGCTCATGGGCTAAATAAAGCTTTTTATCTAGTTTTTAAGTAAAGTTTTATTAGAACACAGCCATGCTCATTTGCTTGTGTATTGTTTATAGCTGCTCTCTGACAATGGTTGGGTTGAGTGACTGTGACAAATATTGGCCCGCAAAGCTTAAATATTTGCTCTCTGGACCTTTAGAGGAAAAGTTTGCTAGCCTCTGCATTGGCATCAACGTCATCTTTTTTCAAATTTCCTTTACATATGTTTTCCAAGAAACTTATTTTCTAAAAGAGCTTGGATTTATTTTTCCAAAACATTTGATTACTTTTACCTCCATAAAATGTAGGGTTGAAAATTTGAAAAACACAAAAACCACAAATAACATAGCAATCAGTAATCTTACGAGGCAAAGATATTTTCTGCTAGTCTTTTACTTCTTGTATAAGAATTCAGTCAGCCAAGGCAGGTCAGGCCCCTACCTGGGCATCAGAACTTCCTCTGTCTTGGTTAAGCAATACAGTTTGTAGGTGAGTTTCAGGGTAGGAAATATAAAAATCTTAATTGTTCTCCATAATATAATGAAAAACTTCATTATATTTAAAAATTTTTTAAAGCTCCTAGGAAGGAGGAAAAACCTGAGGAGAAAGAAGATAAGATGGAGAATCAATGAAATGGAGAGGCTTTGGGACATTTAAGAAGAGAGGTAGTAAGGAGGATTCAAGATGATGAACTAGGAAAGCTGTATTTCTAGTTGCTTCATGGCTCACGATCACGCAACAGGAGTACTGCAAGATGGGTAAATGAGGGATTTCACTAAAATTCAATATTGGACAATCAGAATGTCTTAAAGACTCAGAAATTTGAGTACATTAAACAAAGAAGGAATACTGGAGTCAAGCTGGTTACAGCAGCAGTGGCTGTAGTGTTAGTAGTGCTGCTTTAGCACAGAGGGAGGGAGAACAAAGAGAAACACAATGGACAGATTTAGTATGGAAAAACCTGAGATCAGAAAAGCAGCCTGCCCTTTGTTAATCCAGAAGCTACACTGTGCACTGGTGCTTGAAAAGTGTTCCATGTTTCCCAGTTGGCTATGGAGAGCTGGGGTGGGAGCCATCTTGAGGCAGCGGTGCTGCAGATGCTGCCGTGGGAGCCAGGAAATCTGAGCAAACATGGCTACACTGTCCTGGCAAGTGCCTACCATGTGGTCTAGGATTTACTTAGCAGAATGGGAGTAACATAGGCACAGAGGATATTTTAACCAGGGGATTGGAATCAGAAAATTGAAGGTGAGCCTAAATCACTTCCCTCTTACTCTGGCGGCTCACGAGACCAGTTGAAGTAGGTCAGGCAGGTGTAAATACACTCAGGGACTAAGCCTTGGAAGCTTGGGAAGGCTGTGTTCATGTGCGGCAGAGGGGATAGAGGATTGGCTCCCCTGTCATGAGTAGAATTCTTGGGAGGATCCTGAGACCCAGACCCCATCAGAGATTAGCAACTCCCAGGCCATAGGAGTGTGCTGATATAGTCTCTCCAGATCAGACATCACCCAACAAAGCCCCTGAGGAACTCCACTCATAGAACTCTGTAGTGGCTTTAACCTGGGAGTGGATTGGTCTGGTCTTTGCAGACAAAACTCCAACTGATAGTACTTCCCATTTCATCTTACCTTATACTGGGGAGAAGAGAAACAGGATTATTTGAACCAGCTTTAGTCTTAGCCACCTCCAACTGGCAGGTTGGTGAGCAACACAACAAGAGGAAGGATGTAACAACCCTGAGCCCTTGCTCTCACTTTCAATACTTAGCTCAAGAAGAAATGGAAAGACAATAAGACATTGGCAGTGACCACCTATTCTTGTCAACTATTTTGACCACCTCAGTGAAAATGATTCCTTGATTTTTCATTAAGAAACTCTCTCTCTCTGGTTTTTTTTTTTTTTTTTTTGCTGTGCTGATTGGTTCCTGGACATATATTCATACATATTTATTTCTACTTTTCTGATTTTTAAAAATGCAGTTATTTTTCCTTGTCTATTGAGGGTTAGGGTTTTTGATTAGCATATCTGGGTTATTTTGTATTGTTTTCATTTGTCTATTTCTCTCATTTCTCTCTCTCAGCCATTTTCTATTATTCTCTCTTTCATTCTCCTTTTACTTTGTTTCATCTGTTTCTTCTCACATGCTACATCTCTTCTACATTCTCTGTTCACTTTTTGAAACTCTACACTCTTTTCTACCTTCCTATCCCATTTTCTTTTCTCTTAATTAACTGTATTTTTAACATCTTTTAGCATTAATTGGTTTGTATAACTCCTGAACCCAACATTAGTGCTTTTGCAATTATTACTGCTGTAGATGACATAAGTAACACTTGCTTTTTATTTAATATCAGACATAGTTCATGGTTACCTATTATTTTGCTGTTGGCAATTATTGAGTCAACCATTTCTGTTTGTGCATGTGTGTGTATGTATGTGTGTGGCAATTAACATTGCAGATGTAATTTGCATGTAAATGGATGGAGTTGGAGAATATCATGCTAAGTGAAGTAACCCAATCCCAAGTATTTATTTCAATGCTGTATATTGTTTGCATTGGTTGTTGCTATACTCAATCTTTTTATCTATTTTATTTTTATTTTTTTAAATAACTGCATTTTAATTCATAGTAAACATATGGAACACAGACTTTCATTTCTCTGGTTGTACACAAAGTAGAGTTACATCATTTGTGTCTTCATACATGTACCTAGGGTAATGATGTCCATCTCATTCCACCATCTTTCCTATCCCTATGCCCCCTCCCCTTCCCCTAACTCCCCTTTGCCCTATCCAAAGCTCCTCCATTTCTCCCATGCTCCCCTCATCCGCATTATGAATCAACATTCACTAATCAGAGAAAATATTCACCATCTTTACTGCCCTCATGGCCCCTTCCCCTTCCCTTCCCTTTGACCAAAGTTGCTCAATTCTTCCCATGTCTTCTCCCCTATTATGGATCAGCATCCACTTATCAGAGAGAACATTTGGCATTTGGTTTTTTGAGATTGGCTTACTTCACTTAGCATGATGTTCTCCAACTCTATTCATTTACCTGAAAATGCTATGATTGTATTCTCTTTTAATGCTGAGTAATATTCCATTGTGTATAAATACCATCGTTTATTTATCCATTCATTTATTGAAGGGCATCTAGATTGGTTTCACAATTTAGCTATTGTAAATTATACTGCTATAAACATTGATGTGGCTGTGTCATTGTAGTATACTGTTTTTAAGTCCTTTAGGTATAGACTGAGGAGTGTGATAGCTGGGTCAAATGGTGGTTCCATTCCAAGTTTTTTAAGGAATCTCCATACTGCTCTCCAGATTGGCTGTACCAATTTGTAGTCCCAACAGCAATGTATGAGCATGCCTTTTCCCCCACAACCTCATCAACACTTAATGTTGTTTGTATTCTTGATAATTGCCATTCTGACAGGCATGAGATGAAATCTTAGAGTAGTTTTGATCTGCATTTCTCTCATGGCTAGAGATGTTGAACATATTTTCATATGTCTGTTGATCAATTGTACATCTCCTTCTGAGAAGAGTCTGTTCAGCTCCTTAGTCCATTCATTGATTGGGTTGTTTGTTTTTTTGGTGTAAAATTTTTTGAGTTCTTTATATTTCCTGGAGATTAGTGCTCTATCTAATACACATGTGGTAAAAATTTGTGCTGAAAGTGTAGGCTCTCTCTTCACCTCACTGTTTCTTTTGCTGAGAAGAAGATTTTTAGTTTGAACCCATCCCATTTATTGATTCTTGATTTTACTTCTTGTGCTATAAGAGTCTTGTTAAGGAAGTAAGGTCCTAATCTGACATGATGAAGTTTTGGACCTACTTTTTCTTCTATTAGTCATAGGGTCTCTGGTCTAATTCCTAGGTCCTTGATCCACTTTGAGTTGAATTTTGTGCATGATGAGAGATAGGGGTTTAGCTTTCCTTTGCTGCATATGGATTTGCAGTTTTCCCAGCACCCTTTGTAAAAGAGGCTATCTTTTCTCAAATGTATGTGTTTGGCAACTTTGTCTAGTATAAGATAACTGTGTTTAAGTGGGTTTGTCTCTGTGTCTTCTATTCTATACCATTGGTCTACTTGTCTATGTTGGTGTCAGTACCATGCTGTTTTTGTTACTATAGCTTTGTAGTATAGTTTAAAGTCTGGTATTGTGATGCCTCCTGCTTCACTCTTCTTACTAAGGATTGCTTTGGCTATTCTGGGTCTCTTATTCTTCCCAAAGAATTTCATGATTGCCTTTTCTATTTCTATAAGGAATGACATTGGGATTTTAATTGGAATTGCATTGAATCTTTATAGCGTTTTGAATAGTATGGCTATTTTGACAAAATTGATTCTGTGTATCCAAGAGCATGGGAGATCTTTACATCTTCTAGGTCTTGTTCAATTTTTTTCTTTAGTGTCCTGTAGTTTTCATTGTAGAGGTCTTTCACCTCTTTTGTTAAATTGATTCTCAAGTATTTTATTTTTATTTTTTTGAGGCTATTGCGAATGGGGTAGTTTTCCTAATTTCTCTTTCAGAGGATTCATTGCTAATGTATAGAAATACATTTGATTTATGAGTATTGATTTTATATCCTGCTACTTTGCTGAATTCACTTATTAATTCTAGAAGTTTTCTGGTGGAATATTTTGGATTCTCTAAGTATATAATCATGTCAGCAAATAATGGTAGTTTGAGTTCTTCTTTTTGTATTCATATCCCTTTAATTTCTTTTGTCTGTCTAATTGCTCTGGCCAGGGTTTCAAGGACTATTCAAGGTTGAATAGCAGTGGTGAAAGAGGACATCCCTGTTTTTTTCCCCATTTTTAGAGGATGATGTTGGCCTTTAGTTTAGCAGAGACAGCTTTTACAATGAGAGGTGTGTTCCTATTATCCCTAGTTTTTCTAGTGTTTTCAACATTAAGAGGTGCTGTATTTTGTCAAATGGTCTATCAGCATCATATAATCATATGATTCTTGTCTTTAAGTCTATTGATGTGATAGATTACATTTATTGATTTCATATGTTGAAACAACCTTGTATCCCTGGAATGAATCCCACTTGATCGTGGTGCACTATCATTTAAATATGTTTTTGTATGTGATTTGCCAGAATTTTATTGAGAATTTTTGCACCTATGTTCATCAGGGATATTGGTCTGAAATTTTCTTTCTTTGATGTGTCTCTGGTTTTGGTATCAGGGTGATACTAGCCCCATAGAATGAATTTGGAAGAACTCCCTTCTTTTCTATTTTGTGGAATAATTTGAGGAGTATTAGTATTAATTCTTCATTTTAGGTCTTGTAGAACTCAGCTGAGAATCTGGTCCTGGGCTTTTCTTGGTTGGTAGGCTTTTGATGGTGTCTTCTATTTCTTTGCTTGAAATTGATCTGTTTAAGTTGTGTATGTCCTCCTGGTTCAGTTTGGGTAGATCATATACCTCTGGAAATTTGTCAGTGTCTTCTGGGTTTTCCATTTCACTGGAGTATAAATATTCAAAATAGTTTCTAATTATCCTCTGTATTTCAGTAGTGTCTGTTGTGATATTTCCTTTTTCATTACAAATTTTAGTAATTTGGGTTTTCTCTTTCCTTATAGGGTGGCTAAAAGTTTGTCAATTTTATTTATTTTTTCAAATAACCAGCTATTTCTTTTGTCAATTTTTTCAATTGTTTCTTTTGTTTCAATTTCATGGATTTCAGCCCTGATTTTAATCATTTCCTGTCTTCTACTTCTTTTGGTGTTGGTTTATTCCTCTTTTCCTAGGGCTTTGAGATCTAGTGTCAAGTCGTTTATTTGTTGACTTTTTCTTCTTTTAATGAATGAGCTTTATGCAATGAACTTTCCTGTTAGCACTACCTTCATAGTGTCCCAGAGATTTTGATATGTTGTATCAAAGTTCTCATTTGCCTCTAAGAATTTTTTTTATCTCATCCCTGATGTCTGCTGTTATCCATGCATTATGTTCTGATAGAATGCAGGGTATTATCTCTCTCTCTCTCTCTCTCTCTCTCTCTGTCTTGTATTTGCTAAGATTTGCTTTGTGGCATAACATATGATCTGTTTTAGAGAAGACTCCATATACTGCTGAAAAAAAAATGTATTCGCTTGTTGATGGATGGAATATTCTATATATATCTGGTAAGTATAAATTATTGATTATATTATTGAGTTCTATGGTTTCTTTGTTTAGTTTTTGTTTGGGAAATCTACCCAGTGGTGAAAGAGGTATGTTAAAGTCACCCAGTATTATTGCGTTGTGGTCTATTTCATTCTTTTATTTGATAAGGGTTTGTTTGATATAAAGATGCCCCATTGTTTAGGGCATAGGTATTTATGATTGTTATGTCTTGTTGATGTGTGATTGTGTTAAGGAGTATGAAATGTCCTTCTTTATCCATTTTCACTAACTTTGGTTTGAAGCCCACTTTTTCTGATATGAGGGTGGAAACCACTGCTTGTTTATGTGGTCCATGTGAATGATATATTTTTTTCCCACCCTTTCACCTTCAGTCTGTGGATGTCTTTTCCTGTGAGATGAGCATCTTGAAGGCAGCATATTGCTGGGTCTTTTTTTTTTAATCCAATCTCTCAGTCTATGTCTTTTAATTGATCAGTTTAGGCCATTCACATTCAGGGTTATTATGGAAATATGATTTGTAATCCCAGTCATTTTGGTTTATTTTTGGTTTTAAACTTGACTTGGTTTCTCCTTTTATTGGCCTTTCCTTTAGTGTATTTCCTCTCTTTGCCATTTTTTATTGTTGGTTATCATATTCTCTTCATGGAATATTTTGCTAAGACTGCTGTGTAGTGCAGGCTTTCTCATTGTATCTTTAACTTTTGTTTATCATGGAAGATTTTTATTTCATTATCAAATCTGAAGCTTAATTTTGCTGGATATAAGATTCTTGGTTGGCATCCATTTTCTTTCAGAGCTTGGAATATGTTGTTCTAGGATCTCCTGGCTTTTAGGGCCTGGGTTGAAAATCTGCTGAGATCCGAATTGGTCTCCCTCTATATATAATCTGATTCTTCTCTCTTGCAGCCTTTAAAATTCTATTCTTATTCTGTATGCTAGGTATTTTCATTATTTAGTCTCCAGGTGATGAAGTAGCTTCTATTTTTTATTTTATCATTGATTTCTAATTTATGGTCTGATAGAATGCAAACTAGTATCTTTATTTTTTCATATTTGCTGAGACTTGTTTTGTGGCATAACATATGGTCTATTTTAGAGAAAGATTCACGTGCTGCTGAGAAAAAAGTGTATTCACTTGTTGATGGATGAAATATTCTGTATGTCTGTGAATTCTAAATTATTGATTGTATTATAGAGTTGTATAGTTTCTTTGTTTAGTTTTTGTTTGGAAGATCTATCTAGTAGTGAGAGTAGTGTGTTAAAGTTACTCAGTATTATTGTGTTGTGGACTATTTGATTCTTGAATTTGAGAAGGGTTTGTTTAATATACATGGGTGTTCCATTGTTTGGGGCATAGATATTTATGATTGTTATGTCTTATTGATGTATAATTCCCTTAAGCAGTATAAAATGACCTTCTTTATCCCTTCTGACTATCTTTTGTTTGAAGTTTACTTTATCTAATATGAGGATGAAAACTCCTGCTTGTTTACTCAGTCCATTTGAGTGGTATGTTTTTTTCGATCCTTTCACTTTTAGCCTGTGCATGTCTTTTTCTATGAGATGAATCTCTTGAAGGCAGCATATTGTTGGGTCTTCTAAAATTTTTTTTATTTAAAAAAATTTTTTTTAGTTGTAAATGGACACCATATCTTTATTTCATTTATTTTTATGTGGTGCTGAGGATCAAACCCAGTGCCTCACACATGCAGGGCAAGTGCTTTACCACTGAGCCACAATCCAAGCCCCTGGATCTTTTTTTAAATCCAATCTGCCAGTCTATGTCTTTTGATTGATGAGTTTGGGCTATTAATATTCAGGGTTATTATTGAAATATGGCTTGTATTCCTTTTCATTTTAGTTTATTTTTGGTTTTTAACTTGACTTGGTTTCTCCTTTGATTGGCCTTTCCTTTAGTGTAGTTCTACCCTTTGCCTATTTTCATTGTTGTTTTTCATTTCTTCCTCATGGAATATTTTGCTAAGAATATTCTCTAGTTCAGGCTTTCTCATTGTAAATTTGGTTAACTTTTGTTTATAATGAAACATTTTTATTTTATTATCAAATATGAAGCTTAATTTGGCTGGATATAAGATTCTTGGTTGGCACTCATTTTCTTTCAGTTTGGTATATGTTGTTCTTGGATCTCTTGGCTTTGAGGATCTGGGTTGAGAAATCTGCTGAAATCTGAATTGGTTTCCCCCGTATGTAATCTGAACCTTCTCTCTTACAGCTTTTAAAATCCTATCCTCCTGTAAGCCTCTTATATTTGATTTTCCAATTCATTCTTCATGTTTGGAAAATTTTCTAATATTATTTCATTGAACAGATTGTGGATTTGTTTGGTTTGTATCTCTGTGCCTTCCTCTATTCTGATAATTCTTAGATTTGGTCTTTTTATGTTATCCCATAATTCTTAGATGTTCTGTTCATGGTTTTTTACCATCTTCATTGTGTGGTCAACTTTATCTTAAAGATTATATACTTTGTCTTCATTGTCTGATGTTCTGTCTTCTAAGTTATCTAGTCTTTTGGTGATACTTTCTATTGAATTTTTTATTTGGTTTATTGTTTCCTTCATTTCAAGAATTTCTGCTTTGTTCTTTCCCAGAGTCTCTATCTCTTTCTTGAAGTAATCTTTGCTCCCCTGTATTTGCTCTCTTATCTTTTTGTTGGAGGGACCAATGGTTGCCAATATTTACTCTCTAAGCTTTGTTGGATTGATGAATTGTTGCCTGTAATTGCTCTCTTATATTATTCTGTGCTTCACAGATCATTTTAATTATGTATGTTCTGAATTCCTTCTCTGACATTTAATCTACTGTGCTGTCAATGGACTCTATTATTGTAGCATCTTGGTTTGTTTGGGGCATTTTCTTTCCTTGTTTTTTCATGTTGTTCATGTGTCTTCCCCTCTAACAGTGTGGATCTGAGGTATTTTAGTTTCTACCCTATAATCTTTTCGTGTCCAATACCTCACCTCTGCTATAACCAGGCCTTTAGAGGATGATCTTCCTAGTCCTGGCTGTTATCTCCAGACAGAAGAAGGCAGGGCTAGATACCTGTTGGTAGATGAGGGGCTACAGTGCAGCATGGTCAGTCTCTTCTGCAAATGCTCAGTTAGTCTCCCAGAGTGATCAATTTTTGCCTGTATTTACTCACTTAAGTCATTCTTTAATTCACAGATCATTTTAATTATGTACATTCTGAATTCTTTCTCTGACATTTCATCAACTGTGCTGTCAATGGATTCTATTATTGTAGTATCTTTGTTTGTTTGGGGCACTTTCTTCTCTTGTTTTTTCATGTTGATTATATGACTTCCTTTCTTGCAGTGCTGATCTGAGGTGCTGTGGTTTCTACCCTATAATGTTGTGATCCTACAGATTACCTGTAGGATCCCAGCAGGTGTCCCCAGATGGATGCTACTGTAACTAAAGATGGTGGTGGCAGTAGTGGAGGTAACTCAACATAGTAGTGGTGGTGGCTCAAGATGGATGCAAACACCTTTAGAGATGGGGCTGAAACGGTGGGACTTATGCTGGCTTTGGGCTCACTGTTCAGGGATTGGGCATTGTGGCATCTAAGCTGCCTTCAGGCCCTGTCTGTTGTCCCAAGGTGGAGGCACAACAAGGAGAGGGCCATGGCAATGGCTGTAGTACCCCAAAATGGAATTGAGAAGGGAGTGACAGTGTGAACCTCAACTCTGTGCAGGGGCAGGCCTGGGCCTAGGCTCTCACACAGGGGTAGTCCTGGGCCTGACCTTCACCTGGGCTCCTGTGGGGGTCCATGTAGGCAGCCCTGGGCCTGGGCCTGGGCCTGGGCCTGGGCCTGGGCCTAGGCCTGGGTTCCACTGTGGGTCAGCAGATCAGCAAGGGCATTTCTGGCCCTGACCTTACCTTGGGCTCCCTTGGGGTTCCCCAGAGGAGGTCCTGGGCCTGCACCTGGGCTCCCATGGGTTGGCAGCAGATCTTTTGTGGATCAGTGGGGGCAGTTCTGTGTCTGACTTAGGCCTGGGCATCTATAGGGGTCCTCAGAGGCAGTCCTAGGCCTGACCTTGGCTGGGCTCCCACTGTTACATCTTGTTGATATATGGTTCCCTTAAACAGTATGAAATGTCCTTCTTTATCCCTTTTGAATAACTTTGGCTTGAAGTCTACTTTATGTGGTATGAGCATGTAAACCCCTGCTTGTTTATGCAGTCCAAGTGAGTGGTATGTTTTTTCCCAAACTTTCACTTTCAGACTGTGGATATCTTTTCCTATGAGATGAGTCTCTTGAAGGCAGCATATTGGAATCCTTTTTTAAAATCAAATCTGCCAATTTATGTCTTTTTGGGGGGGTACTGAGGATTGAACTCAGGGGCACTTGGCCACTAAACCACATCCCTAGGGCTATTTTGTATTTTATTTAGAGACAGGGTCTCACTAGGTTGCTTAGCACTTTGCCATTGCTGAGATTGGCTTTGAACTTGCAATCCTCGTGCCTCAGCCTCCCGAGATGCAGTCTATGTCTTTTGATTGATGAGTTTAGGCCATTAACATTCTGGGTTATTATTGAGACATGATTTGTATTCCCAGTCATTTGGTTTATTTTTGGTTTATAAATTGACTTGATTGGCTTTTTTTTTTTAGTGTAGTTCCTTCCTTTGCTGATTTTCATTGTTCATTTCCTCCTCCTCATGTAATATTTTGCCAAGGATGTTCTGTAGTGCAGGCTTTCTAGTTGCCAATTCTTTTAAACATTTGTTTATTTTGAAAGGTTTTTATTTTATCATTAAATCTAAAACTTAACTTTGCTGTATATAAGATTTTTGGTTGGCATCCATTGCATTTCAGAACTTGGTATAAGTTATTCCAGGCTTTTCTAGCTTTGAGGATCTGAGCTGATAAATCTGCAGAGATCCTAATTGATTTCCTCCATATATAATCTGATTCTTTTCTCTTGTGGCTTTTAAAATTCTCTCCTTATTTGTATACTATGTATTTTCATTTTAATGTGACTTGGTGTGGATATGTTGTAATTTTGTACATTTGGTGTCCTGTAAACCTCTTGTATTTGATTTTCCAATTCATTCTTCATGTTTGGGAAATTATCTGATATTATTTCATTGAACAGATTGTGCGTTCCGTTGGTTTGAAAGTTTGTGCCTTCCTCTATCCCAATAATTCTTAAATTCTTAAATTCTTTTCATTTTATCCCATAATTCTTGTATGTTCTGATCATGGTTTCTTACCATCTTCACTGTGTGGTCACCTGTAGTTTCAAGATTATATATTTTGTCTTCTTTGAGGTTTTTGTCTTCCAAGTGATCTAATCTGTTGGTGATGCTTTCTATTGAGTTTTTAATTTGGCTTATTGTTTCTTTCAAGGATTTCTGTTTCTTTTTTCTTTTTCAGAATCTCTATTTTCTTACTGAAGTAATCTTTTGCTTCCTGTATTTGTCTATGTAGCTCTGTATTAAAATGATCTTTTGCTGCCGGTGTTTGCTCTCTTATATCATTCTTTAAGTCACAGGACATTTTAATTATGTACATCCTGAACTCCTTCTCTGACATTTATTCTGCTGTGCTGGCCATGGATTCTAATAATGTACTATTGGTCTGTTTGGGGCACTTTCTTCCCTTGTTTTTTTATGTTGTTCGTGTGTCTTCCCTTCTAGCATTGCAGATACGAGGTGTTACAGTTTTTATCCTGAGGCTTCTAGTTTCCCTACAGAGTTCCAATACATCTCCTTTAAGGGGGAGGTCAATATTAACAGATCTCAGTACAAATGATATACAGCCTTTAACCAAAAACTCCTATTAAGAAATTTACAGTTTCATCTCAATATACAGATATGGTGAGTTCAACTATTATCTACAATATAAACAGTAGATTTGCAAAAGGATCTATAGTTTCTGATGGTGGAGAAAGAATGGGGGTGGGGTATATGATGAGATGTTAAGGAGGTAGTAAGTGAGAGTATAGAGTTATTAGATCTTAGATAGCATGAAAGAGGAATCAAAAGAAGTTGGCTAGTAGCAGAAGAAATGAGAGAAAGAGATTTGGGGGAGACAAGTGGGAAGAAAATAGAGAAGTACAAAAACAAACATAAAAATTAATAAAAATTAAATATGTGAAAACAGTAGATAAAAGAATATACAACACAGCTGTAATATACTATTCAGACATCCAGTCCTCAGTAGCCTAATACATGAAAAATACTTGGTTGCTATATTCAATCTTCAGCTATGCTTTAATATAAAAAAAAAGAAGAGAGAAGAACCCAAATTAATGACCAGGTCACATGTAGAAACAGAGTGGGCCCTCAAGTATACATACAGACAACCACTTTTATAGTAAAAACAGAGAAAATAACAAAAAGACTATGGACAGCACACCTATGAGGGAGTCTCAGTTCATATAATACTAGGACACTTTGGCAAGTGGAGTCTGTGTACTAAAAAGGTCTAGCCATAAAAGTGGAAATTAAATCCCTTCCAATCCTACAAAGGAGTATAAGAAATATGAAAAAATAAGCTAAAATGACACTCCCTAAAATTCATAATTCAACAGCAAATGACCCCAAAACATTAAAGTGTATAAAATATAAGATGAAGAATTTAAAAGAATCATAAAAATCTTCAATGAATTCCAACAGGAAACAGAAAACAATGAATTAAGGAAGTTAGTACAGAATATGAATGACAAATTCAATAAGGAGGTAGCCGTGTTAAAAAAGAACCAAACGGAAATTTTGGAAATAAAAGACACAATAAATCAAATAAATGTTCAGTGAAAGTCTCACTAATACAGTAAACCATGCTGAAGACAGAATATCAGAGCTGGAAGACTGAGCAGCCAGTTTTGAATATTCAGACAGTATTAAAGAAAAAAAAAAGTAATTATAATCAATATACAAAAACCCTGGGACACCACAAAAAGACCAAGCTTTACAATTAATGGAATTGAGGAAGACTGTGAGATGCAGGCTAATGGAATGGATAAACTCTTCAAAGAGATAATAACAGAAAAATTTTCAAACCTTCAGAATGAGATGGATATCCACATGCAGGATGCATTCAGAACCCAAACAGACAAGATCTAAAATGAACTTCTCCATGACATATTATAATTAAAATGCCTAACGTAAGTATTAAGGATAGAATTTTAAAAGCCTCAGAAAAATGCCAAGTCATATTTAGAGGCAAGCCAATCAGAATAACTTCTGATTTCTCAGCACTAACTTTACAAGCCAGGAGGACTTGGAATGATGTGTTCCAAGTTCTGAAAGAAAATAACTGTTAACACTGCTAAATCCAGCAAAGCTGTCATTCAAAAGTGAAGATGAAATAAAAATATTCCAAGATAAGCAAAAACTAAAAGAATTCATAGCTACTGAGCTGGCAGTACAGAACTTACTTAGAGAAATGCTTCCCAAAGAAGAAATAAAATCAAACCTCAGAGTTCACAAAAGAAAAAAATCTAATTTGAAGAATAGCTAAGCAAATGAGAAGCAGGACCAAATTCAGCATGATAAGTAAGTAAAAATGGCAAGAATTAATTAACATCACTCTATAATAACATTGAATGTACATGGTCTCAATTCTCCAATGAAAAGGCATAGGCTGGCAAAACAGTTTAAAAAATAAATCCCAACTATATGTTGTTTATACCATGTAAATGGAGCCCTCAAACAAGTAGAAATAGCTACTCTTATATATGACACAGAAAATTGCAAGTCAAAATTAATCAGAAGGGGCAAAGTTCACTTTATATTGGTAAAGGGAACAATCCAAAACAAAAGATATAATAATAATAAATATTTATGCCCCAAACATGGGTGCAACTAATTACATAAAAAAGACACTACTCAAAAACTTGGATACACCCCATACAACAATACTGGATGATTTCAACACACTTCTTGCCATTAGATAGGTCATCTAGACATAAACTCAGTAAAGACACTTTGAAACTGAAAAAATATTACAAATCAAATGGACCTAACAGACACCTACAGAATTTTTCAACCAAAAACAGCTGAATGCACTTTATTCTCAAGGCTCATAGAACTTTTTCCAAAATAGACCATATTTTACATCACAAAACAACTATTCCAAATGCAAAAAAATAGTGAGATAATTCCTTACATCTTACCAGATCATAATGGAATGAAATTAGAATGCAAAAAACAAAACTCTATAGAAACTATATAACACAAGGGGACTGAACAATACTCTTTTGAATTATGAATGGGTGATAGAAGAAATTGAGGAATAAATTTTAAAATTCTTAGATTCAAATGAGAATAATAATACAACATACCAGAAACTCTGGGACACTATGAAGGCACTTCTAACAGGGAAGTTTATAGTTATTAGCACCTACAAAGAAAATCAGAAAGATCCCAAATAACCTAATTATGCACTTAAAAAAATCCTTGAAAAAGAAGAATAAATCAAATCTACATCCAGTAGAAGGAAGGAAATAATTAATATCAAAGCTAAAGTCAATGAAATTGAGAAAAAAATAACCACGGATCAATGAAACAAATAGTTGGTTCCCTGAAAAATTGAACAAGATTGATAAGCCCTTAGCCAAACTAACCAAAAGGAAAAGAGAGAACAACCAAATTAATAAAATTAGATATGAAAAGGGAGAAATCTCCATAGACATCTCTGAAATTCAGAGGCTCACTAGGGACTATTTTGAAAAGTTATAGTTCAATAAATTAGAAAACCTAGAAGAAATGGATATACGTATAGTCAAATATGATCTGCTAAAACTGAATCATGAGGACACAGAAAACCTAAAAAGATCAAGAACTTGTAATGGGATAGAAACAGTGATTAAAAAGTCTTCTAACAAAGTAAAGCCTAGGACCAGATGGATTCTCAGCTGAATTCCACCAAAATTTCAAAAAGAACTAGTGCCAATACTCCTCAAATTCTTACATGAAATATAAAGAAACAGAACACTTCCAAATTCATTCTATGAAGCCAGTGTCACACTCATACCAAAACCAGGTAATGACACATCAAGGAAAGAAAACTACAGACCATCATCCCTGATGAAATACTTAATAAATTATTAGAAAATCATGCTCAACAACATATTAAGGTGATTGTATACCATAACCTAGTTGATTTTATTCCAGAGATGCAAAGGTGATTTAGGGTACATAAATCAATAAATGTAATTGTTCACATGAACAAAATTAAGGATAAAAATCAGTTAGATTGCAGCTAGTTATCTCTCTATAGATGCAGAGAGGCCCTTCAACAAAATTCAGCACCCATTCATGATAAAAACACTGAAGAAACTAGGGATAGAAGGAACCTACCTCAACATCACAAAGGCCATACATGAAAAAAGGGAAGTCAGCCTCATGGTAAATGAGGAAAAACTGTAAGAATTTCCTTTAAAATCTGGAATAAGACAAGGTTGTCCACTCTCACCATTCCTGTTTAATATAGTCCTAGAAAATCTAGCCAGAGCAATTAGGGAAGGAAATGAAATAACAGCATAAAAATAGGAAAGGAAGAAGTCAAACTATCACTGTTTGCAGACGATATAATCCTATATCCAGAAGATTCAAAAATTCCACCAAAGGACTGCTAGAGCTAATAGACAAATTTGGCAAAGTAGTAGTTTACAAAATCAATATACAAAAATCAATAGCTTACTATATGCCAACAATGAATCTGCTGAGAAAGAAATCAGGAAAACAATTTCATTCACAAGAGCCTCAAAATAAATCTAGCAATAAATCTAACCAAGGAGTTGAAAGGCCTCTACAATGAAAACTATAGAATAATAGAAGGAAGATATTGAAGAAGACCTTAGAAGATAGAAATACCTCTGTGTTCATAGATAGGCAGAATTAATATTGTTAAAATGGCCATACTACCAAAAGCAATATACAGATTTAATGCAATCCCCATCAAAATACCACATTCTTACAGAAGTAGAAAATATAGTTCCAAAATTCATTTGGAAGAATAAGAGACTAGGAATAACCACAGCAATTTTGAGCCCAAAAGACAAAGCTGGAGGCATCACAATACCTGACTTCAATTATACTACAGAGCTCTAACAAGAATTGCATGGTGCTGTGCCAGAGTCCCTGCCGACCAGTGGGAGCACCAACTTCAGGGATTGCTGTGGGAGCTCAGCCAAGGGCAAGCCCGAGACTGCTACCTACCAATCACAGGGGAACCCAGACCCAGGTGAAAGACTGCCTCTGGGGACCCCTGCAGGAGACCTGGCCTACGTGAGGCCCAGGACTGCCCCTCAGTTCCATGACATGAGTTAATAAATGGGATGGCATGCAATTAAAAAGCTTCTGTATTACAAAGGAAACAATTAGAAATGTGAAGAGAGAACCTACAGAATGGGAGAGAATCTTTGCTAGCTACTCTTCTGACACAAGATTAATATCTAAAATACATAAAGAGCTCAAAATATTTTATACTCAAAAATAAAATTACCAATTAATAAATAGACAAATGAATTAATCAAATATTTCTCAAAAGAAGAAACACAAATGGCCAATAAGTACATGAGAAAATGTTCAAGATCTTAGCAATTAGAAAAATGCCAGTCAAAACTACACTGAGATTTTATCTCAAACCAGTCAGAAAGTGGTCATCAAGAATATAAATAATAATAAATGCTGGAGAAGGTGTGGAGAAAAAGGAACACTTTATGCTGTTGGGTGGGACTGTAAATTAGTACAACCAGTATGATTATCAGTATTGGGTTCTTCAAAAGACTAGGTATGGGACCACCATATGACCTAGTTATACCATTCCCTGGTATTTATCCTGAAGAATTAAAGTCATCTTACTGTTACAACATAGGCATATGTGTTTATAGCAGCACAACTCATAATAGCTGAAATATTTAGCCATAAAGAAAAATGAAATTATGGCATTTTCAGTAAAATGGATGGAGCTACATCATGTTAAGTAAAATAGGTTGAACTCAGGAGGGTAAGGGTCTTATGTTTTCTCTCATATATGAAAGCTAGAAAGGAAAAGAAGGGGGCAGCAAAACTGCTAGAAATCAAAGGTAGATTGGTAGAGGAAAGGGACCAAAGGGTGGGAAGTGAAGAGGGAGGAGAGAAATGCTCGGGAGTGATATTGGTCAAATTATATTGTTATGTCATGTTCATGTACAAATATGTAACAACAAATCCCATCATTATGTGCAGCTATAATGCACTAATAAAAAGCATGGGGAAATAAACAGAAGTAATGAAAGTAAAAGTAGGACTCTCATGGAAGAGTAAGGGGATCATAGAGAATAGAGAAAGAGGGAAGGACAATAAAGGGTAGAAAAAAAGGTGGATGTGATCAAAGTATGTATTACATGTATGGGAATGTCACAGTGAAATGTTAATTTATAGTTAATGTACATTCATAATTATAACAAACAAAAAATAGAGATGACTCTTTAGCTTTAAAGTTATATGAATTTACAATAGAATATTATTCAGCCATGAAAAGAATGGAATCGTGTCATTTGTGGCAACATGGATGGTACTAGAGGACATTACATTAAGTGAAATAAACCAGACACAGGAAGACAAGTACTATATGTTCTCACTTAAACATGGATGCTAAGAAGTTGATGTCATAGAAATAGAGAACAGAATAGTAGTTACCTGAGGCTGAGAAGTGTGTGGTGGAGGGATGAATAGATGGAGGAAGATTAACAGGGATAAGGGTAGAGTTGGATAAGAGGAAAAACTTCTAATGTTCTATAGCATAGTAGAATAACTATGGCTGGCAAAAATAATTCTGTATTTAGCTAGTAAAGAGGGTTTTAAATGTTTCCAACACAAAGAAATGATAAATGTTTAAGGTGATTGATATTCCAGTTACTCTGATCTAATATTACAGTGTATACATGTATTGGAATATAACACTGTACTACAAAATATGTACAATTATTACATGTCAAGTAAAAAATTTTAGAAGTAGTATTAGTTGTCATGATATAAAATTTTCATCATCTCTCCCACCCCTTAGTGAAATTAACTTCACATGCAAGGATGCTGGGTGATTGGTTTGTTTGGCATCCCTGAACATGGGGGAAATCCACAGTTGGGTCCACATGGTGCAGACCAGGTTCCTCATGTGAAGGGCAGTGACACCACAAACAAAACAGTCTAGCTGAAACAGTCATTCTGACAAAGAAGCAACCATGTTAACTTAATATATTTGGAAATCCCAAGTGAAAGGCAAGGACATTGAACTTTTCATAAATTGTGGAGTTGGGATGCTTAAGCCTGTGTTTTCTAGATTGAAAAGCACAAGAAGAGCCTACCTGAGTATATTAAACCTTAAGTATTTTTAAACATTATAAAATATACGCAAAGTCACAGAATGTATGTGTACACATGGTCTTGGTACATGTAAACTAGTTTCTTTATACTCTTCTCTTCCTCCAAAATAACGAGTTAAGATTCTGGTTGCATATTTCTGGAAATCTTGTACAAGACAGGAGATAGGTCAGGGGAAGGGACCATCCCTTAGGGCTCTCAGCCTAGCCAGGGCCATCTGCCTCCTACTCCACACTCCACCTGAAGCCCCTTTCTGTCAGGGGAAACTGGGCCATCTTACAGTTAAAGAGAGGAAGCTGGAAGACTGCAAAGAGATATGAAGACCATGGAGAGAAAGTCCCCAATCTTGGGCATGTGCAATAGCCAAGGAACTGACCTAAAGTCAACTTATTGCTAGTTAACATATCATTAATGCTGCGGTTTGCTCCCCCTCTGTGCATTTTCCATGAAACTTACACAGCCATAGAAAAGAAATTATAGAAAATTAATGTGTCAATCAAGGTGCCAATCAACTCCAGATTCACCCAGGAGAGTGGGGGAGAAGTAGAACAGCCCAGTAAAAGTGATGTCCACTATGTAGACAGGGCCTTGAGCTACTTCGCAGATCGGCCCACCCTGTTCTGTTTTCTTGGATTTTCAATAAACCTCTGCCTTGCCTGCCAACCTCTCCCAGCTCACTTAATTCTTTGCTCTGATTGACAAGAATGGGGACCCAGGACCCCCTGGGAACCCCTGCCCTTTCCCTATCTCCTACCTAAAAAGAGAATACAAGTTGTTTAGCTGTTTTCTGGAAGACAGGAAATGAGAAGAAACAGATAGGAAGGGGGGATGACATGCTACAGTATTGACTCTCCATACCCTAAATGCCAGTAGTGGAAGCTGCTAATATTTATTTTTCCTTGACAAGTAACATTTGTGTATATTTATCATTGCACAGTATGTTTTGAAAAAAGAACATAGTTTTGATAGATGATCCTTTCTAGAGGTTTGTTTAAATCTTAACACTGTTCAAATTTGATAAGCATTTGCAGACATTTCATATCTCTGAAATATACTAAGCAAAGCATCTCTTTTGTGACTCTCAAAAGATTAACATTGGACAGAAGTCACACACTTTCAGGTCTGTCTTAGATGGAAAAGGAATAGAAAAAAAGGGAATAGTAGGTCCTTCATATGATATAATCTGAGGTATATCTGTTTCAGTGTTCTCTGCCCAAGTTCATGACCCACTTATGCATTTCTGCCAAATGAGATAGATTTCCATGAATTGAAGCATCATTCCCTGTTGAAGCCTCCTGAGAAGGAACAACTCCTTAGCAGTAGCTCATTATGCCACTATCTGAGCAAAAGCTTGCCAGTGGCTCTCTCTCCTCTCAGATAGAAGCAAAGTTCTCTGCTGGGCCTATGGGGTATTTCACTGCCCATCCCAGTTCAGAAACAGCAGAGAACCACTGAAGGGCACACTTTCAAGCCAATGTTAGCTCCTGGCACCTGTCCCACATTCCCTAATAGCAGGGCCACCTCCTCTGCTGCCCAAAGATCAACTGAATTTCACCAGAGCTCAGCAGAGTCCCACGTAGCACCTACTCATCTGGCTGTGTTTGTTCCTTCTTCCTTTATGAGGGAGCATAGCAACCCATCATATACTACTTCCCACACACTACACCCACGATTTTCTCTTCATCTCAGCTCTCAGAGGCCACCTTGCCCTACACAGCCTGAGCTGGGGCCATTCCATGGGTCCTGGAACGAGCTCCACTCTTTCTTGCCTTGGTACATTTGTACATGTTTTCTTTGGAACGTTAGTCCTACACTTGGGTATCTGTAGAACTTAACCCTAAAGACACTTCTGAAACACCACCTCAGACCTTTCTACATGTACTTGGTTACACCTGCATCTGTGTTTCTTTAGCAGCTTGAGCGTACTTCTGCAGAATCTACAGTGCTTGAGGTGTTTGTTGTCATAGTTTATTTTGTTTCTCTCTCTAGATTTGGTCACAGAATAAGGATCACAATCATCTTTGTAACCTCAGAACCTGTAATAGTGCTTGATGCCAAATAAGAACCAGTTAAATCAAGATAACATAATAGTTATTAGCAGTCTTATGAGAAATGCTTTTTTAATACCCTCTGTGGGTATTGAGATATAATTAAACTCTTTACTTCAAAATCCAAGTTAGAAAACTTCCATCCCAGTACTTCTGCTGAACTCCACATTTCTAGGTCCCACTGGACTTATTTAAATCACACTTGAATGTCTTACAGAGTTTTCAAACAAAATGCCCCAAATCTGAATTTTAGAGTTCATTCCTCAGCCCTTATCTTTGCTTTTCCCCATTTCAGTTCATGGCAATTTTATTCTTTTAATCATTAAAAGCAAATATTTTGGAGTTATCCCTGGCACTTTTATGTTATAGTCATATTGAGTGCATTTAATAAATCCTATTGGCTTTTCCTTCAAAATGTCATTAATTCTGCCACTACCAACTCCATCCATCATGAATTTATTGCAAAAGACTCCTAACTGGCTTTCTTGCTTCTATTTTTGTCTGCCTCCTAGCCCTGCCTTATGGTCTGTTTGTCACACAGCAACTCATGTGGTCCTTTAATACATCAGGTCATATTTCTTCTTTGCTCAAAACTCTCCAATGACTATTTGGTTCCCTGATGTTCCCCATGCCCTGAATGGTGCCTGGCATATAATCAGATTATATATTTGCTGAATGAGTAAGTGAATATTTAAGCCTTAGAATAAAAAACAGAGGCCAAGAAATTGCAATTTATAATGTTGTTTGCTCACTTAATAAGTATATAATGTAATTGTATCACATTTTAAAAATATAATCATGTTTTTAATTTCACCAAAATGATCTGGAAATGTCTTAGTATCAAGCTAATCTCTTTTTGTGTAGCAATAAATTAACCACAAAATAACCATTTGGACCTGGCTGGTCACACAGCTCACAGGGAGTGGGTTTCTTTAGCTTTGAAAGGGAGGAATTGAATTCAAAGATTTTTCATCATCTCTTGAAGTTCAAAATGTCTCTAATATATGTATGTGTGAGAGATGGGGGTGGGGTGGGGAGATAGAGAGAGATAGAGAATGGGTGAATGAATGAATAAGAATATGAGAGAGAATAGGGTCTGGGCTTGCTTTCTCTGAATAATCCTTCATTGCACCTGGTTTGCAATGTATGAGTTAATTCTATAGAAGAAACCTGGGTGGAGACCCTGGGAGAAGAATTTGGGCCTGGTAGAATGGGGAAAGAGAGCAATCTCCAGAGAGGCAGGGCCAACATCCCGAGTTGAATAGGACAGGGAGGAGGGATGAAGAGGCAGGCTCTAAAGATCAAGTTCCTCTGTGCCAACCTTTGCCCTTTTTGTCCCTTGAGACCCCACCCAGGGGACTGAGTGAATGTCCTTGACTTTGGACAGTAATGTTGGGGAGTACATTTCCAAGTACAGTGCATTCACACTATTCAGGAGATTATATTTGTACAAAAAGCCGTTTTAACACTGAGGTTGTCTGCAGCACTTTTTTTCCAGAGGTATATTTAGACAGGGAGCTAATATAAGATGAAGTCATGGGTGTTAACTTTAACAGTTTTCTTTGTGAGTAGAAAGGATGCTCACTCACCCTTTGGTTAGAGAATTATAAAAACAAGTCACATAGGAACATGATTAAAAACTTCACCTTTCAGTATTTTTAAATTAAATTAACTTTTCAAAATATTTATAGTATAGGCTTCAGGTTCAATACTTCACGCCCTGTAATTCTTTGTGGGTGACTTTTAAATTCTTCATTTTAAGAATGGCAAAATTGCCTTCTTATATAATTTTAAACTTTAATACTTTCAGTTCTCTTTCATAATCAGAAGAGAGCAAATGGTGTACAAAAGCAAGGAAGTTCCAATTTCTCAGCATCAGCCCAGCCACTAACCTTCATAACACATTGTTCAGAACAATTTTCCAACTCATTGACAACATTCTCCGGTTTCTGCTGAGTGATTTTGCAAATTGCTTCCATCATCTTTGCTCCAAGTTCCTCCAAACAATGTGCCTTCGATGAGTAAGCAAACACTTGGTGCTTGTTTATCTCATGCCCAGAACCAAAGTTAATAAAGCTCGAGGATGCACTGGAGCTTGCAAAGACCAGATCTAGATAGATTCATTTATAGAATTGTTTATGTCTTTAATTACTAATAGAGTGAATAATGGTGATTGCAAAATATCCAGCAATTACATAAGTGTGTAGTATAAGTAGTAAAAGTTCTTCCTCTCTCCTTTCCTGCCACCTGGGGGTAACTGCAATTACCAGTTCATTATTTTTTCAAAAATCTTCAAAAACACAGAAACATACAAACGTACAGCCTATAAAAGTATTAATTTATCTTTCCTCCCTCTCTTTTTCCATTTCTTTTTTCCTTCCCTTTTTCTTTCTCCCCCATGAGGTCCTACCCTCGTTGTTATGCCAAAAATCCTTTGTTCACTCAACAAGCAGCACAGAAACCTTTCCATAATAGCATGTGCAAGCTTGCCCTCTTTTTAAAATTGTTTCCTGGTATTCCAAAGCAAAAATGTATTGTAATTTATTTAACGATTCTCCTGTTTTGGGTCAGATCATTTAGGTTGTAACCAGTTTTTCAAGGTTACCAATAATGTTGCAAATGTGTGAAGAAGGAGAGGAGGAACACAGAAGCTAAGGTAAAGGAGCTAGAAGGAGTCTGTGCCATTATATAATTTAAGGACTCAATGTCAATACACAGTCAGGATTATGTTTTGTCAGCCTTTGATAACTGAGAACTGACCTCAGGCTACCACACTTCAGATAGGATGCAGGCAGGCCCACTTGCTGGCTGAAGGTCTGCTTTGTGGGTGTCCGGAAGCTACATCCCACTCAAAGGGACAAAAGAGGTCATGGTGCCTCCAAACTCATTGTCCCTGGAAGAACATAAAAAAGATTTCACTTCTGAACTTCATGTGAGAGGGTTCCAGGGCTTGCCTACCTCTAGCACATCCCCCAGTGTTCTGTTGAGAATCTTGTTACTATTGCTTCTGAAATGGTCTCAGCATGACTAGAGTCCCACTCAGAGCCTTGAGTCCATTCATTCTACCCATCCTTGTCACTCAGACATAGCCCCCAATACAAGTCATTATCTTCACCTAGTCTTTGGATTCTACTTTTCCTTTCAGCCTTCCATGGCCATACTCCCTTATAGACCTTTTCTTATATCCTCTAGAACCCATATAAGTTGGGATCAGAGTCCTCTATACACCTCACCATGGCACTGAGCAATTCTTCTACTTCCTCTAGGTCAACACCCGATCATCTGGAGAAAGCCTCATTGATCTGGCAATCATCTCAAGGGTCATGTGGAACCATCTGCTCATCCTTTTTCATCTTCACAAACTGGAGTCTGAGGCTGGGATCGAGTAAGAGAGAATCAGAAGTAAGAGGAGAGTTAGTATTCTAAATAATATCCTTATTCTCAGGTCCCTGTCTTTTGGGATGTACTATTTCCTTTTCTTCCTTGTGGCTCTTATCTTCCACACTTTTGGTCATTTCTCCAAATATATAGAAAACTTTGGTTCCTGTGTGCATAAAAACCTTCCTGTCTTTCTCAGTCCCACCCCTATGCTGGGAAGCCCTATGTGCAGTGTGGTTCGGAGAACACTGGCCCTTTGGGCCCCTGACTTCAAGTATCACCACTTCTAAGCTCCCATTTCCATCTTCCACACCTGTGCACACATTCCTATTCACAACTCCTTTTCCCCAAGATCAGAAGTTACCACATGGCACTCCCTGCCTTCACTTCCTCTCCTCCCATTCCTCTCTGGCCTTCTCTCCCACCTGCTTTGCAACCTCACTAGGTGTGGATGTCCCAAGCCCAGAGTGTCTGCCCCAGCCCCAGACGCTCATGTTAGAAGAAGACTTTCCCCATGGTAACCGGTGCCCCTGTCCTGTTTCTCTCTGCTTGCCCCTTGTTTTTCATCAGCCTGGCCCTTGACTGTCTTCCACTCACTTTCGTGGAGCTCCAGAGCTGTCTGTTATCCTGTTACATCTTCATTTCCTAAGTCTGGGGTCACTTTAGAGGATCTTTCCAAATTCTCTTATATTTTATGTCATGAACACTAAAGTCAAAATAGGACAAATTGACTTGGAAATGACAGTTTTTATACAGAGAAAGTTGCCATAGAACAGAAAACCTAAAAACAGGAATAATAATTGTAATAATACCTTTTAGTTACATGAATACAGCTTTTATTATTCACAAAGGGATTTCTATTCCTATGTTATTTGATCTATACACTGGCTCTAAGAAGTAGCTCTTTCCTCTTTATAAATAGGAAACTGAGGCACAATGATATTTAAGTAACATCTATTTTACATATCTAGTTTAGGGGCAGAAGCTCTTATTGGAGCACAAGTTTCTAGAATCTAAACCTAAGGCTTTATTTTATATTTTGTTGGTTTAAAATAATGAGTGTATTCCAAAGGGGGAAAAAAACTAACAAGATTTGAATTAAAGTACAAGACTTTGTGACCCTGAAAGCCCCCTGTCCTTGGGGATAATAGTCAAGTGACATTATGATTTTCCACTATCCTCGAACCATCCTAGAGTTTAAGCAAGGGCATGGTTAGCAAAACACCAGCTCTAATTTTAGAAGGGAAGAGATGGGGAACAGGCAGAGATGTGAGGTTTAATCAAAAGTGCTATCATTGGGGGATGTTAATAAGCCAGTTATCAGGCCCCTGGCAGGTCTGACACTTTTGACCTCATTATCTGGGGAGGCACATGATGTTGGATTCCAGCTTCTGGTCACCGGGCAGATGACTCAGCCACGGCTGCTGAAAGCCTGTTGGAAACAGAATTCCAGGATCCAAGAGGAGCCAAAAAACCCTCCACACACTCTCTAAATAGCATGTGATAACTACCTCTATCAAACCAGAACAGCACCTGGTTTTTTTCTGACCTACTATGTTTGGATACTTGGAAGGGTGCAGTAAATTCCTCATCGAGAAACATATTTTTCCTGTTTTTAGACTCTTCTAAAGGTGCTTTTAGGAAGCAGAGTCTAGTCTGTTTTCAAGGTGAAACTTGTTACAAAAAATCCAGGGTAGGGTAAAAGCAATTTACTAACCCAGTTGAATGCTTGGGCCTATGTGTGAACACAAGATATGCAATCATTTCCCTAAGCCTCCCCAATGTGACCCCAGGAAGAGCTACAGAATCCATACCTTAGGATCCTTGGGCTAGAAACCAAGTTGGTCACAAGAGGTTGCCAGATAACTTCAACTATAAAATCTTCACTGATGAGGGATTTGATAACAATTACCAGGAAAATCTGATTCTCAGGAATTTTGGCAGCTTTATTACAAATAGTGCAACCCAGAAATAGCCCAAATGTTCTTCAACAGCAGAATGGATAACTAAACAATTATACATCCACCATACCATGGAATACTACTTGGCAATAAAAAGAGATGAAATATTGTTATATGCAAAACATGGGTGAATCCCAAAGATCTTCCACTGAGCGCAAGAAGTCAGACACAAAAAAATCTATACAGTATGATTGTATCTGAATGAGATTCCAGGAAAAACTAACTCATACTGATAAAAATCAGATCAGTAATTGCTTAAGGTGATAGGGAAGGCCCATAAAGGAACTCTCTGGAGTGATAGACATGTTCTTCATCCTGATATGGATTAATAAAAAGTTGTTTCAATGGTACACTTAAGATCTGAGCATTCAGATATTAAAGATTATAATATTTCAGATTCATATAAATTAATCAACTATATAAATTCAAACTATCAAGTATTACTTTGTAGACTAGTTTGGAAAAATAATTTCAATTCCATGAACCTCAGTTTACTCATCTACAAAACAAGGATAATAGTAACCTGAAATGAAGATGGACTGGCATTATTATTCATAGAATTTTTAGTGATTGTCACAATCACTAAAATCATTAAATCAAAGAGTGGCATTAAATCAAACAGTCAGAGCTGTAATTAACTTTACTTGGCCGTATAGACACTTGGGTACATAGATTTTTGTATCTTGACCAAGTTGGCATAGCAATATTTATGAACAGTGCTTGGGGATGTTCTTGACTGAATGGTAAGCTTTCTGATGCTGAGATGCTTCTTGGTGTTCTGAAGAAGTCCTTTTGGGCACATTTTGATCTAAGGAAGATGGTAGAGTCTGCAGGGATATTACACATGAGAGCACTGGCAATGCTCTTCTGGTCACTGTTTATTTATGCCATCTTTGAATGAAAATGTTTATTTTGACTTCTTTAGGGAAATCTCTTAAAAACACTGCCAATCAGATCTCATCTCTCTGGGCCAAACTTGGAACCAATAGCTGTGTCAGAGGCTGGGCCAAAATTTAAAGGATTTTCCTGGACATCAATTTGCTAATGGTTTTTGGCAGGGTGTGCTCTAGTTCATGAATAAACAGCTGCAGGTTTAAGTAGGGAGGCTGGATTTTCATCAATTGATTTTTTGCTGTGCTTATTAGGGAATAATTCAGGGAACTTTGAAACTATTAATGGAATGGTTTCCAATTCTGTGGGTGTACCATCTGCAGCACCATCACTGTAAGGGAGTAGCCAGAAGCCTGAGAAATACTCTGCATTTTGTTGAAAAGCCACCATGAGCTTCTCTGGATGTGATTTCCTTTCTTCAATCAAACTGTCAGTTTCAACAGTCTCCCTCCATGATCCACATGCTACCTCTTCTCAAATCTCAGTCTTTAAAAAGTGTTGAAAATACTTTTCTTTCACATTCTCTTATAAAGGCATAAAGTATTCTGCATATCCTGCAGTAAGAGAGCCAGGGTCCAGCCAAATATTTTATTCTATTTGTATAACTAACATTTATTGTTATAATTTTAATTTTTCATAAATCCCTGTTAGTACATTTACTTTTGCTTGTGCTGAAGAGAGTCTCACCCTTCCTTCTATATATAATGCTTGGGAAGAGGAAGAAAAATAGGCATGGCTTCATTGCTATTGGTGACATAATCATTGTAGGCTAAGGATAAGGCAGAATCTGACTTGCAGATCAACTGTAATTCTCATTGTGGGCTCAGTCACCTGTAAACATTCCAATGACTAGTTTTTCTCTTCTAGTAGCCTAGAGCAAGTTCAATGAATGGTAGAGAGGCATATTAGCTGTGGAATATAGGATATAAGACTGCAGAGTTCAATATCAGTGCCAAAAGGAGTGCTTATATTGTACTTTTTGTCTAGGCAGAGCAAGGCTTCTGACACCAGTCTCCTCTTTTCATATTTCTTTGAGAATTCAAAGGGTACCACCCACTGAAAGGGCTGAGGACAATTCTTTTGGGAAGGCAAATGGAAAGACTTTTATTTTGCCTTTAAAGGACTGACACAACCAATCTGCAATGCCCACTTCTCTTTCTCTTCTCTTTCTCCTTCATCTCCACCTCTCCCCTATTAAAGATATGTGCAAGATAGGTGTTGCTTCTTCCTGGAAATTTTTTCAGAATTCACTGATAGAATCATCTGGGCCTAGAGTTTTCTTGATGGGAAGATTTTAAGTATGAATCCAATATCAGAAAAAAAATATGGAATTATTCAGATATTCTAGTTGATAGATATTTTTCAAAGAGTGTGTTAATTCCTCAAAGTTTTGGCATGAAGTTTTTGGAATAAAGTTTTAAAAGTGTATTTATTGTCTTTTAATTTTAGTGAAATTTATCAGGTTGCTTATCCATTTATCTACTGACAGGTACCTCAGCTACTTCTGGTTTTTAGCAAATATGAATATGGCTCCTATCAATATTGTGTACAAGTTTTGTGTGGATGTAAGTTCAACTTATTTAGGTAAATATCTGGAAACATGATTGCTGGAATGTATACATAGACTTTGTTTCAGCCTTGTAAGAAACTGCCAACCTATCCTCTAAAATGCATGTATCTTTTTGTATTCCTACCATCAGCGAATTAGAGTTGTTTTTCCATATCCCCATCAGCATTTGGTGTTGTCAGTATTTTGAATTTTAACCATTGTAGTAGATTGCAGTGATATATCATTATTGTTTTTATTTGAAACTCCTTAATGACAGATTATTGAGTGCTAGGGATATAGTTCAGTGGTAGAACACTTGTCTAGTATGCATGAGGACATGATTTTGATCTCCAGAAAAAAAAACTGATAGCTCTTTCTTCCTTTCTAATATAATCACTCAATAATATAAATTCTCATTTAAGCATGACTTTCACTACATCCCCAAAATTTTGATAAGTATGTTTGCATTTTCATATAGTTCAAAATATTCCTATTTGAACTTCGGTATTATTTAGAAATATGTTGTTTAATCTGTTATGATTTAGATATAAAGTATTCCCCAAAAGCTCATGAGTGAGACAATGCAAGAACGTTCAGACATGAAATGACTAGGTTATGAGAGACTTAATTCATAGATGAATCCACTAATGTGGATTAGCCAGGTGGTAACTGTAGGCAGGTAGGTTGTGGCTGGAGAAAGTAAGCCACTGGGGATGTGCCTTTAGGGTTTATATTTTGTCCCTGGTGAGTAGAGATCTCTTTCTGCTTCCTGGTGGCCATGTCCTGAGCTGATCTCCTCTGCCATGCCCTTCCACCTTGATGAACTGTGTCACCTCAGGCCCACAGCTATGGACTCAGCCAACCACGGACTGAACCTCTGAAATACTGAGCCACAATAAACATTTCATCCTCTAAAGTTGTTCTTAGTTGAGTGTTTTGGTCTCAGAAACACAAAAGCTGACCTCAACAATCTCTGAATATTCTAGGATTTTACCGATGTCCTTTTGTTATTCATTTTCTATTAAATTCCATTATAGTCTGACAGCATACTTTATATGATTTCTATTCTTACAAAAAATTTAGAGTATATTTTATGGGCCAGAATGTAGTCTATTTTAGTGGGTGTTGCATGTCAACTTGAAAAGAATGTGAATTCTGCTGTTGTTTGATGAAGTATTCAATCAATGTCATTTATATGCAGTTAATTGATGGTACTGTTCAGATAAAGTATCTCCTTACAGATTTTTTGCCTGTTGGATCTCTCAAATACTGATGGTGGGGTGTTGACATCTCTAGCTATAATAATGGATTTGTCTATTTCTCTTTGCAGTTCTATCAGTTTTTGCCTCAAGTATTTTGATGTTCTGTTGTTAGGTACATACATACTAAGGGTTATTATGTTTTATTGGAGAATTTGTACTTTTATTATTATATTAAGAATTATTTCTTTATCCCCGATAACTTACCTTGATTGAAGTTTCTGTGCCTGAAATGATATAGCTGCACTTTCTTTTGATACTTTGGCACAGTATATCTTTCACCATCATTTTACTTTTAATTTACCTGTGTCTATATATAAAGTGGATTTCTTTAAGACAAAATATAATTGTTTTGGGTTTTTTTGTTTGTTTTATTTACTCTCATACCCTCCATCTTTTAATTGGTATAGTTAGATTATTCACATTTAAAATTATTGTGATATAGTTGGATTAATATCAATAATATTTTGTATCTGTTTTCTCTTGTTGCCCTTCTTCCTCTTCCTTTCCTCCCTTCTTTCATTCTTCTTGTTGCTCATGTTTTTCTTCCTGTGCTGGTTTTTTTTTTTTTTTTTTTTTTGTGGTACTGAGGATTGAACTCAGGGGCACTTGACCACTGAGCCACATCCCCAGCCCTATTTTGTGTTTTATGTAGAGACAGGGTCTCACTGAGTTGCTTAGCGCCTCGCCATTGCTGAGGCTGGTGTGCTGGTTTTAATTGAGCATTTTATAAGACAATTTTTCCTTTATTAACATAAAAATTATCTTTCTAAACTTTTAAAAAGTGTTTGCCTTTACAATATACATTTACAACTAATTCCAGCTCCCTTGCAAATATTGGTGTATCATTTCATGGCTGGTGTAAGTGCCTGAAACAAAATATTCCCAGTTCCTTCCTCAGTATCTTACTCTATTGCCATCATTCATTTCACTTCTCCATTAGCTATCACACAATATATTGTTTCTATTATTATTCTGAATAAAATTTGTCTGTTAAATTAAAAACAAGAAATGAAACATTGTATTTCATATTCACTTATTCCTTCTGTAATGGCCTTTGTTTATGTACCAGAGTTTCTCACCTACAGCATTTTCCTTCACTCTAAATAAATTATTTTCTTTCATATTTTTTTCCTTTTTTTTTTTTTTTTTTTGTGTTTTATGTAGAGACAGGGTCTCACTGAGTTGCCTAGCAGCCTCGCCATTGCTGAGGCTGGCTTTGAACTCGCGATTCTCCTGTCTCAGCCTCCCAAAGTGCTGGGATTAAAAGCGTGAGCCACCACGCCCGGCTTCATATTTTTTTCTTGATGCATTATAGTTGTACCTGATGGTGGGATCATTGTTATATATTTGTACATGCACACAATATAACAATATAATTTGACCAATATCATTCCCTGGTTATTTCTCCTTTTCTTCCCCTACTACATCTCTCTGGCCCCATTCCTCTCCTCTGTTGATTTTCCTTTGATTTACATGATATCTCCCTCCTTTCTTTCCCTTTTTCCTCTCTGGCTTCCACATGTGAGAGAAAACATGATCCTTGACTTTCTGATTTTGGCTTATTTTACTTAACATAATGTTCTCAAGTTCCATCCAGTCTCCTGAAAATGATGTAATTTCATTCTTCTTTGAGGCTGAATAAAACCTCATTATGTACATATACCACATTTTCTTTACCCATTTATCCATTGATGAATACCAAGACTGGTTCCATAGTTTGGCGATTATGAATTATGCTCCTATAGACATAAATATGCATGTATTGATATAGTATGCTAACTTTATTTCTTTAGGATAAATACTGATGAGTGGTACAGCTGATGGTTCATATGGTGATTCCATTTTTAGCCTTTTTAAAATACTTTTTTAGGTATTGATGGACCTTTATTTTATTTATTTGTATGTGGTGCTGAGAATCGAACCCAGTGCCTCACACATGCTAGGCAAGTGCTCCACCACTGAGCTACAACCCCAGTCCCCATTTTTAGCTTTTTGAGGAATCTCCATACCGATGTCTATAGTAGTTGTACTAATTTATAGTCCCAACAGTGTAAAAGTGTTCCTTTTTCTCCATACCCTCTCTGACATTTATTATTATTTGTATTCTTAATGGTTGCCATTTTAATTGGAGTGAGACAGAAATCTCAATAATGTAGTTTTGATTTGCATTTTTCAAATAGATAATGATACTTAACACATTTTCATTTATTTGTTGGCCATTTGTATTTTTTCTTTTAAGAAGTATCATTTTAGTTAATTTGCCCATTTATTGATTTGATTATTTGTTTTTTGGTGTTCAGTTTTTTTTGTTCTTTACTTATTCTGGATATGAATACTCGTTAAAAGAGTAGCTAGCAAAGATTTTCTCCCATTTTGTAGGTCTGTCCTTCACATTATTGTTTCCTTTGCTGTAAGAAGCTTTTAATTTGATGCTATCCCATTTATTAACTCATGGCATTATTTCCTGAGCTTTAGGGGTCCTATTCAGAAAGTCGTTCTGTGCCTATATGCTAAAGTGTTGACTCTACATTTTCTTCTAGGAATTGCATAGTTTCTAGTCTAATTCCAAGGTCTGTGATCCATTTTGAGTTGATTTTTGTGTAGGATGAGAGAGAACATCTAGTTTCATTCTTCTACATGTGAATAACCACTTGTCCCAGCACAATTTCTTAAAAAGACTCTCTTTTCTCCTATGTATGCTTTTGACACCTTTGTTAAGGCTCAGATGACTGTAATTATGTGGGTTGTCTCTATGTCTTCTATTCTGTAACATTGGTCTCTGTGTCTGTTTTTATGCCATTACCATGCAATCTTTGTTACTAGAGCTCTGTAGTATAATTTGAAGTCAAGTATTGTGATGGGTCCGGTATTATTTTTTGGCTTAGAGTTGCTTTGGTTATTTTGGGTCTCTTATTTAAAGAACTTTTAACATTTCTAACAAGCCAGTCTACTGGCCACGGAGTCCTTCAATTTTTGTTTGTCCGAGAGTGCCTTTATTTCTTATTCACTTTTGAAGAATATTTTCAGTAGAAACAGAATTCTAGGTTGGTGTATTTTATCCTTCAACATTTTAAATATCTCATTCCATATTCTTCTTCCATGGCTTCAGAGGATAAGTTTAATGCTTTTCTATTTCTGTTTTGTAAGTAAAGTGTTTTAATTAACTAAGTTAAAAACAACAAAACAAAACAAAAAACCGAATACCTTTCTGTTTGTATTTGTTTTGCTGAAGTTTTAATAAACTATTCCTGGATATAGACTTTTTTGGCATTTATCCTATCGTGTATTCTCGGAGTTACTTATGTCTATGTTTGGGTGTTTGGTATTGATTTGGGAAATTTTCAGTCATTATTACTTCAAATATTTCTTCTGTTTCTTTCCTCTCTTTCTGATTTTCCCATTATGCATATTACACATTTTGTAACTGTTCCACAGTTCTTGGATATTCTAGTCTATTTTGTAAATGCTTTTTTCTCTTACTTTTCAGTTTGGGATGCGTTTTAGTCAGGTTTTTCACTTCTGCGACTGAAATATTCAACCTGCACAACTATAGAGGAGGAAAGGTTTATTTGGGGGCTCATGGTTTCAAAAGTCCATGGACAACCAACTTCATGCCTCAGGGCTCAAGGTGAGGCAGAACATCATGGTGGAAGAGTGTAGTAGAGGGAAACATCTAATATGGTGATTGGGAAGCAGAGAGAGAGAGAGACTCCATTCTCCAGATACAAAATACATACCATAGTCAGGCCCCCAAAGAACACTTTTTCAAGCCACACCCCACCTGTCTCCAATTACCACTCAGTTAATGCCATCAGAGATCCATTCACTGATTAGGTTAAAGCTATAACCCACTAATTTCTCCTCCAAACTTTCTTGCATTATCTTGTATGAGTTTTTGGGGGACACCATATCTGAATCATAACAGGATGTTTCTTGACATATCTTCAAGCTCACCAATTCTCTTCTGTGTTCAGCCTACTGATGATCCTATCAAATGCAGGATTGGTTTCCACTACCATGAATTTCTTCTTTTCTTTTTGTGTCAAAATACATATAACACATGTTGTGGTTTAGATGTGGTGTCCCCCATAAGCCCACATGTGAGCTGATGCAAGAAAATGCAAAGGAGAAATGATTGGGTTGTGAGAGTGAATTAATTCCCTGATAGGGATTAACTAAGTGGTAACTGAAGTGGGAGAGTGTGGCTGTAAGAGGTGGGAATTGGGGGCGTGGCTTTAGGGTATGCAGTGAGTGGCGTCTCTCTCTCTGCTTTCTGCTCACCCTTTGAGCTTTTTCCCTCTGCTACACTCTTCTACCATGTTGTTCTGCCTTGTCTTGAGCCCCAAGGAATGGCCTTGTTTTTTTCTAGACTGAAACCTATGAAATCTTAAGTCTCCAAATAAGCTTTTCCTCCTGTATAATTGTGCTGGTCAGGTCTTTTAGTCACAGCAGTGAAAAAGCTGACTTAAACAACATATAATTACCATTTTATCCATTTTTAAGTGTGCATTGCTGTGGTAGTAAGTACATTTACAGTGTTGTGTAACCTTCACCACTACCCATCTTTAGAACCTTTTTGTTATTCCAACAGAAACTCCTCATTCTTCCTTCTAATACTTGGTAACCTCCATTTTCTATCCTCACAAATTGCCCATTCTAGATGCTTTCTCTAAGTGGAATAAAGCAATATGTGTCCTTTTGGTCTAAGTAATTTTGGATTCTATCTGAAACATTGTGAATACCATGTTGTGGCAACTCTGGTTTCTGTTATAGTCTCTTAAGAATATTGACAGTTTTGTTTGAATTCTCAATTAAGTGAATTGGATTTAAACTGTAAACTTGGCCTCTTGGCAGTCACACAAATATCCATTCAATTCTTTTATCCTAGCTGGTTTACTTGCAGATTGCCCTACTAATGCATGGTTGAGTTAAGCCAGAGATTCAGGCAAACCTTTATACATTGAATCTGTGGCTCCCCACCCCCTGAATCTCTAGTTTTTAGCATCCCCACTCTCTTATATTCTAATGACTGTAGTTGCCCAGAACTCTGTCCTCCCGGATTTCTGATTTTCTATTGGAATTTTAGCTGCCCTGTAGAGGGCAGACTTTAGCATGACTAACCTGAGACTAAATGAATTGGAAAAGCAATCCCCTACTGGTCTCTTTTTCAAGTGTCACTCCCCTCCAGAACCTGCTTGCTTTTTCTGTTCCTTAGAATGATCTGTCCAGAGTTATAGTTTTATGCGTCAGTCTGATAGGAGCTTATTTATCAATTCCCTTTCATTACGTTTGAGTGCAGACAAAATACTTCACAGCGTCTGAGTAATTCCTTGTTTTACCAAACCTCCCTGAAGATAACAATCGGCTGGGATGCTTATTGTGTATGCAGATTACTATCTTCTCCTTGTAGACATTCTGACCTAGTAATTCTGGACTATGAAGCTGTACTCTGGTCTTTCCATTAGAGGCTCCAGGTGATTCTTATTTTTATGGAAGTTCAGAAAAACATTGCATGAGGCACTTGCTATTCAAACTGTGAGAGCTTATGGTGACGGGCAGAATATTAGCCAGTTTTCCCAAACCACACTGAATCTGCATCTGCATGTTAACAAGACCATAGGTGATTCATAGGCATGTTAAACTTAGAGAAGCCCTGGTTTGAGCTGTTGTGATTTTACATTTTTTAAAAACATAGATTATGAAATGTCCACTAATTTTCCTTCTCATTATATATTAATTCTTTAATACTTTTGATAAAATATGAACAGATCTTATCTTTACGGTTGGAAGTCAATAAATTACTAGACAAGTACATGAATTACTACTATGGTCTGCAAGTGCTATAAAGGATGATGATGAGATCTGGGGAAGTGGTTCTAAAATTCCATGCAATTTAGAATCACCTAGGGAGTGGGCTTTTAAAATTTCAAATGCCATCTACACCCCCAGGCAAATTAAGTTATAATTTCTAGAGATAAGAACAAGGCATCAGTATTTTAAAATCCCCAATGATTCCAATGTACAGTCAGATCTGACAGCTAATTATACATACAAGTTAAAGGTGACTTAGAGTTCAGGAAGGTCTCATTTAGACCTTCAGGGTAAGTAGATATCTAAAGACTCTGGGGAAAAGAATTCCTGAAGGTGAGATCAGCAGTACATAAAGAATAAACTCAATGTACTTGAAGAATTGAAAGGGGTGAGGCCAATGTGGATTGAGTATATGAGGAAAACAGAGAAAAGCATAAAATAGAGCAAAAGTTATACCTTGTAGGCTCCATCCATAGGCCAGTTAATGGGAGTTTGTTACACACAGGATTATCAATTTGGGGTACGTTAAAAATTTGTTGTGAGCTGCAGTACCACATCTGTTGTTCAAATTGACACAGATAATAGTCAGAAAGCTTTTCAGCTAAGTTGCTGAGGCTGGCTTTGAACTTACAACTCTCCTGCCTCAGCCTCTCTAACTGGTGGGATTATAGGTGTGCACCACCATGCCTTGGCTGGCTGGCTGGCTGGCTGGCTTGATTTATGTATGTATGTATGTATATATGTATTTCAGGAGGTGGTACCAAGGTCCGAAACCAGGGGAGCTTAACCACTAAGCTACATTCCCACCCTTTTTAATATTTTCTTTAGAGACAGAGTCTCACTGAGTTGCTTAGCACCTCACTGCTGCTGAGGCTAGCGATCCTCCTGCCTCAGCCTCCTAAACTGCAGGGATTATAGGCATTCACCACCATGCCTGGTCTGGCTTTATTTTTGAGTCTATTTTTTAAACAAATATTTTTTGAGTAAATATAATTAGTACTAAAATGACTTGGTATGGATTTTATTTTAATATTTAAACCAAATTACTGAGGTGCTTGAGTTCTTATTCATGATAGTATTATTATTTATAAATACTTTGTTAATCAAATAGAAGAAAATGGCCATTGGTTTGTTGTATTAATTTTAAATTCTTTATGTTTTAGTAAGGTTGATCTTTTTTAATACTTTTTATGCATGTGCATTATTTTCTTGTCTTTTGCCCACTTCCTTCTTGGGTTATTTGTCTCATGATTTACAAGAACAATTCATGCTGAAAAAATCAATGACCTGTTACATATTACAAATATTTCTCTTTGTGCTATTATTATTTTAACTTTGTTCATGGCATATTTTTGCACATGAAAGCTTTAACAAATTATTATTTAGTAAATTATGTTACTCTTTTCCCATATAGTTTCTTTGGTTTTTTTGTTTTGTTTTTCAAAATGTCTTTATTTATTCTGAGATAAAAGGAAATATCCAGCTCTCCCGCCACTTCAATTTTTGTTTTATATTTACTTTAATTTTCTAACACAGGGAATTGATTTGTTTTATAGTAAAAAGTTTTATGGTTCTCTTCTTATAGAACTTGTAGATACATTGTTAAGGTTCATCTCTAGCATTTTATATAGTATACAGTAATGAAAAAGACAATGGAAACAAAAAAGGACATATGGAATAAATTAAGAGGGTATATATCCAGGGACTTACACATGCTGGGCAAGGGCTCTATCCTAAGCTACACCCTTAGCCCATGAATGGAATTTTTTATGTATACATATGAACATAATATTTCATTTTTATGATGATAAAGGAAAACTCTATTTTGTACATACCTACTTTACTTAATTCTTTAATTAGCTCAGTTTTAATTGATTTTATCAGATATAATAATTACCTACCATATCATTTATGAACAATTTTGATAGCATACTCTTGTAGCTAATAATTATACCACTTATTTCTCATTCATGTTTTATTTGTGTGAGCAAATGTTTCTAGAGCAGGTTAAAATAAGCTTGATGAGAGTGGATATCCTTGTCTTGTTTCTGCTTTATGATTCCATGCCTCTGGTGTTTTGCTGCCATTTAAAATGTTGGCTATTTATTTTATATATATGTATATATATGTATATATATACACGTGTGTGTGTGTGTGTGTGTGTGTGTGTGTGTGTGAGCGCGCGCGCATTGGGAAATGAATCCAGGGGTGCTTAACCACTGAGCAACATCTTCAGCTCTTTTTGTATTTTATTTGGAGACATGGTCTTACTGAGTGACTTAGGGATACGCTAAGTTGCTGAGGCTGGCTTTGAGCTCACGATCCTCCTTCCTCAGCCTCCCGAGCTACTGGGATTACAGTCATGTTCCACTACGCCCAGCTATTTTTTATATTGTTAATGTAGTATTTTTTAATTGCTACTTACTAGAAATTATTTCAAAAATCAGGAATGGATGCTGGTGTCTAACTACTTAATTTAGAATGCTTAAGTTAAATTCATCTAATCCACTACATTTTATCATATTTTACTTACCAATGCAAATTATAAGTATATTTCTTAAACATTTATCTTTTTCTTCATTTATGTGATAGTTGTTACTTGTTTATAGATGGATATTGTTAAATATATTTTGGAACTTATTTTTCTAATGATTTATTAAAGATATTTTGTACTTACGTTAAATGTGAAAGATCACAGCCTACAAAGAAAATTCAAAATCAATTTTAGGATCAGAATTCAGGATATGCTGGTTTCATAAAATGCTCTGAGTAGATTTTTATCAGTTCTTTTAACCTCTATCAGATGTGACATGAAAATTAATGATTCTATGAACATTTGAAAGAAGTTGCTTATAAAACAGTCACACCATGAAGGTCTTGGGGACGTAAATTCTGGAGACCATTTCCTCTTTTTCTTTGTCAATGGCCAGTTCAGTTTTTCTAGTTTTTGCAACAATATTGTTGGTTGGTTTATGTTTTGCAACAAATGCTCCATTTTATCCAGATATTAAAATAGTTAGCATTAGATCATGTATCATAATATGCACTTATAATTGCAAAATACCATACTCATTATCATTATCTTTTTAAATTTTGTGTGCTTTCTCTTTTGTAAGCAAAAAACTTTTATCTTTCTCTATTTTGTTATTAAACAATCATTTTTATCAACTATTAACATTAACATCAACCTTCATAATTGTCCTTTTCTATCCTGACAGAGCTAGTATCTTCCCCACATTGCACATAATTTTAGGGATTTTTCAAGTTATTCTAGTTTGTGAATTTTCTTAGCATTTTTCTTTAAAGTTAAAAAGAAAAATCCTAGTAGATTTATATTGGGATCATTTTAAATTTAAATTTAACTTTAATAAATAAATTTAAGATTTAGCATCTTTGTAGCCAAGAAAATGGTACAATTTTCACTTGTTCATGTATGATTTTCACAAAGAGTAGCCAACGTATGATTTGTACAAAGTTTTCCTTCATGTCCCTTGGGGGGGTTTTAAAATTTCCTTCATAAATATTTTATACATCCTGTTAATTTACTCCATATATCCTTTTTTGTTTTCATTATCTTTTTCATTACTATTATAAATAAAAGTCCCTCCCCCATTATATCTCTTAATCAATTTTCTTGTATATGTTAAACCATGGATATATTTGTCTTATACCTGGTCATATTGCAGAATTCTCATTATTTGCAGATTGATTCTTTAAGTTAGAGTTTTTGAGATATAATCACATCATTAGCAAATACTGATTATTTTAAAATTTTCTCTCTCATATATCCATCATGTATATGTTTACCTAATTCTATTAGCTCTCAACCTCAAAAGAACAATGTCAAATAATAGTGGTAAGAGTTGATGTAGCTTTCTCATTCCTGACTTAACAGAACTCCTTCTAATGTTCTCCTATATAACTTAATGATGATTTATGGGTTGAGACAGGCATATTTTAATTCATGAACACTTTAAAAAATGCTGGAAGGTGCTTTAGTTATATGTCATTCACTGCCAGCTCCAGAAAGCTGATGGACTTAAATGTATACAAGGACTCTTTCTTTGATTTATAGACTGGTCTGATTTCTGATCACAATTTTGAAAAACGCCACCACCAGGGAAAGAAAAACATCCTCCACCAGGGAAAGAAAAGGGACATAGAAGTAGAAACAGATATTCATGAAATGTAAACTACCAGGCAGAGGAAGAAGTTTCTATTCTGTTCAGCATAAAAAAAAGTATCATACAATGTAGCCAGATGAAAAATTACTCAGGCTGAGCAAGACTCTTTCATTTGTAAGCTGCCTACTGAATAACACTGTATGAAATATATACACTCTGGTGATCAGACTCATTTTTAGTAGTCCAGTTAGAAAATGATTATTAATGGCAGATGTATTTATTTAAATTTAGTGTTCATGCTGTTGTCATAGGTCAATTCGAAATTGTAAGATTCATTGCTATGTTTTTTCTTATAAAGGTTGATCTTGTTATAGATCAAATGATTTCCCAGAAACATAAAGCAAAGACATATTTTCTAGCATCCTGGATACACATGTCATATTTTACCTGGTCGTTGTCTTTTGACTAGGGACATTCCTACTCAGGTTCTGCTTCCCTAAGGTAGAGTCAGAATTCAATTTTCAACATTTCTTGAACTAGGATGATGGCAAGAGAGACTCAGCCTCTGCCAATGAACCTACCTCCACAAGTCATCTTTTTAAAGCCCCTGAGTGGAACTGTTTCACACCGAGGGTGGCCAAGTGGAGTACACAGGCAGCAGCTTTTAAAAGGATCCTGGAAGTGATCTTTGTGGTGGGGTTCTATGTTCAGGACTGTGCCTGTTCAATCCACAGTTCCTGGCTGCATAGTACCAATCTCATTCCCTTGTCTTTCCACAGACTCTGGAAAGATACTTAATACCATCTAAGAGATTGCTTTTCTGCTTAAGTTGGTCACAGTGCACTCTGCTTTGTAACCAAGATCCCTAACTAGCAGCTAGTACAGAGAACAGTCTATCAATAGCATAATGGGAAGCTGAATTTTAAACTCTAAATATTTTGGCCTTTTTGAATGTCTGTCTGCATAATACCTGAAGAAGGAAGAAAGGAAGAAAATAAAAAGGAAGAAAACTTAAGTTGGCCAACACTGCCTTTGTTGAAATATAGCCTACTCTATAGTTCTACATGATGTCAAAAGGTAAGTTGTAGTTGATTATTTACAATCATTTAAGCTGCCTTTTGTTTAGGCATCCTGGCAACACAGCATATAACACAGCACACTGTAGATTCCCAAAGAGTTTTTGGTATCTGGGCCAGGATGAGTTTTATAAATGCAGATAAACAAAACTCCTCTGCTTATAATTTGCTAATGTAAACCTGGCTGTCTGTGGGTTCCTTGTGCCTGATGTGCCCTTTGTGGTCTTTCTCTTCCATAGTGGATGGGAAGAAACGTGCAGTGACTTCATGATTTGCAAAACACAATCCTCTTCCTTACAGCTTCTCTCTGTGGCTAGAAGCTTTCCTTTATCTCCTTACTTTAAAGAGAACACCCAGTGGGTTTCTTAATTCATTTAGTGACTTTTGACATGATAGCAGAGAGTAGATCTAGGATTAGAATTCTCAAGGGCTTTGCAACAGTTAGAAGATAAAAATCTTCTGTTTGGTAGGATTTGTCAGATAAAATTCTATTTGTAAATAATAGATACAACTCCACCAAATAGCTTCTGGCCTGAAAGAGGATAGCATGTGTATCAGATTGGATGGGCCAGTAAGTGGGGAAGTGATAGTGAGACTTTTTCCCAATAAGGAAGTATTTGCTCCATTTTGATAAGCTGAAGAGAGGTCCCATTAAAGACTAGTGAGGCTAGGTAATATGGCCAAGCTGACAGGTTAGTAAGTGGCAGAAGTGGGTGTTGAACTTAGATCTGCCTAATGGCAGAGCTTGCCCTCTTTTCCCTGCCTTCCCTCTTCGGTCCCCCTTCTCTGCATCATGTGAGTTTAGAAAAGGACTTTGCTGGCCTGACACAGATGCTATCTTAGCATGGCCAACTACTGCTCATTTCATCCTTGGCATGGTGGCTGGAAGCAGCTTCAGCTCTCTGACCTGCTAAGTAAAAATTTGATTTTAACTTCTTTTTGCTTTTAATTTTTTTTTAGTTGTTGATGGACCCTTATTTACTCATTTATTTACATGTGGTGCTGAGGATTGAACCCAGTGCCTCACACATGCAAGGCAAGTGCTCTACCCACACTTCCTCACAATCCCAGCCCCTGATTTTCACTTCTTTAAGATTTTCTCTGAATTTCCAGAAAAAAAAAATCTCTACAGGACAAATTTCTTGGGAAAATATATCCTCTGAGTCTTGAATAACCACCAAAGACAAGTTAAAATTCCTAATTCATTTGCATTCTCAAATTTCTACTGCAGGCCACTCTTTTGTAATTTCATGAACATCAGGAAAATAAAAGGGTGGCAATTCAGTCCTCAAGGAAGGCAGGCACTTGGGACACAGCAAACCTATTTTGTTTTCTTTCTTTTTTAAATGATTTTTTTTTTTTTTTTTTTGCTACCAGGGATTGAACTCAGGGGCACTCAACCACTGAGCCACATCCCCAGCCCTATTTTGTGTTTTATTTAGAGACAGGGTCTCACTGAGTTGCTTAGCGCCTCGCTGTGGCTGAGGCTGGCTTTGAACTCGCGATTCTCCTGTCTCAGCCTCCCAAAGTGCTGAGATTACAGGTGTGTGCCAACACACTTGGCTATCTTTCCTTTTTTTTTTTTTAATTTTAGTTTCCAATTATAAATGGTCAGAGATTTTGACAAGAAATAGCACAGTTTCAAAGGAATCAGACTCCGAAAGCTAACTCCAACCTAAATAAATTATCTTTTGAGCTTTTTCATCAAATCATGGCTTCCCAAGAATGTGGCTATTGACTAGAATGGGGCCTGTGTGTCCGAGTGATTGAGGTAATTTTATATTTTTCTTGAAAGCTGAAATATTGCCAAGCTTGTTAGCTAGAAATTGAGCTCTGCAACCTTTTCTTCAGCTGAAGATTTCCCCCACGACCACCTGAAGAAGCAGCTACCCTCCCAGAGGTCACACTAACTGATATTACCCTAACTGATATTACTTACCTTACATCTTCTCAGTTTTAGACAAACTTGATTTCCACTCACTTTTCCATCTTACTCTGCCCTTTGATGTCTGAAGTTTGCTATTTACCTTGTGCCTCTCTGGATAAGCAGAGGCTCTTGCCTGCGAGGTAGTGTTTAGCCATGCCCCAGAGGCAAACAGTCCCCAGCTCCTGTAAATTCTGCCTCCTAGGGACAGCCTTCACGTTTGGAACCTCCTCATCTTGCCTGTCACTGCCCTGGATCAGGCCTTTGTCATTTCTTACCTGGATTGATGATCACAGAGTCTGCTTCGGGGGGTTTTCCTCCTCCCTCCATAACCCCTGCTGGTCACTGCAGCCAGGACAATCCTTCATGCCAGACATCCACTGAAATGCCTTTAATGGCTTTTGGGGACTTTAGGGATCAGGTAAAATTCCTCAAGAAGGATGAAAAAGAGAAAGAGAAATCTTTCCTTGCCCTGGCTCTTCATCCACAGATGCACCATTCCTGGGCTTTCTACTCTCTAACTCCTCTAGACATGTCACTGTAGTCCTTCACATTCAACACCCCCTTTCTTCCCTGGCTGACACATACATAAGCTTCATGACTTTGCTTAGGACCAACTCCTTAGGACATCTTCCTAAGCCCCATGATTCTGCATGAACAGCATCTCCTCAGTGCCCCTCTGCCAAAATACCCATGGCACAGTTTTGTATTATGAATGTATCCGCTACCCTATTTGGCTGTGAAGAACTCAAGGGGCAATGTCTTCTTCATCCTTGAATCCAGAGGCTCACACAAGCCTAGCTTAAGTTAGGTGTTCAATAAATGTTTGAATGGTTGCCAACCAATAGAATTTCACTATTCTTAAGACTCCTTGCATCTTGGCCTCTGTGCCTCTTCATTCTACTGATCCCAGCATCTGGCAAAGTCTTTCACATTCATGGTCTCACTTGGGCACATAAACAGATCCTTAAAACTCTCTCTCCTTTTCCTCTTATTTTAGCCCCAGGTGTCACTCCACTCTAAGACATTTCTAGCTTCTTGCAAATTTGAAGATTTTCTTATTTTCGTATTTCCAATGCCTGGCCTAGGACTGGTTCATGGAAGATGTTCAGTCAGAGGGTAAATTGCATCTTCATATCCTGGGTGAGGAATCTGAGGTCCAGAGAGGTTACTGACTTATCATTACCACTCAGCTGCTATCTGGTGCAGCTGCTGTGAACCCATATATTTTGAATTCTAGTCCCCTGCAGTGTTCCCTGTAGCACCCTGCAATGTTGGAACATATGATTCATTTTAAAATCATACTACTAATCACTGAGAATAGATGGGGAAATTTTTCACAGTGGACTTGAGCTAAGTTTATATGAGGGTTGACATCTTTATCCACCTTTCTTGCCTTTCACTTCTCCTGAAATTCCATCTTCCTTATAAAAACTTTCCCAGTGAGTCAGTATGTGTCTCTGAGGAGTGCCTGCCTTACTGTTATACTAGTCTGTGAAGTTTGTGTCTATTTTAACTCTAGAGTTCCCTTGTATTAGGATAGGCTAAAAAGTTATGAAAATAGACTCAACAGCCATGAGTTGAACACAATGAGGAATCTTTTTCACTTATGTAAGGTCCATGGTAGATGCTCCATTGATCTGGAGCATTAACTTTAGTCCAAGTCATGCGGCTTCTTGTGGTTATTCACAGATCTTGATTTGTGACTCTGCCAATTTCAAAACAACTTTCAACCTTGCTGTTTGTGATATCTCTAAGCAGACAGAAAGAAAAAAGCATGGTGGCAGTTTGCAGATTTTTATGGGCTCAGCCAGGAAGTAGGGTGATTAACTTGACCTAATTTTCCTTGAATTATATTGATTTTAGAACAGAAAATCCACTGTCCAGAAAACCCTCCATCCTGGGCAAACTGGGACAGCAGGCCTCTCTCCATGGCATGACATACCTCACCTCGACTCACCTTAAGGAGCACTCCCACTCACGTCAAGGAACCCCCGTACACACCTCATAAAGCCTTACTGTACACTTCAGAGAACCATCCTTATGTATCTCAGCGAGCTGTCCCTACACACCTCATGGAGCCTCCCCTTCACACCTCAGAGAGCCCTTCCTAGACACACCAGTTATCTCCCTCACCATCCCATTGGCAGGAAGGCCTCACATGTTTAAGCAGACTGCAAGAGATGCAGGGAAATGTCTTCCTGTGTGCCCAGGAAGCAGTCTCAGTCTCACAGAAAGCTGTCTGTGAGGACATTAGTGAATGTTTCTTATGTTTATAAGCACCGAAACAGAGAAGCCTAAAAACTGGTTTAATAGATGAAATGGATACAGAAGGGAGGGGAAGACCCAAAATCCAGACCTAGGGGTGATACCTGAGTAAACACTTTGTTGGTGGTTACTAACCATGTAGGGTACAGTCCCTATATTGTTAATACAACACAGGGTTTAGGGTGGGGATTTTCATGACTTGGACTAAATGCAGTCTTGTTTCACAATTTTTAATCCACACATAGTTTATTAGAAATTCATTTTAAGTAGCTTCCAGGAATGTGTTCACTACATCTGTTCTTGGAGAACCCTGCTCAATCATCATCTTGTAGCAGACATGATTTGACCCATTGTGTACATAACATAAATCTGTCTTCTACTAACCAAAGCATCATTTGTCATAAGCTTTTGCCAGACACCATATGGAATACGGTAGTTATATTATCTTGTTTTATCCTCACAACACTAAGGTACTTTAATTTCCCCCCTATTATAGATGAGGAAAAGAAGGCTGATAGAGGCTAAGTGATTTGTGAGTCACCATGCAGTTTTATGCTGCAGAATTAGGATTTAACCTCAGTTCTATCTCACTCTAATGTTTGATTGAATATATTACACTGGAGAGACTCTTAACTCCTATTATTAATTTTGGAATAAGCTAAAATGTGTCCCAAGGATATCATATTTCTCCGGGGTGAGATGAAAGGTGAGATAATAAATGCATATTTCAATAATGTAGTAGTTTTAAAGGTCCTGTGTTATGGTTTTCTTATTTCTACAAACACTCTCATATTTCCAAAGTATGGATGTGTATGTGCTTGTATGTGTGTGTGTCTTTGAGGTCAAGACCAGATTCAGCAAGTAGTTATAAGGCATTCAGGCACATATGTAGGGGACACTAAGGTATTCTGTCTTGATCCCCTCCTCCAGAACTCAAGTGTTTATTTCTCCAGATTTGGGGCATGTTAGTAATTTATAGATCCTCACTCAGTTCCTTTGAGATTTTTCCCTCAGTTAAAAAGTAGTGTCTTATCCAAGATCTTGCCACCTTCTTTAGGGCATTAGTATAAATATGTTTGGTTGATGCAAGAATACAGATGTTGTTGCTCCAACTGGGGACAATGCTGAAGGCTATCCATGCTCCAGACTTCCATGTAGGATCAACTGGAGGTATTGTCATTGGATCAAAGATCAACTTCTTCTGAATAATAATATTTCCTTCATACCTTAAGGTAATAACCCTAACAGTAATCCCTGTCTCCTCTCCCTTCAAATAAACAATGTGTGCCAATATCTATCTCAGAATCAGTTTTCTGGGGAGCACAAACTGAATTCTGTGCCATGTACTGCTGTTGTGAGCTGTAGTTTCTGTTGTAAAGACCAGAACCTAGAACACAGGACATTTTACACATACACATATTTCTATAGACACATATTACTTAAATAATCATAGATTATCAAAATATAAATTATTTGCTATGCCCCACTGCACTGATCCTTCTGCAGTAGACTAATTGTAGAGGGGAATCCTGGATCTGCCGTATGTCTCTGAGAGTAAGGATGTGAATCTACATGCAAGACTTCATTGAGAATTTCTTTCTGTGATTATTAGTTATATCTCTCCTTTTCTGCTGCTGTAACATTCATTATTATGCTATAGCATTCATTGTATGCTATGAGCAAATTTGTATGAACTTTTTCCCAGCAGTAAATAAATATATATAATATATATAGATACAGATATATAGATATAGATATTATATATATACATATGTATTTTTTTTCTTTCTTTTCTTTTTTTTTAGTATGAGGGATTAAACTCAGAGGTATTTAACCACTGAGCCACAGGAAGATCCCCACATCTTGTTTGATTTTGAGATGGGGTCTCACTAATATGCTTAGGGTCTCATTAAATTGCTGAGATTTGCTTTGAACTTATGATCCTCCTATTTAAGCCAATATATATATTGAGATCCAATTGCTACAGCACCTAGCCCACACTAATAGACTATAAACACAGGAATGAAGTTAGAGTCCAGGTTGAACTAGGATAGCAAATAGATGGTTGTAATTAAACAGAGAGAGAATCCTATAGATTTTACCTTCTAAACATTTCTTGACTTCATATACTTTCCTCTTCATTTTTTTCCTGCCTGGAAATTTAAGTATTACTTAGATTATTAGCATGTTTCCTGTCTCCTGTGTTATTCCCTCCAAAGAATTTCCATAGCTGCAGCATAAATCTGGAATATTATCACACCTGCTTAAATCTTTGGGTGGCTTCCTGTGGCACAGATGGCTAGCCATCCTCCAAAATTTATGTTCCCCTTCCACAGGATAGTTATCTTTAGAAAGCAGCAACTACATTTGATGGGCCTCCTTGTTTCTGGCTGTGTAGGTCACATCCAGGCCATGGCTTTTAAGAAAATATGGTTTTCCATGCTGTCCTCCTGTTTCTTCTGGGTAGAAACAGATATGGCCTTAGGGGTGGATAGAACCCCACACAGAAGTCTGATTTCCTGAGTCACCTTTAAGAAGACAGCTGCCCACTGATCAGAATTTCAGCTTCAAACTATTACATGAGCTGGGAATGGTTTTCTATTAAGTTTGAGCCAATATACATATTGAGATCTAATTGCTACAGCAGCTAGCCCACTCACATTAATAAGTTATTAATTACTCTTAGCATGAAATTTAAACTCTGGAACATGGCTGACAATGTCCTATGTGATTTCGGCTTATTTGGCCTCATTGCTGTGGTTAAGATCACAGGCTCCAGATCATTTCCACATGAGTTCATATTTTGACTCACTAACTTGGATAAAATACTTAATCTTTCTCCCTGTGTCTTCATTTCCTCTTTAGAAAAAAAGGAGATGATATTTAAGATATATTAAAGAGTTTGAAATTTTATCCTACTTGTAAGCTAGCTTGCCACACTTTTATGGATGAGAGCAAAGACATGAGACCCTGGTTCACAGAAAAAGAACGTATAACTCACAGCACAGTAGATGGCATAAACTTCAGGTTTGAATCGGTTCCTCTTTTTCTCCAAGATCCTTGGGGTGATGTAAGCCTAGGTAGTTCCTGTATACACAATGGATTTGTATCACAGTTAACAAACTCTGAGTTAGGACTCCTAACTCTTTTTAAGTGAACTGTGAGCAAATGTGTATGAACTTTTCCCCAAGCAGGAAATTACATAATTGTACCAGAGATTGAACCCAGGGGCACTTAACCACTGAGCCATATTCCCAGCCCCCTTTTTTAAAAAATTTTGAGACAGATTCTCACTAAGTTGCTTAGGGCCTTGCTAAATTGCTGAGATTGGCTTTAAACTTGCAATCCTCCTGCCTCAGCCTCCCAAGCTGTTGGGATTACAGGCGTGTGCCACTGTGTCTGGTAGGAAATACATTTTTGTTATTAAAAGCTGCAAATAAATCTTCCCTTTGCTCTGGAAAAGACATAATCACCATATGCAAAGGGTATTTGCCATGCAATCTTAAAAAAAATAGTTCAGAAAAAACTTTGAATGCCTTAACTCATAAGAACATATAGAAATTTAAGAGACCCAGGAAAAAATGTCTCTCAATATTAACTACTTCATTGGATTATATCAAGGACTAAATTAATTATGCCCTATAATGGGTTAGAATGGTGTCTGGTACATAAATCCTCAAGATATGAACCATTATAATTATGTCTCCCCCTTCCCATGCACTTCTTTATGTGAGCCATCCTGGTTGCTTTCATTTACTAAGGCATTCCGTACTTTCTTTTGCCTCTGGGCCTTCAAACAGATTACTATATATGGAATATTTGGCTCTTCTCCATCCCCACCCCATTCCTTCTTCTCCTCCACTTTTGGTCCTAACCCCTGGGCTTAGCAACTATAAGTGGGTGATGTTGTTTTTTAAATAAAAGCTATGGGAGGTTAGAGAAAATATGAAGCAACAGAAAGTGGCTCTGGTTAGCTTAAGGAAAGGAACAATTTAATGGAAGATTTCTGGGTTATCTCATGGAGTCAAAGCTAGAATTAAATAAACAGAAACCTGTGAAGCTCTGGACACAGAGGCATATCCCTGTGTTCCCAGGCATGCTGGAGATTGAGGCAGGAGGATTGCAAGTTCAAGGCCAGCCTCAGGAACTTAGAGGGACTCTGTCTTAAAATAAAAATTAAAAAGGGCTGGGGCTGTGGCTTAGTGATTCAATTCGTTGTATGGGTGAGAAGGAAGAACATGGGAAGGGAGAGGCCAGCTAGGCTCCAGGGCTCCCATGGTGAGTGCCTGTAGATCCCGTTACTTAGCAAGCTCTAATAATGCACAGATTTTATGTGCATCTTTTACAAATTTCAAAGAACAGAAAGACAATATGAATTCAGCTTGAATTAAGTGACCCCATGAATAAGTCAGTTACAGTCAGTCAGTGGATGGAGTTACACAGTACCAATGTGGCTATTAGTGACTATACCCATTGGAGAGATATTGCACTGAGAGAGTCACCCTTAAGAATTGTCTATGACTGGGAATATGTCCAACATATACTGTATTCATGACTCTAGGTTTGTCTCCTGCAATTTATTCTTCCACACTGCTGTACAATTATTCTAGTAAGAAGTTATTGTCTCTCAACTTCAAATTCATCCTTCTATAACCTGTTTGGTGACACTAGGGCTGGAATTCTGCAACCCACATTTTGGCTTTGCTGGATTCATAAGCTCTGGCAGTGTGGAGTACTACAGGAAGCCCACAAGAGTGGAGGTGGAGAAGGAACTTGCTCTTTCCTGTTGGCTTCCTGTCTTTGGTAGTATTCCTCCCACTATACTTCTTCACCCACCACTTCATTCCAGAAGAAGCCTTTGAATCCAGTTTGAAGTCTTCCAAATGCTTATTATGCCTACTCAGAGACACTGGCACCATTGATTGGCAATGTCTCTTTCAGAATGTGGGAATCCAGACCTATAGGTTCTCCTCTGAGCTCAGAGATACCAGCAACAGCTAAGTCATACCCCATCCTCAAGGGTCTGAGTGTTAGCTCACTAGGGCCTCTCCCTAGGCTTCTATGCTTCACGGATCCCAACATTTGCCCCCAGCTCCAGAGGCAATAGCTGCCTTAGCTGTTCTTACCTCTGTGATCATGTATTGTTGTGTTCTTGCCTTTTAATTTACCTGGATAATAATTATCTCTACAAATTACTGGCATGATTTCTGTCTCCTGATTATACACTGACTGGTACAAGGATGACTTTTCTAGAATAGAAATATGATCATACTACTCCTTTGCTTAAAAAGTTGCACCCATGTTCATAGCAGCATTATTCAAAATAGCTACAAGGTGGAAACAACCCAAATGTCCATCAACAGATGAATGAGTAAATGAAAGGTGGCATATCCATACAGTGAAATATCAGTTCATCTTAAAAAGGAACAAAATTCTGATACATGCTACAGCTTGAAAAACATTGTGCTAAATAAGTCAGGAAGAAAAGGACAAATACTGTATCAAGTGCCTGTATACGAGGAACAGGTATCTGAGAGTAGGCTTATTCATAAAGACAAAGGATATAGGTGAGGCAATGAGGAGTAATTGTTTAATGGGTATATAACTGCTGTTTGGGATAATGAAAAAGTTTTGGAAATTAATGATTGTGATGGTTGCATAATAATGAATGGCTTTGTGAATGTGAAAAATGTGAATTGTGAATAATGTGAATGCCACTGAATGGTCAGAAATAGTCACAATAGTAAATTTTATGTCATATATATTTTACCATAGTTTTAAAAAACCACCAAAAATGCTTCAGTTGTTAACTAAATATAAGTTCAGTGAGGAAAAACTCATGAATGTTTCCTCTGAGTTTTCCCTGAGCAATTCTTGCCAGCCCAGGCTGTTGCATTCGATGGTCACAACTGGTGGCAGGTCCCTTTCTGTTTCTGGGGCACTGCATCTTATTTGGATTATATCTACTGTTACCAAACCCAGGATTCTTTACAGGCCTGATTTTAGGAGCAATGTTTTTAGGCTCTCCTGAGAGGACCTATATCTGGTGTATTAATTATAATTGTTTCTCTCTGCATTGACCTTAAATTGAATTTTAAGCATGAATTTTTCTTTTCTTTTCTTTTTTTCTTTCTTTTTTTTGGTACCAGGGATTGAACCCAGGGGTGCTTAATCATATCCCTAGTCCATTTTATTTTTCATTTTGAGACAGGGTCTTGTTAAGTTTCTCAGGGTGTCACTAAGTTGCTTAGGCTAGTTTTGAACCAGCGATCCTCCTGCCTCAAACTCCTGAGCTTCTGGTACTACAGGCATGTGCCATTGTATCCGGCAGCACAGATATTCTTATCTACTCACTTTTTGATTCAAAATCGGCTTCCAGTTGGTACTTCCTCATCACACAGATGAAATTCTAAATGTCCATGGTTGAAAACTCATCACTACTTTATGAATAGGCAAGAAGCACAAGAACGATGCCAGTGAACTATCTTGGGCCACTACTTCATTTTCCTTAGAAGAGTCCCCCATTTTTACATGGAGGATCGAGATCACAGATTGTCCTAACATCCATGATTGATGAAAAGTAACTGAGGTGATAATATATAGCTTCAGGCCCAGAGGATTTCCCCCTCCATTATCAATTCTATTTCTAATATAATATTTCAGTAAAACAAGCTTCCGTGATACTAAGATTTCTCCTTCTGTCTCCTTTTGTATCAAAGAATGAGCACAATTTAGGTATTTTGTCCATGAGGAAAATAACATCAACAAATGTGAAACCAGCCAGATACTTTCATTTTCTTGGTGAGGGATATCAAGATATGCTAGCTAACTGTCAGAGACTGTGAATCTAGGTAATCTTCCTTGAAGCCCTTTCTAATTTCCCTCTCCCCAGCTCACAGAAAACCCATTTTCCTCTGTGAAATTCAATGTTAAGTTAATTGGATTAGCCATGTAATATTCATTTGAAATTATCTCGATAAAGTTTATTTATAAATTTTATGGCCTAAATAGTGACAGAATGAGGCAGTACTTTTTTATGGCTACTATAGTTAACATTATCCCAAAGAAGAAAATGTGTTTGGCATTTGGAAAGAAAAATACAATCACAAATCAGAAAAAGGAGAGAGGGAGGGAAGGGCGGGCCAGAATTTGAATGACCTCTGAGGAAACTACTTCCTGGATCTTGTCATCACAGACTCCTAGTGTTTCAGAGCATGCTGAGTGGCAGGAGTGGCACAAAGGAGGGCCGGTGCACTTTTAGCCTCATACCCATAGCCTTCCTCCATGTGGTGGATGACTTACAACAGGCAATCAGAGAAGCTCATGAAATGACTGAGGAACTGACACATTGTTCTCTAGCCCTAAGACACAGGGACAAGTACTGTGTGACAGGCCTAGCGTGGGAGGGGACAGAGGTGGACTGACCCAGCAACAGCCCAGAGTTGCAAGGCCTGGGTAGACATGAGTCCAGGCACTGGAGCCACTTGCTAGCTCCTCTGTTAACTGGCAATAAAGCCTTAGGAAGTCACATAGCTTTTATGTATTTAAATTTTCCTGCCTGTATAGTGAAGATAACAAATACCTGCCTCTTGAGAATCAAATGTAATAATATACAAATATCTTAGAACAGTGCCTAACATATATCAAGTGTTCAATAATTGTTAATTTTTTTCTTTTTTTGAGACAGGATCTTGCTAAGTTGCCCAATCTGACCTTGAACTTGCAATCTTCTTGCCTCAGCCTCTCAAGTAGCTGGGATTGCAAGCATGGACCACTGTTCCCAGCCACAATTTTTACTAATATGTACTTTTCTATAAACTTGGATTTCAAGGGGCTGATGAGAAAGATGGGCACACATGTTCACATGAAAAGGAAAAGAGAACACTAGAAACTGAGGGAGAAAGAAAGCATCACCATTCCACCTTAGGACGGGCCTAGTATTAGTTATTCATTTAACCCACCCAAAGCACCACCCATCTGCAAACTCTATTTTCTATCTCTAACCCCTTCAGAAAGTCTAATGATAAAACTATGGTAAAGCAGGTGAAGTTGGCATTGTGGCTGAGAAAAAGTTTCATTTTCACCCTGCCTGTGTAGGTGTCAACAGCTTAGGGTAGGTTTGATAGAACAGACATTTGGGCCAAGTTGGTTTATACCAGTTCTGTTAGTTATTAACCAAATTCATTGGTGCATTGACATATCTGTGTAACAGTTTCCTCATCTGAAAAATCTGGACAATAATAGTGCCTAACTCATAGGGTTGTTACAAGAATTCAGTGAGTTAATACCTGAGAAGCCCTGCACATGCTGCCTAGACGTGGTAAGTGCTATCCATGTAAAGAGCTATAGCTTAAAGAGTTGGTGAAATTGTCATTGCCATGTGAATTTAACTTGGTTATCTACCTGCTGACTTCAGATCTTTGGGATGACAGTATTTTTGGATTACCTTGCATTTTCTTATTGAGTTCTATAAATATGGTAAATCAAGCACACTGAATATACATGATTCATTGGTAAATATTTCATGTGTTTCCCAAACAATGGAAGGAAAAGGAAGGAAAAAGAGGTGGTGGTGTCTAATGAAAATGAGCCTGATTGTTATGAAAAACAGAGAAGTTTCAGGAGACAGAAAAGGATCAAAGAGAGGTGAGATGGGGTAAGGGAAGTGATTGGTGAAATGGCTTGAGCCAAGACTGGGCACTGCAAGATAGAGCTGCACTAATGCGATGGCAGTGGACATACCAAGGACTGTGCTTTCCCCTCCCTCCTCCCCTTCTTCCCATGAGATCTTTATATTTTTAGCCTCTGAAGTTAGAATAATTAATACCGAACTGGAAATAGTATTGGAAGGAAATTTTTTCTTGGCAAAATGGCAGCAAGGGCTGCCAAATATTTTCTAAAATGTAAACAAATCATCCACCTCCATCAGAAAAGATTACACACATTATTCCTGAGTCAGTGTACAATTTTCACCTGCTGCAGTTTGCAATTTGAATTCTCCCTCATCATCATAAGCTCTACCACCTGGTAGGCATTAAGCACTTCATTACTCTGAGAAATCATTGGTGTTCCAACTGCTAGAATCAAACAATCAAGCACAAGTTAGGAAAATAAAAACCTTCTCCTACTTGAGGTAAACCATTTGGGAGGATCCAGAAGAAGTGGTACCAACTTGGGGATCTGGATTTTCTCTTGATTATGCCACCAACTGCCCCTCCCTATATCTCTGTTTTTGCAGTTATAAGAGAGGCCATGATTAAATGATATTTAAGATTCTTTCCAGCTCTGAAGCCTATAATGTAGTGTACTGTGTGCTTCCAGGCTACTTTGGGTAGAAAGCAACTCAGTATTCATCTTCATGAAAGTACCTTCCAGAATATCAGCACTCCTTTCCCATCTTTTGGAATATCTTCCTCCAGGGTCACACAATGCCCTTACCATGCTTTCTGGAAGCTCATGGGTTTCCACTGCAGCTTATAGGTTCTCCCTCTTACTGGGCTTCCCAGGCTTGCTATGTTCTATAATATTCCCTGTTTCAAGTGCTATTCTATTTCTCCTCCTAATTTCAACCTCAACTTTGATTTACCTCTTTTGCAGTTCTCATACTCTTAGATAGCTTTTAAAAGGAGGCATTTAAAAAAAAAAAAGTTCTTCCTGGGCTGGGGATGTAGCTCAGTGGTAAAGCACTTGCCTTGCCTGTGATGCCCTGAGTTTAAGCCCCAGAGCCAGCAAAAAATAAACAGAAATATAACAAAACAAAAACAAACAAACCCAAAATAACAATAATGAAACATTGGTCTTTTAGGATATCTATCTTAACCCAAGAGAATAGTGAGAATTTCAGTTCTTACAAATACTGTGGGGATGCTTTTGCACCTGCGACTTTCAGAATCTCAAATCACACACATAAACAACCACCTACATGTAAAGTTCACTTATATCTACTGGGAATTCAATTCAAGAAACTTAAATCAAATGGCACACATGTACATTTTATTGCTCTAAGCACTGGTAGGATGTAAGATATGTCACAAAGATGATCAAGACCATTTACTCCTTTAAGACGGTTAAGATTTATTTAGAGCTACTTAGAGTTTTTTATCTTAATGGATAGTTTGTGATAAAATACATATAATACGAAATTTATCATTTAAATTATTTTTAAGTACATGATACAGTAGCACTAAGTACATCCACATTGTGATATTTTATCCATAATAACTTAATTAAGGCTATCAGTTTGAGTGTATAAAAATGAGTAAATTATATTCTCACTTTGACCAGTTTACCTTGTAAGTGTGACTTGGTCAAACAAATACACATGATATAATAGATCAAAATTTTTAAGATAGTCTTCCTGTCTTCCTTCTTTCCTTCTCTCATTCACTTTCTTTCATCTCCACTCTATTCCTAAAATGTTCTAAAGAGGATTACAGAATTATATACATTATAACAGGGTGAAATAGATGGAAATTTGTTGGGGACAAAAGGAGGGAAAGTGAGATTGATCTATATGTGAGGTAGCACCAAAAAAAAAAAAAAAATGCCTGCCTTAAAGCCTTATAAACAAGTTGGAGGCAGACTTCAAATTTTATGATAGCTCTCCGAGAGAAAACTTAGCAGAGAAATGGGATACATTACAAGATTTGCAGTGTCCTATCCATGACATGAAACAAAGTCAAGTGCTTTTATTTATACTGAGGTCAGAGAAAAAGTTCTCCTGGGATTGTAATTGAGAGGGTTATGTGGTATGGTGAACATCTATCTGTACAATCTGTGCAGTAATGAAGCATTACAGAACATCTCTAACAACTTTTAACAAAGACTAATGACATTGTTCACTAGAAATCAGTTCACTAGAAGTAGTGAGTTTCCAGTGCTCAGCTATCTGTTACCTTGACTTAATACAGAAAGATTTTAGAGAGTCTGAAGTGAACGAAGATGTTGGTCTCCATAGTCGTTGAGGTGGCTGAGATTGCTGGGACACCTTGTCACTCCCCAGGTTGAGTGCCTATACCTCAACAAACATTTCTATTTATTTTAGTGTGCTTTATAGTGTTATTATTCTGTATGTGTGCCTATGACATGAGAAAACTGGTAATAATTTAGGGCCACTTTAGTTCATGATGACAAAGCCAAACTCTTTTTACATAAGGGATGGTTCAGTTCTGTATGTAGATGGGAGGGCCTAGTGCTGTGCAATGATTTTTCCCAAGGTACTATTAAGTAGAAACTAAAAGGAGGAGAACAGATCACATGGCTTTTTAGCTCAATGAAAGTCTTTATGCAATCTGCCATGAGGCTATTTCTTCCAATTCTGGGTCTCAATGCTAGCAATATTGTGGCTTAAGTTCTAGATTGACAGAAATGGCCAGTGTCTCTATGTAGTCATAAAGATAAACTCATTTGTCATGATTTTGGATTGTTGAGTATTTCTGGTGTGGGGAATTCCCTCATGTGAGAGTCTTGGTGCATGACAGGAACCTCTGGAGAAGCCATGAGCTGGGATAGCTCCTCCCTTCCTTGTACATGGCTATGTATTCATTCAGACAATAAATCTTAAGTGAGTGGGAGTACTGTAGGATTTGTTTTTTGGTGTTTGTCCTGGTGGTTTAATAGCAGTCAATGTCAGTGTCTATGCATAATAACAGCATCCAGTGGCAGCTCAGCCAAGTGGCCATGGAGGTATTGCTTCCTGACTATATCTTTACTTTGTGTTTTTTGTGTATTGTGAGCCCAATTCTCCTGCTTTCTTATTTGGCTTCTGAGTTACCTAATATTTTCCCAATAATTCCTTTTTAAATTTTTTTTCTTAAGGTAATCGGGTTACAGTAAAGAATCTTAATGATATAGTTCATTCATAACCAATTCCTTCTCATAAAATGAAAAGCTGGAGAAAAGGTTACTTTAGTACTATCCAGTTTCTCCAGGAAATGATATAGAGGTCAGAGGTGATACAGGGTTCAGCACCCAATTAGCTATACCTGCCATGCCAAATGGCATGATGCAAAATGCACAGGCTGAACCTGAACCTGGGATAGAGCAAGACTCATTTTACATGGAACAATTAGCCATTGCCTCTTTAATTTAGGGAACTTGAAAAGTTGGATAGCTTCTGTCCTGACTCTAACATTAGAGGGCTATATCTATAGAACTGATAAGCCTAAACAAATGATCAGAAATCAGAGTTCACATTGAGAATGGACCTTGAATACCTCTGGAGTCAGAGACACTTTCTCTAGAATATTATAGTGAGCTTGAGATTTCTAATCAAGTGGAAAATTCTGGACTAAAAGATAAGCATCCTGAGAATCATTCAGGTAGTTGACTTAAACTATGAAGATAGAAGAGCAGTCCTCCCAAATATGAACTTGCATCTGAACTTCTAACACTTAACTACTGTGTTTACAAATTTGGCTTGTCACTGCAAAACTCGAATCTAGGTCTCCATCTTCACATGCTTCTCTGTGTGTATCTGTATTCTCTTCTTTTAGAAGGACATTTGTCTTTGGATTAAGGACCCACCTGCGTATTCAGGATGACCTTATCTCAAGATCCTTAATTATATCTACAAAGACTGTTTTCCCATTAAAGCCACATTCACAAATTTCAGGTGGACAGAACTTAGGGGGTCCACCATTCAACCCACTGCAGCACCATTTGGTCCACATGAACATAGGATAGTGTCTGCTGCCTCTATGCTAACCTGAGAGCTGGTGTTGACTGTTTGGGTTCTGTGGGGCTACTCAAGGCTTCTTTTCTCCTTCTGCCCACAGTCATTGCTGTGATTAGCTACACCAAGGCAAAGCCTCAAGAGTAGGGTTCTCATCTCATCTTCATTCCCAGTGGAAGTTTTTCAGCTCCCTTCATGGAGAATAACAACAACAACAACAACAACAACACAGAACAATTCCTTATGTCCCCATTTCCTAAAGACTCCTATCCTGTTTTTATTTATAGCATTAAAGGTAAATTTCTAGTTACTCCTTATTTTTGTGGTGGTTTATTTTAGAGGTTCTTCACATTTATACAGAGGGAAAAATTATTTAGTATTTCAGGCATTTTAGAATTGAATCCTAACCTACCACTATTACTATGTTTCATTTTGTCTATGAGCCCGATCCTTTCCTGACTTCAAAGTATGGTGTTACCTGGTTCTCTTTCCCCTCCATTTTCAGGTCATATTTTTTCTTTATCTTGGAACTAATTCTTAAATAATGAATTTGGTTATGCACTCACATTCATTCTTTTCCCAGGGGAAATTGCAGTATCTGATGACTTCATATGCAATACCAAGTGTTTCTTAAAATATCCTCTCAAGAGGCAGAAGAAGATGCAGAAATTAAAGGCAGCTCTTAACTGTAGACTTCTGCATTTCCCTGTTCTCTAGAAACTATCAGGGGTAGGCTGAAGAGGGAGAGGAATCAAAACTCATATTAGCCAACTTTGCCACTTGTTAGGTTTCTGGACAAATGATTTGTGAGGAAACAACTGGAGTATTGACTAACATGACATTTTTAGTGTGGTCTGAACACTTCACTCTATCTCATATGTCAGATGATAGGAAGCTAGGCATCACTCTGGTATTCTAATTTTGAAAATTCCCAAAGGACTCCAAAGTCTGAATAAAGGTACATCATGACGGACATTAGCAATTATGAAAAGTTTGCCCATTACTCGTTCCCATGCATTCTTAGTTTTCATGAGATTTATTACCATTCTCTTTATTCTGGAAGATGGTTATCTCCTGGCATGATGTGAGGAACGGTTGGGCTAATACAGATGAGTCACAAAAGTAAAGGCCTTATACATTTTGTGTTTTGGAATTTTTATTAAATCTTTTTCAGAACCCTATTTTTCAATGAGGGCATGCTTATTTTATAATGAAAGCCAAACCAAGAAAACTTCAGTTTCTTTTCATCTGTACTGCTAGAAGGTAATTAAATTCAATTCACATAACTAGGACATCTTGCTTCTTCGATTTTTATTTTGTAGACTGTCACTTAGAGAAAACATTCAATCCCAACCTACTGGGTTTTAAATGTACTATTATTGCTATGTAATAATTAGCAAGAAAGAGAACCCATGTTCCATTCAGGCTTTCTATGCAAAATGTATACTGTACTTAGGCAAGAGAATCTAGAGCTATTAATTAAATGAGAATATTTCAAAGGCTGGTATGGTGGTAAACCCATGGTTTAGGTAAGTATCTCTTACCTGTTCATGAGGCTGAAGCAGGAGGACCACAAATTTGAAGCCCGAAGCTTACCACAACTCTGTCTCAAACAAAACAAAAACACTTTAGCCAGGTGTGATGGTGCACACAAGTCATCCCAGCTACTTGGGAGCCTGAGGCAGGAGGGTGAAAAGTTCAAGAGATAGCCTGGGCAAGTTAGTGAGACCCTGTCTCAAGTTAAAATAAGAAGCAGGGAAAAAAGCTCTGTGGTAGAACACTTGCCTAGGTTAAGCCTCCAGTATTGTTAAAAAAAAAAGGAAATAAAAGAATATTTCATATTATAATCAGGAAACCCCTTATTAGTTAAATTTTGCACTTATTTAATTTATTTCAATTAATTTATTTTTGTGATACTGGAAATTGAACCCAGAGGTGCTCTATCACTGAATTACATCCAATCCCCTTTTATTTTGAGATAGGATCTTGCTAAGTTGCCTATGCTGTCTTTGAGATCCTCCTGTCTAATCCTCTGGAGTCACTGGGATCACCAGCCTATGCTACACTGCCCCAGCTGTACTTATTTGAAAGTAAATTGCAAGCTTGATATCTACAGCTAGATTGTGGGGTTTTTGTTGTTGCTACTTAATTGTTTTTTAGACAAAGGCTTCCAGTCCATTGCCACCAGATCTAAGATAAATTATTTTCTAATTTTTCTTTTCTTTTTTTCTTGTTTTTTAAAAAGTTCTAGCTGAGTAATTAATTTAAAAGTTAGTGCTCACAACATTGTTATAATACCTCATATTTTTCACACAGGGATTAAAAATCTCTTTTCTTAAAAACTATTATTTTGTGCCTAGACTTGGATAAATGGTCATAATTCTATTGGTCCAAAGATTCTCTCACTTCCCCATAAATTTGAGCAAGGGTTCAATGTTTTGAAACACTACTTCTTGTTTTAAAGAAGATGATTCCTAGCGATTATTTGTCAGGTTTTATCTTTTAAAGGCCTCTAAGGTGGTGCTAAGAGCATAAATGCTGTTAAATGCTATCTGAGAGCATAAATGCTATCTCAAAGAGTAAGAACCTTTTTCAAAAGGTTTCCTTTTTTCTTTGATCTGGTCAGTCAGTTCCTGCAGTTTAAAACAGAAACAACTACTTGATATTCTTCCCAGCCTTACAGAGTTCATACTTGAATAGACCATTTGGATAAGTAAATGCAATAAGATATATTATGTGTTTAATTTTGAAAACTATAATTTCTCTTCTGGAAATTTATATTCTATTTTTTCAAACCTAAAGGAAAAAAAAAATCTAGCGTGCTAGAGAACTGTGAAGTTGACTTCATGGCTTTCCCCAAATCTTGAGACACAGTGTGCAAACCAGAGATCTGGTCCAATGTCCCATCTGATTCTTGAATCCCAGCCATTTTCTTCCTGCCACACCTACCATTTTCTCCATGTTCCAGTGCCACCTGAGTCAGGTCACCCCTCTTGGATCACGTCTGACTTTTAGAAAGTTCTTCTTTAGGTTGAATTGAAATTTGTGTCCCTGAAACATCCTTCTCTTTGTTCCATTTTTTTTTTCCCCTCTTGGGGCCTAAATAGCTCTAATAAGTCTTCCTTCTTCATTCACTCAAACTTGCTGGGTATCTACTGAAGTGAGACAATATGCTGGATTATTCCTAATGGATTGATTTTCCAGAGTTGGGAGAGAAGATCCTGACATCAACCAGTCTTGAGGAGTGCTAAGGGGGCAGAAAGCCATGGAAGCATGGCTCACAAAGAATCTCATCTGTACTTCACCTAGAAGTCAGGAAAGGTTTCCCTGAAAATTAACATTGAATCCAAGCTCTGAAGGAGGAGGAGGAGGAGTTATCTAGACAAAAAGAGAAGAAGGGGAGAGTCTTCTAGCAGAAGAGAAAGCAAGTGCCAGGTCATGGGGTGGGCAGGAGCTGGGTGACTAAGAGGATGCCAGTCTGACTGAAGTAGAAGAGCAGAGTTGAAAGATAAAGAGAGAAGAGGTTGGAGAGCAAGGTAGGGATCCTGCCACCCTGGCCCTTGTGTGCCATGTTAGAGGCCTTTAAACATCATTCATTTTTTTCATCCATAAATTAATTCATCCACTCATTCAATTGATACTTTTCGAGGTCCCTCTATATGCCAGCTACTCTTTTAGGCATAAAAGGAAGGAACAAAATGGACAAGATTATTTCCCTAATGAAATTTACATTCAGGTTGGAAGAGAAAAACAAGCAAATTAGACATGCAATGTGTCAGAAAGCTATAGAGAATAATAGAGTAGGGAAGGAATGGGATTGTAGGCATTAGGATTTAGATCTTAAGAAATGTGAATGGCCTGGAGCTTGCCAAATAGGATGATATCTGCAATAAAGAGCAAGGGAAGGTGTTCTGCAGGACAGTGACAGCATCTGAATTGTGTTTCAGCAAGGGATCAGAGGGAGGGTATGTAGCAGACAATTGTTTAAGTGAAAGATAAAGTGAACTGAAATCAGGATTATGCCAATGTGGCAGGGATAAGAGGGGACAGACTTAGTGACATTTAAGAGATATATATTCCTTGCCTGCCTGGCTAACTAGGAAATAAACATTCTACTTATTTAAAGGCCCTGTATGTTTTACTAGCAAATCTGAAACATATTACACCAAAATTAACTTTTCTAGTGAATAAAAATATTTACATATGTATTTTTGTAATTACTATTGAGCACACGAATACAAAAATGTATCTGCAATACAAGTTGGCTTTGTTGACCACATGTGGATGTAGCCTTTAAATAAAAATAAAATTCCCAGGACAAGGTCATGATTTATAGGTAGAACCTTCTAAATTTGGTAAAGATGTTTATCTTACTTGCCTAGGGGAAGAGGCTGAGAAAAATTCAATGTTAGTGCTTGAGCTACAGCATCATCATTTATTCTTCCTCTATTTTGGGCTTATTTGTCTGCTCTGGTGGGGAATTCTGCATGATGCTGGCACCATGTTAGCACTGGTGATAGCATTTCATGCTGAGCCTGAGAAGTAGCTCTGGGGTCAGAGCCAGTGCAAAAAATCAGTGCTCTGTCTAAGCTTTCTAAGGTGAAAAGTAAACAATGAAGAGGTAGGCAACTTGGAAAAAGGCCACGTAGCACTAACTTTGCAATTTCAACTTTCTTTTGTCCTGTCTCAGATATTTCTTGAGTGGTCAAAGTCCCACTGACTTTGTTCTGCAGCAAAGTCTCATTTCACTCCAAATTATATGTGTTGGCACTTTAGAATACCTATCTCCAAGACCGAAGAATAAGAGTAGCACCATTTCTTGAACCCTTGCTATAACCACACACTGCTCTGCTTTCTCATTTAGTCCTTAAAGAAACTCTGTTAAGAAGAAATTATTATCAGTATTTTACAAATAAGGACACCAGGTCCAGACACATTTGATAACTTGCCCAAAGTCAGAAATCTAATAGAAAAGTCATCTAATTTTAAAAGAAAGGTTTGTCTTTCTATAGCTCTCGGTACCTAAGCATTTATGATATTTCATTCCAAAGACAGAAATGCTAGTGCTTGTAAAGTATTCTACTCCTAAATTCTGCTATAGCCCTGCTAATCATATTGCTAATTTTTCTTTCTCCCTTCCTCTCTTCCTTCTTTCCTTCTTTCCTTCCCTCCTCCTCCTCCTCCTCCTCCTCCCTCTCTCTCTCTCTCTCTCTCTCTTTCTCTCTCTCTCTCTCTCCACTAGGGATTGAACCAGGGGCACTATACCACAGAACTACATCCCCAGCCCTTTTTATTTTTTATTTTGAGGGTCTCACTAAGTTTCTTAGGCATTTGCTAATTTGCTAAGTCTGGCCTCAAACTTGTGATCCTCTTGCCTTGGCCTCCCAAGTCTCTGGGATTACAGGCATGTGCCACCACACCTGGCAAAGTCACACAGACTTCTGCCTAAAATCTCTTTACACAAGCTCTTCCCTCTGATTAGCACTCTTCCTCTCTATTTTCTTCATCTGGCCCTTTCTCATCTCATTACCAAGGTCAAAGAGTACTTTTCCTGCCCCAGCTTTCATCATAGTCCACTCTTGTTTATTTTATTCATAGCACTTATCATTATTAAAACTTCTCTTATTTACTCACAGGTTTATTTTTTATCTTCTTCCACTAGAACACAGGCCCTTTTCTCCTTTCCCTATTGCTCTCTCATCATCTCTTGATCTGGGCCTGGTACCTGATAGTTGATTAATGAGTGTTGAATGAAATGTCACATCCTCACAGAGGCCCTTCTTCACGGCCAAATCTAAAGTGGCTGCACGGCTGTTAAGTCACTTTTTAATATCATGCTATTTTATTTTCTTCATCCTGATTCTAAATTAGGGAAACAATTCCTGGAATATGGTTAGTCCCACACTTTTGACTTAGTTGTTCTTTATTTGTTAATAAATATTAGGCAGCCATTTGTGTGGAACAGGGAGAGGACTTTAGGCTTGGCTAGTGTTTGAGCTTGGCTTGATCTCACACAGAACAGTAAAAGAAGGTGCTGTAGTTGGTTGGGCAGGGGTGGGGGGAGCTGGTTAGTTAGTGAAGAGGTGACCACAGCATGAATGCAGAACATCAGCTTGGAAGGGAAGGATGTAGCATTTGGTGGAACTGCTAAGAAAAAACCACCTATTCTTAATCAGAGTACCTTCACTGCATCAGGCCTTTAGTTCTTTGTTGGTGATACAGACTTTGTTCTATCTGGCTGCTGTGTGACAAAGTATTCTCTTTTTATTTTAATAGAAATTAAGAAAAATCTTTGCTCTCCTGGCATATGCCTATGCTCAAGGACCTCTCTATATACAGGTGACTTCTCAGCTAGTGTGGATTTTAAAGTTTGTATGAGATCCCCTGTCTCTGATACCTTCCCTACTTGCTTTGTTTGCCTGAAATTCTGTTTTATCACCCAATTAGGAATTGGGTCTTAATGTTTAACTATCTCATCCTAGACTTTTCTTTAATGTCCCCCCAAAAGCTCATGTGTTAATGTAAGGGTTTTCAGAGTTGAAATGATTAGATTATTAGAGTGGTGACTTAATCAGTGGATTAATTTGATGGATTAATAATTTGGACTACTGGGTGGTAAACTGTAGGCAGAGCATGGCCAAGGAGGTAGGTCAATGGGGGCATAGCCTTGGACTCTATCTTGTCCCTGGCTCCTCTCTCTTACTCACTCTTTCTCTGTGCTTCTGGCTGCCATGAGCTGAGATGCTTTTCTCCACCATTCCCATCGTGATGTTTCTACCTTTGTTCCTGCTGACCATGGGCTGAATCTTGAATACCATGAACCCCAAATAAAATTTTCTTCTTCTAACTCATTCTTATCAGGTATTTTCATCACAGTGATGAAAAGCTGATCGACATAACCCTTAACCACTCCTCCAAGGTTTAGACATCCGTTTATTAAACTAATTTTACTGCGGGCTTACCATGTGTCAGGTACTATTCTAGGTGCTAAGGACACGGACATAAAAGTGAGGAGGACACAGTCAGTCCAGACACATTCTAATGGGAGGCAGATTTACCAAATCACACAAATAAGAAAATTTAAAATAGTAAGAAGTGTCATGAAGGAACTAGACCAGGGTAATGAAAAAGAGTGTGACTGGGGTAAGGGTGATGAAAGGTTCTTTAAAGGAGCAACATATAAGCTAAAACCTGAACAAGGGAGTTTCCCTGTCCACTGGCTTACAGCGTCTTCATGTGAAATGAGCTTGGTCTGAAGGAGAGAGGAGTCTGTAGCGAGTAAGAGGAAAGCAGAAAATGCAGTTGTAAAGCAAAGCAAGATCCAGGTCTGGTGGGTCTTGAGAACCATGGTAAGGCATTTGAATTTTACTCTGATGACTATAAAAAGATACTGGAGGGATTTTTCAAGGGAAGGACAGGATACAATTGACGTATTTTTAAAAGCTGACTATAGAAAGGTAGACATGGGAGATTGCTTAGAAGATAATTTCTGTAGTTCAGGAGGAAGAGGAGGGTGGCTTGGAAGGGGCAGAAGCATCTGTGGTCAGTTACATTCAGCACACAAGTCTGTGCCCAGTGGAAGGGATGTGGATGCTATTGAAAAGAACAAAATCAAGAATGCATATGGGGGGCTGGGATTGTAGCTCAGCGGTAGAGCGCTTGCCTCGCATGCGTGAGGCCCTGGGTTCGATCCTCAGCACCACATACAAAGCAATAAAATAAAGACATTGTGTCCATCTACAACTAAAAATATATATATATATTTAAAAAAAAAAAAAAAAAGAATGCATATGGGATGTTTGGCCCCAGTTGCCAGGTAGATGGTGGTGCTGTTGAGGGGGGCAGGGAGGACTGAAGGAAGAACAGGTTCTGGGGAATCAGGAGTTCTGTTTTGGGCAAGTTATGTTTGGGAAGCCTGTTCAATGTTGAAGTGGAGATGTTGGGCAGGCAGAGAGAGGTCTGGGTTTGGGGATGCCAAAGTGTGAATCATTGACATGAAGCTAGTGTTTAAAGTGGTGAGAGTGAATGTAAATAAAAAGGAAATGTGAACCAAGGACAAAGCCATGCGGGGGGGGGGGGGGTCCTAACATTTATTTATAGAAGTAAAGGAGGATCCAGCCAAGGACATGGGAAGGAAGGGCCTGTGAGGCACAGCAATGCCAGGAGAAAGTGGTTGCAGACCTTCAGAGGAGTGAAGTGTTTAACAAGGAGTGTAGTCAGTGCTGCACGCAGCTGAGAAGTTAAGCTGAAGGAGGGTCAAGGAATAGAACATAGCACAGATAAGATGTCTGGGAGAGGTGGAACAGATATTGAGTAGATTTGTTGCCTCAGGAGGTAGGAATGGTGCCTAAAGAAGCAATCAGGGATGCAGCCCTTGACCACATCTTCCTACTTCCAGAGAGAGATAATATTTCTTCATTTGGCTGATGGAATTGTTTTGGTTGCTTTCTTTTTTTTCTTTAAATCTAGTGTTTCTGTTGTTAGTGCACAAAGAGGAGTTTGCCTGCCACTCATTTCTCATATCAATGGTGAGCTATGCATGTGGTCAGCATAGGTTTCTTATGGCAGCTGATTTAGTGTAACTGATTTTCCACTCGGATGCTGTTTTAGTCAGCTTTTTCACTGCTGTGACCGAAAAACCTGACAAGAACGATGTAGAGGAGGAAAATTTTATTTTGATCTCACAATTTCAGAGGTCTCAGTCCATAGATGGCTAGCTTGAATGTTCAGGGCCTAAGGTGAAGCAGAACATCATGGTAGAAGGGTGTGGTGGAGGAGAGGAGCATATATACCTTCAAGGCACAACCCTCCTCTTCCAGTCACACCTTACCTACCTACAGTTCCCACCCGGTTAATCCCTCTCAGGGGATTAATGCACTGATTAACTCTCATAACTCAATCAATTCACCTCTAATTTTGTTGCATTGTCTCACACATGAGCTTTTGGGGGACACCTCACATTGAAACCATAACAGATGCAGTTACTTCATGCCTTTCCTACATGCTTTTTACCACAGGATTATTGTGAGTAACTCCTCAAAAGTTTTGTCAGTTTAAACCTTTTTCTGAGTGATCACAAAATATTTTGCACTATATGTGTTTTGATGTCTCTGAAGTGAGACACACCTGGATTTGCATCCTGGCCTCCTCACTTGCTAGATGTATAAACTTGGCTATTTTATTTGACTCATGAATACCTTATCCAGGGTTGCTTTGAAAATTAAATGAAACAGTTTCCACACTAGCCCACTACCTAGCACACAGTAGAATAAATGATATTGATTGTAACTGCAACTACACAGAAGTCTACATGAGGTTTTAAAAACATTGGCTGGGGGCAGGGATGGTGGCTCAGTGGTAGAGCGCTTGCCTAGCATGCGGGAGACACTGGGTTTGATTCTCAGCATCACATATAAATAAGTGAATAAAATAAAGGTATTGTGTTCATATACAACTAAAAAAATATTTTAAAAAAACATATTGGCTGGAAATTTGAATCAGAATGCTTCAAGATTGACAGTGAGCAAAGAATATCAAGAGGAAGAAATCTTGAGGTCTGACCTGAAGCCAAGATTCATCCTCCTGTTGAAGATCTTCACTAATTACCATAGGTTCACATTATCCCCATGTGTGACAGGAGAGTGCTATAGGTTGGATGTGGAATGTCCTACAAAGGCCATGTGTAAAGGCTGTCCCCAGATGGGTGACATTGGGAGGTTTGGGAAACTTTAAGAAGTGGGACAAGTGAGGTGTCCCCCAAAAGCTCATGTGTGAGACAATGCAACAAAATTAGAGGTGAATTCATTTGGGGCATGCCCTTAACGAGGATAGTGGGATCCTGTCCCTTCCTCTTTCTCTCTTTTCATTCCCAGTAATGAGGTGAATGGTCTTCCTATGCCATGTGCTCCTGCCATGATGTAGTGCCTCACCACAGACCCAAAAGCAGGTGAGACAACTGACTATGGACTAAAACCTCCAAAACTAGGAGCCACAATACACATTTCTTCTCATGAAGTTGACTATCTCAGTTTTTTTTGATAAAGTAACAAAAAGCTTATTATCTTGGTCTCCCTCTTTCATTGTCAACTGTCGCTATCTGAGGGCCAGGACATGATTTTATAAATGGGGGTTTTCATTAGAGATGCAAATGGAAAAGTCAGATTTGGCAAGTTCTAAGGATTTCATTTTTCCAACTAGGAAGGGCATGCCTTCATCCTAAGCACAGCTCTGGCTGTATTTAGGAAGGAGGTATGTAACCTAACTGCTTTTTTTTTTTTTTCCTCCAGGCACTCATCTCTTTCTGAACCAGGGGATGCTGAACAAAATCATTGCTTTTGGTCTTGTTATTAATTGGTCTTGTACTCACCAGAGAAATCTTGGAGTGCAGAGTTGACATCTTTGCTGGTGACTGGCAGTTGGAATAAGATATTCAAATGATGGACACAAAGAGGAAAAAAAATCCCTTGAAGGTAATTTAGATATAATTATTGTATCAAGCTACAAAGAAGTAGAGGTGGGAGAATATTTGGATTTCCTTCCACAGAGAAAACATCAACTAGTAGTTCTAACTCAAATAGGATTTGATCTATAACCAAGTAGCTGAAGGATTGTCTCAGGTTTGCACCTAGAGATAGATTTTGGATTCCCAGTAGTGAGTCCAAAAGGAGCATTATCAGGAATAACCCTGGGCTAATGTAAGTTGTCCTGGATAATCTCAATGAACTTGGATCCTTTTTCTACCATTTCAGTGTTGACTTCATAGGATCATATGGCTTTGCTGGTGCTTTGCTTGTGCTGCTACCCTAACAGCAGACCCTGTGAGCTGAATGAAGTCTGTCCAGAACTCCATCTACTCCTTTCAATTTGTTGCAAATGGGTCAATCATGGATAGATTGGTATAAAATATCAGACTTCAACCAAAACTTTCATTTAGATTGATTGGGGAACTGAACTTTGTCTCATTTTTCAGATCTTCATCTCTAAAGTTAACATTTTTACTATTTTTTTTTTTTACTAAGGATAAAACCTGTAAGAAAAGTTTTTAATTTATTTTAATCAAGGTAGCATGTAAGTCAGAATCATTTGCTATTTATTGTTGCCTTTACATTATTCTAACTGGCCATAAGTTCCCCAAGTCTGTTTCTTTGGATGAATTAAAGAATAGTGTAAGACTATATTTTTTTGAACCATTGGGAGTAAAATGCATTGAGAAAGAGAAATTAAAGCAGCTAATGATCCCAATGAAGGAAATAAGGTTCATTTTCAGGACCAATGGCCTGAGCCAACTCTAGCTGCAGCAAGATATTTCAGTGTTTTGCTAATGTGGGAATCTTGTAGTGTTGAAAAGTAAGGGCATTGGGAAAAAATAGTGATTTCTAATTCTTTTAAACCCTTGATTTAATTTTAAAAGTATTGTCATTTAGGAGCTGGAGTGTTTTTTATTTAATAAATACACAGTGTAATATTTATAAAACCTAATTCTATTCCATGTTTTAAAACAAATATAGATAAAAATAAATAAGACAAATGTACGTTCAGCCTAGAGATGATCATCTTGCTCAGTAGAGTTTTCTTTTTTTTTTTAAATGTTTATTTTTAGTTGTAGGTGACAGAATATCTTTATTTTATTCTTATGTGGTGTTGAGGATCGAACCCAGTGCCTTATGCGTGCTAGGTGAGCACGCTACCACTGCGCCATAATCCCAGCCCCTAGAGTTTTCTTAAAAACAAACGACTTCACTAATCCCTAAGTAAGAGCTTGTGGTTCTAAAGAGGCTCTGTTGCCAGTCTGAAGAGCAACATGTACTCCCTAGGGCAGGGAAATTTTTGTTTTCAAAATTTCAAAGCTCCAATGATCTTGACGTCTTGCTCAAAGATTTTTATTTCCCCATATCCTTACATCACAGGGGCAGCTTGACTGAGTGGTTCATGTTGCTCCAATATTCAGGAGGCAAATAAGTGCTCCTTCACCTTAGGGTCAAGTTTAGCCTTCATTCTGCAGCAACCAAATTATTTGCCAAGGACCTCAGACTCCCAATGGATGCTGACCCAACAGATCATGGAGAATATAGCTAGGAACTGCTAATGCCAAGTCTGGTGATAGGAAATGTCCTTTTGAATGCAGTGAGCTCTCAATCCTGGATTCAGCAGTTACAGATCAACTATTGCAGCCCTAGTAGCACTTCTGATTTGGAGAGTCTCATGGGCAGAGGCAGTACCAAAGTTCTCTCTTACACTTGCACATTGAGTAGGAATGATTGAGGGATAATTTCCCATATGCAAATTTTCTCAGAAAGAGTCAATCTGGGAGACAAAGGCAATTTGCCTTGGACAGGCACTGTGTTTTTTTCTTTCTTTTCCCTTTGAGGTTACACTTAAAGAGTTGTTTGATAACAGGTATCTTCCCATGGACCACTTATCCATGCTGTCTGCAAAGCAGCTTTGGCCCCCTTGATGGTAAGGATCTACATTTAGCTCTCTGATCCTGACTTCTAGTGATCACAGGACAGTTTCTAACTAAGGAATTATGCACTATTGTATTGTCTGAAGAATTTTACCAGTGTGACTAAGGCTGTATCTTCTCATGACTAAACATCTCTCTTCCAACTAAACCATCTCATACCTTAAAATGACTTCACTTAAGATTACATAAACAATCTCTCATAGTTCATCTAGTTCTCAAATTCTGTGTCTTAAGCTTGTGGCTAAATGAAAGTGAACTTCTTTGTTGGTTAGAAGTCATAATTATGAACTGAAAACTGAATGCAAAGTGAAATCATAGTCTTCAACTATAGGCATCAAATTCTCCACATTAAGTTGTCTTCTATCCTTGACAATTTTCTTTTTAATTAAAATGCAGCATGATAGGCAAAATCTTGGAAACATAAAGCAGTTATGCGATTCACTCAACCATTTGTGTGCATGTGTGACCTATTTAGCTTTTAAAATCCTATTTAATGCCAAAAACTACATTAGAGAATTCAAACAAAAGCTCTCAGGGAGTCCCATAATGAGATTGTTTTGATTATTCCAGTGATTAGACCATTTCCTCTCTCTCTGAAAGTATCATTTAGAACAGTAGTCATTTTAAGAACAAGTAGATTTTTTAATCCTTTTCTAGTTTGCTGTGAAATTGGAAAGGGGCCAACCATCTGTGAAACTGCAATTATTACTATTACTTAAAATTTATCAAACCTGATCTTCAGGGACTATACAAATAATTCTCCTTGCCTACAGAGACAAGGCCAAGAAGGCAAGGAGGAGACCCAACTTTGCATAAAAATAAGTTTTATGCTCCATGTTTCAAATTATTAGTCCAAAGTCCTAGAAATGGTATTTGTGGGCATGGATGGGAAAATACTGAGCAAAGAGTGGTTCAGATGCACGAGCTATAAGGCATCTATTCTTCAGCTCCTAGGAATCTCCTTCCCTACCATGAGGAGTATACATTCATTCATACGTGCATTTATTTGACATTCATCCTTTCTTGAAATGTATGGGTGTGCTGGTTTGCACTGTAATTTATTTCTGAATAATTCCAGCAAAATTGCCTCCTTCAGGCTCCTTCTCTTGCTCTTTTTTTTTTTTACACGTTGCCATATGAAATAATAGTGATGACACTTGAGATATTGCCATCATAGCTCCTCTATTCACCATCCCTGGCCACAAATGATCCCAAGCAGAAACCCTAAACAGTAAGATGGGGGCTAAGACCAGTACTTCTCTCCAGAAATAAGAATCCAATAACCCCACCATTGTGAGCAGGTGGTCGTCTTCATCCTGCTGTTCTACTTCAGACTATAATATCTAGTGGCAGGAAGACATGACTGTCCACTTTGTTGCCAACCTGCCATGGGAAAGGATGTGCCAGTTTATCTCTTAAAGCCAGGTGATCACACTTCAGGTCTACCTGGGCTGGTTTTTATCTGTTGTCTGGGCGTAATTGTTAAAAGTACCCACTTCCACTTAATGGATTGAATTATGAATGGCATGTTCAGCCTACTTAATACTCTACTGTAGCTCTGCATGTATTAGGTGACCAGACATATTTTTTTTTTTTTTTAGCTTGTACTAGCAGTTTGGAGCAATGAGTTTAGGAATATTACTTTCAATTGTGTAAGTAATATTTACCTTTATCCTGATGTGATCTTTCAAGCATTACAGGTTTAGTCTTACTTCTAACACTGAGACTTGGTGAAGGAGTTCATTTGCATGCTTTCATAGATGTTTATCTTATCTATACCAGGCCTTTAGCCATCAAGATGGAAGGCTATAATCTAAGTGCCTTTTTCCAGATATCTCCTCCCTCTGATCTTTAGTTATCCTTGGTAATCAAGCTGCAGTAGTGTTTGAAGGCAATTTGTCTGGCTGTCTGAAAAGTGATACACAATGGCTTGTCCCTTCAGGTACTGAGGAAAGCTCATCTGGTAGGGCTCAGGCTTTCTAATTGTATTATAATGTTTTTAGAATTAAACAGTTTTGGCCACATAGAGAATGAGAGTCAGAGGCCCTGCCTAGGTAGCACATAGTGAACCTTCTATTTATGCTTTCAGGAAGAAGAAATCAAAGAAAAAAGGAAGAAAAGAAGGAAAAAAGATTGTGTAAATAATTAAGAAGGTATAAGTTGAAAACACTATTTGCAAATAAAAAGATAACTTTTTGTTTTATACCCTAGGCCTGAACCTGAAGGACCAAACATTGTTTTTAAATGATTTAAAACAATTCTTGAAAAGGGTACATTTTGGTCAACACAGTGGTTTATTCCCTTCCAAGAACAGGAATTTTACACAAAGTCCTCAAGAATAGTAGAATAAAATAATAAAAAACATTGTCATAGAATTTCTTATCCTTGTCCTTGGCATGTATGGATTAGACGATAGACTTCATTAAAATTAGATGTCTGAGCGCTTCCATATGCATGTTTTGCTGGGCACTAAGAATAGGTAAGCCAGGTTTGGTTTCAAATCCTGTAATTTCACACATTAGTTTTTCTGAGGAACATGAAGATAATATAATAAATTATAGTCTTCCTGCCTACTATTAGTTTTTTTCTATTTTCCCTCATGCTAAGAATTATGAAAATCATTCAAGTGCTTCCTTATCTTACCATTGCAAAAGCTTTCAAGTACTAAGAAATTCAGTTTTCTCTCAAGAAAATTAAAATTCGTTGGAAGAATGAATGGACCATGACAAGTACATTTATTGTTTGTGGTAATTGGACCCCAAGCATTTGGAATTGCTCGGCATTTGAACATAGACTGGACTGAAATCAACTATATTTCATTTTCCATGAAAGAGCTTACTAAGTAGAATTAAACAATACTTTAGATATATATATTTCTTAAGGAAAAGTCATTTCTAAACAGTGAGTCATATTTTTCAAGTAAATTATTTAAGTACATGTTCTATTTATTAAAGCAGATTATGGTGGATCTTGACTGAAGAGCACTTTATAGAGTATGTTAAAAAGCACTTGGTGAGCCGGGCGCGGTGGCTCAAGCCTGTAATCCCAGCACTTAGGGAGGCTGAGACAG
>CM053406.1:39317324-39378206 GCA_028644305.1 Xerus rutilus
AAAAAGCACTTGGTGTGTGGTTGTTTTTTTCTTCCTGAAAAATGAATGTTTTTCTTTAAAAATATTTTAAATATATATCTCAGACCCACAGTCATCTTGGCTCATTTAATTTTGAGGGCCTGATTATGAACACAAATGTCAAGAAGATGTGAATGTATTTACCATCCACTCCTGGTACTTTCAGGTTGTAGAGTGACAGCAGTTAGTGGCGGAGAGACGATTACAAGATTCTGCAGGTTCTGAGCAGAACTGTGGGCAGTCCCTGCTTTATACATGGCCTTCTCTGGAAGAATGCTGATCCATGGGTCTGCTGTTGTACCAAGGGTATGCAGAACTTTCTTCTCTATGAGAAACTGTAAATTTATATTGTCCTGCATGTATTTTAAACATGGACTTAGAGGTTGTAGCCCCAGCACTTTATTAAGTGCCCTGCTAAATAATTAATTTTGCAAATTACAAATGTTTTTAATTTGGCTTTCAAAGCTATAGTTCTGAAACCAAGTGTGCCCTTCCTAATTTGGAAATATTTTTCTTTCTGGTTTTTATTTTGACTTCTACCCAGCTATCTACTTTTGTTGCTATTTCTAGCATCCCAAAGGAGCTGCTTCCATGGTTGTCATAGTGCAGACAAACATAAGAAAACCAAGAACTTGATGCTTTCATAAAGCATTTATTTTTATTTGAAAACATTATACAGGCATTACATTGCCACAGCCAGTCCATAGGGGTGCATGCAAATATCAAAAATGGACAGTTTGTTCAACTCATCTGTGTAAATTTCCTTTTTGGTTCATATTTTTTCATTTGCAGTGTCAGGATTAGTGTGCTTTGTTATGTGGCTTAACAATAGAATCCTACCCATGGGGTAAAATCTGTACTGGCAGCTAGCTGGGGACTACTAAATGGTTACAAATAAAAATAAACCCAAAACAAATAATACAACACACTTGTCAAAAGGTTAATAGCACAAGTTAGCAATATCTAAACTAAACATTGAAACATTTTCATGGGACAAATTTTCAGTGGTGCAAATTTTTCCATTGCTTGGTCTCCCTTCATGTGTGTTTCAGAGTTTGGAGCCATGGGAAGGTGTGACCAAGGCAAGCCCTGTCCCCAGTGCAAGTTTTCATTGAGGAATGAGAACCACCACTCATCTCTGGCACGGTTTAGGAGAGCTGTGGTTCGCTCTTAAACAAATTTTATACAAGTTGCTAACGTCTCTTTGTTGAGGAGAGAGTGGTGATGGATTGAAAAGCTGAAATTTTTGCTGGTGTCTACTGAGGTTATGAAATCTCAGAAACTAAAACGGCTAGAGTTAATATCGCCCTATTCCCATATCCCACCCTACTCCCAAAGGATCAATGTTTTTACACAAAAAAAGAATTTCTTCTTTGCTTTTTTTCCCCCCTTAAGGGTCAGTCTGGAACTTCTGATCTTGGATGATTCAATGTGTTACCAGCCTTTCTAAATGGAGACAAACCAACACAGTGAGGTAACCCAGTGACATGGAAGTCTGATTACAAGGACGCTGGATGATAAAGGTATGCAGTGAATTCATCTTGACCTTCACACTTGGTTTCCATACAATGGAGTCAATTAAAATATCCTATAAAATAATTCATATGGCGACCTTTAACCATCAGTTGATTGCAAACTTTTTGGAAATTTAAATTAAAAAATAATTCCAGTCCACTGAGTAGACTTGGAAATAGTTTCAGCCACTTGCTTCTCATAAGACTACTAAGTGTCTATAAATTAGTGTCATAAGAACGAATCGAAAAGACAAAAACATTTGGCTTAAAATAAATACTAAAAATGCAATAAATCAAGCAAATTATGCAAACCAAAGGTATGTAAACACAAAAATAAAACCACAGTCTTTAAAGGTCTTTAGATCTGAATGGACAAAATATTCAGAGAAAGGTATTTAATTGGTTTAAAAGGTAGCAGAGAGCAGATGTTGGGAAGGGTGTTTTGATTTGATGTAATTTTAACATTGACCTCCCGCTGCCCCCAGAAAGCAAAACATATTTTTAAGGGGGCTGAACTGACCATGAAATCCTCACATCAGAGAAGATCATTTTTCTTGCCATCCCTTGGGACAGGACCACCCACCTCGTGTAGAAATCAGGTAAAATGGCCACAGGAGTGCTGGCAGGAGCAGGGGATATGTTTGCCTGCCATATTTAGGTCTTGTTCAGGCCCTACTCTGCAATTTTCCCTCTACAGAGACCCCACTGGTGTTTTTACTTTGCGTGATTAAGATGTATTTATTTGAATTGCCAAATTTTCATAAACATTTATACAAACCCTGATATTCCATTGAAGATTTTTTTTGAATGGTATTGAAGGTAGCCAAATTCAAAGAGTACTTCACATATTGACACATAGAATCTATTCTAAGTTAAAGAGGTCTGTGAGGTTTCTTCATTTCCTGTGTTTGAAAAAAGGGCTATTTTATGGGCAATAGATTAAACTAGTGACATCACTCAAAGCCTCATCAGGACCCTGTAATATTCTCTGTATCCATAAGAATGTGTATCAATACAGTCTGTTATTTGGATGGATACCAAATATGACCATAATGCCAGACTTTTTCAATGGTGACATTGTTACCACTATGAAGTGACCAGAGCAATTGAGCTATTGTTAGAAATTGCTCCACATCAGCACCTTGACTTTAGGAGGTGGCATAACCAATGATACTCCACAGCAAAGATAATTTCCATGTTGGTGTACTTCAAAAAGCCTTCCATATAATTAGGAGGGCAGAGGACCATGGATTTTTCCAGTGCCTTGAATAATTTCCATGTTATCAGTAAGAAAAGCTAGGGGGAAAAATCATCTCTAAAGTGAGGATATAGGGAGGCTGAAAGATTTTTAAAAATGTATCTAACCCTAAACACAAATGCTATTATTTCTGGGGTTTCCCATAAGCCACAGAAATGGAACAGTCCTTGTCCTGTTATTATGGGGACTTGATCAGCAGAATCGCATGGCACAACAGAAAGGCATGGTCTGGAGTAATCAGAGATTGAAATATAAAAAGGCTAAAATGTTTGTTTTATATCTATTCCTAGAATAGAGAATTATATGGTCAGTTGCCCCTCCCCACAAGGGTCACAGCACAAAATACTTATTGAGCAGGCAATCCAACAGGTAACAGAGGAAACAATTAGCCACCGGGTCCCTAGGATAAGGAAACTTCTCAGGGGTGGAGCTCCTGTGGCATGCATCACTCATAGAGTCTGTGCAAAAAAATAAAGTATGATTCTTACAAAGTGACTTGCCATAGAAAAGTGGGATTTATGTCGACTACATGTGGGTCTGGCAATAGTTCCTAAAGGGAGTACAAAACCTCCTCCTGAAAGTCAGTGTAATAACAGTAACAATAATAATACAAATCATAATAACAATAATACTTGCTTTTGATTCAAAAATATTCACAATAATTAATGCAGGGGGGTTGTGATCAGGATATGCACTAGCTAGGCATCTCTCCAAGTCAAGTGGATGGGAGCCTGTGTCTCCGGTGATTTCTAGATTGTTCCTTTTACAAGCTTCTGGAGGATTTGCTACCTTGCAGTCCAGCTATGTAAACTGCACCTAATAAATACCTTTCTCTATGTACAATACAGAGATGATGGGCAAACACACGGCCACTGAGCTGTCTTCAGCAGGCAGGGCAGGCCTCAAGCTAGGCCACACGAACGTGGGGCTCCTCTTCCGTCTCCTGGCCCAGGCTGGTGTAAGTGACTGAAGGCTCCACCTGAGCTGTGGTTGGTAAGTCCACAACAGGTCCTGAAGGATTGCGGAACTGCTTGTACACTCGGGGGTCCTGGGCTATGTAGGTGGAGGTGGAGGAATACAGCACTAACCCGATAAGGATGGTGAAGAAAGACAGGAGATAAAGTCCTGAAAACTAAAAACACAACAGCAAAGTGATTTAGCAGCCTGAGCAGAAAGATTATCACATTGATGAAGCCCAGTGAGACAGGAGAAGCTGCTTCTTCCTGAACAGGCAGCTTGATGCGTTGGCCAATACTCATGATGGAAAGTGAATTTTCTCTTCCTAAACTGGCTTAGTCTTATTGATTCCCCTTATCTTTTTCTAGACCCTGTGGCTAATAAGAGGAACACTTAGCTAATTGTCTCTAAAGTGCCAATCTGACTACCTGGTATGTTGCAAGAGCTAGTTAAGCACAAATTAAAATACAACAAGTTAAAAGCAAAAAAATGCCCAGCATCACTCAGTAAAGACTTACTTGTTTGTGGCCTCATTAAACCCAGATGAAATACAGATAGTCCATTTAGGGTTGTAATGAAGCCATAAACAAGGAACCCCTGACTGATAGCTGCGTCAGGGAACTCTGATTTCACCATAATCTAATGTAGACATTATTTGTCTTTCCAGTAGGAACAACTATTGACTTTGGTGACAATTCTTTTTGCAAGATAATTCTTGTCAAAGATAATTCTTTGACAGGAAGAAACAGTATACAACATTCCATCCCTGTCCCACTAATCAAAAAGCAAACCAACCAGGGTTGTCCAGATAGCATTCTTTTCCCAAAACTGCTTGCTTAATAATTCATGGAGTTTGTGTTGGGGTGAGGTGGGGGATTGATTGGTTTATACTAATCCCAAGAATTTAGATATTTTTGAAAAGTTACAACTTTGGGACCTTCTCGATGGAAGTACTTGAGTAGGGGAGATAAGGCAACAAGATGAATATTTTCATTTCTCTTTTTTCACTCCTTCATTCAATAAATAGTTTCACTCCTTCATTCAATAAATACTCTCTTGCAATGCCTTCTCTGTATCAAACATTGAATTATATTCTGGGGAAAGAGAAATGAAAAATATGGTTGGTTCTGACCACCAAGGCCTTAATAGTCTCACTGGAGAAACAGAGGCACAGATACACAAAAATAATACAACACACTTATGGAGTACCAAGGCTCATTTTAGTCAATAGCTATTATCCCAATCTTGACCACATCCTGCATCCATGGGAGAAAAGGGGTCAATTTTATTTCCTACTGTATTGTTTATGCTCAACTCTGGAAGGAGTAACAACTGGTAAAAAGATGAAGACTCATTGGGGGCTGGAATAAAGGAGAATAGGAAAATGACCCAGGAAGTTACAAGGCTAAAATAAAGAGCTAAAAAGATAGCTATAAATGGTGGTTCAATAGTAGGAAAGGCAGTCTTAAAAATGACACAGAGAAAAGGTGCCCCTGTGGCTAAAAGTCTCTGCTACACTGTTTGTTTACTTTTTTGCTTTCTGTAGGAACAAGGTAGCTAAGACTAAAGGTCTGATTTTCTTTCTTCAGCAGTCTTTGCCCTGACCCCTAACTCCTTTATTTTTCACATTCTAATCAAATGCGGACACTTTGTCAGAGGGATTTATGTACTAGACTCAGCTTGAAATAGCTTCACTTAATTAACTTGAAATAATTAATTCAGTTTTCCCCAAAGAAATGTGCCTTATTCTTTGATTTGTGAATTTGTAAAATAAAATGACAGGGAAAAAAGACCACTAACTCAGAAAACCTACTCAATCCCAAGTTTGCTTCCTGGAATTCTATATCCAAGAGCTTCATCCTTTAGTAGTAACTTTAGTACATTAAATGGGTTCATTCCTAACATCACTTCAAATATTTTGTTAATGACTTTCACTTTCAATGCTCTACATGTGTCTTTTCAAGTCAAGCATGAAACCTTGCGTGGTCTCAGTTGTGAGCCTACCTCTCTTCTTGCAGATGGAGGTGAGAGAGATTAAGAATGGGAGTTTTGCAGTACCACTGCATTCCAGCCACCAAACTGGAATCACATCTTAGCTTTATTCCTTTCTAGCTGTAACACTGGAAAAGTTTCTTAAGTTTTCCAGGTCCAAGCTTCCTTGTCAATCAAGTGCCCCTACAGTGTAGGAGGTTATAAAAAGTAAGATAAAGCCTGGAAAGCACTTATCACAATACCCATTTTGTAGCAGTCATTCAATTTGTGTTGGTTTCATTGTTGTCGCTATTGTTTTTGTATCACTAAAAAGGACATGGAACCATAAGATTCAGTGAAAAATCCACTAGAAAGTGCTTTCTTGGGACATAGCTTTGGAATAACAGCACATATTGTATTTCCAATGCATTTCTATTTAATTCATACAGAATTCCCTCAAAGATTGCTCTAAAGATAGATGGCATGGAACTTTGTACAACAGTGGCATCTTGGAAGTTATCCAAGAAATTTATTATTAGATAGTAGAGAAAGTTTTTATTTCCCCCAAAATGGAGCAGTCAGACAAGCATCATGATGAATCAGGATAAATTTTGAATGTTACAAATGGTGACAGAAAGTCTTGGTTTTTTAAAAATAAGAAAGGTTTTCATTTTAATAGTATAAAAGGAAATTTAATCAGGGTACCTGGTAGAATGACCCCCAGTTCTGGATGGTGCACTTATACAGTATTCATTTGAAAAACTAATCAAACAAAAGGTTTGTGCAGTCTAGGCTACTTAATTTATTAACTGCAAAGACATTCTTATTTCTTCTTCCTCAAGGAAAGAGGACAGGAACATTCCATGAAGACTGAAAGCCCTCTCAGTGTTTCAGATAAACCAAGATTTAGGGGAGGCTTTTCTCCACTGAGGAACAGGGACTGCTCTCTGAGTGTACTGTGAGTCATTCCTTTAACCAACTATAGCCCTCAGAATATGCTGTATGTTCTGAGATACAGGCACATGACAGCCTGTTTTATCTGCACACAGCCTGGAGAAGCTGGGAAAGAATGATCCTTGTGTTGACACTACCACTCTGCAGACAATGTTTGCTTTGCTGCTTTTTCCATTTCGATGTGTCTTTGTGAATAAAGATCAGAAAATACCGTAAATGAGAATCCCTGTGTGTTGTTTAAAATAATTTGACTGGGATACAATTCATTGTAAAGGGGGTGACTTGGAAGGCTGATAATAAGCCTGTACAAACTCTTTAACTTCAACTAGGAGTTAAACCTAGCTTGTAGACAGCTGGCATGTCAACATGGTTGCTATTTAATTAACGCAACACTTGGCACATCATTGAAGACAAGCAAATTTTTCATTTTATTTTTGGCATTAAACATCTAAGTTGAATTTAATAAACTAATGACTTCAGTGGACTTAAACAAGTTGAATGATCACATGGTTTGAAAGTCATTTTTCCAAGTACATTTATAAATATATCAACTATGATATGTGAGGAAGAGGGCAATTTTTCAAGGGCAGCTTTCTTTTTCTTGCTTGACCAAAAAGAGTAGTGGTCAGCAGAGGAGAACATGGGCAATCCTCAGAGGGGCATAAAATGAACTAGGAAGAAAACCTGGTTTAAGCTCAACTTTTATCGAATGTATATACCAGCTACTTGGTATGGTAGGCTTGGTTTTACCTTCTTCTCTGGCAAGTGCACCTTAAAGGAGACCCTTTATGGCATATGCCTCTGTGAACTACAGGTTCTTGATGTTGAAATTGGGTCATTTTTGCTAAAGAACTGCTTTTACTTATTAGTGATGAAAACTAATTGTTGATTTAATGGATAATAAAAACTCAAGACTTAGCTCTTACAAAGAGGCATATGACAGTTTCTATGTCTATAAAAAAAGATTCTGTGGACAAAAGAAACTATGTTACTCATGAGAGGCAAAATAAGGATTGGGAAAGAGTAGTCAGTGAGTTTTCTTAGGAAAGGCGGAAAGGGGAACCAAGTGGGGTAAAGCTCCTGGAGTTATCTGAGAAAAACAGACAGATCTAGATCTAACATGAAGAGTCAAGGAAGCTCAAGAGATAATACAGTGGGAAGGAGGGTCAGATTAGAAAGAGAAAGTAGAGAAGTAAAGAAAATTTCTAAATAGCTAGGAAGAAAAAGGACTGCAGGATTGGATGAACAAAAAATAATTTTGTCTAAATTAAGACAGCATGTGTTCTGTCTTCTGTTTATATTTTTTTAAAAAAGTGTTTTGAGAATTTATTAAACAATTTTTTAAAAAATAGACTTCATTTCTGAGAGCAGTTTTAGATTCACAGCAAAACTGAGTAGAAAGTAAGAAGAGAGGAAAAGTCTTCAGGTAGCCCTGAGCGTGTTTATACAGTCTCGACCAGCAATGACTCCCTGATCACCATGCACATTTGTATCACACAGACCTACACTAAAACCTCATTATCCCCCAAAGTGCAACACACACCACTGTGTGTTCCCTTACTGTTGACCTGATGTGATCTGCCTTCTGAACTTGCATTTCAATAATGAACACGCATTTTTCTGGACAGAAGGTGAGTAGCCCGATGGAACACTATCATTGCTGGCATCTCATGCACCACAGAGGAATGAAGGGCAATGCTTTCCTGCCCCCAGGTGCTCCCAAGTCTATCTATTGATGAGTAGGGGAAGGAAAGATCAAGCACCTCATACCTTGGCTCATGGACAATATTATTGTTAGAATTCTAAAAACACGTTGCCTTTGGGGCTCTGTTTGATCAGAGTCTACCATTGAAAGAAGCACACCATTTGGAAATGCAGTAATGCTAACAGCTGAAACTTGTTCCTAAACTGCTTAAGGAGGCACAATAGAAATGACATTAAGGATATTTCTAGATATTATTAGAACTTTCTAAGCATTATTCTAAGTGTTACGGTTTGGATATGAAATGTATTCCAAAGGCTTATGTGTTAAGAGCATGGTCCCCAAATGCAGCAGTTTGGGAAGGTGATTGGATTACAGGTTCTAATTTCATCAGTGGGCTAATCTACTGATGGATTCATAATCTGATGGCTTTATTGGGATGTGGTAGATACTGTAGGAGGTGGGTCTAGTTGGAGGAAGTATGTTACTGGGGTGTGCACTGGAAAGGTATATCTTGTCCCTGGCTCTCTCTTTCCTCTCTTTTTCTAACCTCTACTACTTTCCAGCCTCTAAGAGGTGGGAAGCTTTGCTCCACCACACCTTCCGTGCCATGATATTTGCCTCACCACAAGTTGATAGGTACGGCACCAAAAGAATATGGACTAAAACCTCTGAAATCATGAGCCAAAATAAATCTTTCCTCCTTTAAATTGTTTTTCTCAGGTATTTTGTTCCAGAGACAAAAACCTCACTAACATAAATGGCTTTTAATGCTGAAATATTTCACATATATGATGAATATGTAAGGATGATATGGATTTCCTTTTTAGTTATCATTCAATTTATTCTTTTAAAAAAAATGCCTGGGGATATAGCTCAGTGCTAGAGCACTTGCCTGGCACACACGAGGTCCTGAGTTCAATTCTCAATACTGCAAAATAAAGAAATAAATGAAATTTTTAAAAGATACCAATATAATAAATTTTTTCTCTCTCCCTTTCCCTCACCCCCCCACCCCCCCCAGTATTGGGGATTGAACCACTGAACTATATCCCTTATCCTTTTTATTTACTATTACTAATTTTTAATGTTGAGACAAGGTCTTGCTAGTATGCCCAGGCTGGCTTCAAACTTGCAGTCCTCTTGCCTCAGACTCCTGGGTAATTGGGATTATAGGTATGTGCCATCACGCCTGGCACCTTCCCATAGTTTTAACTCCAGTAGAAAACATCTATGAGGGTAAAGTCTGGGAATCTACAAACTTAACAGATGCTTTATAAATCAATGCAACCATGGGCAAGTAGAGCAATAAATGGCAGTGATTGGTTATTTTCAAGGTTATTCAGCCTAGGCTGGTAAATATGGACTCAAGAGCTACTGGGAAGAAATTCCATGTAGAATTCCATGAAGAATTCCATAACTTTAACAAGGCAATTGTGGCTGGGAAAAAAATAGACATTTAATTAAGTCTATAAAAACTCTCCTAAATATTCTTTGCAATGTAAAACAAAAAGCTCTCCTCCCCATATTTGCCCTCAGGAAAGTGTGCAATATAAAATGCACATATAAATATAAATCAACTGGCACGTCTATCAGTGATTAATGCATAGCCAAATTTGGTGGGATATGGAAACAGATTGCCAGTTTGGAAATGCTGGATACCAGAGTGGTATAAAGACTCATCAGTGACTAAATAAAGTAAAATGCCAATTGAAAGAGTGAATCAAGTCATGTGTGGTGGTTCACACTTGTAATCCCATCTACTTGGAAGGCTGAGTCAGGAGGCTTGCAAGTTCAATTCCAGCCTCATCAACTTAGCAAGACCCTGTCTCAACATAAAAAATAATAAAAAATGGGGATGTAGCTCAATGGTAAAGCACCTCTGGATTAAAGAAAAAAAGTAAATCATAAATTAAATGTGTTGTTGCTTTAGTGAAGAATAACTAAAAGGGGAATCCTTAGTGTGTTGAGTCCTCACTTTATATGTGGATATTAGGATGGACCTTTTGGCAGTCTTGGAAGGGAAGTAGCTAATCTGCTGCATGTCCTGGCATGGGACAGGTTGGCTTCAAACTTGCAATCCTCTTGCCTCAGACTCCTAGGTAACTGGGATTATAGGTATATGCTATCATGCCTGGCACCTTCCCATACTTTTAACTCCTGCATGTCCTGGGCATGGGAAGGAGAAGACAGCTTAATAAAGACAACACATCTCTCACAGCTCTGTACTTCTCTGAGGGTTGAGGACCACACCTTGTGTCCAGGAGAGCAAGAGCTACAAGAGGCTGCTGGTCAGTGCTGAGCATGCTGTAGGCAGTGGCCTGGTTAGGATCCTGTGATGAAAGGCTCTGCCTGGGCCTGATCTGTTGCTTCTGGGTCAGTGCCAGTTGCTATTCAGCCACAGAAACTAGACAGACCTGGCTCCATAGAAAAACCAACACAAACAAGTTGATGCTGGCTCTTCTAATTTTGGCTCTGCACTAAACTAACAAGATCATTTTTATTATTATTAAGTGTATGAAAAATATGAAAGTTGGACTTCTGGGTTTACCAGACTGGAAATAAATGACCTTAGGAAACACAAGCTTTTTCAAATACTTTCCAACTCCCTAATTTTTATCCTCATGTGCCTCCCCTTGTTTCTCTTCTTTTTCTCGTTTCTTGTTAGCTAAATCTTTCTTGTTAAATATTTTAATATTTCTTTCTTTCTTCTATATCATACTATGGAAAATACCAAATGTGGGCATGGTACGCAATCTACTAACACACACTGAAATCAGACTAAGAATACTGGCTCCCACTGCCAGTTCTTTCTCTAAGGAATTCCAATCTCAAATTCATGATAATATAATCAAGCCAGGAAATTAAAAAAAAAAACAAAAAACTGAGTGCCTTAGAATGCCAAATGGTTTTTCCATCCATATAAGAAAAGCAAGGCATTGCTAATATTTAATACTTTAAAAAAAATGTCCCTTTATCATTGAGTTGTTAAAAAGAAGGGAAGCAGCAACCATGTTCTCTGCCTGTCTGTGTACCTGACTATCACCCAGTCCACGGCTGTGCCCCGAGCACAATCCCAGTTTGGTTTATGAGGCCTTATGTTTGGTTTGCAAAACCAATTCCTTTGGCAGTATAATTTGTGCAGCCAATCCCATCTTAGGCTGATAAAGATTCTTTTGCGGGCAAATATCTTCCTTTGTGGATAATTTCACACATGAGTACAGCAATAGAGAGCTAAAAATGTATTTTGGCATTATCTCTTATATGACAGACAGACATTTTCACTTGGTTTGATGAATTGATAGAAATTCTCTTTCATGCCGATTTCTATCTTCTGAAGTCTAGTAAAAAAGACCATTAATAGCCAAGTCAAAAGTGGAACAGAAGGGGCTTTCTCTATGGGAGTGCTTAATTATAGGCTCAGTTACAACTAAGGCTATTCAGTGGCTCATTTATGTCACCTTCCCATGCATTGTTCTTATTATCACTAGTCCAGAAGGTATTACATTTGTGTAGGAGGGCACTGAGCAGTAGCCTTTGTTCCATTTGACTCTTTTATCACAAAGCATCTATTTTCCTCAGCACAACAAAAGGACACACACGAAGCTCTAGTGTTTTTGTAGGAGACTAGATGTTACAACCAGTGAAGGCTACTTAATTTGTAGAAGTGGTTAGTACTGCAGCTCAACATACCCCAAAGATCACCTGTCTCCAAACAATGGAATCAAGGGATGGAAATGGAAGTGCCACTACTGTTTGCCCTGGTGATCCACTAGCAAAAGTTTTAGTTTCAAAGGAAAGCATTCTTTCCTTGAGAAACAGAACAGTGACTCCACTGAATTGCAAGTTAAGACTGTTATCTGGTTACTTGTGGCTCCTCATGCTTCTGAATCAGCAGGCAAAGAAGGGAGTTAACAGTGTGTGTCATCCTTGAAGAAAAGATAAAACTTCATGTCTCTGAATACCTCTTTCTGTTCCCAAAAAGCTAGCCAAGTTAAGCGAACAATGTGAGTGAGTCTAGGCCAGAGGTAACATGAAGAACACTGGCTTTCTCTTGTTTATGCTGGAACTTGGGCCAGGTAGTGTAGAGAACTGCTTTCTTGCATATATGTCAAGTTCCTTGAGGTGCGAGTCATACAATGGGACAAAGCAAGCTAAGCTGATGCTGCTTCTATAAACTAACCCACAAAACACGCTTCCCTACAGTAACTGGTGAGGATCAGAGCACTGTGGAGAGGGAAATGTTTGTTCAGGCAGCCATTCCTGGACAGAGCATTGTGAGGGAGATGTTATTTTTTGTCAAAATATGGGAGGTACTGTGTGAAACAAGAGGTAAACCTGTCCAATCCATTTTCACTGGCCCCCATAAGCATTTCTCAATAAATCTTGTATCTCATATCCCATCTCTGGGTGTCGTCTTTGGTCTTTCAGCAACCTATCCCACTGCCATAGAACAACTGGGCTGTGCACATTATACAGTGCTGGATGGGTGATTAACAAGGGGAAAACTGGACTACTACTTTACCAAGGGGGTGAGAAAAGGTATATCTGGAATACAGGAGAATCCTTGGTGGGGGGTCTCTTAGTATTACCATGTCCTGAGATTAAGGTCAATGAAAAACTACAATAACCCAGTATAGGAAGGACTACTAAGACCTTTAAGGATTGCAGATGTGAGTAACCGCATGATGTGAAAATCCATGACCAACAGACAGATACTTGCAGTCACAGAAGCTGGAAGAGGAAAGGAATAGATTCTTGCCCAGTGTGAGAGCCTTTGGACAGTGTACGCCTCTGCTGAACCTCAGCTTTGACCCAGTGAAACTGATTTCAGACTTCTGGCTTCCAGAACTGTGAGAGAATAAGTATTGGTTATTTTAAGCCACCAAACTTCTGGTCATCTATTCCAGTGGCCATATGAAACCAATAGGCCCAGCAATTAATTATTTAATAATTAATTGAATATTGAGTGTAACCATGAAATGAGACCCTAAGTACCACTTAACCACCAATCTGTTCAATAAATACTACTGAGTTCCTACTCCGTGTCTCATGTTGGAGATGTGGTGATAAATAAAAATGGATATAACCCTTGTTTCCAGTCTATGTGGGAAACAGACTGAAAATAAGTTGAAAGAATTAATCTGTAATACAGTTTAGGGAAATGCTACAAAGTAAGTAAACAGGTGGCAGGATTATGTGGTAGAGTTTCTTAGAAGCTACTTATATAGTCAAGGGAAGTCCTAGGTGAGGCCTTTGAGGACTAAAGGATCAGAAGGAGTAGCCATAAGAGCATCAAGGGGAGGAGCATCCAGGCCAAGACACATTAACAGCAAAGCCTCTGAGAAAGACAGGGCGTGGCTAGCTCAAGGACAGTCAATGTCACAAATGTCCAATACTTAATAGTGATTTGCAGTCACTGATGGGATTTAAATTAATCACCCTTTTCATAGCTCATGAGGAAACTGTTATTTTGCCCCTTTTTCAGAGGAGGACAGTATGGTCAAGAGTGGATGTGGAAGCCATAGGCAGGCACCCTATTGGAAGGTCAGCAGGGCGTGTATATTTCATTCAAAATTCAATGAGAAGTATCAAAGGATGTTCGACAGAGGAGAATCTAATCTAACTTGAGTTCTAAAAGGATTATTCTGGTGGCTGGTGGAAGGTTAATTGGAGAAAGGAAGAGTGGAAGCAGGAAGATAAAGAGACATTGTAATGGCCTAAGCGAGAGGTGGTGGTTTGGACTAAGATGGTGGCAGTAGATAGAGAAGAGAATCCATTGTGGAGAAAGGTCCACACAATTTGCTGATAGATGAAAGGTGAGGGATAAAGAAGAAAGAAACTAAGGCTGAATTTTGATTACTGAAGCCAAATGTTCTTAGGGTATATGATTCTTTAGTAAGCTTTCTAACAGAGCATTTATTCCCCTATTTCACATATCTCTTTCATCATAGTGATTTCCATTTATCTTTGATAGTGCTAGTGTAAGTTGTCTTGTTTTAGGTAAAATTCCTACGAATATTTACTCCACAAAGTTCTCCCATCACTTCATTCAACTCCTTATAGTCTGAGAAGCATTCTGAGAATTGTATTGAGGAAAGCATGATGAATAACACTTCTAAATTAGGTATGAAAATCTTGCTTAGAAAACACAGCTGCAGTCTACCTCTTCCAAAGTATTTTCATATGTGCCATCTCATTTCATTTTCAAAGAACCAATCTGTCAGAGGAGTATGGAGTACCACAATGAACATCTTGATGCTGAGGAAGTGGGAGATGGGGGGAGGCTTAGCACTGCACTTAGGCCTTTGATCCTGTAGTGACAGCTAACAGGATGCCTGGAGACCTTGACTCTCAGTTCAAGCCTGTTCCTACTCTTCTAATTGCTTGATTAACTGTACTACCAAGCTGTTAATTATTTCTCTTTCTTCTATTTCCTATATGCAAGCTTCAAAAGGCAATCCATATCTCTTTTACATAAAGGACTCAACTTTAATTCAGCATATATTGGGACAACTTTAATACATTATTGATGAACTTGAGAGATGTTATTTCTTAAATAGAAAAGAACAAGAGAAAAACTTTGACAACATGAAATATGTGTTCCCTCTCACCATACTGGAATTCTATATTCCTTTATTTTTTTATGTACCTGGTGGTAGCCTTCTGTGAAAGACAGAAAAAGGAAATAAATGGATGAATGATCTATCTGTAAAGAATATATGATATGGCAATTGTAATGAAAAAATTATGATTTTAATGGTTAGGTTTTTCCTAAATAAGCAGTTTGGTTCCTGATAAATAGCTGCCATATTCTCCTAAATGGCCATCAACATTCACTTCTACATTTCAGAATATCATTAGAAATTTTTGGTTATCCCAATAAAATCTTACAATGTGGGTTGGGGTTGTGGCTCAGTGGTATAGTGCTTACCTCACATGTGTGGGGCACCTGGGTTCGATTCTCAGCACCACATATAAATAAATGAATAAAATAAAGGTCCATCAACAACTAAAATAAAAGTATTAAAAAAAAATCTTACAATACCATCACTATTGAATTTTCCTGGTATTGTGTAATCTTTAAAATCCACGTAGTACCATAAAAAATGTGACCTTCAATAACAATGCTAGTTCCTTTCCCCTTCATAAAGTAAATTTTGTACCCATTCTAAAAATAAAATTATCTAATGTCTTAAAAAATACCAGTGTAAACTTTGGGTTATGCTATATTAAAAAAAGCACATTTTTCCCTCAAAATCTAGAGGTGTCCCCTATGCTTGACATCCATGAATCAATATATCTATAATGACCTAGTCACAAAATACTTTGAAAAAAGACTGAGTACTACACTCAATTTTAAAAACAAACAAAAATATCTCTAACATTTTGAGGAAAAGAACATGCACACTTTGAATATAGGAAAGTTATCCTTTGAATACCAAGAGATATTTTTAAGAAAGCAAAAAGCCCCTGTGAATGCTTCCTGGGACACCCACTGCTAGCCCACATTTACAGTAACTATAAAGTTTCCTCATCCCCAAGACACTTAACTAGCACTGGCTTCTCCATTTTAGAGAACATATCCCCTATAAGTGGACAAATTTCACTGTGTACAGGCTGTATAACCATACAAAGCAACTTCCTTTCCTGATAGTAGTGATGAAATCCAGCCAACAAAGAGATCAAAATAAGAAATTCAGGCAAATAAAGGAAAGAAAGGGAGATAGGAAAAAAGAAAGTGCAATGAGTCTGAAATAATTTTCCCACATGCTTAAATGAATACACCATAGTAAATGCCACCATCATGTACACCCATAAGAATGGGGTCCTAATTAGAATAAGATATTTCATGCTTGTACAATTATATTAAAATGAATTCTACTGTCATGTAGAACTAAAAAAGAAACAATAAAAAATTCAGAAAAGAGAAGACTGGTGAAGTAGCAAATGTAGTAAGTATGAAAATGTGTCTTAAAAACCATAGGAATTATTTTTACAGAAGTTAAAATAATTGATACTATAAAAACAATAATACCAAAGTCAGGAACTGAGGGAGGGACAGCACTGATCAACTTTCATAGAAGGGAGTAAATCAAAACACTTAAGAATTTAAGTTAGAAAAAGTCTCCCATCCATGGTGGACCCTTGAAATGTGTAAAGTAGTACCTTTGCTTCAGTATTTAATGTTTCAATCAATCTTCACTCTTTATCTTAGCATAAAGATATTCTGACTTCTGTAATTTGGTTCATATTCTTGTTCATGGAGATGAATTCATACAGTTCTGCTGACAAAATCTGATGTCTGAATGTGCAGGCGAGGGCTAGACCATCACTTTGGTGATAAACACATCCCCTGCACTTCCTGGGAGACAGCCAGCTATTTTTTTTCCTGGCTATCCTCAATCCAACCACAGGCTTTTCCATTTGAAACTTCTGCAATACCTCTAGCCTGTTCCATTTTTCCTCATAGCTTGTCCTAATGATATGATTCAAATATTTACTTTGATACAAAGCTTATGAACAGACTTACATAGTAGGAACTTTGACTTCTGGATGTGAATTCTGGGATTGTCTCAAAATTTATCCCCAGCTTCTGTTTCTTCCGATTTTTCAGGTAAGTGGAAATTTTTAATGTGGCAGAAACTGGCTATTTGCTCATTAAACCTATTTTCTTTTCTTTCAGCACAAACAGCTTGACTACATTTCCCAGTCTTCCTGCTATTAGCTGTGGCCATGTGACTGGGTTTGGGTAAATAAAACAGAGAGGTGGCTGTAGCCCAATCATGCTAGGCACAGTCATAAATGTGTCCAGGCTGTCTCAAGGAGTATCCTGCTGAGGACTCCAAGAGCCTAGGCATTAGCAAACATTTTCTTCAAGGGCTAGAGAAGTATTTTAGGCCACTCACTATAGACATTGTAGCACAAAAGCAGCCGTGGATCATGTGTGAATATATGGACATGGTTGTTCTTCAGTAGAACTATATCTACAAAAGTGGGGCTGGCTCAGAGGTCATAGTTTTTGCTCTCTACCCTGGAGGATCTCAGTCTCAAGGAAGGAGCCTGGGTTTCTGAATGGCTGCATAAAAGCAGCGTTACCTGTGAGAAGCCCGTACTCACCCCAACTCACTCAACAACATGGAAGCCCCAAATCAAGCTGCACTGGTTACTGTGTAGGGGAAAGCCAAGTTCAAACATTCATTGCTCTATCAACTTGGTGTTCCGTGCAAAGTGCTTTTGGGTCTAGTGATGCCAGTTTCCACAATTCTCTACTCACAGTCATTAAAGTATCAAAAGACAGTCATGAGAGGCTAACTATTAATTTTTAAATCTCCCATTACAATTACATGTGGGTGCTATGAGCTTAAAAATTTTAGCTTTTTAAGATGCATTCTTACAAAAAAAATACAACAAGCTACTTATGAGGATATATTTACAAATATGATATAAAGTACTACTTTCATGCTCATCGGATGTCACAGGTTGCTGGCTTTTAACGTGCAGTTACATTGCTGAAATTGCTCACTGCTGCAGAGGATCAACAGGCTGCTTGGCTCAAGATTCTGATCTATGTCTAATGAAAGATTCCATTCTTAATGAAAGTTTCCAGTCTCTGCAAACTCTCTGGCACAGGCACTCAGATGTTAAGGATATTTGAAATTGCTGGTCTAGTCAAGTTTCAGTGATTTGAAATCTTATCGTTTGCATTAATCTGCCTGGTGATTTTCAGCGTTCCTGTCATCTTTATTTATAAATAGAGGTAAGCACCAAACAGTGGCTGGGACATAACAGGCATAGAATAAATTAGTATGTGCTGGATGACATTTTAAATTGAATGCATAATAATATATTATTATAATGACTTAATGTCTAGAGTTATTAAACTTTATATTTGCCAAATCTCTAACAACAACAACAAAACAGTAAGAGAAACTGGCACATGTGGGATGTAATTATAGTGGCAGATTTTGAGAGGTTGGGGTGGATCATGGAGCTCTACACCTGTCCTCAGAGGATGTAACCTGGATTATTAGCATAGGCAGTAGATACTAAGAAACTTTTATTTATTTTATTATTTTATAACTCAGCAATTATTTTAAAAATCATCTGGTATAAGAATGAGAATAAAATATGCAGAATGTTTTTAATGAAAATGTACAAATGAAATTCTACAAAATTTTGCACTAATCATATTGCCCAGAATAGTTGAAGTAGCCTTCTTGAACAAATCTTTAAAAGTTCTCCACTTTTGTACTCATGAATATTTGGATGGTAAAAATATTTCCCAATGTAAGAACAGAAGTTTTATGAAGCCCTTACCTTCCTAAGATATCATGATTCAAATAGGGTCACTTGTGGGTTCACACCCTATAATTAATGGCCTAAGTAGAGTGTTTGAAGGGGACTGGAGAGAATTTACCATGTTCATTTTTTATTCTAATTTCTAGTTTATTTTAGCAGAGCTACAAAAAATATCTTCTTATGAAATTACTTTCAACTTGAACTACTACAGCAATTGTGGCAGTATTAAGCCTTGAAAAGGCAATAGCTAATGGCTGAAGTAAGCTAGCTTGTCATTTAAATGTCAGGCAAAAAGGAATATTCTGCACACTCAATATTGGCTGCTATTTTGTTGAAGAATGCTTAGCACATGATGGCATATCATGAAAGAATTTACTGGTGTTTTATTTAAATAATATTTTAATGCTTTGTAGTTCTGATTATCACCTAAAAATTTATTTTAAGAAAGAATGAAATCGATTCAGTTGAAAATGACTGATACAATATTGTCTACATTTTTATGCACGAGATGCCAATTTTGCTTTTCAAAGAAGAAACAAGTTAGTAAGAAGACAAAATTAAGAGCTATATATTGTTATATTTTTTCTTGTTTATTTTTACTTTTGTTTTTATTATTTTTTTCCTTTTTTATTAGAGATTTATAGTTACACACGGTAGTTGGGTTCATCCTGACAAATTTGTACGTGTATGGAAAGCAGTTTTAGCTTGTGATCCACCCCTTTTCCCTCCTGTCCTCCCTCCCCTCTCCCATTCTCCCTCCTCTACTCTACTAGATATCCTTTTGCTTATCTATTAATTTGTATTTGATTGATTCTTTAAATAGTCCAAAAATGGAAGGAGATAGGGATTATTAATCCTGAGTCATATGTTCAATCAGAGAAATGCAGCACTGCTAGTCACTGTTCATACATTTTCTAATTAATCCTTTGCTAACCTCCATAAGGCCAGTCTCATCTCCTTAAAGTCTAGAGGGGATAAATAACTGGTTCAAAGAACAAAAAAAGTAAATACAAACTACAATTTAAGTCTAGGCTCCTCTGAGTCAGAAGATCATGCTCTCTTTGCTACCCCGTACTGTTCAGTTCATACTTCACACAGCATACACCGAAGGAGCCTTCCCAATCCAATTTGTTCTCTCCCTACAGTGATTTCTTTATTATAATCCATATTAGCAGGGTATCAGAACTCCTTAAAAAATCAGTTGGGAAATTCAGCAAACAGCACAGGGTGTCTACAGGTGGAGAATGTGTCTTCCTTGCCCAGATGTGGCTTCTGAACAGCCCCACCTAATGTCCCTGCTGGCACGGCCTGAAGCCAGTGCTCCCTTATTGTCTAATGTAATTGTTAATAGCTCCCCTGTGGTACTGGATTATACAGATGGGCTTAATGTAGTCATAAGGTCATTAAGGGGGAATGGCAGAGAGATTTGAAGATGCCATACTACTGGCTTTGAAAATGGAACAAGGGCCACAAGCCAAGGAATGCAGGTGGCCTTTAGAAGCTAGAAAGAGGAAGAAAATGGAAGGTTCTCTAGAGCCTCCTGAAGCAACACACTCTGCCAAACTCTGATTTTAGCTGAATGAGACTTCCAAATTCCAGAACTATAAGCTAGTAAATATATGGTACATAATTAAACTCATGGTAACTGGTTATAACAGCAATAGGAAACTAATACCTTTTCAATTTCAAATTTGTCCTGTTTGCACAATTTATATAGATCAAGATCTGACCTTGAAAAGTCAAGATACCATCAAATTGGAAAACTTCCCATCATTGCTTCCTGAGTTTGGCATTAGGGGGTATCTGAGGTCCAGGAAAGCTTATTTCCTGTATTCTTCATGGACTGCTATAGATTTACTGTCCTGGATTCAATAATGTTGTCAGATAATAAAGAACAGAAATATATACCATTTTTCAAAAGTCATAAAATTAGAGATTATAAGAGCACTATGCCATCCAGATTGTCTAACGTAGCATTAGGTTACTTGCTTCCAAGAATGGGACTTTACTGTCCTGTCAGCACAAAGGCAGAGATGCTGCACTGCACTGATGGGAGGGGGAAAGAATGGATTTTTTCCAAGAGTGTAAAGTGAGAAAAAGCAAATAATCAATGTTGGGCAAGAGAGCTTCATTTAGTCATTTAGTTCTGCCTGGGTAAGCAACATCTGTGAGAAAATAGCCCTCTCCCCTCAACTTGCAGATATTTATAACCAGACCAGAAGGTGGTTTAAAGACATCATGATTAAGTGAAAGAATAAACCATAACTGCAGGCTGTAGTAAAACCAAATGAGATCTCAGAGGTCACTGGTCTAATCCCCAGCACTGAAGCATGAGGACCTTCCACATTCTCTATTAATATTCTTGTCGTCTCTTCTAGTAATGGGAACTCCTGCTTCCAGAGACAGTCTATTCCACTTTTGGATGAATATTTATTAACAGTGTTTATTTATATTTAGCAATCATCTTCAACCTTCACCCTTCAGTTCAAAGTTCCACTTTTTTGTAGCTACATACTGTAGGTCTGAACCAGGACCTACCCCTGGCTGCATCCTGGCATCACATGGATAGCCTTTAAGCAGCAGATGCTTGGGCTGTCCCAATTGGGGAGAGTGAGACCCAAGCATCTATATTTTTAAAACTCCATAGTCACAGATGGGGATTACTAGCTTGAACGCTTTGTGTAGTTAAGGATGCCTCACCTGAATTAAATCTCTTTAGGCTGTGACTTTCAACCATCCTTCTAAATCAGACAACACAAAGGAAATGGCAGTTATTACTAACAGCCTTGGGGAGGAGAAGCTGTGGGAAGCAACCAGGAGAGATCTGGTGGCCTAAGGCAATGGTGGGATTTATTTGATTTCTTCTATACTTACAAATATGTAAACCAAAATATAAACTGGATTTCATCAAAATTAAAAACTTCTATGCTTTGAAGAATGTTAGCAAGAAATGTAAGGAAAAAACTAAAAAAACAGAATGGGAGAAATGTTTGCAAACTACATATCTGATAAGATCTAGAGATTTAGTACCCAGAACATGTAAAGAACTATTACAAGTCAAGAATAAAAGGACAAATAACGTAATTTAAAAATGGTCAAAGCTGGGTGTGGTGGTGCTTGCCTGTAATCCTAGCAGCTCGGGAGGCTGAGACAGGAGGATTTGGAATTCAAAGCCAGCCTCAGCAACTTAGTGAGGCCCTTAGAAACCCAGTGAGACCCTGTCTCTAAGTAAAACATAAAAAAGGGCTGGGGATGTAGCTCAGTGGTTAAACACCCCTGAGTTTACTCCTTCACACCAAAAAGAAAAAGGAAAAAAAAAAAAAAAAAGTCAAGAGATTTAGACATTTTTTCCAAAGAAGATATATAAAAATATAACCAGGTTCTTCTCCCAGTATCTTCCCCAAACATAAATATATACAAAATCTATTACCATAAGCAGTTTTGCATTTTGCAAAATTTTTGCTTTGACCATAAATCAAACCATAAATTCCTCATAATGATAAAAGTAACTTCAATAAAGTTCATTTAAAAATCAATGTTCTGAATGAGCCTATCTGGATATGGTGGGAAAACTTGGAGACATGAGTCTGGCCCTTCTCCCAGCTCTGGCCTTCCATCTGTAGAGCACAAAGGCAACCCTAGAGGCAGGCAAGCAGGGATCTGAGAAGAAACCTTGGGTTTTACAATGACTATTTGATTGAAAATTCAAGAATTTCCCTGAAAGTCCTTTATAAACTCCTTAAGGCAAAAGAAAGTTGTTTCTTTTTTTGTAAATTTAGATATAGAATAAATTGAGTATTTAGCTATTTCTTTGTTTATATAAAATGTAAATTAAATGACTAGCATTTATTTGCTTATATTAAGTACTGTTATTCATTAAACAATTAGAAAACAACACAAGGCAGTGCTTCCTCAAGAACCAAGCCATGGGGTATCGATGGTAGTAAAGGAAAAGGAGAATACAGCACTTGTCTATATCCTGACATTGGTTGTTATATCAACAGGGCTTTGCATAAACTGCCTCTACGTAGTATGCAAAGAATTTTCAAATTATTTTAAATAGGGTTCTCAAATTATTTAAAACATTTTTTGCTTCAAATTAGAAATGATAAAAACAATTACATAAATTTATTTAAATAAAAACATGGAAACATTGGATGTGAGTAAAGATTTAATTCAAGCTAATTCTCCAAATGACATTAGCCAAAAAGACCATCTGAATTCTAGAATTAGCTGTTAAACAGTGATTTCCAATATTTAGCAATGTGTAGAGACACTTTTGATTGTCATTACTGGGGGGATACTACTGACATCTAATGCATTGAAACCAGGGATGCAGCTTGCAATTCTATAATGTGAAGAATAGGTCCCCAGAACATGGAATTGCCTGATCTAAAATGGCAATAGTGCCATGGTTGAGAAACCCTTCATTAAACAAACCATGAACAGTCCATGGAATAGTATATGGCCATTAAAAATAATCTTATAGGTTAGTGATTCTCAACTCTGTATATTAGGGTATATGATAGATTATCTGAAGAGCTTTTAAAATGCCCCACTTTCAGTAATCAGGATCAGATTCTTTGGGATAAAATCTAGGCACAACATTTTTTATATTCTTTCTTGATGATAGTAATATATGGCCAGATGTGAGAGCCACTAATTTAGACTCACATTATAGACAGACATTAAATAACATGGGAACATATACATTTTAAATTTAAATAAAGCATGTGACAAAACCATGTACAGTGTAATTAAATTTCTATTAAAATATCTATGAACTATAAAATATATGTGCACTGTTAATATGCATTATAAAATGGTACCAAAGTGTAAGGGCACTTATTTGTATATTCTTTCTCATAATTAGTATGTATTTATTTGCAACAAGATTCAATAAATCACTCTATAAAATAGTTTGGCAGTTTCTTCTAAAATTAAACATGCCACAACTATACTACCCTGCACTTATACTCTTGGGCATTTATTTCAGAGAAATAAAATCTTCTGTTTACACAAAACTCTGTACATGAATGTGCCTAGAAATTTTATTTGTAACAGTCCCAAATAGGGACAATCTTGATGTCCTTTATCAGGTAGTTGGTTTAATACACTGTGGTACATCCATATCATGAAGTACTATTCACCAATAAAAATGATGATGAGCTACTGAATTATGCTCAGTGAAAAAATTCAATCCCCAAAGCCAACATATGTATAGCTACAATTTATATAACATTCTTGAAGTGACAAATTTATACAAATGTAGAAGAAATTAGTGGTTTCAAGGGGGTGAGATGGGTGAAAGGGAAGTAGGTGGGATTATAAAAAGGCAACATGAGCAATCTCTGTGGTGATGAGAATTTCTTAATGTTTACTCCATCAATGTTAATATCCTAATATTCCTCTATAGTTTTGCAAGATGTTACCAATGGAGAAAAACTGGTAAAGGGTTATGGAATCTCTCTTTATTTCTTAAAATTGTATGTAAATCTATAATTACCTCGTGTTAGTCAGCTTTTCATTGCTGTGACCACACCACTTGACAAAAATAACTTAGAAGAGGAAAATTTCATTTTGGGCTCATGGCTTTAGAGGTTCAGTCTGTGGTTGGCCGGCTCCACTGCTCTGGGACTATAAGGCAGAATGTGATGGTGAAGGATGTGGCAGAGGAAAGCTTCTTCGCTCATGACAGCCAGATAGCAGAGAGAGCAAGGAGCCAGGGACAAAATATAATCCCCAAGGTCATGCCCTCAGTGGCCTACTTCCTCCAGCCACACCCCACCTGCTTACAGTTACCACCTAGTAATCCATTCGAATCATTATTTCATCAAATGCATTCAACCACTGATTCAGTTACCACTTTCACAAACTAATCATTCACCTCTAAACACTCCTGCCTTGTCTAATATGAGTTCTTTTGGGGGAACACCTCACATTCAGAACACAACATTTTTATCAGTTTAATGTTTTTTAAAGAATAGGAATGAATCTTAACTAGAATAAAAAGCACCTACTACGCTGGAACAAGCTCTGCCTTAGGGAAATATGTTTCAAATAGTGACAACATATATGTTATATGAGGATTACATGGTTTCCTTACCAACAAAGCAATGCATTAGGGTGAGTAACATACAAGGGTAACATACAATGGAAGAAGATGGTTGCAGAGCATTAGAGTTTACCTGATACATCAGCCTTCTCAGTTCCTGATACTTGCAAATGTGAGTAACCCCAGGTCTAAGGTAAAGTCAGTGGAAGTGCCAGATTCAAACAGGAATGGGCACCACTCTGATGCTCCCTATTCCCTCCAAAATAGTGATTCTCAAAATCAGAGAGCACTGGACTCACCGGAAAGCCTGTTAAGGCAGACATTCCCAGACATGTCCCCAGATGCTGATTCTATAGCTCTGGGATGTGGCTCATAAATACGCATTTTTAAATAGGCTCCTGGGAAGAAATCAGACTTTAAGAACATTGCTCTAAGGGATGCTGAGAGCCAGACTGGGTCTGGTCTGCCCAAGACATGATGCTGGTCCTCAATTAGAACAATGGGCTTTAGTCATATTTCCTAGAGGGAGATTAAAGTGATTCTTTTAGTTAGGAAACTTATAAAGAGAAAAAACAAAAGGTGGCCATTTTGCTGTAGTAAGACCATGGTCAGGTGGTCCCTAGGGCTCTGGAAAATAATTAGCATTTTGAGGGAACCTGGTTCTCCCAGCACTGTGGTCAGGAGCAGCATGAGAGGAACACATCATGATCCTATTTTTACCCTTATGAGTACTTGGGTGATCTTGAAACACAGAAATTCAACTATTTAGACAAAACAAATTGTAAACAATAAATATTATCCAGGCCTAGGTTGTTTCTCTTAGCTGTCATTTTTTGCCTCTGTACTGGACAAGTCTCCTCATAAAACAGGATCTTAGGAGAAATGAGGAGATGTTGGTTAAAGGGTACAAATTTTCAGTTTTAAGATTAATCAGTTCTGGAGATCTAATGTCCAATATGATGACTATAGTTAATGATAATGTATTATATATCTGCAATTTGTTAAGAAAGTAGATCTTAAATATTTTCACCACACATAGAGAAAAAAACAAAGCTGTGGATGTTAGTTAGCCTGATTGTGGCAAATATTTTACAATGCACACGTATATCAAAACATCACCTTGTACTGTGTACTACACACACACACACACACACACACACACAGAGTTTTTGTCAATTATGTCTCAGTAAAATTGGGAAAAAGTGGGAACTCAAACACTTATCCCAACCCACTGCGATGGCCACGTTCTCACTCTGCTATCTTCCAGATCTGTTTCTTGTCCTTCCAGGCACTAGTCTTGTCTGTGCTCTTCTCAATTTGTTTCTGGGCTAGGACGTTTGCTCCTCTTGATGATAATTCTGATTATTCACTTTAGTTTATTTTCCTCTTGTCATCTCAAGTATCCAATCTTTTCAGCCCAATATTATTCTGAGAGATCCCAAGCTCATTTTCACTTGATTGATGTTGTTCTGCCCACCAAGGTGCCTTATCAGCTGGCCATGCTTATGTGCTGGTGATATTAACCATAATACCACTGATGAAGCACATGGCTACTAGTGACCAGGTACTGTCTCTCCCTTCCTTTTGCCTGTCCTACATTGGTCTTAGGTGCTTAGACATTCCATACTTGGCCCATTTCACTCTGTATTTTCATAGGACTAGCGAAGGAATGACAAGTGGGTCTCACAACACACCAATTCTAAGCCATTGTTAATGAATGCGGCAAGTGTGGTGTTAAAACAGCACCAGACTTTGGTGTGTCATAATCAATTAGTCATGCCTGCCTTGGGTGAAGATGTGTGTAGAGTCTTGCATTCTAAGAGGGGCCAGCTTTTGACAGGATACTTCCTTCCTTTCTACAGGGCTGATATATTAACTGCAAATGCCTCACAATATCTCTTTGCATTCTTTTACTCAAACTCCAATCTTTCAGAAAAGAAACTATTTCTAGTGCATTAGCATTTTCCATTCATATTTGCTATAAAAATATCTGCAGAATAGAAACTGCAAGAATTGTGTCTTTTCTCCAAAGAGAACATCATTTGCCAATGCCTTCGGCAGAATCCATTTTGTGCTTGTAGTTTGGGAACTGGACAAATCTTCCTAGCTTCAGGTGAGAAATAAGTGTAGCTTCTGGACTGAGTGGTATAGGAAAAACTGTCCCCCATTATTCAAAGGCTCTTCCTTCGGTGGCTGTTGCTTATCTTTTACCATCAATTATAGTTAATGGTCTTGGGATGAAACTTTGCCTCTGTCTTAGAGCTGAAATGTGCAAACCCAAGCCACGGGAGCTCGCATACAGAATTGCATTCCTATTCTACAAAGTCAGTGCGTTCCAAATCCCAGCATTCAGACTCATGTGTCATGTCTACAGAGTGTCATCTTCACAAAGGAACACTGACCCAACCTACCTTGTAGTGGAAGAGAAACAATCCACAGAACAGGCTATACAAATCCGCTGTAAGCAGAGAGAGGTTGACCGAGGTGGCGCTGGTTTTCTTTATGACAACTGGCATAAAGCTGTAGAGACCGAACATGCAGGCGCTGAAGCCAACGTAGAGCAGTCCTGGGGGAAAGTAAAGAGCAGCAGTGTCAGTGCTTCTTCCAGGGCATCTTCAACATCCCGACTGGCAGGACCAAGGGGAATCCTGCACACCACCTATGGCTCATCAAAGGCAGTTTTCTTCCTTCATGTTAATTTTGCGTGCCCCTATGAAAAGTACTTAAGGGTAAAAACTTTCATTCTGTATGTTTCAGGTCCTAAGTTTAACAAAAGTGACATTAGATCTACATAAAAAATTTGAGCATAAAGTAAGCAAACCCAATACAATAGCCCCCTCTAGTGTGGAGGACATGCCCTTCACTCCAAGAGGAAGATGGAAATGCCTCTTTGTTTTGGTAAGATAGATCTTGTGTATATATTCTGTCATAGTGATATCAGAAGGTTTTTGATTCTCCATTGGAAGTTTGAATTCTCTAAAAGTAGCCATTTTCCCCACACTTGGGTTTCACACTACTTATAATTCATTTTCCTTTTAACCAAGTTACTAAAAATGCAATAAATACTACATAACCTATGACTAATACATGAAAGACATATAATTAATTCAGTATATCTTAAAGAACTCTGTGATTAACAGACTATGAACAGATCCATCTTTAAGTCACTAAAAATAATCAAGTTTGGATAGAATATAGTCCACACAAACCAGAGTTTTTTTTTCCTTCATATTTAAAGGGCATCCTTGATTTGCATCATACCATGTCTGTGCTCAAAAATTCCTGAATTCTGCTCTTTCATCAGATTAACTAGCACACCCAGTGTGGGTTCTGACTTGAGGGTTCTATGCTTTAGATTCACTCATTTACTCAACCATTATTCACTGAGTACCTTCTATACCCTAGGTACTCTGCAATGGGCTAGAAATACAATGGAATACAAGGACCAGAAGTCCTGGAGCTACTATTTGAGATCTGCAGGAGGAGATGGTGATTAGGAAAGGTGGTTAGGTAAGGCTGCTGTGTGGAGGTGGCATTTACCTTGAATGCTAATGGACTAAAAGGAGATTGTAGAAAGCAGGGGAAGAATATTTTAGATCTTCACATGAAAAGAACCTGAGAAGGGACAGGGTATGAAGTCTTTGAGGAGCTTCCAGGGTCCAGAATGACTAAATGGGCGGTCACAAGAAATGAGGCAGGAAAATTAGGAAGGGATGTATTATACCAACCCTTGTGTCTTAGAAAGTAACTTATATCTTTTTCTAGTTGCAATAGGAAGCCACTGAGCAGTTTGTAGCAGGCATCTAAAGTAATCTGATCTTCATTTTTAGATTGTCTACTCTGTATAGAGACGATGAGCAAGAAGAAAGCCTGGAAGGAGACCACTGGAAAGTTTAGTATCCTGGCCCAGGCAAGAGAGGTTAGTCTCTTGCCTGGGCTTGCTAACAATGGCAGGGGAGAAGAAGAAAGGAGGCGAGATCTGTAAAGACTCAACAAACCCTGGAGATGGACTGAAGGTGGGTAGTGAAGAAGGGAAGGTCTCAAGGATGCTACCTATAGGTTCTAGCTAATTTAGAAACTTGGTGAATTGTGATAGTATTTACTGAGATAGAAAGAATGAAGAGAGACTAGGTTTTCAGGGGAAATAAAAGCTCCAGTTTGAATGTCAAGTTTTAGATGCTTATGTATAATCCACGAGGATTTATCTAATAGGGAGCTGCATAAGTCCCCGGAGAGCTCAGAGAAGAGGTGTGACTTTACAAGTACACTTGGTAAGCCAAGGAGAGTAGAAAAACTGGTATACAGCAGACTTTCATTCTACTAATCGGGCTAACTCAGAATGCTATTAGCTTAAACGTTCAGAACATACATTTTAAAGCTGTAGAAGTTAAATATAGGGAGGCACAGTGGAATAGATACACCATCACAGTGGTTTGTTTTGCTAGGTGAACTAGTGTTTTGGTGTATGAATGCCCTGTTTGTAAGCATAGTAACCAATCAAATGAGCACATTGCTAACAGGAGAGTTGGACTACAGTCCCATAACAGGAAGCCCATGAGACCAATCAAGTGGCCTTAACTGTCTAGACCTCAGATTCATTGATAAAAAGAAAGGTATATCTTTAATTAACTCTAAGGTTCATCCTGCTATGTGGTCTCATTATCCCATCTTCAAGGGAAAGCCAAATCAAAATTTGGATTCCTGAAAACAAACAAACAAACAAACAAAAACAGGGTTCAAAACACAACATCAAGTACTAAGCCCCAGTACATTTTCTTTTCCTTTTTTTTTTAAATTTTTTAATTTTTTTTTTGGTATTGGGGATTGAACTCAGGGGCACTCGACCACCGAGCCACATCCTCAGCCCTATTTTGTGTTTCATGTAGAGACAGGGTCTCACTGAGTTGCTTAGCACCTCGCCATTGCTGAGGCTGGCTTTGAACTTGTGATTCTCCTGTCTCAGCCTCCCTAAGTGCTGGGATTACAAGCGTGAGCCACCGCGCCCAGCTACATTTTCTTTCCTATGACATTTGACTTTCACTTTAGCTTGCATTCATTCATATATCCATTAACACAATATGGCAAATGGGACAAAAGGAATATTTAAGTTATTTATTAGACCTCTGGCTGTGATCCTAACATTTCCGCTCCCCAGGAGCACACTTTAGCTGTATCAAGTTGTACATTTGACTTGAGTTTACTGATTAGATAATCACAGCCAGTCTTTGTGTTCAGTAGAGTAAAACAAAGGAAATAAAAACATTGGTAACTATTATCTTCTTGCTTTTAATCATTCTGTATCTTGCAACTGGCCCACACTGTAGGAAAATTATAGTCCGTTAAAATTTTCTACAAGTCTAGAAAATATAAAACATTTATCATTCCATTTACCCTAAGGAAAAGAAATATTTTTTACTTCGATAGTGAGTTGTCCAAGGGATCTTAAGAGGTAGAACCGTGTTGTGGAAAGAGGAAGGAGAGAGACCCACTGATGGTGGGAAATGAAGACAGACTTAGATTCTGTTCTCTTATCCCAGCCAATGTGAGCTCTTCAGCAGGACACAGAGATCAGAGCTGGTTACAGCTCTTGGGCTACTCTTGGGTGACTTCCCAAGGAGTGCGAGGAAGGTGAGAGGATGCTGACCACCTTTGATGTCTCCCTGACTCTTTGGTCCAGGAGTTGCAGTGGGTGCTATGCCACGTCCCAGTTCTCCAGAAGGAAAGTGCAATGTCAAACCTAAAGCCCTCCTCGTGCCGTTGTCTCCACCACTTCCCTTTTGTCTATATTTTATGAGATGGGAGACGGCAGAATAGCATCCATCTTCTTTGCTGATATTCATTCAGTTGCTCATTTGACAAACACTAATTCATAGAACTAATTGGACATAACTTTCCTAGCCTTGTATTTGAATAGACAACCAGGGTAATTCCACATCATGTACAATCACAAGAGGATCCTAAATAGAATAAGTTATACTCTATGTACGTATAATTTGCCAAAATACATTCTACTGTCATGTATAACTAAAAAGAACAAGAACGAGAACAACAACAACAAAATACCTTCTCTGGCAGCCACGTGCCCATAACTGAGCTAAACAACAGAACTATGTAGTTGGTCAGTGTAAGCTAATGAGGACAAATGTGGCCTGGGTGTCACAATTTCAAATCCAACCCTACAAATCCTTCAGAAAGAGGAGGATGAATATTTGATGCCCCTCCGGGGCCGTTTGGGCCTCGTTTTCAATCAAGAATTAAATGGATGTCTTTGTAATGTGTTCCTTTTACATGGTCTTCATCATCTTGGACTACAGAGGACTGACATTTTAATGGCAATCTGAGAGTTTAGGATAAAACTATCTTTTGATGGCACATTTAACTAACAGAATTATAAGAGAGCCTCGGTGGACATGCACATGACATCCACATAATTAGAGGACAAATTCTTTTTGATCATTACTACTACAGTCAATATCAAATTAATTTATACTCACAGACCACTGTATGTGAAGTGCTACTAAGTACATGTAACATTTGAGCATCATGGCTTTGAGAGTCACAAAGGCAAATGCTTCTGTAAGCTGCAGCTGCTTTCCTTTCCTGGCTGCCCTCCCCTGTTCTCCCTACCCCCTCTTCTCTATTGATTTTCAGTTAATTATAACATACTATACATTCATTTGAGGAAAAATAAATGGCAGACCTTTAATGATATAAGGGCTGAGCAGCCCTTGAAATCACTAGAGATAACCCCTCAGGGATGTCATGTGCGCTTTCCTGGCTCACATGCGCCTTCAGAAGAAATGATGTCCCCAGCAAGGTGGTTTGAAGAATAGGGGCTGAGGTGGGTAAAGTGATACAAGGGACTTTATCTGCTTGTTCCCTTTCCTTGTCAAAGGAAGCTATCAGTTGTATCAAATCTATATAAGCTGGAGATAGCTCAAACAGCAAGCTTCAGTGTGGGGAAACATCTGTATATTTTACCTTCCATTTGTAGTCATTCTGCACACATTTCCCAAGCACCTCCTGGCTAAGCCAAACTGTATGTTCACTGCTGGGACCCTTGTGCCTCAGGATAGACACTGAGGATACCTGCTGAGGTTATTCAATTGTAGTCCCTTCAAGGGCTTGCTCTGTGATCGATCATTAGAGCATCACCTAGCATCTGAAATCCTTGTTCTCAATATTTTAGAGGAAAGTGATTTTAGAAACAGGTGGAATCTGAGATGCTGTGGATGACTATTAACTAGCTCAAAGCATGTCTGGCTATTTTGTAGGTCCATTTGGATACCAATTAACGATTTCTTATGTGCAAACTGCTCCTTTCTGAAAAGGTTTTTATGGGCATAGAATGCTTATTACATTGTTTCCTTTTATGCTTTTTTGTTCAGTTTTTTTTTACTTTTACTAAAGTGCCACTTGTTAATGATGACATCAGTTTTGTGCTTCCTGGCTAGAGCAAATTGCTGTCCTTTCTGTGCTACTACTGCCTCAGGGCATTTTCCTTTCTGGTTGGTCTTTAACCTAATAACACATTTCCTGTCTATCCACCATAATGGCACCTTGACAGTGATAATGTGCAGAAGCTCAAGTAGGGAACATGATGAATTACACAATCTGGTCTCTTACAGTGAACAGGAATCCCTGAAATGAAAAGGGATTTCATCGTATTTTTCCCCCAGCCATCCCAAATCCCTCTCTTGTTCATGCACTGCACCCAACCACATCACTCTTAAAATATACTTCTTAAGATTGCTAAAAACAGTATCTTAGGTGTGCAAACTCCTTACCTATTTGCCAATCCCAGGGCACCTTTAACAGCTCCTTGTGCTCCATGATAGCTCTGCAAATTCAGAGAAAGTAGATCTGATGAGCAAGATGATAATGTGCTCTATTTTCTCCCCTCTCTTGATTTGCCATCTTTATACAAATTAAAAAAACAACCAATTGAATTTCAAAAATAACTTTGAGCCATACAGAGGCAGCCTGTAGTCTTACCAAGTGTGGCCAGCAGTGGTGAAAGCCTTCTGGTGGCTATGGTAGAGTGCAAGCCTCCATTGTCCTCAAACAGTCTACCCAGACCCTTTGTTCCTTTCGCTCAGATGCTTTCTAAGAAGCAAAAGCCCAGATTCAGAAAATTTCTGTGCTTGTAGCTTTAATCAATTTTCTGATTGGGCATTTTCTAGAGTAGTAGTTCTCAAAGATAAAGGTATCTTAAAGTCATCTGGAGACTGTTAAAATAGTACTAGAGAGCTGGGCGCAGTGGCTCAAGCCTGTAATCCCAGCACTTAGGGAGGCTGAGACAGGAGAATCACGGGTTCAAAGCCAGCCTCAGCAACCGGGAGGTGCTAAGCAACTCAGTGAGACCCTGTCTCTACATAAAACACAAAATAGGGCTGGGGATGTGGCTCAGCAGTCGAGTACCACCGAGTTCAATCCCCAGTACCAAAAAAAAAAAAAAAAAAAATAGCACTAGAGATCTGCAGGTCCAGGTAGAGCTCAAGGAGATGCATTTTGGACAAGCTCTCCTGCAATGCCAGTGCTGCTGGTCTGAAGACACTTTGAGAACTACTCACTAGAAGAGAACCAGGAGGTGAGGTTGGCACCACTCCACCAGCATTGCTTTGGTGCCAGTGTGCCCTCAATGTATCCCATTGGCTAAACAAGCCCTTATTTGGCAAAAAGTGTCCTCAAAGGGCTCAGTCATCAATAATGGGCTATAGCTGAAGCAAATGAGCACTAAATCTCTGAATATATATTTTGGATTCAAGAATAACAACCCTCAACACGAACCATCCATCTACGAAACATTGGCTATGAATAGTTGAACTAGGAAATTGATTCTCCTCTCCCAAAGTTCAAGCACTGAATACAGGAACGTTACCATCACACTTTCAAACTAAGTCCTTCTCAGAGAGTCTTTCCAGTCTCTATGCTTTGTTGGCTGAGTTTTTCACCAGTATTCAGGACACCAAAATTTGGAGGCTGGCTAGAAAATTGCCTATATACAAAACATGTTTAAGGTGATGCCACATTATCTTTCATTAGTAATTTAAGATGTTGAGCAAACACAAACTATTTGCTATGCAGAAAGAAATTTGATGTGAGAATTAGTTATTTGTAGAAAAGGATTTGGTGAAATTAAGACTGGAAGTTATCTTTACTTCTTACATGAAACTAAAATATATGTTCTTTACTGATGAAAAATTATGCTTTGACACTTATTCTCACAATAAATTGAGGTACTACATGATTAAGTGATAATTTATATAACGAATCCCAGGATTATTATAGAACTTGTGCTTTTTGAAGCTTAATGAATATTGGGTTACACACACTTTCATGTTTTTAAGGAAGATGGAAATACTTAACTCTAAGAGATGAATTTGAAATATGATCCATAGGCAATAAAGTAGTAAGTTTATAAAAGGAAAATTTAAAGCCATAAGCTTCCTAGTGGTTATCACTAGTAAATAGAATGTCCCTTTGTGCAAGTACACTGAATTTTGAGATTTATGCTTAATTTTTCTGCTTCTCTGAATAATAACATGCTTTCTAGGTTGGGAGAATGGATGTATTTTTAATGCCTTCTTGAAAATTATCTTCTAGGTTTATTAAATGTTTTATAGTTTATAGAAATTTGTGTAGTTTGAAGGAAATTTACTAATAAATATACTGAATTTGCACATTTCATAAGTCCTCTGTGTGGGAAGTTAGTGACTGCTTTTCTGTCTTGATTTTTATACTTTTAAGGACAAAAACTTTAAGAATAAGTTTCATTTATTTACTCCTTGAATTTGTCATTTTTTACTCACAATTGAATTCCACTGAAAAATGCACCAAAGAGACCAATCATTCCCAGGAATTCCACTCGGCTCAAGGTTCGGATGATGTATTCTTCCCAGACGTTAGAGATACCATACAGTGTGGCTCCGCCTAAGACCAGAAGGTCCCCTACCAGCTTATTTTCCCCTAGGAACCAAAGAGAACAGATTGAGTCTCATTAGAAGTTTCTTAATAAGAATCTAGCTCCAGCAAATGGAACTTCCTTCACCCATTCTATTCTGAAATTTTTATATGAAGTCCTATGATTTCCAGTTGAGATGGAGTGAAGATATTTATCTGTATTCTCTCTCTCAGTGTGTTCTGATATAAAAAGGTTTCCTATCTGGATACAACCAGGAGTTTTCCCTAATCAACAAGGAGACTTGGTTCTTTCAAACTGATTCTCTCCATCAAGTTCAATGCCTGTGGTCCAGTTATGAGTCTGTGAATACATGCTGATGTGTGCATATGTTCTTTTTGTTTCAGAGTAGTGAATCTGGCTTAGAACAAATAGGATCAATTTCCACCCTCTGTTATACATGGTGTGAAGAAATGTAACAGAGCTGGCAGTATTACATTTTGACCATGGGCAAAATGTGCACATACTTAGATAATGAGATTAAGAGGATTTATGAACTGAAAATTTTTGAATCCCCTGAAGAAAGTAATGTATAATGCTCTATAATGTTAATATTTTGCTTTTTTTCATCAAAAATGATTTGTTTTAAACTCAATTTTGTTTTGTGTCCAATCTATTTATTTATTTATTTTTGGTACCAAGGATTGAACTCAGGGGTACTCAACCACTGAGCCACATCCCAGCCCTATTTTGTGTTTTATTTAGAGACAGGATCTCACTGAGTTTCTTAGTGCTTCGCCATTGCTGAGGCTGGCTTTGAACTCGCAATTCTCCTGTCTCAGCCTCCCAAAGTGCTGGGATTACAGGCGTGCACCACGGCGTCTGGCTTGTGTTCAACTTTTAACGAATGCTTTCCCAATATTTCCTGTAATTGGGTAAACTCTTTCCACTCCAGGAAGGGTGGAACTAGGGAACCGGGAGCTGAATCAGTGCTGGCAGAGCCTTACTGATGGGCTCTGTATTCACATGGCCTCTGGCTCTGTGCTGTAAGCGTCAGCAGGCCAGTTGCTCAGTAGATGTGGCACTCTGGGGCAGCGTGATGTGTGGGATGAGAAGGTGCTCACACCAGAATGATTCTCAGGAAGGGACTTACCTGGACTAGCCTTGGATTCTCAGATTAGTTAGAATAATCTAAAACTGTAGAACTGGGCTCTCAATTGGGAGCACAGGGCATATTCTAGGTAAAGGTTTCCTGTTAAAATAATCTAGCAGGGCTTGGAAAAAACTATGTATGGTCACTTTGGAGCACTGGATATCTCCTTTAAATGGTGCCACTTTTTCTGAGGCAACTTCCCCTTCCTGGCAGGTATTGGGGAGAAAAAGGAAGAGATTGAAGGCAGCAGTTTGTAGGAATCTATTCTCAAAGGAATGGAGCTGAGCATGAGATTGTGAGGGCTAGGAGCTTTCCCTGGGCCCCTGGGGAGCTAGCCATTACTATCCAGCAGATGAGCTGAGAACTTAATGAGGCCTTGGTGAGAAACCAGACCAGGTAGGAGGTCCCTGCAGGCATCTTCTGGGGATCTTAGGGTTGCTGTGGCAGAGTGTGAAATTTTATGTGTCAACTAAAATAATAATGACAAACTTTAATTTTAAGTAGTTCATTTGAGGAACAACCCATAAGATAAAATATACCTATAGCCTGAATTATAATGAACACAATTTAGTGTCTTTTCATTCAGGAGACTTTTCAGAATCTTGTGCTGACACAAAATCATCATTACGAATATCACTTATTATTATACTGGATAAGTATGAAAGGGCTACTTAATAGAATTCTTGGTCAATAAAATTAATTTTACATGACTGGATGAAGGAAAGCTAAATCATAATGAAATAGTTTAGTAGGAAGTAGGGGAGTATCAATCTATCTTTTAAAAACCCTAAGAAGATGCTACACTGTTTTGGTGAACAGTCACACCAAACTTTTCAGACTTCACATACAGCTGTGGCCTACTCTGTGAACTGACCTTTAATATAAGAAATGTACTCACCAGTACTTTGAGTCTCACTAATTCAGTGATAATTTTGGATAATAAGAATTCAATTTTGTGTAACTATAATTTCAGAAATGTTTTCTAAGTTACCAGTGACAAAAAGATGAATATTAGAATTTCACTGTTAATTATATTTATCAGTTTTTAAGTAATTCTGAAGTAGATCCATGTGCATATAGCATATGCTATAGTTTAAATCTTAAATGTCCTCCCAAGTTCCCTGTGTTGAAAACTGGATCTCCAGCTTGTGGTGCTTGCTATGGGGAGGGGGCAGTGGGTGTGGATACTTTAGGAAATGGGACTAGAGGAAGGCAGTAAGGTCATTGGAGGTGTGCCCTTAAAGGCGATGTTGAGCCCCAGCCCCATACTCTTCTCTCTTTGCTTGCTGGCCACCGTGAGATGAAGAGGCCCCTTCTACCATGTGCTCCTGCCATGATGTACTGTGCCACCACAGGCCCAAAGAAACAGGACAAATGGGTCAAAACCTCTGAAACTGAGTCCAAATAAACCTTCCTTTTTATTTTAAGTTGATTTGCCTGCAGTATTTGTTATATTGATGCAAAACTAACATGGCATATATGAAAATTTAGTTGATCAACCAGTACATCATTTTGTACAACCATATTATATAATGAAGTGCTTTATATAATAAAGAGACTATTATTTTGCATCTAAAAATTGTATCTAATTAACTGGAAATCACAGTGTACTACTCCATACTTTATGCAGTTAATGTAGTAGATCCTGACATGGTGGTACTAGTTCATGCAAAAGTTTCAGGGGTTAAAATTGTGCTCAGGAAAGCTATCATCTCTGTGTATATAAAGACATAACAGGTGATAACATTTTTGCACATTTTGAGTAAATGCTAACATTTGAAATGATGAAATGTTCATCTAACCCAAAACTTCCTTTCCTCCTTTGAATATCATACCACTGGTATCTAGGCACCTACTGTTTTCCACTCCATGCCTGTGACTTATTAACTTCCCACCTGTTTTCTTACAAATAGGGTTGAAGGGCACAGACTGTCACTTAGCTTTATATTCTGTGTGGTACTGAGAAAGAATCTTGGAAAATTATGGAAAATTATGTATTCCCAATAAATGTCCAAATGAACTGAGCTAAAAAAGTCTTAATCCGGATAGAGTTGGGTATAATCACACCTCTGTCACTTACTAACTGTATAACATTGGACTAACTATAGGGTCTTTCTAAACTTCAATTTCCCTACCTTAAAATGTGGTTATTGTGAGAATACATGTAAAATGCCTAGCATAGTATCTGACACTAAGTATTTATAAGTGGTAGCTAAAAAGTACATCAGTCATTCCCTTTGAATAATCATCTGTCTCTTTGTGTTGGGCATTTCTCATTTTGGATTACTCCTTAATTCTAATCAATCAAGTCATAATTGCTTTGCAAGAATTGGCTTTCCAATTATTAGCCTTTGCTTTTTTTTTTTTTTCCTGAGATAGGATATCATGGCGTTGCCCAGGCTATTTTCATAATCCTCTCTTTTCAGCCTCCTGAATAGTTGGGATTATCATCGTGTACTACTGCACTTAGCTTCCTTATTAGATTTTTGTTTAAGTACCAGAAACATCATGTTTGGAGGCATATTTGTGCACATACAGTGGTAGGAGAAGAGGGAAGGTTGTCAAGATCTAATGATGCATTATACTATCCTGGAGTACTGAAGATTATTAGTACAATCCATGTAAAGGTCCCCATCCCACTGAACACATCTGAGTCTCAAATTCTGGAACCATTTGTTTTGTTTTTCTGGAGCTCAATTTGAGTTCCAAAAGTCTGACATCTGAGGAATCTCCTCCACTCTGGGCAATTCTGGAAGTTGTTCACCCTAACTTATATTAAAACAACTGTACATTTCTGGCTAGATTTCACATCTGGGCCATATGATTTAATAACAGGTACTCTTACATAAGTTTCTTATCTTCTGTGAGACTTGATTTCTTCAGCTGAAAAAATGAGAATAAAAATTCTTTGTATGGTTAGGAAGATTAAATGGGATAATATGAGAAAGTACCTTGTACCAGTGGGCACTTAACCAAAATGTCACTTTTATTTGTGTTTAATTATCTGGCTCCTTGAAAATACTTTCTTTCCCTTGAAATATGTATAAAATTATGTCTAATAAAAATTGTTGTTATGGATAACTAACATATTTGATAAATGAACTAAATGCAATGAATGTGTTATGGTAGAGGATATTCTGAAGAGCAAGAAAATATGTTTTATAACAAGGAGTTACTTTAATTCAGTTTTATTTTAATCCTATTATTTTTTAACCTTCTCTTTTATATCCATAAGTTTTCCCAGGGAAGTAGAAGTCATGGAGATGTGTCTCTTGGGTGTTCCCAAGCCATTTTTTTTTTTGCACTACTACATATATAATATTCCCAGGAGCCATTTCTCTTGCATATCTCCCTCAACCCACATAGGTAACAGCAGAGATGATCTCTCAGAGGGGTCCTTTAATACTGACACAGAGCTAAGGTGGCAGAGAGAGGATATACATGTTAGGACCATCAATGTTTACTGACCCACTTGGAAAAGACACCTCCTTTCATGGGAGCTCAAAGGTGTGGAAACTTCCTCCAGTGGGTGCTCAGTTTCTGTGATGGGCATGGAAGGAGAACACAAGTATCATTTGTGTCTTCCCACTATTTATGCCACTCACAGGCTACAAGGCAGAGTCTCCCAGGCCACAGCCTATGTGCCTTCTCTGCACCTCTGTCTATAGCAGGCAGACTTGATGGTCAAGTTTCATCACCAGCATATCTCTGGTACATCATTCTAGGTCCTGACATTTATATTTTGTATTGGAGGACCTGATGCTATTTGAGAAACTTTCTTCAAAAAGGTTAAATGCAGTGAGGAATTCCTGGACAGTGAGTGAAGAGACATGCTGACAAAGCAGAATTAAAGCCATTACCTTAATGATAATGAGGTCTATCTAAGTAACTGAATGGGCCAAAATCAATGTGCTTGGGGACATAACTACCAAAATCCCAAAGTAAGGTGAAACATGGATTAAACAACATAAAAAGGGTCATACATTCTTTTATCCTGTCAGAAGCCCCTGATAAAGTGGTGATAATTTACATAGAGTTGAATGCATCATTAAAGTTCTAATGAGTGCCTGAAGTATTTTAGAAAAGCTTTGTGTCCTGGGCTAGTTAATACAATTGAACCAACTCTACTCTACTGGTACCAAAAAAACAGGGATGGGTATTTTTTATAATGATACACACCACTTTTAGGATGATATTGATCTCAAAATCAATATGAGTTTTTCCCTTCTTAAAAAATACTTTATATGATAGCTTAAATTGCTGCCAAATTTTATATTTTTATAGAAGCAAAGTATGTCCAAATGAGCCCTTTGATCCTATATCTGGGCTGGCCTTAAAATATCATCCCATGTACTTGGTCACTGTTTCAAAAGCACAGATGCTCTGTGATGATACAGTTCAATTTTGTTAACACTGGTGCTTCATATGTCACAAAGGCAGTACTGCTGTGGGCCTGAGTCACATGGGTAGATGAAATACCACTTGATGTTTTAGCCGTGTCTACATTAAAAAAGAAAAACTGACCACTTTGAAAAAGCCCTCAAGGACTTACTGTCTTTTTCTTAAATTGTACTACTTCTAACACTTCTTTTAAAACCAGAAGACACTTTTTACAGGATTAGCATATATAATCCATGTTAACATTCAAGGCTTAAATATTCAGATTTATCAGGACAAGTGGTTTCCTTGACTATGGAATGTAAATGATGGCTAGGATGAATGGCCAGCGTTGGTGGGAAGAATTTTTTTTAAGGGTACAGAATTCTGCTTAGACTGTATGTACACAGTACCCAGAAAGCTGAAAAAATGTATTTAAATTGGAACTTTAGAACTGGTCACATTGCATCAGACAAAAGTACCATCTCTTCAAAAGAGATTGTTCATATCAAGATCACTGATGACATGTAAAGACACAAATTTGGTCCTTTGACATGACATCTATTGATATGCTTGGAACCAGTGTTTCACAGAGGAGAACTGGAAAATGCTGGTGTGTGTACTTTCAGTCCTTCTGTTGAGGTGGAGATTCATAATGTGTAGGCTGAGATTCTGGGAGGCCAAGGGTATCCCTCTTTTGCACTGTTTTGTGTCTTTAGACCCCAGCAACATGGGAAAGGGGGAGGCCAAGGTCAGGAACCTTGGGGTTTAGTTCTTGCTGTCCCACCTCTATGACTTTGGTTGCTCTTATATGTCAAATATAAAGGAGCTGAACAAGGTCCTTTTTTGCTCTAAAGTTCTATGGGGCAACATCAACGACATCATTTTGGAGTCTTTATATGACCTAATCTGATAAAGTAAAATGCCCCAATTTTTAGTTTTTATTATCTAATTTTCTAGAAGAAATGGCAATTCCAAGAAAAGTGGGTACTTTATATCCCATTCCTGATGTTAACAGAGGCAGTCATTTTTTCATGTTTCCAAAATCCTTCTGTAGTACAGGATGTTGGTATACTTTAAAGAATTACAATGGTTTTTATAGTATCTTCTGGAAATCTCCTGCATCAAGGCTTGCCCAACAGATTCTCAGAAATCTGATGAGTTAATCATGAAGCTTTACCTATGAATCATGAAACTTTGCCCACAAGCTGTGATTGATACCAGCAGTCCCTCCCCCACAACAAATAAAAAACCATGTAGGAGGAGATGTTACTTAGCTCTTCCTTGTAAAGATACCCCACATTCCTCATCTAGCCTTTAAAGGTTAAATATCCACACTTAGGCCTACAAGCCAACTTTCATCTGGTAGTTTGAAAGCCCAGTCTTTCTCTGGCTTGGCAGAGGAAGGGCTGGGGTGTGGAGGAATGGAGAAGACCTTGTGGTTCCAGAGTGGACCATCTCATTAGAACACCTCTAACCAGCTGGTCTAGGCCAATAGCTTTGGCATCCCAAACTTCCTCCCAGTAGATGGTAACTCCACTTTAAGCACTGTCTGCAGGTTTCTGAATACACCTATAGGCATAATGCCCCCTTCATTTGCTCAGGAAACATTTATTAAGTACTTCCTGATGCCAATGTGTTAGGTGTGGGGAAAAACATGAATGGGACATGGACACTGGGAAGACCAGGTTCCTAAGATCCTTATTTCTCCCAAACCCAAATATTCCATTTCTTGCCTTCGTGTCACCTACAGAGATCACCAACCTGGTGACCATCCAAAGACTCACCTGATCCCTGATGCCTTCCCACAAGCACATCCGCTCCTACCATGCAGCCCATGCCCAGGATGCAGACAACAATGCCGATGAAATGCACAGCTTTGTACCGGATCAGCAGGAAAAACCAGGAGAGCAAAATCACCACTGGGATCACAAAACAGTCCAGGAGCTATTGGAGGGAGGAAGGTAAATAAAAGGAGGTTCAGGGGTGCTTTTCATGTCACTGAGAAAGCCATGTCACTAATTCTGCTCTGCAGGAAGTATTTCTCCTGAACTTGTGTTTTTATGAAGACCCAGGATTGATACAGTTAAAACAGAACTAAATGCAAGTTAACTTTAATTTTTCACTTCATTGTAAACATCTCAGGAGCCTTGAGGGAAAGGAGAAGGCAAATCAGTAAGGCAGGCTGGGGGTGAAGGTTCTCCTGCCCCTTCTGTGGTGGGGGCAGCATTGCCTCCCTCTTCTTCAGAGCTCTGGTGGGCCCCACTTAGGCATGCAGAGGATACATCCAGTCATTTTAGATGGTTCCGTTACTTTAGGAATAGATCTCAGAATGGAAGGTGAGAGTAGAGAAATCTTAGAAAGTTTATTTAATTTAGAATTTAGATAGAAATTGAACTTAATTTCTCCCAGACTATTGTCTCCCCGCTACCAGTAAGAGTTACTTAATCTGTCCTAGTCATTTCACTCCTAAAAGAAAAAAAAATGCTGTGCCAGGTACAGTAGTTCAGGCCTGCAATCTCAGAAACTCAGGAGGCTGAGGCAGGAAGATCGCAAGTTTAAGACCAGTCTTGGCAAACTAGTGAGACTCTGTCTCAAAAATAAAACAGGCTAGGGATGTAGCTCAGTGGTAGAGTACCCCGGGTTCAATATGCATCAGGGGGAGGAGAAGCGGGGGGAAGGACGGAGCTGTAAATATTAATACAAATATTAGTCTTAAAGCTTTATAAATAGGTTAAAATACGGTTGTTAAAGTGTGAACATAAAGTAGAAAAATAACTTTGATTTCATTTTTATGCACAAGAAATGAGATTCCATGTGACATGGAGTTGGTTCAGATTGCCTCAATCACAGAGAGATGTAACATGGTAAAATGGGAAGATCCCATGTCAAGAGCAAACTAGGAGAACTAGAGCCCTGACCTGTAGCTGTATGACCTTGGACGTCACACACTCAGATTCTCCAGTTTCCTGTTAGAATGAAGACAACAATTCCACCAACTTTCCCCAGTGGTCAGTGTGAAGCTCAGAGATGATATCTATCTAAGTATTCTGTATAGTACGAGGCCCTCAATGCCTGTCTATACCCTTCTTCTGAACATGTGCTCTGTGCTCCACAGAACTAACTCTCAATGTCACACCTGGAAAAACCTCTGGATACACTAAGCAAAGCAGGGTCTACAATAGAAAAACTGATGTCCTATAGAACTTCTGACTCCTTATGCCAAAGAAGAAACTTGTGATTGGTCCTGCTGCCCACTGCAGCTCCTTGCTAGAATCTTAAACAAGTGACCCCACCATACAGCGGCCAGCATGGGGTAGTGATCCCCCATATTTCTCCACTCTCCACCTACATCCTATTGATCTCCAAGTTCTGCCACTTCTACCTCTGAAAGGTCTGTCTTGTCTATTCCAGCCACGCTTTCCCACTTTTGCCAGCTACACTGAGCTAGCATCCTCTCCTACCTGCAACAAGCTCTTCCTTCCTGCCTCAGGACCCTCAATCATAAACTCCCCGCTTCTGTAATGTTCCATCTCAATTCTTGAATGTCCTGACTGCTTTTCCTTTAGGCCTGCATTTGTGTGTTGCCTCCTCAGGAAAGCCTCTTGAATCTGCAGGTGAGGTCAGGTCCTGTTTGATGCTTTCCTTGCACTGTGCTTCTCTTTCATGGTGCCAATTTGCAATAACATTATTAATATGGAGAAACTGGCATAATATCTGACCTCTCTACTCACCTGGAGGTTCTACAGCCTGGAGGACTGCTGGAGAACACTGCTAGGATCACGAGAAGCACCCAATAATAGTTGTTGATCAAATATACACAAAGATTTTTTTTAATGGTCAGAAACATCAAAATAGAATCTCCAAAATTCATTAAAGGTTTGGATGTTTGCAAAGTATCCCTGAACGTCAAAGTGGTTTCTTGGCAGTGTGAATAGCGCTCAGAATTCCCTCCATCCCCAAAGCTTTTTTTGTGACCTGCGTGGACCCTCATGCATCTCGAGGCACTGGTTTTCTCCTTTGCAAAATGAAACAATCACTCAGAATGGAAAGCTGTCCCCAGGGTTGCTGTGAGATGATGAAGTTAAAGTGAGGAAGCATCATGTGAATACTGAGCAGCACTGTGAGGCTGGGGCCTGGCCCAGAGGTTGTGGCTCTCCTGGAGGGACTCGGTGCAGGAGGTGGCAGCAGGTAGGACTGTACTGTAGCTCACAGTTGCTCACTGCACAGTTAATAAGCAATGTAAGTTAATGAGCCTACTTGACGTGGTAGTATGTGCTAAGGCAGGTTTTACAACTGGCCTCAGACGCCACTTAAGTATATTAGGAAATTTCAGTTTGCCAGCAAAAACTGTTCACTAGGCACAAAACAGTTGATTTGTTCTTAAAATTAAAAATGATTGAATCAAGTTGAAATATTTCGCTACATGCCTCACGACTGAGATTTCATTATCTGGCTGGAAGCCCTCTGTCAGTGGAGCTGAAGGTCTTCATTCCTGAATTATTGAGTGCAAACTAGGCCAGCTTCCAATCTTCAAAGAGGGCTGAAGTGAGCCTTTTTGTTTCCAGTGTCATTAGAAACCCCCAAGCACTTGATATGTCTTGGGGTCTATCTCTTATTGGTTTTAGTTTTAAAATTCTTATTTGTGTCAGGTGGTCCTGTGGGTGAGGGAAGGTTTTCAGAAACAGAAAAAAAAGCAAAGAATCAAGCCAGAGGTTCTGGGACATTTAGATGAGAGAAGGTTGGTGCTTGGTATACAGTGGTGCTCAAGAATTGGTGACTAAATGAATTCATGAATGGATAGACCTGTGGTGTGACTGTCCGAAGGGACATTAGAGATAACTGACATTGTTACTGGCATTTGAAGCAGGACAGTTCTTTATTTTGGAAGAACATCTCATGCTCTCTGTAGGGTATTTAGCATTGTTGGCCTCGTCTATTAAAACACTCCTACACATTTAGAAGTCCCCCCAAGGGCAGTATCGCCCCAGTTTAGAATCATTGAGATACCCTTCTTTAAAAGTGGGGGACTCACAGTTGCAAGAGGTGAAATAATGTGCCCAAGGTCCCCCATATTGTTGGCATCAGCAGTAGTTATGTGTAAGGACAATTTTGAATAGTATTTTATTGGAGGTCAATGACAGGAATATTTAATTGCTACAGCTGGAGGTCTCACCATGGCTTCTGTAACTACAGATAAGAAACTGTTTGGCAGCTGCTGTTTAGTAATTAGGCTATTATTTTTTAGTGATTTTTAGCCTCCAGACTTTCTCCTCGTGGTCTTATAGCATAAGACATACTGACAAAATAATTTTCCAATAGTTTTCTGGTGGCTTGACTTCTTAGCAAAAAGGGTAACTAGAGTAATAAAAAAGAGAAACATCTTAATAGCTGCCTACAACTGGGACTGTGAAAAAAGAAAGAGTAAAAAAACAACAAAAAAATCGACCTCTGCTTTTGTCCTTTGTTTAGAAAATTTAACTTTCTTTCCAGAATTTAGGGAGGCTGAGAAAGGAGAATTGCGAGTTCAAAGCCAACCTCAGCAATGGCGAGGTGCTAAGCAACTCAGTGAGACCCTGTCTCTACATAAAACACAAAATAGGGCTGGGGATGTGGCTCAGTGGTCGAGGGCCCCTGAGTTCAATCCCCAGTACCAAAAAAAAAAAAAAAAAAAAGAAAGAAAGAAAATTTAACTTTCTTTACGTCCATTTCTCTATTCAAAAAGAAAGGATAAAATGTCACAACAAAAGATAAACAAATAAATATTACTTTATAATCATCTGATAGCTCTGAAAAATCTCAGAGACCATTAAAAGCACTTCAGAAAAAAGAGTATTTATTGTGCTTAGGTTTACATAGTATATTCTTTCTCTAAGGATTTAAACCAATTTTACTCTCCTTATGTCATAAATCTTCAGCTCAGACAGGTCATGCCAGACAGGTCTATGATCCGATTATCTGATTTTATTGATAGAGACACTGAGGCACACAATACACAATGGCTGAGGCAAAACTCTAAAGCCCTGGTAATAGCACCAGGATTATTATTTGTAGTTTTACATAACATTTACAGAGATTGCATTAAGTTCAAACTTACAGTTTATAAAACAATTATGGTACCTTTTAATCTTCATAACAGCCCTTCAAGGGAACTATGACTGCATTGTCTTTTTTTAAAAATGAGAGTTCAGGAGTAAAGCCATTTAATGTTAGAATTGGGGCTTAAATACCAGTTTCTGGATGCTTAGAATAGAGTTCAAGTGCACCTTCTAGTAGTTACAGGTCCAAGTTAATGCTGTTTTTAGAACAACAAACAGAACATGAACTTGTGTGTGTGTGTGACTATGGCATCATCGACTCTCTTCAATATTTCTCCTTCGTTTCCACTTTAGCTTATTTCTGACCATCTTACCACTGTGTATTTCCCTGCAGTTTTGGTTGTGCCCTGTCCTATACACACACACACACCATCCTTCTCCTCCCCTCCTGCAAATGTCACTCAAGCTTCTCTCCTTTGGCCTGCTACTTCCATTTGGCAGTACTCCCTAGACCACCTCATATTCTCCTTCAGACACAGACATTTCTTTTTCAATTTCTATTTATTTGTTTCTATTTATTTATTATGAGGGCATTCTAATTATACCTAATAGTGGGATTTATTGTCCCCTTTTCCTCTACTCCTCTCCTCTTTCCCTGGTCCCAGTCCTGTACTCTACTGGTCTCCTTTCTATTTTTATGAGACTCCCTCTACATCTTTCTTTTCCTTTTTCTTCAGCTTCCAAGCCTTTGTATAGTTGGTGGGTATCCCCAGTTGTATCTTGGTTAGCAGAATATTTTCTAAGTCTTTGGTCCACAGGAAGACACATTCCAAGTATGAGATTCAGGCAGGGACACAGGCCCTGGAACAGCTGCATGAGGTGGAGGTGGAGGGTTAGCTCTCCTTAGCAATTCCACCAGAAGCATATGGTCTTTGCTGAGCAAATTCTGGGACCTCCTTGCCCCAGAGAGGTGAATGGGGAGGCCTAAAAGAAGGAGAGAGAGTAAGTCTGCTAATCCAGCAGTGTTCTTGCCTTATCCTTGAACAGATAAGGTGCCAGCTGCTCCTGCTGTATGGCTCCAAGAGGAAGTTTCCACTCTCTATAGGAGCCTCATTCTCTTCTCTATTTCCCTGGCTCTTTCCTGCTGAGTCCTCTCCAGGTCCTGCCTCAAGATGGCTCTATAGTGCCCTTGCCCAGCCAAGCCTATACCCAATGTTGGCCTGCCTGAGCACCTGTGGGCATACTGGCCCCACATCATCTCCACTTGCATGCAGTCTGTTACTCTAATGCTATGCACTTTGATTTAAATTTTTACAAAATTTGTTGAAAGAAAGTATGTCTTTCTCATCTGTCATGCAATATATGGCCCTTTTTGACTGGGTTCTATCACTCAGCATAGTGTTTTCATGGTTCATCCATATTGTAGCCCATTCCATTCCATTTCATTGCCAAACAATATTGAATATATCATATTTTACCTACCATTCACCTATTGATGGACATGTAGGTTGCTTTTACTTTTTGCATACTATGGATGACTTTGCAATGAATATTGGCACAGGAGCTTTTGTTGGGAAATATGGGTATCATTTCCTTGGTTTACCTCCGTTATTTAACATTTTGAGGAACTGCCACACTGTTTTCTAAAGTGGCTACACCATTTTACAATCACACAAGCTATGTAGGAGGGGTCTGATTTCTCTATATACTTGCACATTTTTTGCCCTTAGATTTTAGCTATCCTTGTGGATGTGAAGTAGTATTTCATTATTAATTCGCATTTGCCTAATGACTAGTAATATTGAAAATCTTCTAACATGCTAATTAGTCATTTTTATATCTTCTTTGAAAAACTGTCTATTCAAATCCTTTGCCTATTTTTAAATTGGAATTTTCTCAATATTTCTCAATTATTTTAAAACATTTCTCTATTTTTACATTCTTATTTGTTGTCAGTTCTTAATTATAAATTATGCTTCAATGAATACATTTATACATAAACATGTCTCTAAATATTTCCTCATGATAGATTCCTAGCCATGAAATTATAGGTTTACACTTAAAATTTCTTGAAGCATACCATCAAATGTTTTTCTAGCAAGTAAGTGGCCATTTATTTGACCAATCTCAATACTAAATATTCCAATTTTACTGTACTCCTATCAATTTGTGCATTACCTTTTTTTTTTACAAGTTGCCAGTTTATATCAAATCATATATGAAATTTTACTTTTTAAAATTTTTTGTGGTATTGGAGACTGAATTCACATATAGCTTCCTACATATTAGGGAATAACCCTACCACTGAGCTACATCCAAAGTCCTTTTTATTATTTTATTTTGAGACAGGTTCTCACTAAATTACCTGGGATGGCCTTGAACTTGTGATCCTCCTGCCTCATCCTCCCTAGTGCCTGGGATTACAGACATGTGTTACCATACCCTACTGAAATTTTGCTTTTTAAAAAGATTAGATATATGATCACTGATAAAGCAAACTATTTTTACCTATATATGTAATTAATATTTTCTTTGGGAAATATTTATTCATGCATGGTCTGGGTTCATTTCTTTCTATAAAGTAGTATTATTACTGACCCATAAAATTCTTCACATATTAAGGATATTTGATCTTTGTCATATTTGTTAAAAATATTTTTATAGGGTTGTGGATATAGCTCAGCTGGTAGAATGATTGTCTCACATGCACAAGGCCCTGGGTTTAATCCTCAGCACCACATAAAAATAATTTTATAACTTTTTAAACATTTTTGTTTATGATGCTTTTTAAAGGGCTTAAATATTTATTCCTAAGCTTATTTTCAGAAATTTCTTTTCTTTCTCCCAGAGCAGCTAAGTAGTTACATATATGTCCTTTTAGTGATTTATGTTTTTTTTAACATTTAAAATTTTTAATTTTTCTAGAATATTTTGTGCATGAAATTTAGGCTAATGTCCAACCTTATTTCTTATTATAGCAACTTTCTTACTTTGTTAAATAATGAGTCCTTTTCTTAATAGTCTGTTGTATTTTATCTGTGGTGTTTCTTATACATTCAGATCTGTTTTAGGGCCATGTTATATACCATACTATCAGCAGTTTCATGTTGCTTTAAATGCTATAGATTTATAAATGCATTTTAATGTTTTCTAAGGCAAACTGGTTTTTTTTGTTTGTTTTTTCAAAATTATATTAGCTATTCTTATCTGTTGTTTTTTTTCAGGTGACATTTACCATCATATTTTCCGGTCTTCTCCTCACATATAATCCAAAAAACATTTACAACATTCCTTCTCTCATTGACAAATGTTAAACAAAGGCTTTGGGGACAAATCTATGACTTTTTTCCAGATTCCTTTTTTTTTTCTTTCCCTTTTTTGGTACTGAGGATTGAATTGAAATTGAAGGGTGCTTAACCACTCAGCCTCATCGTCAGTCCTTATTTATATTTTATTTAGAGACAAGGTCTCACTAGCTTGCTTAGGGCTTCACTAAGTTGTTGAGGCTGGCCTTGAACTTGCAATTCTCCTGCGTCAGCTTCCTGAGCCAGTGGCATTATAGGAATGTGCCACCTGACTTTTTTTCCCAGATTATTACAGAAATTCAAGTGAAATTTTGAATTTCAGTATTTGCATTTATTATAGTTGTCAGAAAATATCAGATGGGTATAAATTATAATTCTGATGTCAGATAAAGATGACAGAGGGTTTATATTTATGTTAAAACAGAAAATGTAAGTAGTCACATAGCACTTAAATGTTATATTTTAGCCTATGGTTAACTTTTTTCTTTGAGTGCATTATGTAGAGTTTTATGAAATGATCCAAAATATAAACATTTTAATTTTGAAAAGAATAAGTTATTTTGCCTCATGAAAAAAACATCAGATAATCATAAAGTTAGTATATTGTCGTATTTTGTATTTTCTGACATACATGCTCTGTAACATGGATGACGTTGCAAGAAAATCTATATAACTAAAATGGGAGAATTGTTCTGCAAATTAAGAACAGGCATTTCAGGAAATCTCCACAGCATTATTATTTTGTACTTTGTCTTCAATTTATGGCCCTTAACTATCTTCAGATAAGCTAAATGCAAAGTTTTGTTTACATTCTAATAAAATATCTAGGGACTGTCTTTTGTGTCTAACATGCTGCACGTACTACTTTATTCTCTTATGTTTAGTGCTTGTGGTTCCATTCACTCACTTCTCTAGGATCTAACCAGCAGACAATAATACCTTGCTCCATTTGAAATTGCCATTTGTATAAGTCAAATTGGTTAAATATTGGCAGTTTCACATGTTCACCTAAGACCCAAGAAAGCAAATGGAGATTAAACACCAGCTATATTAATGTTCAACCTGGTTTGGAGAAGGCAGTATTGCTTCCTATCTTTAGCTGTAATTTTAACTTTACCTAAACTTGTAAGAAGATCTGCTGGGGGAAAGGTCATCGGGTCTTTCATCCTGTCTTAGGGATCATTCACAAGGGCCAGTCCTTAACAACTCATGAAGCCAGCAGAAATGAGGCACTCCGAAGATTGTTTTATTCTTCTTTTTTTTTGTTTTAAGGCATCAAAATCCCACCAAGATGAATGGATAAAGAAAATGCAGCATATATACACAATGCAGTTTTATTCATCCATGAGTAAAAATGAAATTATGTCATTTGCAGGAAAATGGATGGAACTTGAGAATATTATATTAAGCAAAATAAGTCAAACTCAGAAAGTCAAGGATTGTATGTTTTCTCTCCTATGTAGAAGCTAGAGACGAAAAAGAAAAAGAAATATGGGGAGGAGGAGCTCATGGAAATTGAAGGGAGATCGGTAGAATAGAGGGAAAGGATCAGCGGGAGGCAGGAGGGGAAGAAAAGGGGAAATATGGGGAATAATATTGGCTAAATCATATTGCTATATTCTGTGCATGTAAAAATATGTAACAATAAATCCCACCATTATGTACAACTATAATACACCAATAAAAAATATGGGGAAAAACCTCCATCAAGTGGTAAACTCCCTTATTGGGGATTGGATTAGATATTTTCCCTTCAGGGTGGAGTATGTACGTAATGGAGAGAGTTCCTCCCATTCCTTCAGCTTGGGGAAGGAAATGGAAATCTTTCCTGATCTGGTGGTATCCTGAAAGTACAGGAACTTCCCCGCATTCCCTCTACACCATAATTGGTTTAGGTGACATACATACATGTTCATGTAAAATTTCATTTCTTGATCAAGATTCTACATATCACAATATTAGACATAAAAATATCTGGAAGAAAGTCAGAATTTATAGGAATAAAATGTTAATATTAGTTATCTTTGAATGGAATAACTGATTCTTCACAAGCACTAGTCCCCAATTTTCTATGGTTTCCAAATTTCCTCTCTTGAGCGTATACCATTTTCAAAAACAACATATCACAAGAGAGTAAAAATCTACCAGTCAGATCAGTCTTTCTTTAGGGAAGCAGATGGTTGATACATTTTTTTTTTAAAAACCCCAAAACCCAACTGCTCCCATTTTTGTAGAGCATAATAAGGTGACCTCTTCCCTCTGTCAAATGCTCTGCCCAAAGGGAACTTCTTCACCAGCCTTCAGCACCTCATTATCGCTCCCCTCCAGCTATTCATGGGGCCAAAGCTCCCTTACACAGCCCAGCTGTCAGAGGCTGCACCTGAGGCGACTAGTAGGTGATTCCAGGAAAGAGCATTCCCCTCCTCTTCCCTTCTCTGCTTTAAATTGGCAATTCTCCCTGGTTTCTAACAGTGACATATATTTAAATGTATCTCCAGTGAGTATAATAGAAGCATTAATAGGGAAGGATCTTCATAGAGGCAAATTTCAATTTTTAACACACATACACACACACACACACACACACACACACACACTCTCTCTCTCTCTCTCTCTCTCTCTCTCCAAAAGTCCTCTTAAAGCTGACAGTCCAGCTGAACAGAGTAGACTACAGTTTGGGAAATGCACATTCACACGCTATCAACAACCATTTTCATCCCATGGCCTGCATATGCAGCCCTCCTGCAGCCATTTGAAAATCCAGTCAGGAGTATGGTACCAGAGGATTATAGCTTTCATTTTTCCTGGAGACAGCCACTGCTCTCGCCCCTAACACTCTTCTCACCAGTTTTTTATGCATACCCTCCTCCCTTGACGCCCATACCTTAGGCCTTGATGTTTGTGTTACTTTTTTAGGGTGTTCCTGCTAGATGAAGATCCGAGTGGATACAACACATCACTATACTCACATGACAGTCATTTGCCAGAAAATGTCCTATTTGCAGATTTTCACCAAACTACTTTTCTTTTTTTCTACTAAGGAGAATTTCAATGTGTAGATTTTGTCACCTTGTGCCTGCCATCAAAACTTCCTAGTTGCTCAAGCATGTTCACTTTTCCATTTTGGGTACAATGAGAGAGAGAGGGAGAGGGAGAAAGATAGGAAAACTGCCATGCACTGAAAATCTGGGACAAATACCCAGAAATCTAGGTGATCAAAAGATACAGATAATTAGACACAAGCTCTCTTATCTCTGTTGTGGGGAAATCTGCCTCAGGTGAGAGCAGAGTTTTCCCAGAGGATGAATTCCTCCTGGGTGAGCATCATTGTGCATCATCTGAGCTTTAATCACCTTAAGAAGCTCTGATTGCCAGCAAACTGGACTCCAGAAGGAGAAAGCCAAGGAATCAACATTTACTGAGGGTCTACTATACGCCAGGTGCAATGATAGGTTCTAATTTTCCTCATTTTTACAAAGGAAGCAGCAGAGTTCTAAAGAAGGTAGATAACTTTCTTGAAGTCACATGTAATATTTGTGAAGAGTCAAGGATCCTGATCCATGGATTCCCTACACAAAACCAGCTTAAGTAATACATGCACAGGTAGCATAGAAACTATACAGGGTGCAGTTCTAATGAAGGCTGAGCTCTATACATTTAAAGGGAGCAAACTCTGATGCTATTGGAAAACAGTCACTGGTTGGGAGTATTCCTCTGCATTTTTCATATTAAAGAAAGTATAGGTTAGAAGACAATGTGTATGAGAATTAGAATCATTTGTTTTTAGTGCCGAGTCTCTGATACTGTGTGGCTATCTCGAGTGTTTTGCAGAAGTGGTTGCCTTACATCAGCCAAACTCTAACTTGTATTTTTTTTTAATTTATAGACTTCATGAGCATAAGAACATTAATGGTAACATTAAAGCAAGTACACATTTCAAAGCACATATTGAAGGAAATGAAAGTTTTCTGATAAAATATTAATTCGACATTAATTTTGCATTACTTTTGATTCCTCCCAGCATTAAACCAGCAGGGAGAAGCGATTTCAAAAGCTAGAGGAAAACATTTTGTACTTTTTGGGATCTGTTTCTAGGCCTAACTTACTATTTTGTGTTTGTTTAAAAAGGAGGCAAAAATTAGATTTTTATGAACTTATATTAGTCATTTACTTGTACCTTCATCGATGTTTGAATGCCTACTGTGTGCTCAGTGTTGCTAGTGGTGCAGGGGATACCAGAGTGAACAAAATACTGTAAGCTCAGGACCTGATGGACAGTTGCCAACACACACACACTTCTTCCTTGCAGTTCATGCTCAGTTTCTTTTCCTAAGAACTTGTCTGGCACCGAAGTTCATCCTGTCCTCTGTGTTTGGGAATCTTCCCTTCCTTCTTCCACTGGGACTCCAGTCCAGCTGCTACCCTATGCCCCTCCTGGATCTTCACCCCTTTTTGCTGGCAGCTTTCCTTCACCATATTAGCACATGCTGAACTTACTCTTAATGTCCAATTGTGCTGGAGCTATTTGTCTTTCCTTCTTCACATACTGTAAAGAATTAATCCACAGTCACTGTCTCTGGTATCTTGGTCTCACCTATTCTGCAGCTGTCTCTAAAGTGATAGTGCTCTTATCCATGTTGACCGATGCTGAATGTATGGCCAGCTTTCACTTCTTACCTTACAGAATCTATGCAGTGAATTCTCTCCTCCCTTGATTCATCTGGTCTCCCCGCCCCCCTCCAACCTCTGGCCTTTTCTTCTATCTTTTTAAGGACTCATCTAGCTTATTTTTGTTCCTCAAAGTTGGTGCATCTGAGGGTTCAGTCCTTGGCTCTCTTATTATCACATTCTATATATGTAGTTATTGTTTCCTTTCCTGCCAAACTTTTTGGAAAAAAAGTTACATTCAGCCACTGTCTCCATCTCTCCAACATCCACTCAACACTTCAACTCAGTGCAATCTGGTTTCTGTTCCCTACACACCAGTAAAATTGCTCAAAAATACATTCCCTGCTTTTAATGCAACAGACACATTTGAATCCCCCCACCTTGGTGCAGAATCTGACATTCCTTCCTTCCTCTGGTTCTTCTAATTGCCACGCAGATCTGCTATGAATGTACCAGAAATGCCTTTAGCCCAGCATGACTCAAACATAAACCAGACTGTTCCTCTCCTGTGATTCCTCCCTAGGTGAATGGGACCTCTGGTGATTTAGTTGCTCAGGTACGAACCTTGTGACTGACCTCAACAGGTCACTCCTACCCTCTGGAAGCACCTTCTTGACTTTGGTTCCAGGACATACCACATTCTTTCAGTTTTCTTATCATGCCAGCCTCTTCTCAGTCTACTTTTGCCTGAACTCTGAATGTTGCCTAGGGCTCAGTTTTGAGTTCTCCTCTCTTTTCTACTTATACTCACTCCATTGGGGTCTTATTAGACCGTGACCTTCAGCACCTTCCACATGAAAATGACAGCCAGGTTCATAGTTACAGTTCTCACCTCTTTGCTGAGCTCCATTGACATGTAGCTAGCCATCTAACCAAGCTCTGTCAGAAGCTCAAAATACATGACTGAGGCAGAATGCTTGGCTTTTCTGCTTCACATCTCTTCCCAGTTTTCTTTGCTTCATGAGATGGCACCACCATTCACCCAGTGGCTCAGGCCAATAATTAGGAAATCACTCTGACCCTTCTTTTTCTTTCAGCTTCCTCCATTCATTCATACAGATGCTCAGAAAATCCTGTTGTTTTGTCTTGTGAATATTTCCATCCGCTTCTAGTCAGCTGCACACTTAGCATCCAGCTTTAAGCTACCATCAATTTTCAGTCAGTGGCCTCCTGTCTAACCATGTCCACTCTTACTCCATCAGTTCTTCCCGAGCAGCAGCATGGCTCTAAAAACACAAACTAGGTCACACCAATCTCCTACTCTACACATTCAGATCATTTCCTTAAGAACAAATCCAAACTTCTTTCCTTGACTTACAGAGACTTATAAAGTCTGTCTCCTAACTCTTAATTTCTTATTACTAGTAACTTCATTCTCTTTCCATTTCTTAAATGCGCCATGTTTAAGGTCTGCACTTTTCGACTATTCTCTTTGCTAAAACACTTTTCCCCATATCTTTACATAGTTTAGTCACTTGCATTTTTGTGGGAGAGATACAAAATAAAAACTAAGGATTCCGTGGAATGGTAGCTTCATGTGGGTGAAGTCTTCTCCTTGCTCTACGTCTAGTGTGTGTGTGTGTGTATATATATATAAACATTTGCTGAGTGCATGAATAAATAAATAAGAGTTTGATTCTTCTTCACTCACATATCAAATAAGTAGTCTTTCTTAGCCACTTAAATGTCTTTAGAATATCTTCACTCATCCTGTCTGCTCCTTTGAGATCAGACCATGCAAGTGAACTTTCTGAATTGCAAATCCCATCACGGTATTCCTACAGCAGAAACCTTCAGTACTAAGTCCAAACTCTCTTGAAGTGGATTATAAATTACTTTGTGGTCTGTCTCTGGCTACTCTTCATCCTCTTCTTTGAGCTTTTCCTCCTTGAAATTCCATACTGTCAGTTATATGAGAGACCAAGGCTTAGAGATTGGTTGTACACTATACCTAGAGTCGACAGTACTCTATTGTGCCCTTAAAATTTTAAGAGGGTAGAACTCATGTTAGATGTTCTAACCACAATTTTAAAAAATGAGTAAAAAACTAAAAACAAAAACAAACAAAAAACCCCAAATACAACACATTATGAAACACTTTTAGTTCTTTAACATGACTTTTTTTTTTTAAACTTACTTCTTTGCACATGCTTTTTTCCCTGTCTGGAGTTCTGTCCTTCTCCTTTGCCATGGCCCACTCAGTCTTATCTTTCAGAGTTCAGTTTAGAAAATGCTTCCCCCAGGCTTCCTAAGTTCAGATAATGTGCTCCCAAAGAGGGTCTCATAGTTCCCTGGAATTTGTGCTTATCATAATAAAACATGATTACCTTCCATAAAGACAGGATTTTTTCTCTCTCATACTCAGTTTTATCTTCTGCAGTTAGGATGATGCTTGGCACACAGTATGTAAGTATTTTATTAATTCATTTAAAAATATTTATCTTTCTATGTGACAGGAACTGTCCTAGGAAACACAGAATCCAGGTAATAATAATAAAAAAAAATCCCCTGCCCTTATGAAGTTTCTAATCATAGGAAAAGACAGACAATTAAATAAAATACATAGTTTGTCAATGGTGATAAAGACTACGTAGAAAAAGAAAACAGGGGAGGGGTAGGGAGTGAGAAGATAAAGATTTTAAATAGGGTGGTTAGAGAAAGTGAAACTGCATAAACCTGCAATTCCTAGTTTCTGTCATTATTCTCTGGCCCAGATGGTGGCAGTCCCTAATCTACTTACAGAACTTCTATCTAATGGCCCCAGAAGATGCCCAGTCATGCTCTGTCTTCCTGTTTGAGAGCTCTTGAATTAGAAATGACCCCAACTCAGAAGTTATAAACAAGAAAGGAAGAAGAGGTATTTAAAAAAAACTTTTCTGCCATTTTCTCAGATGTGGGTGTTTCTGTGAATTATCATTGTCTTCATCTTTAAAAGTCTCAGCAGCTTTAAGACTGTCTTAAAGAAGCTCCCAGGTTTTTACTGATTTATGAACAAGCACATCTCCTTACATGCATTGCCAAGGGAGACAGGATATAAACATTTCTTTTTAACTTTTTTTAAGCACAAGAACTCTCTCCTAGTTTAACCATTTATTACAGTGGAATGCTGTGTAGTGATAAACTCAAAATGAGCACTTCTGTCAATGCTTAGAAGTGTTTTGATGTGCATCTGTGCATGGCAAACAGCACCAAGTGGTCCTCCAAGGAAGCCATCTAGGCAGCACTGGGGAACTGACATCTTTGTAACCACAGAGAGGGAAGAGCTCCAGGGCAGGATCCTTTTATCAAACAAGGAAACATAAGCACAGATGGGCAAGGGAAACCTGCCTTTGTACTCAGGTTTTGGGATGCAAAGCCCTCAAAAGATCAGTGCCTTTAAGCCTGCCTGAGGTTGGCATCTTTTTCCATTCAGGCTGCCAACTTACAATAGACTGTAGTTTATAAAGAACAGCAATATCTTTCTCACAGCTCTACATACTGAAAATCTAAGGTCAATTCAGTATCTGGTGAGGGAGGACTCACTTCCTGGTTCATAGATGACTGTTATTTTTGCTATGTCCCTGCATGATGGAAAGGGCAAAAAAGGGTCAATGGCATATCTTTTAAACGGAAGATATGAGCAAGAATTTCTGTTCCTAAGAGTTTGACCCTCATGACCTAACTTCCTCCCACAGCACTCCAAATATCAACATATGGTAGGGTAAGGATTTCAATACATAAATGAGGATTCCTAAACTTCAGTCAACAGTAGGTAGGGAGGAATTAAATATCTCTAAATACTAGTTTTCTATTGCTGCTGTAATAAATGACCACAAATTTCATGACTTAAAATAGTGCAAATTTATCTTGTAGTTGTGAATGTCAGACATCCTAAAACCAAAGTGTTGTTAGGGCTGTGATCCAATGGCAGGTTACAGGAGAGATTCCCTTCCTGGCCTTTGTTAGCATCTAGAGGTTGCTTATATTTCTTCGCTTTCTCCATTTTCAAAGCAAGCAGTATCCCCCGTACCCCGCGACCTGCTTCCTTCATTACATTTCTTACTGATTCTTGTCTCTCTTCCAAGGACCTTTGTGATTTACACTGGGGTCACAGAGATAATTTAGGATAATCTCACTATCTCAGAATCATTAATTTAATCACATCTGCAAAAGCTCTTTTGCCATTGAAAGTAACACATTTGCCTATTATAGGGATTAGAACCTTGACATCTTTAGAGGGACATTATTCTGCCTACTACTCCAGCTATGTTCATGCATAAAGAAAGGTATGTCTTGAAAATAATGGAAGTTTTTTAAAGGGAAGTAGAAAATTGCCACTTATTGAGCAGGATGTGCAGGTGTTTACATATCTAATCTTCGGTAATGTACTGGAATTCATTCATCTGAACATGGTTGTCATTCAAGATAGTCACTCTGGAAGGTCATGGTTGTATTTTAATGAAGCTCTCATCACTCAAAACCATTTTGACTCTTTGAAATTGCCTTCCAAGCACTCATTAATGCAAGCAATTGCTCATTCTTTGAGGTTAGGTTTTATTATTTGGAAAGAGCCAAAATGCTGGATTAAGCTACATAATACTTTCTGGATCAAAAAAAAAAAAAAAAGGATACATCATAAAGAAACCTACATGACTTAAAATTGTCCCTGAAGGAGATTTCAAAAGAGAAACTCTAAAACATTAGAATAAGGGTATAATATTAGAAGATAAGCACTTTGAAGGACAATATGGATTAATGTATATGTTTTGCTAAACAAAACATGTTTATTAAACCACTTTGTTTCTGTCTTATATAATAAAATATTGTTATTATTTCAAGGACATTTTTGGTTAAAAAGTAAAGATAGCTTACATAGAAAGATTTTTCTAATAAAATCGTTTTGAAATTGCTTATTTCTTAATTCTCATGTTGTATTACCTAATTATAGAATCCATTCATTACAAACTAGCTCTTTTCAAGCCTATTATCTTTTCATCTTGTATCCTCTAATTAAATCCTTTATAGGATATTGTATTGTTTTTTAAAATGAGCCCAAACTAGATTGCTGGCTTTAAAATCCTCAAACCTTATATTTAACACAAAAAAAATCTTTGATTTTTCTCCTTCATCTAATTAATAATATTTAATGTTTCAAAAACCAAGGAGCAACCTGCAGAAAACTCTGAGAAATTATCAATTATTTTATAGAATTTTTCTTGGGGAAAGGCAGGGAGGGTGACTTGGAATAAAAACGTGACTCTAAATTTCTATGAAAAAATTTATTATTTATGAAAATCACTTCAATGACAACATGTTCATCCAATGAGTACACATTAATGGACAATATCTCAAAATGTGGCTAACTGGAAAACTGAGTTTCTTATTAACATTAGGTTTTTTTAAATCAAAGTTACTAATTCACAAGTTTCCAAGATAAAGAAAAACTTGAGTGCAAAAATTTTCTTTATTTTGCCATTAGAAAACTTTCAGATTATGAACACCTCTCTCACACACACATACACATACATATATTCCTAAAAGTGCTCACTAAATCTACTTGTACTCCCTTAAATTAATGAAAAATTGATTAAAACTCTTCATTTTATACATTTGTCCACCCACAATTTCCCCAATTGTGTTCTGTATAAGGTATCCCTGTTGGAGGTTTAATATTGTCAATAGCGACAGATGAATCTCTGTAAAGAGGCTTGGGGAAACTGAGGCTGGGCTTCCTGTGCCTTCCTGTTTTTGTTTTCCTTATCTACTCTTATCCATTAATCATGCCAGGGAAGGCAATTTTACCTCGTTCTGAGAATTTATATATGAAACTTTGTGATTGTTGCACTTTCCAGAAACTTGGTATATGGAAATACAGAAATGAGTCATTATTCATAGTACAAAATAATTTTTCTATTTTCAAGAAATACTCTGGTATATTTCCTAATGTGTTAAAAAGACAAATCAGGGCTGGGGAAATAGCTCAGTTGGTAGAGTGCTTGCCTTGCATACAAAAGGCCCTGGGTTCAATTTCCAGCACCAGAAAGAAAAAAAAAAAGAGAAATCATTTACAAAAATGTACTTAAAAATATTCTTTCAGGAGCATGTTTGTTGCAGTCAGGGAAGTACATCTGTACCACAGGAGAAAATTTTCCTGCATTCATATGTCAAACAATAGCATTTCAGAGCTGTAAGGTGTTTTTAGCCCCTGGTACTATGAAAACATGATTCTAAATAGGATATTGCCACATTCGCTGGTACAATTCCCCATAATATTTTTATTCTAAAATAGAGTGAGTTGGAAGAATTTTGTTCATACCTAGGAGCAATGTCATTAATCTTTACAAGATTTCACCTCTATTGACCAGCAAATGGTCTCACCTGAGCTAACAAGGTAATCAATCAGTGCCAAAGCTAATTGGAATGTAGGTTTCCTAGCTTTCACCTTTGTCTCAAGCAAGTTCTTTCACCAGGATCACTTTGAATGCAACTATGAAATTCATCGCTCCTCTTAAATTTTCAGTCCAAGAGTGTATGAGAGGATGGAATGCTTAGGCAAAATGTACTTATTTTTTTTCTTAAATTAAATGGATGGAAAAAATGCACGAAGTAGAAAATGTCTAAGTAAAAGGAGCTGGTGTTTATTGAGTACCTACTATGTACTAGAGGCATTGCCAAGTTCTGATGTCCTAGTGTGGCCAATTGATTGTCATGAATATCCAACAAGCCTGGG
>CM053406.1:39378706-39441174 GCA_028644305.1 Xerus rutilus
CTAGTGTTTTGTGGCCCAATGGCTGGGCTTTACAAATTCATCACTTCCTTCATTAATTTATTTATTGAAATATTTGATACATTTTAATGTGTCATATACATGATGCTGTGAAGAAAATAAAAATTAATTGTTTTTTCATTTATTCAAACACCAGGAGTTCATTTAGTGCATATTGTATCTCAGGTTCACTGGTCTCATATCCAAAGAACTTCAAAGAGGAGAGGAAATATGTAAACCATCTACTATCATATGCAGTAGAAAGTGATAGTTACCATAAGGAAAGTGAAGATGGAGAGATGAATAAAGAATCTAGACAGAATCAAATGTTTTCCTGTCTTGCAAGTATAGATGCAGAGTGAGGTGGAAGAGAGAAAACTATTCCCCCTCCAGTCGCTTCCCATGGCTTTACTGATGGCACCTGGGAACTAGTCCAGGAGGTAAAATATGGAATGAGAGTTCTATAGAACATTTAAAGACAGATATAGGAACAGGCATAGTGATGGAACTACAGAGAGACTGAAGAGAGTTTAGTGTGTTCCTCTGAAGGTGGGCAGGGAGTTATATACCATAATAGCACAAAGATCTGATAGAAAACATGCAGTACCCAATCAAATATTTAGATTTGAGTTGACATGTTTAACTTATTTTCACAAACTTGGGAATAGGATCTCTGGACTGAAGAAATCTGAAAGTAATTCAGATAATCATATTCCCTTTGTGGGTAAGAATTTTGCCTAGTTTAAAAGCTTTACCTTTAAATGTACTTTGAAAATATCTCTTGAATAGTCATTAAAATTCATAGTCCTTCATCAGGGATAAGTAAAACCAGCAAAAATAAAGAAAAAAAATAGTCTAAAAAGTGGAGCTCATAATCATAAACTCAAGCCTGTGGGTCCTGTGTCTAATATATAGACAGGCTTTCTCTTTGGACTCTTCCATGCAGGTGGAAATTCAAATTGCCTACGGATGAAAAATCAGTTCGGTGACTTTCATGAGTCATAACACTTTCACAGTGGGCCCACCATTATGTGCATTACAAGGTAGGAAGTATATTTTTCTTGTGTCTACATGGAATTTCATGCATACTTTCATCATCATACTAACTATATTGTATTCCATGAATGTAGCCATCTGTCATCCCATGGCAGAATTTAGTAGTTTGTTCCTTCCATCTAGCAGGGGCACTTGTTAATCAGTAATGAGATATTATATTTCAATATTCATATGGTTTCAACTTTAGATTCCAGAGACACACAAGAAGATACATGCTCCCTGGCCTTTCTCTGCAGTCAATATAACTTAATTCTTAGCCCACTAAAATTTCATAAAGAACAGACCCAGAAAGGCCTGAGCATCATGGGAAGCAGAAAGACAAACTGGGGCATGTATGTTTTCCATGTCATGTAGAATCAGTCTCCAAAATGGATGTCACATTGCACACGAGGGAGGCTGGAATTTGTTCTGTGTTAACTTCTACTTATACACTCAAGTCAGGGAAGTGGGGCAGAAAGAAAAAAAAAACAGGGCTGAAAGGACTATTCACTTGTTCTCTGCTGCTGATGGAAATTGCTTAAAGAATGTGAAAAGCTCTGACATGCACACAATGCAGGAGAAAATTTGGTGCCACAGGTATAGACCCCTTAGCACAGTTAGCAAGTGTACTAGAAATTGGTTCAGTGTGAGTTAATTTTAGTTATCAAACTATCATATTTGAAGAGACCTGTTTTCTTCTTTTTTTGTAGCAGCAGTATTTCAATCTGTTTATATTTTAGTACTATATGGCTGAAAAAAGATGAACAATCTTTGGGTAAGAAGCCATAAAGCTGGCATTTTTACCAAAATGGTTCACATAGCAGTTATAAAAATAGCACAGCAGTTAAAGTATATCCAAATGTCATTGTTAATCTGTCTCAAAGTTACAGCCAGAACCAATTCATTCTCTACAGTTAAGAGTTAAAAATCCACAAATGTGTCTTTAAAATAAAATCCTTATAAATTCAACATGATGGTGTTACTTTCTCTCTTTATATTTTCTAATAAAGAAAACAGTTGGGTTTCTTCGATGTCTGTTTCATCACATTTTTCCCACATAGAAATGATCTTTTTTACCACTTTTAACTTTCTTTAGCTTCTGGTTATAAAGGCAAAGTTGAATTTTTTTCTCAAAAAGATGTTCAAAGTTATTGGGCATTAGAAAAATGCAAATTAAAACTGCAATGAAACGTTATTCATACTATTTAGAATTGATACAATCTAAAATAATAATACCAAGTGCTTTTGAGGATGGAGAATACTAGATTCCTCATATACTGCTGACAAGAATGAGCAGTCACAATGGAAATTACTTTGACAATTTCTAAAACAAAATATGCACTTACCATATGACCCAGCAAACATACTTTTGAACATTTATCTCAGAGAATTGAATACTTTTGTTAACACAAAACCTACACACAAATGTTCATTGCAACTTTATTTGTAAAAGCCTAAAGGAGGTTTATTTTTAATGTTTAATTTGTTTCTGTTTCTCATTTGCTTAGCTACTCTTCAAATGAGGTTTGCTCATTTGTGACTCTGGGGTTTGTTTTTGAGTTCTTCTATAGGTAGTAATTCTTTAAGTATTTTTTGTAGTGCTGGACTAGGAATTATTAATTCTTTTATTTTCTACTTATATTGGAAGGATAGTTTTGCTGAATATAGCAATCTTGGTTGACAGTCATTTTCTTTTAGGGCTCAGAACACATCATTCCAAGCCCTCCTGGATGTTAGAATTTGTAATGAGAAATTAGAAGTAATTCTGATTGGCTTGCTTCTCAACCTGACCTGATATTTTTCTCTTGGGGGGTTTGAAAGTCTATCCTTGTTCTGCATGTTACCCATTTTAATTACAATGTGTCATGGAGAGGTTCTTTTTTGATCATGTCTATTTGGGATTCTGAATGCATACTGTATCTGAGAATTATAGAACACTGAAGAAAGAAATTGAACAAGACCTCAGAAAAATGGAAAGACCTCCAATGTTTATGGATAGGCAGAATAATAGTGTTAAAATGGCCATATTATCAAAAGGAATATGCAAATTCAATGCAATCCCCATCAAAATACCCATGGCATTCTTCATAGAGCTAGAGAAAAGAGTCCTAACATTCATTTGGAAGAATAAAAGATCCAGATTAACTAAAGCAATTCTAAGCCAAAAACCCAATGCTGGTGGTATCACATACCTGATCTCAAATTATACTACAGAGCTATAGTAACAAAAACTGCCCGGTACTGGCATAAAAACAGACACATGGACAAATGATACAGAATAGAAGACACAGAGAAAAACTCACACAGATACAATCATCTGAAACTAGACAAAGGTGCCAAAAACAAACACTGGAGAAAAGAGAGACTTTAAAACAATTGAGAAAAGAAGAACTGGTTATCCATATGTAGAAGAATGAGACTAAATCTTTCTCTCTCACCCTGCACAAAAGTCAACTCAAAATGTACCAAAGATCTAGACTAGGAATTAGACCAGAAACTATGCAACTCCTAGAAGAAAATTTATGGTCAACACTCCAAAATATAGACACTGGCAATGACTTTCTCAGTAGGACCCCTAAAGCTCAGGAAATAATGCTAAGAATTAATAAAAGGGATTGCATCAAATTAAAAAGCTTCTGAATAGTATGTAAAACAATTAAGAATGTGAAGAGAAAACCTACAGAATAGGTGAAAATCTTTCCTAACTACTCTTTTGGCAGAGGATTAATATCCATAACATTTACAGAATGCAAAGAACACTAAAAACACAAATAAATAAATGGGCAAATGAACTAAACAGACACTTCTGCCAAAAAAAAAAAATACAAATGGCCAACAAATAAATAAAAAAATGTTCAATATCATTAGCAATTAGGGAAATACAAATCAAAGCTCCACTGAAATTTCATCTCATTCCAGTTAGAATGGCACTCATCAAGAATACAAACAATAATAAATGCTAGAAAGAATGTGAAGAAAAAGGAACAACTTTTACACTGTTGGTAAATTAGTACAACCTCTATAGAAATCCATATGTAGGTTCCTCAAAAGGCTAAGAATGGAACACCATATGATCCAGCTGTTAGCATATCCATGCTTATAACAGCAGAATGCACAATAGCCAGGAACCAGTCTAGGTGTCCATCAACAGACAAATGGATAAAGAAAATGTGGTATATATACACAATGGAGTTTTATTTAGCTATAAAAAATAAAATTATGTCATTGCAGAAAAAAGGATAGAATTTGAGAACATTATGTTAAGTGAAATAAGTCAAACTCAAATTCAAGGGTCATATGTTTTCTCTCACATGTGGAAGCTAGAGAGAAAAAAAGGAAGATGTGTGTGATGGGGTAATATCATGAAAAATGAAGAGAGATCTGTAGAGTAGAGGAAAGGGAATGGGGGAAGGAAGAAGAGCAAAAGGGGAAATACTGGGGAGCAATATTGGCCAAATTATATTGTTACATAGTGTTCATGGACAAGTATATAACAAAAAATGCCACCATTATATGCAACTATAATACACCAATAAAAATATGGAAACAAAATGAAAGTAAAAAAAAAAAGCCTAAAGATGGAAATGCCACAAATGCCCTTCAATGGGTGAACGGGCAAATGCACTGGTATATTTATACCATAGAAGCATTTATATATTTATATTATATATATGATATAATATAATACATTTATATTATATCAGCACTAAAAAGGAGCAAACTTTGCTAAGTGCAACAGTTTAGACAGACTTATGTTCAGTGAAAAAAGCCAACATCAAAAGGTTAAATATTGTGTTATCCCATTTTGTATAACATGTTCTAGCTGACAAAATTCTAAGGAAGGAGAACAGAGTAGTGGTAGCCAAGAATGGGTGATGGGATGGGGGTGATTTTATAGGTGTAAGCACAAGGGAGTTCTTTTGTTGTAAACATGAAGTATCATCTTGAAAAAGACATCACTCCACCTTGTTTTCTTAAGAACTATGGGTCAAACCCAGGGTCTTGTGCATATTAGGCAAATGCTCTACCACTGAGCCATATCCCCAGCCTGGAAGTTCCTTTGTTGTAATAGGACAGTTCAATATCCCATTCAAGTGGTGAACTTATATATGGCCTCAAACTATATAGATATATATTACCATATATATATATATATATATATATATGTATATATATTACTTGAACTTATATATGGCCTCAAACTATATAGAACTAAACACACACACACACGAGTGGAGTTAAAAATGAATGAAAAAGTGAAGTTAATAATATTCTATCAATGTCAACATTCTGAATTTTACACCACACTAAAGTCATAGAAAATGCCACCATTGGGGAAAAAAGCTGCATGAAAGATCCAAAGGGCTATACATATTTTTGAAATTTCCAATAAGTCTATAATCATTTCAAAAATAGTGTCTTCCTCTCAAACTTCACATATCAATTGTGACATTTAACCTTAAGTCTGGTGAGCAAACTAAGGGACACAGGGATAAAGGAAGGAGAGGTTCTCCATGTCTCTTTGCTCTGTTTTAGAGCCCTGTTTTTGAGAAGATTAGAAAACAAGCATATCTGGTCCTCATCAATCATTAAGGAAGACCTTCTTATTAAAAAAAGTATGCTTGGGTCACATCCTATCATAAATCTTCAGTATTCTCTGTACCTACAAAATCAAGTCATGCTCTTCATCTTAATACTGAAAACCTTCTACAATATGTTCTACAAAGTGGCTTAAACTTAACTTTTGGCTCTACCATCCTCTCTTTATGAGTATCTGTTTCTTCAATTTGTTCTCTATACACAGCCAGAGTCATCTTTGAAAGTCAAATTGGTCACATTACCATCTAGTTTACAACATTCTGATGACTTTCCATTGCGCCCAGCAAGACCCAGACCTTTGGCCTGGTCCCTAAGCTCTATGGGATTTATCCTCTCTTTCCCCCTCTAGCCTAACTTCTACAACTAGTTGCTCCAGTCTCCTTGTTCAGTCACATGACCTTGGTCAGAGCCTCATCCTCACCATGGTCCATCCCACCAAAAGGCCTTGATCATGTTGTCCTCTTTGTTGGAGATCTTCCCTCCCAGCTTATCTTCTACTTTTTTGTTTTTTTTAAGCTCTCAGTTTCACTATTGGTTTTCAGGAAAATCTTCCCCAACCTTCCAGTTTAAATCAGATGCTTTGACAAACATTCCAATAGAACTATGTTGATTCCCTTCAGAATTCTTATCCTTAATTATTATATATTCATTCCTTTCCCTCTTGACTGAAGCTCCTTAAGAATACAGACAATATGTACTTTTGTTCACAAACATGTTCATCACCTAATACAATGTCTTGAACACAGAAGTATTCAGTAATCATTTTTAAGTGACTGTATGAATCTAATAGGAATAATTGTTCTTCCAACATAGTCCTTGGGTTTTTGTTTCAGTTTTCAGTCTTGCCATTGATTTCCTGTTTCACATTTTATCCTCTCCACATTTTATCCAATCTCACAGACCCATCTAAATGGGCACCTCCTTGACTTTGCAAATAACCATCATTTCTGCCTCCTTTGAAAAATCACAGTACTTGGACATTTGTTCTTTTGCTTTACTTGGTGTTACTATCATTTAAATTATACTTCTTTTCCCCTTTACCAGCCTGGAGGGCAAGGCTGATTCACTTCTATTTATATCATCTGAAGTAACTAGTGCATTTCTCAGATACTTAATAAATGTATTTTGCTTATTGATTAACATAAGTAAAACACATATTCTTTAATCAATTGATATTTATAGAAATAAGGGATGATAATTATAAGTCCTTGTTTAGTTTTACCAATTTGCAATAAGTAAACAGAATTAAAATTATTAAATAGGAGTGCCAACATGGTTCTCAAAGGCCCTCTGCCATGACCATTTATTATTAGATAATAGATTTATGTATCATAAGTGGAAAAATGGTTCTATAATTATTAGATCCAACTTGCCTTTTTACTTTCCCTTCTTCCTTGATAAGAAATTACAATGAAGACCGAGTCTATTATCATTGGAATTTTGGTTTTTCTGTTTTACTCCAGAATTAAACTTTTTTTCTAGAAAGATATTCAACAGGGTGTCTTAAAGCTAATTTAAGAAGGGTAGTAAGCTGAGCCAGGTGTGATGGTGCACACCTATAATTCCAGCTACTTAGGAGGCTGAGGCTGGAGGGTTGCAAGTTGGAGGCCAGTCTGGGTAATTTAGGGATATACTGTCTCAAAATTAAAAAATAAAAAAGACTGGGGATGTAGCCAGTAGTAGAGTACATGCCTAGCATACAAAAGGCCCTAAAATCAATCCCCAGCACACATGAGCATGCATGCACACACACACACACACACACACACATGCAAAAGGAAGAAAGGCATTAGATTAGTAATGGTATAAAGTGTGAATTGAATTAAATACCTGAGGATCAAGGAACTATGCTAGGAATAACTTGTCACCATTCCCACACACAGAAAAACATGAAAAAATTTTTGGAAAAAAACATAAAATTTAAGAGACCAACAATTTGTTGTAAGTTTTCAACAGAGAGAAAGAAGAAAGAAAAAAGATAAAGGGAAAAAAGATATCAAATATATTTCCAAAGTGGGAAATCACTCCTCGTTTTCCCCTAGGTCCCTTTCTAATTTTTTGATTCTAGGCTAATGGGCCGAGTTCCACAATGAAGCCAAATTCCACTCTATACCTGCATATATATTCTAGGAGCCTCTAAATTTAGGTGGACTAATGGGAATTTCTGTGCCCCCAAATGTTAGAAACCAATACAATTTAATTAACCTCTCACACATTCATTATCTAGCATGTGCTGGGTTTTCTATTGGGTACTAGAAATTCAGAGGTTAACAAGAAATCATACCTGTTGTAAAAGAGCTCACGGCTTGGTGGAGTAGATGGAAATATGCAAGCATCATTCTTAGGTAAGGGACCAGAAATAGATCTAATAAACACAACCTCATGAAGGCACAGAAAAGAGAGAAACTTTTTTTTATTGCAGGGTTTTTGGAAGTGAAGTGGGAGCTACACTGGATGTAGGGACATTGTGGTTAGTACTCTTGTATCTATCCACCTCACTCTTTCCTCAGTTGATGAATCATGGTTTGGGTATAAAGTCTCTCCAAAACTGTGTTAATGCAGGAATGTCCAGAGGTAAAATGATTGGATTGTAAGACCTGTAACCTAATCAGTCAATCCTAGTTTGAATGGACTGGGTGGTAACTGTAGGCAGGTGGGGCATGGGGGCATGTCCTGGAAGGTTCATCTTCCCTGGGACCCCTTCCTGGCTTCCCCATCTCTGCTTCCCTGAGCTATGAGGTAAGCAGTGCTCTTCCATCATACTTTTCCACCGTGATGTTCTGCCTCATCTTGGGCCCACAGCAGTGGAGTTAGCCAACCATGGACTGAACCTCTGAAATTGTAAGCCAGAATAAATTTTTCCACCTCTATGTTGCTCTTATCAGGTGTTTTGGTCACAGAGATAAAAAGCTAACTAACACAGGTAAGATTGATCCCATTCTGACTCTGGGACTGGGTAGAGTTCTACAAAAAATTTCAGTAGTGCTCCTGTTAAGAAATATTTGTCTAAGGTAATAAGAGGAATCTCACCCTGTATTGGTTCAGGGAGTCCAGGTTTAAGTCAATTAGCTCACAGCAATACCCTGGCCATTAGTGTGGTCCAATCAGAACAGAGCTCTGGATTTCTATTTAACAGTTGTGGGCAAACATATTTTCTTTCTCTCCATGGTCATGAAGGAAGAAACATGTAGCCGCAGTTTATGCTGACAGCTGTCTAATGGCCATGAAAAGATCCTGTTTTAGGACTAAGCCAGCAAAAGGGAAAGAAAAGGGGAAGATGGAAAGAAACTGAGCATCTGATGACATCATTAAAACATTTTTTTGATAAGCTATCTTGAACACTGCCCTTTCTTTACATGTTCCAGTTAGAAGAATCAATATATTATCTTATTTTTAAAGATAGTTTCAATTGGGCTTTTATTTATGAGAAAGCATCCTGAATGGTACACAGGGCCTTGAAATGAACAGGATTTCAATGGGTAGGACATAGAGGAAAGTGGGATATTCTAAGTAACAGAAAAAAACTTGATCAGAGGTATTAGTGTGTGTGTGACCCAAGGTGTTTACAGAACATCTGCAATGGGAGAAGATAGCCTATTTTTATACCTTGTTTCTAACTGAAGAACAAGACAAAGGAAAAGAGAGGTAGGAAAAGAAAGCCAAAAACTCTTTTTCTAGTGGCAACTTTAGATGGCTAATTGTACTGAATAACTGATGTTGATACATATCAATATTTTTATTTCCATGTTTTTTTTCCAGAATATCTATCATTGAAAATACAGAAAAGGTTTTAAAAATTAAATTTGTGTTAACTTTGCCCATTTAATAAAACCCATTTAATTTATATAAAATATGTAAATTGTTATTATAAGTATGACATATCTAAAAATGACATATCTTTTTCCATTTTAAAGCTTTATTGTATGGAAACATAAATATGGGAACCCCTTAACTACCACTATTAAAGAAGAGCTATGTGCCTAATTATTCTCCCTTTGGAATCTGCAACTACATTATGTATGTGTTTTCTTGAAATTCAGTGAGATCTAAAAGAGAAAAAAGGCAAATGTAGATAGGGCAGCCCTATGATGAGGTTAACCATACTTACATTTGATGTATTTATGTCTAAATAGTAATTTATGCATGATACTGTACTAGGAAGAATTATAAATTATTCTATAAAAATATAGTCCTTGATTTCAAGATGTTTAAAATCTTACTGAAAGCATTAGTAGCATATAGGGAACAGAGGATATGAACATGTCCAAATATTTTTTAAACCAAAGGAAATATTATATATAGGATTTTCCTTTCTATAGAGGAAAAGATTAAAAAGAAAAAAGGAGAAATAAGACATTCAACTTCAGGTGAGTAGGACCTTTAGAATTCAAGAAAAACAAGATGAGAGAGAGAGAGATTGATTGATTGATTGATTGATTGATTGATTTCACACAAAGAGAGAGAGGGAAGGAATAAAGAACAGAAAAAAACAAAGAAGGGTAGTGCCAAAGGCCAGATCACAGTATTTCTGGGCCCTCACTGTGCATCTGGATATTACCTTATGCTTTCCAACATCAGTCCAAAAGATGCAGAATTTTAAGGACTAAATTGAGGGGGCAGGTCAGGTTTTCCTTACCAGTTAGTTATCTTCTTGCTTCAATGTGTATCTTCACTAGAAACTTATCCCACAAATGCTCTCAGAATACAAATTGCATAAGGAAATGGTCCTGGAAAAAAATGTTACCTTAATTTCTTGTTTTTCAAACCATCTGCTATGGTTTGAATGTTTGTATCCTCCAAAACTCATTGATATGAGTTAAGAGGCATTTAAGAGGTGGTTAGGTCATGAGGGCTACGCCATGTGGGTGGGATTGATTTGCTCCCTTTTACTCCCTCTTGATCTTCTACCTTCGGCCAAGGGATGATGCAACACAAAAGCCCTCATCAAATGCTGGACACTTGATATTGAATTTACCAGCCTCCGGAACTGCAAGCCAATGAAATTCTGTTCATTATAAATTATACAGTTTCAAACATTTTGTTATAGCAGCAAAACCAGGCTGTCATCATCTCTGAAGTTCATTTGGAAATCAGATGATGGGAAAGTTAAGGTTTAGTTTCCATAACCTTGGGCCAATAATTTCTGTTTATTATAAATTATCCAGTCTCAAGTGTTCTGTGATAGCAGCAAAAATGGACTAAGACATCATCTTTGAAGCTCATTTGGAAATCAGACAGTAGAAAAGTGATATCTAGTTTAGATCACTTCTCATCCAATCTATGTAATCTAAATTTATTCAGGTGCTTTGTTTACTTATTTGTTTATCTATATTTTGTTGTTCCAATGCAATTAATAGGATGGGAAAAATTCCATTGAAATATCAAATCTAAGCTAAATCTAATATGTGAATATGTTTTATTTTTTTTCCTAGAGCTTTGGAATTGCTGTGAGATTCACAATATTGCTGTATGAAGAAAAATAAGGTTGAAACAAATATAGTCAAATTCATCACTTACAATGTAATGAGGAATATAAATGTCTGGCAATTGTGGAAAAACTAGGTTAAATTTGCATTTGTGTGTGTGTGTGTGTGTGTGTGTGTGTGTGTGTGAATGAGAAAGAGAGAGGAAAGAGAAAGAAAGGGAGAGAGGAAAGGAGGAAGGGAAAGAAAAGCAGTAACTATCTTCATGACATTTTAGGAATTTTATCCTTATCCCTTTAGGAAAAATTCTGTCCTTTCAGAGTACAAATTCTACATATTAAAACAAGCGAAAAGAAAGATTATTAAGCAGCTTGATTGTTTAATCAGAGTCTATTAACAGTCTAAAAAGTTGGGTTGTGATAAAAATAGACTTAGTTTTATACTTACTAATAAATCTCTCGCTGACACAAGATTAGTTGGCAGCATTCAAAGCCAATAGAAAATTATATTTCTACATTGTCAATGATTATTGTGATGATTCAGAACAAAGAGGAAAAGTTCTTGATACATGAATTAAGAAAAATCAATGACACATGAATGAAGCTCCAGTTAATTTCTATACAACCAATCTCCCTCCTGTTGGAAAATTTATAGGAGAGTATTGAGATTTCTAAGAGATTAAACTGAATGTAAACTATACGGGAAAATTGAGGAAGTTGAGAAGAGCCACTGATACCTGGATGCTGGTCAGGGTCGTGTACTGGTAAGCCTTGACCACTAGGTAATTGGCTTCCAGGTCTATCAGTCCCAGGATCATATACTTCCACCATCTTCGTCGTAAAATTGCCAGAAGGTTTTCTTCTCCTGTGTTAGAAAGGGAAGTAAAAATACATTAGGTTCTCAACACACAATAAACTATATATTTAGAGTGCTAAATATATTGTGGCATTATATAATTTTCCCATAAACTTACCAAATATTTAAACAAAAGAATCAATGTATCAAAGAGTCACAAACTTAGTAAATGGTAGATTTTGGCTCTTCAAATTAATTTCTGTGTCAGAGTAAGACTGGGCAGGTTATTAGATCACTATGCAAAACATTCTCTAGTAAAGAAATAAAGGAAAAAGCAATTATATCACATGAAAATAAAAGAAAAATTGTACCAGAAAGACTACATAAACACACAAATTCCAAATCATTCTAAATTGCAGGATTGTGGTAAGATACAAATGAAAAGAATGCAGCCTCATGGAAAAATGGCTTGTTTTGTAGCAACAGGTCTATAGTGAGACTCTGTGATGCCATCTTGAGTGTTTCTTCAGCTTTGAATATTTGCACTCTAATGATATGTGGGAGATGGGGACAGAGAGGGAGTTGTCTTACTCATATATGTATACACAGCATCCAGCATACTGGCATATAGTGAGGGTTAGTGAAGTGTTTTGAAATGATTGAATTAAGGAATTGAAAAAAAAAAAAGCGTTAAATGCTATCTATCTGAATCTGTCAAGATTAGTTCTGTAAGGAATCACTCTTCTCCTGGCTTTGCACTTTGATCTATGGCTGGTGGGTGAGACTTCCAAGGTCATTTCTTCATAGCCATCTCCTTTTTTAAAAAAATATTTTTTTAGTTGTAGATGGACACAATATCTATTTATTTATTGTTATGTGGTGCTGAGGATCGAACCCAGTGCCTCATGCATGCAAGGCAAGCGCTCTACCATTAAGCTACAGTCCCAGCCCAGCCATCTCCTTTTGTTAATGCCCTTGAATAGCACTTCTGCCCCTCTTACTTGCCTAAACATTTGATAAATCAACACACACATCAGGCTTTATTTTGTAAATCAGTAATTTTCAACTTGACAGCATAGTAAACATCATCTGAGAAGCTTTTTAAAAAGTCCCAATGCCTCAGAAATTCAATTAGTTTTGAGTGGTGGCTGATGATCAAATCTAGGACTTATGGTTGATGTCCAGTGGCAATTCTCAGTGTGACTTGAGCTAGAAATTCCAAAGAAATAACAGAGTAGTGGAGATTCATGAAACTAAAGATAACACCTAACATTTGGCCCTAAATATGCTTTCCCTTGTCTCTTGGCCTTTCCGTGTGTTATTTCCTTTGCTTAGACTATTGCTCCTTCAGTCTCCAAAGTTTTCCTTGATAATTTTACCACCCTTGCTCTGGGTTGGGATTCCATGCTCTGTACCCCATTAATACTCTTTGTTGATCCCATGTATAGAATTTATCTCTTATAATTACCTGTTTTCTTTTATCTCTTATTCATTAAGTTATTAACAATTTGAAGAGAACAGCATTATCTTGGTCTCTACTTTATCTCTAGGACCCAACAGTACATGACAAGTAGTCAATAAATATAACAGAATGTATGAATAAATTTCATGTTTAATAACTTCATCAATGTTGAATTACATTAAAACTGAGATACTTAAAATATATCTACTATAAACATTTTTGTTCCAGCCAATGAAACTGTTTGCTCATTAAAATGTAGACAACATCTGACAAAATTAATTTGGTAAATATTTTACATATAACACATTATACATAGGACATAAAACAGTCAATGGCATATTCAGCCTCAAAGCTGCAATTCTAAAGTCACAGGTCATTATTTCAGTTAACTTATACAATGAACAGAGAATTGCCAAATTCATCCAGCCACATCTCAATACATAACACTGAAAAAAATGGGTTATAGTGGTACTGTTTGTTGGCCAATCAAGAATATATCCAAAGAATAGTTCATCACATGGATTCGATGGCATGATTAGTTGCCTTGTGGATCGCTAAAAAAAAAAAAAAAAGTTTGAAAAGCAGATCATCATAAGTAAATGCCTCCATATTGTTTCATTTAAGTGCCTGGAAACATACAATGCACTTGCTTAGCAGAATTAGCCAGGGAGGTGAGTGCTTTAAAAAAATTTTTTAACAAAAAATGCAACCATTTTAAAAGGAGTTCTTGGTAGCTGTGTGCAGTGGCATATACCTATAGTCCCATCTCAGGAAGGTGACACAGTAGATCACAAGTTCAAAACCAGCCCTGGCAACTTGGTAAGACCCTGCCTCAAAATAAAAAATAAAAAGGTCCAAGGATGTAGCTCAGTGGTAGAGCCCCCCTGTATACAATCACCAATACCCCCCCTCCCACACACACACATGAGGACTGCTTGGAGGTTTATTTAACAGATTCCAATTAACACTGATGTACAACAGATCATTAAAACTCTTTCTAGAATACTGAAAAATACATTCCTTACAGTCAGTCCCCTTAGAATCCCTGTGCTAAAGCTCTCTCCAAACATAATGAAATAGGATCATCCATAGGAAACACCAGCACAATCAGTAATATGTTAATGTTTTGAAATCCCCACCTTTTTATTACTGGAAAAAGTAATAAAATCCATGAGTGGAAACTTTAGTTATCGTTTGACATTTTAAATGTATTCTTTTTATTATTTTTTATTAGTAGTATGATTCAATATAAATAAAAGACTAGAAAGTAAAATAATAATTTATCTTCCCTCCACTTTGATTCAATAAATGGTAACATCTTGTGGTGTTTATTTCAGTTTTTTTAATTTTAGAAAGAAAATATTACAGATGAAATTGACCCTCCCACCTTGCCAGATTTCATTTCAGTCTTTCCTTCCTCAAATCACCACCTTGATATTGTAGTGCATCCCTTATTTCCTGCTTTTGTGACATGTTGTCTATATATGTATGTATCCAAAGTAACATATAACTTCCTTTGGTGTATTTTAGAACTTCACATGAAAGTTTCCTGTATATATTTTTCAAAGTTTATTTTTGTACCTGGAATTGTTCTAGAAATATATACCTGTTGTTTCATGTAGAGCTAATTTATTTTAAGTGATTATGCCATAATTTATCCCATCTTCTACTGATAGCAATCTAAATTTTCCATAATTTTTCTCCACTACAAATAATGCAATAAAAAGACCTGTATATCCTTGTACATGGTATCTCTATAATTGGTATATAGATCTTGTTTTTCTTCTTTTTAAAGACTATGGAATATGTGAATAGTCACAAGTGTATTAAAGCTATTCTAATTTGAAGTAGCATATCATTTCAGCAATGATAACTACTTCAGTAACTGAGATCAGAGAAAAATATTATTGATAATCTTGATCATATGATTCATATCTAATTTTATCAAGCATCAATAGGATGATTCATCAAATGTGTTTAGAATATTTTAAAAAGACACTGAAGTGATACTTTTGTGTCAGGCAGCAGTGTTACATGCTTTACAAATACTCTCTTACCTAAGCCTCCTAATATGCCCATATGGTAGATACTGCTATCATCCCTATTTGCAGACAAGAGTAAGGCCTAGGGGAACAAAGTAACCCACACAAAATCACACAGATGAACCAGGATTTGAACTCTTACAACCTGGCACCAGGCTTCATATTCATTAATGTTGAACTGTGTTTTGCTTCACTGATTTGTAATCATGGCATTGTCCTTACAAGTCAGGCATTTCTCATTAAAGGATCTTTCATGATCCCTATGTCCAAACTCACTTGCAGGGTGACCTGCCACCCACTCCATGGGATGCCCATCATACTGGATCCTATAACGCATGATGCCCTGGTAATACCAGTGCCCACCACACAACTGTGTGTCCTCCTCCCCTGAACTGGTGTCAGGATTAGGATGTGTCCCAATATCATTGGTTCAGTATTTGATTTCTCTGCCTGATCTAAGTGTGTGACAGAAGTTCCCTTGTGAAATGTGAAATAAGGCTTTAGATCAATTTTATGGCTCAAAAGTCTAATTACAAGAGTGTCTGTTACATGTTATCCTACGTGCTGCAGCCTCAAGCATAATTAGAATGGTCACATACAGGGTACAGCAAGGGAAGCAATGGTTTAAAAGTGCTGAGTGAAGAGGAAGTGTTTTGCACGAGGGTTGAAACATGGTCCACGTGACTGGAAAACAAAAAAGGATTGATTCATAGAATTCCTGTTCATAAGCATTCCCTAACCCCCAACCATGCTACAACATGGACAACACCCTGGGTGTATTCAGCTAAAGAAAGAAGAAGCTGCATAATGGCACACACCTATAATCCCAGAAAATCAGGAGGCAGAGGCAAGAGGATTGCATGTTTGAGGCTAGCCTCAACAATTTAGCAAGATCTTGTCTCAAAATTTAAAAAATAAATTAAAACAAAGAGGCCTGGTAGGGGAAACAGTTTAGTAGTATAGCACCCCTGGGTTAAATCTCCAATACCCAAACAGAGGGGTGGGTATAGCTCAGTGTTAGAGTGCTTATCTAGCATGCTCAAGGGCCTGGGTTAGATCCCCAGTGCATGTACGTGTGCATGCGCACACACACACACACACACAGGCTGTATTATTTTGGGGAGCCATGCTTTTATGAAGGACTCTCTCTTCTGGGTGGTGTGATCCTTCCAGGTGTTTTTACACAAAAAAGAACTCAGCAACATGGAGCCAAGGTCACGAGGAGTAGAGGTCTTCACAGGAGAGAAGCCCCTGCACCAGGGTGAGAACTTGAAGAGACACCTCCTTGCTTCACAATTTGAAACCAAATGTTCCAGTACTAATCAGTGAATTTGAAAAAATAAATAAATTTTTATGGAGGATTTCCTCCCCCGCCTTCGCCATACTGGGGATCTAACCCAAGGGTGCTCTATCACAGAACTACATCCCTAGCTCTTTTTAATTTTTATTTTTTGACAGGGTCTGGTTTTACTTACTTTTAAAAGCTGAAATGTAGCATTAGGATTTAGAGTTCAAAACAATTCTCTTATTTCAGAAAAGTGAACAAAATTAATTGCTAATTATAAGGAAATGAAAATGTAAATTGATCATGAAAAGGATTGCAATGCTTTACACTGCCCATTGTGAACCTGAGGGTGAAGATGAAACATACATACGCAAAGATAACAGATATTAAATTTTATTTTATGTTCTTTCATGTATTTTTTCTTATTAGAGCAGATCATGAGATTAGGGAAAACATTAAAGACAGCCATTCATATCTGGGTTTCCCAGCAAACAGACCTGAGTTTGACCATGGGCTGCCTTCTGCTCTGTGGTACTGAGTAACTAGGTTAATGACTCTGAACCTCTATTCCCTTACTGTAAAATGAGGATCATGACAACTGTGTGTTATTCTTCCAAACTAAAGGTAATATGAGTAATAAAAACATCTAATGCAAAGCATGTGCACAAGGCACCACAGTGATCAGTGGAGTCCTAAAATCCTTAACTCCTTAGGATGGGTTCATTTCCTGTTTCATCTTCAGGGGCCACAGGCACTCAGATTCAACATTGTTTCTAGATATTATCTGTGAGAGAATTTCCAGATGAGACTACCATTTCAACTGGTGGACTTAGTAAAGTAGATGGCCCTCCTCAATGTGGGCAGGCATGGTCCAAGCTATTGAGGACCTGAATAGAACAAAAGGCAGAGGAATGAAGGATTAATTCCTACCTAGCTGCCTGCCTGGGCTGGTTTATCTCATCTCATCTTCTCTTGCCTCCATGGGCTGGAATTTGTACCATCAACTCCTCTGGTTCTTAAGCCTTTGGACTAAGACTAAAAAACACACCACCACCTTTCCTGAGTCTCCAACTTGCAGAGAGCAGACTGTGGGATTTCTTGGCCTCTATAATAGTATGGTGCAATCCTCATAATAAATCTATCCTACCTACCTCTCTACTTACTCTATTGACTTTGTTTCTCTGGATAGTCCTGACTAATACAATCCTTGGCAAGCTCCTCATCACATGCTAGTTTATCATGCACAATAGATATTGCATGGCAGAAGCTCAGGAAAATTAATTCTGATTACACAGTAAGGCACTGCTCACACATCTCTCTCTGTTTCTTACCCTGGTAAGTTGTGCTGAATCACATTTGAGCCAGCAACGTGACCTCTGTCCAGACTATAAGCAGGTTGAGGGCTTTGTCCTTGACATCTCTCCACTGAGCCAGACTCTTGTCTTAAACCTCTGGATCTTACCACAAGATTTGCAAGTGGAGGACTGGAAAATGCATCTCTTTTCCTGGAGACCCACACTAGAACTGGCCTTGTTGCCTGGGACCTTGGTCCTACAAGGGCCTCCTATCACACACACTGCACATGATGGTCAAGATGCAAAAGAGGAAACCATACAGAAAAGCTGAAAAGCAGCCAGAGGGAGAAGAGACCTGGCCTCCTATTAATCCTTTAAGGCCCAGTTGAAATGTTGGCTCCATGTTATAGCTTTCCAAAATTCTCTGCCACGCCTTCCCAGTCTCCCTCAGCACTGTTTTCCCTCCAGTGTTCTATATTGCCTAGCATAGTGATTTAGACAAATTAGTTACACAATATAAAGTTACTATTATGGTAAGATAACTGAATAAGACCTTTAAAATCTGCTCAAGCATCTGGCTGTTTTCAAGAAATGCCTAAGATAAATATGGAAAAATATCTAAGAGAGACTAAAATGAATCATAATTGCATAAGGTTCTAAGGATCTTTTGCTTTAAGCTGGATATGAGAAAAAAACATACATGCATAGATATAATTGCATACAAATTTCTTAACAATTAATTCTATCTCCTTCAAAGTTGCATTTTTGGAATTGATAATTAAAATAAAACATTCTATCTCTAATCTTTTGCTTCTTCTAGGGCAAATATTTCAGTATATGTAACAATTTTTAAATATTATTTGAATCACTTAAACTGAGAAACTTTTTTCTTGGACTTTTTCAGCTGTTCTTTTATGAAGCTCAAATATGTGATTTTATGTAGTGCATTTATATTCTATACTCTTCTAAAATGTCTAAAATTCCTGTGGTCCTGATGTATCCTAGGAGAGAAAATACAAATGCTTACATTTTCTTCTTTATAGTAATATAAAAATTAATAGTAAGTTTGTCCAGATATTGTCACAAAGTCAGTTAAAAAAAACAATTCTTTATGATGTCTAAAATTTCATATACAAAAACTGCATGCCAATTCTGTTGGCCAGCACCTGTGATTTATAGGTTGCTCTTTCTCTTTTTAGATTATAATTACACATAGAATTTGGGTCGATTTTGACAAAATCATACACGCATGGAGTTTGCCTTATATCATTTCAGTACCTGTTCCCCCTTTCACTCTTTTCCTTCCACTATTCTGCTTCCTCTACTAATCATCCTTTGGCTCTTTTATTTATTTTTTATCAATGCTTTATACATATAAAGGTGAAATTCCCTGTGATATATTTATATATGCACATAATGTGATTTTGTCAAATTGATTCTGGATTTCCTCCCCCTTTCCTGTCCTTCCTCCCTCTTGATTTTCTTTTTCTATTCCTCTGATTTTCCCTATATCTTTGTGATATCCTATCTCACCTCTCTCCTTTTTTCCCTTATTTTGCTCTAGCTTTCACATATGAGAGAAAATACTTGAACCTTGATTTTTTGAGTGTGGCTTATTGCATGTAACATGATTTCTCCATTTCCATCCATTTACTGACAAATGCCATTATTTCATTTTTCTTATGACTGGGTAAAACTCTATTGTGTATATATACCACATTTTCTTAAGCATTTAATCTATTGATGGGCATCTGAATTTGGCTATTGTGAATTGTGCTGCTATAAACATTGAAGTGGCTGTACTGTTATAGCATGTCAATTTTTGTTCTTTTGGATAAATACCAAGGAGTGAGATAGCTGGTTCATATGGTAGTTCCATTCCTAGTTTTTGAGGAATCTATACTGCTTTTCAGCCCACCAATAGTCCCATCAACGATATAAGAGTGTACCTTTTCCCCATCATCCTCTCCCGCATTTATTTTTATTTGTATTCTTGATAACTGCCAATTCTGACTGGAATGAGATGATTCACATTTCTCTGAATGCTAGAGATTTTGAACTTTTATATTTATATATACTTATTGGCCATTTGTGTTTCTACTTCTGAGAAATGTCTGTTAAGTTCTTTTGCCCATTTATTGATTATTTGGGTTTTCTGATTTTTTTAATTTTTATTTTTTAGGTCTTTGTATATTCTGGACATCAATCCCCTGTCAGAGGTTGGATTACCTCTTAAAGAAGTTAGTGCATGAAATCTAACAACTCCCCTAAACCTAGCATTTTAAAACTGGGTATGCAGTTCTGAGCATCTATCTTATATTCCTGGAGAAAACACTCTATAAAAGAAAAACTGCTTGAATGGCTAAATACTGTCACTATAACTGAAGAGGAACCCGCAAATCTTAAAAATGTTGTTGTTACATGATGAAACATAAACCAACAAGATGTATGCAGCTTCTCCGCTGTGATTTTCTCACTTTTATATCAGTGCTACTAAGTGGACCTGCCTCCTTGAGTTCTGTGAAGATTAGAGATATCTGTAAAGTGCTTAACATAGTGCCTGACAAGTAGCCTGTGTTATTAGCATCTTGATTTTCATCATTCCCCTTATGGCAAAATTCCTATATTAGGTAGCTGTGTAGTAAAGAATTTAACCTCATCCCCCAAAAAGTCTGGTCTTTGTCCTTGGCTAACAGTTGAGTTAGGGTTGGGGTTGGCCATAGCAGAAGGCCAGCAGTGTGATTTAAAGTAGGGGTTTGGGCTGTGTCTAGAGAGGTTTATGACTGAAGACTGAGATCAGCCAGGCGGACAATCACTTACGCCTACATAAAGGAGCCCCCTAAAAAATTTTAACACAAAGGTTTTGAAGAGCTTCTGTAGTTGGCAATAATCTATGCATGTTATCACACATTGATGCTAGGAAAATAATGCATCTTGACCCCACAGAGAGAGCATAAATAAAACTCTGTTTAGAGTATATCTCCTCAATTCTGCCTTATAAACTTCTCCCTCAGGCTGTTTTTAATCTGTATCTTTTCCTTATAATAACCATGGACATAAGTATAACAGCCTTCAGTGAGTTTTGTGAGTCCTTGCAAATTACTGAGCCTCAAGGTAGTTTTAAGCATTTTCCCACCCAAAACTTGCAATTAGTATTAGAACGGAGGGTAGGAACTGTGGTCCTTCTAAATTTTATTAGTTGACTTAAATACTCAAAGTTATTGTGAGAGGTAGAGGAAGTGTCAGGATTGTTCCCCTAAACCTTTCAATAACATTTCCTCAAACACAGCTGATTTTTTCCCCTCTCTTGCTCAAGAACTTGAATGCGTACAAGGGGTATCCCAGGATAACCAGATCCTAGAATCCTCCAGGCCTGGATTCAAAGTAAAACAATCTCTCCCACCCCAACGCCTCTCTCTCTCTCTCTCTCTCTCTCTCTCTCTTTCTCACATACACACACACACACACACACACACACACACACACACACACACAAATTTCCTTTCCAGGGGATTTTAAACAGTTTGTTACCTAAAGAGTCAACATTCTGCACTTTATCTTTAAAATTCCTATCATTATGAAGATATCACAACAGGAAATACTGCTCACTAGCTCAAAATGGTTAATGAGAGATTGGCTGAGGATTGGGGGTAGATGCTCTGATTTTAATTTATCAAAAGCAATCATAATGAAACTATGCATTAATATAAACCTCTCTACTTTCCTGGGGTGAGCCTGCTGAGAGAAAAATGTATTTGTCCTTTTTAATGACATGACTATTTTCCTTTTCTTCATCCCATTTTGTGAAAAGTGACCCTATTTGCCTTCTGGAACTATCCTGTAATTGGCTCTGATGCCTCCCGACATTAGCAGATGAATCTGTCAGTTTTGTGGATTTTGTTTTGAACAAAGAGCTGTGTAGCAGCTAATGACATGCAATGTAAGGGGAAGAGGCCAAAGCAGGATTGCCTCGGGACACCTGCCACTTACTGAGTATATTCAAAAGACAATGTGACAGAAGGTGCCAGCCTGAACTCTTGAGGGCTGACCTTGGGCTTTGACATAAGAGCATCTGTCATGGTGGACACACAGGTTAGGCCCAACATGGGAGATTAGCAGGATGGACAGTCGACTGGCCAGATGCCTGGTAAAACCAAAAACTGGCTGGCCTGTTTTCCCATCGACCCTCCCATCTCAAATGCCAAGTAGAGATCCACCAAGGCCACTTCTGTTAACTGTTGTCTATTTTCTACTGAACACCATTTGTCAGCTACTGGGCCAGTGGCACCATACATTTATTCTCTCATTTAGCTGGTGCTCTAAAGTCTTGGTTAAAAGCATGGAGCCAGACACTGTGAAAACACAGACTGCCACTTAACTGCCTGTGTCACCTCAGTAAAGTTTACTCTTTTATAGAGTGAGACACTTACTTGAATATGTTGCTGTAAGGATTAAGTGAAAAAAAATGTATATACTTGGTAAATGACAGCTTTGTTACTAAGAGCCCTGTGAGGAAGGTATTTTTCAGATCATGAAATTGGATTTAGAAGTTAAAGTAATTTTCCTAAGGTCTGTTTTATTATTATGAAGTATTTACTACTCTAAAAGTGGTACTTTTTATTTACATGGTACATTTAATAAAACAAATATTTTTATTTATATCTTCCGGAAATTAAGTTCAGAAGAAATGAGGTATTTTGTGAGCAATGCAATAATAGTGTGCAAAACTTCTAGAGCATGGTGTATGTGTGTGTGTATATATATATATATTTGTTTTGAACAAAGAGCTATGTAGTAGCTACATGTGTGTGTATGTAAACTTTCCAGCTGAAAATATTGAAGAATGCATTTATAGCATTTAAAAGTTTCCATTATATCAATCTAGTGGCAGTGAGCACCTTAGCATGCAGATTACCATCTTAAAATACATTTCCCACTAAAATATACTTTCTATTAAAAGAAACAACAGTCTTTAGAGAAATGGTCCATTGCAAATTTGGGTCAGGAAATGTAATATACAAGTTGAGCCTGGGATATCTTGTCATACAAAAGAGGAATCCAAGTGCTCAAAGAGTATGAGGGTAGTAGTAGTCATGATCAAAAGGACTCAGCAACCAACTTGAAGTTTTCTGATGAAAATAACAGAAGCAGAAATGCATGAAATATGTTTAAATTCATGAGTTCATAATAAATTTTAAAATAGCAGCAACCACAACAATTACCCTTGGACAAACATTTAAAAATGAAACAAACAACAAAAGCCAAAAAAATGGTCACCATTGGAAGATGTTGGTAAGCCAAGTCAGTTTTATAAAAATTGGTGAATAAAGGAGAAGAACCAAGTACTGCCCACCACAGGATTCAATATGAACTACTTACTAAGTAAATAAATAATAAGTGAGATATGTCTTTATGGGAGTATTCTAGCTAATACATGAATAAACATGACAGAGTTAGGATGTCATCATTTTATACCTCCTAACAAATTAGTGGATATAATCCTTGAAGGTCATACAAGAACATTATGAAGAGACAACCAAGCACTGCTTTGTGTGCTTTCTAAGAGAAGAATAAGATGACACCTATACACACACACACACACCTAAATTTGTTCAAATCAGTACCTATTTAGGAAATAGAGGTGTCAGAGGAACATTTAAAATATACTAGAAAGACTCAATCAGCAAAACCCAGACTGTAATATATGCCATAGCCTGGCTACTCAAAGTCTAGTCTGTTGAATGGAAGCAACAGCATTAACTGAGATAGATTGACAGCTTGTTGGAAATGCAGAATCTCAGGCCCACTTACTAATCTGTATTTTCTCAAGTCCTCAATGGGTTTGTGTGCATGACCATTTGAGAAGTGCTGCTCATAATGGTGAAACAATGATTTCCTTAACAAAAATTTGTAAAAATAAGAGAGAAACCTATAGATTTAAATAACTTAAGAAAAATATTAGCCACTTGCATTGTGCAGAATTTATTTGAATCCTGACCCAGATAAACTATATGTATGTGTGTGTATGTGTGTATATGTATGTACATACACATACACATACATCTGATGACTAGAAGTTTGAACACTGACAAGACATTTGGAATTTGTGTTATGTTATTTTTAAATGTGATCATAGTATTGTGTCACCTTTAAATTCTTATCTTTGAGAAATACATATTGAAATCGTCACAGATGAAATGATATAATGTCTGAGACTGAATTCAATGCCACAGAAAGGAGTAAGTGGTGAGGCTATGGAATGATCAAGCTTGACCACCAGGTGAAATTTGTTCAAGACAAAATATTGCCACAGAGGTGTTCATTATGCTACTCGATTTCTATTGGAAAATTTTTCATAATGAGAAAGTTATACAAAAAAGAACTTCATGGTAAAGGGAGGCCTTGGCACGTAACATTGGATGGAACATGAATATCAATAGTATCTGTCAGTAGACATCACTCCTCTTACTGTGTCCTTGAATCATAGGTAGTATTATACTCTTCAGCAGCCGGAGAATTAAATTTGAATTCTATTACATCCACATCCTCATTTCAGTCTTGCAAGTCAGGAGGAATACTTGGCAACATTTTGGGCAGAGGCTGGACAAGTCCTCAATGGCCAAAATTCTCTTGTTCATTTTCCCACATTCTGGATTTGTGGAGGTGCCTTGCCCTTGTGCTGCAAGTTGTTCACTGTCCTTGTAGCTCATTTACAGAAAAAGCCTGCACATGTTTGAACCACAGAAGTCATCACAGGGAATCTGTTGTTGGTGTAGTGCAGTGTCTGCATCAACTACTAAAGCCTCACAAAACTGCCGGTGGAAACATCACCCTTACAAAGGCTGGCACTGCTCTCTTCAGTAAGAAAAATGCTATAAAGGTAGAGCCATCTGAGCACAGTAACATCTAACACATGATTAAAGATGGCATGAAAAGGGCTGGGCATGTAGCTCAGTGGTAGAGTGCTTGTCTATAATGACAGAGGCCCTGGATTCCATCCCTAGTACCAAAAAAAGGAAGAAAAAGTAGAAGAAAAGCATGAAATAGGTGCCAAGGCACAGGTCTGTAATCCCAGCTGGTTGGAAGCCTGAGGCAGGAGGATCACAAGTTCAAGGCCAGCCTTGGCAACTTAGTAAGACCCTATATCAAAATAAAAAGGATGGGGATGTAGCTCAATGGGAGAGTGCCATTGGGTTCAAACCCCAGTACAAGAGAGAGAGAGACAGAGAGACAGAGACAGACAGACACACAGACAGAAACACACACACAGAGAACACAATAGAAATTGTTACTGCTAAGAACCAGAGAGGAAAAGATGCTAAATATAAGCCAGCATCCCAAGTGAAGGTGCCACAAGAACATGTCAGGAACTCTGGAAGCAAAAAAACAAAGTATAACAAGTTAAGCCAGTGATTGTCTTTAAGATTCTATAAATATTTATTTAATTCTTCACACATCAGATTTTTACCATTTATTCTCTCCAGCTTTGTCTAGTCTGGTTCTTAAACTTGAGTGAACATTATAGTCACTTGGGAAGTATTTAAAATTGCCAATTCGATTTCTGAACTCCACTTTAGAAATTTCTGAGCTCCACCTCAGTCCAGTAGGTCTGGACTGAGACCCAGAGATCAGTAGTCCCTTAAAAAGCCTCTCAGAGATTGCAACACTGTTTATCTCTGATTACATTTTTGCAATCTTGATTTAAACTAAGTTGGACCTTTTTCTCTGAGCATTTTCTTCAGGGCTTGTTACCTGTTGGCTGGTGAGTAGAAGCAACTGATAAGGTAACTTCTGGTGCAGGACTAAATTTGATGGCTGTTCTGAGACAGTCAGAGCCCAGGGAAGAGGTGGGGGCTATTTATCCACAAATGCACCATTAGAAGCCTTCCTCCAACTCCTCCCTTCTCAAAGAAATTTTCCCAATTCGACCTACATTGACTCTTGTCTGAATTCTTATAGTCCATACGTGTTATTCTATTGATCTGGAAACATAATAATTCCCTTTCTTGAATTAAAATGTTGCACAGGTGTACTTCTTCTGAACTGAACAATAGTAAACTTAGGGAAAGCAAAGCTTCCGTTTAATCAACCCTGTCTATTATCCTCTTATGAACAGATGTTGTCTGCTTCACAAATATTTGCTGACCTTCTATTACAAACAAATCTTCACACATATAATATAGATCTATTCCATAGAACCTAACATCTCTATTTTTATTACCTTATACTACATTTACGTGTTATAATCTAGGGACATTTTAACTTGCCAAGATTCATTCATTTATTAATTATGTGCCAACTATAGAACTAAGTGATTCAGCACATGTATATTGCCAATGTCTGATAAAACCTAATGATCTATGTTAAAATTCATAGAAATTTATGCCTTCAAAAAGGTTCATTTTACAATATCATAATTTTTAATCCCACAAAAAAATCACAAAACACTAATGATCCATACTGATTATCTTCTTTGAAAAATGGTTATATACTCAGAGATTGATAGGACATCAACCTCTGAAAATTGAAAGGTTAGTGCCTCTGTAGATTGTCTGTCTCTAAGAGCAGATGGCTTGTGAAATAACATTATTCAAGTCCTGTTGAGTTCTGGTCCATCAATACACTTCCAGGACTTGGGCCACCACTGAGGAACCCTTAGGGACCGACTGATCAAATGTGTCCCAGAAATCACTGGCTACATAACAACTTTGCATATGATGGTCCATTTGTCTGTGGATTTCTTAGGACATAAAGAAACAGTGGGAGCTTAAAGGTGAATAAGAAGGAAATACTTTGGATTTATAATTTGGTTGTCAAGATAGGAGGAAAGAAAGTCTAAAGCTAAAATTAGAATTCTTAATGTAAATGTGGAAGATAATACAGGCTGTTCTCCAAAGGAATCCCACTGACCATTTTGTTCTCTTCACTCTTTATGTCTTGGGTCTAATTCAAACAACACTTGGATCCCACCTCCACTCTCCCATTCACCAAACCCAGCCTGTTTTTTAGACCTGACTTTAACTGCAAAGAGTGTTCTGTTAAAAGGGTATGAAAAGCTGAAGGGTACCTGAAGGTCGTGGATCTAGTTGAGCAATGAAGCTGCTAAAATTGCTAATTCCTTAGTAGGAAATTTGATCATGAGCAGGTATAGTCCTGTCAAATGACATTTAGAGTGTTTATTCCCACTTGTCTGGGTAAACTGTGCCTATAATTACCATAGACACTTCCTACATTCTCCTTGCTTAACTACTTTCTGGAGAGGCCTCTCATCCCTTCCCTAATAACAGACATGGGGACTCATCACTGGGCTGGTATAATTGAACCCAAATCCCAAGAATTGCATTCTACTTCAGAATAAAGACTGGGCCATCTGGCCAGTCTGTGGACCTGCTGTCTGTACCATGCCATCTGTCCCACAAAACTCCAACCAGGGCAAGGAGAATTAAGCTTCTTCCTTGATGTTTCCATGATGCATCAGGTATGTGGTTGGCCTTGACAAGTAACAGATAAATAAATAATGTTTCAAGAAAATAACATTTCCAGAAGAGGAAATTACTGAACTGACCTTGCAGTATCCTATTAAGAGTTTAAATTAAGGCTCGTTGTGATGCCACTGTTGTATTTTTAGACCTGAGGTCAGAAGAAAAAAGAAGCAGAAAGGCACAATTTCAGCCAGGATTAATTCAAGGGTTGAATTAGAATGAGGCAGTGATATTTTCTTCATGATTATTTTTTCGGTGTCTAATAAAGTATACCTAACATAAAAGTTATTATTTTAACCATTTTAAGTATATAGTTCAGTAGTATTAAGTACATTAACACTGCTGTGTAATGAAACCACTGTTCATTTCCAGAACTTTTTCATCATCTCATTCTAAAATTCTGCACCCATTAAACAAATAACTCCCCATATCTCCTCCAGTAGCCACTGGTAACCATTGTTCTACTTTGTTTCTATAAATTTGACTATTCTAGGTACCTCTTACAAATAGAATTATACATTATTTGTCCTTTTATATCTGGCTTATTTCATTTATCATATGTTTTCAAGGTTCATTCATGCTTTATCATGTATCTGAATTTCATTCCTTTTAAGGGCAAATAATATTCCAATTGCATATATTCCCAAACGTACATGTTTGGTTTTGTTTATATGTTCATCCATTGATATACACTTGGGGTGTTTCCACCTTTGGTTACTGTGGATGGTGCTGCTATGAACACTGGTATGCAAATGGCTATTTAAGACTCCACTTTCAATTCTTTTTTTTTTTTTGGTACTGGAGATTGATTGAACTCAGGGGCATTCAACCACTGAGCCACATCCCCAGCCCTATTTTGTGTTTTATGTAGAGACAGGGTCTCACTGAGTTGCTTAGCGCCTCGCCATTGATGAGGCTGGCTTTGAACTTGCGATTCTCCTGTCTCAGCCTCCCTAAGTGCCGGGATTACAGGCTTGTGCCACCATGCCCAGCTCCACTTTCAATTCTTTTGGGTACATATGCAGTAGAAATTGAGGTGATAATCTTTATAAATAATTCCTGAACGATGAGTTTGAAACTATGGAGAACGTTTCTCCTGTGCTGTTTTGGCTCTTCTTTGTAGTCATCCACATTGGTTCTTTTGAATCACTGGATCTTCAAGCTATTACATGCCAGCTCCATTTGAATCACTTTGGAGTCTCAACTAAAGGCCACTCAATGATAAAGGAGTCGGTTTGGAGTGGTACTTATACATGATTATTTTCACACTTAATGAGAACTCTAGGTAGCTGTTATTTTGGGATTGAATGGAAGTTCCATAATATATACATGAGTAATTATAAAGTATATACTTTTACATTCTTTTGAATCTCAAAAATTATAACTACATTATAACTTGCTACTCTGTTTGAATTTTGAGATCTTCATATAAAGATAATAAGGATGTCATTTGTATCTAATAAGTGTATTCTTGACAGTTAATGAATATCATCATTTCTTGTGAGATGAGGGCTTTCTTGTAAGTAAATTACTATAGAGTCCTCTGACACAACTAATTATAGTCATTTCCTGACTGTTCTTGCTTTTCAGACTTAGAATAATTAAAGAGCCCTCTGTTCACTTTTTCCTATAGTTTTTTATTTTTCCTTTTTTTTGCAACGCAAGAGGGGAGGGAAGGAAAGTATCTTCTTTGCCTCCCATACAACATTTTAGTAGTAGGAATGATAAAAATGAAGTCTACAGACAAAATCTAGAATAAAAACATGCATACCAAGTATTCAAAATCTTTAGAATTCTTGAAATGAATATTGTTCTTACTCCTATGAAAGAAAGCTATGATATGAAATACACTTTGACATCTTCCATCATCTGTCAAATGTATTTCACTTTTAAGTGACAACCAAATTCCTTTGATAGGTGAGTGATGGAGCCCAACCTTGTTTCTCATTCAGAATATACAAAATTTGCACTGCTAAGATAACCAAGCTTTTCCGCTGTCCATGGTAGCTGTATACATATATTAGACACTAGCCTCTGAAATCCTACTGTTACTTCACTAATACAGTCATCCAAAATGACCTGGAAAGGTAGAAAAATCTCTACTAGTATAAACAGATCATTCTGCATTAATAAAAATATTAACTGTATTAGAAAAGAATATGTTAGGCAAATAAGATCAAGATGCCTAATCTCTCTCATACCTCTATTTCTATCATACCTCTATTTCTATCATTTCTCATTATATGGGAGAAGCTTGTTAGCATGGTTACCATTGTGATAAGAATTCACATTAAAACACTCAGGAGTTCTTCTACCTTTATGGTCCACCATTGTCTCTATGTTGCCTAGCAACAACACTGACAAATAACCTTCAATGTATATTAGTTTAAAGCACTTCTTGGTCTTCCTTTCATTTTTGAAAACTTTCAAAAATATCCATTTTCTTACATGCATTTTAAAGTGCTTGTATTTTTTTGAGATACAAGACCACAAGGGCAAATTCACATGCAGTTTTCAGATCTCTTCTACTTCATCTATTTATTCCAATACCTGCATTCTGGCCGAATAGCGAAATCCCCAAGGAACATAACATGTCTGAATGCCAAGCAGCACTGCAGTTGACAGCTTCTTCCCAGGGGTTCAGGACTCCTACCTTAAATCTACTTTGCCTAAGCCAAGGATACTAGTGATAAAACCAGGAGAGAGGCTGGGATTCTCCTACAAGGGAGAAGATCCCTGGAGAAAGGCTGTAGGGGACACAGATTGTTCACAAAAATACCTAGGCAATGTCTGTCAAGTACCAGTCCATCACTTTCAGGAGAGGTGAGAGAGAAGGGATCAAAAGCTAAGGAGTAAAAGTCACGCATTCATAAAAAGAACTGACTATGCTACAGATTGCCTGTGCTTCTGCTCCTCTTCCTAATTCAGTCCTTCCCTACTACCCCCTCTCTCACACTCACAGTATAATCTGTCATTTTGGGCCTCTTTGCAATTGCTTGGGTGTTTTTCATATTGAGCCAGGTTTCTTAGAGAAAAGAGCACAAAACTAAGAGCACACGAAAGCATTTCAAATCCCATTCTGTGAACTGAGAGAACAAACCCAATACAATGACTGCTGAGCCATCCTCTGAGAGCAGAGTCCTGACCTTGACTCAGCTTTTGCCCTCAAAGTTAGTAAGCTGTGGCTACTGGGGATTCAGATTCCTTTTGGTGCTCTAAAAAATTCAAGCTCATGCAATGCATTCAATATTCAATCCAGGTCCTCCATCAATCAACACACATTTACTGAGTTTCTATTAAAGACACAGGTCTTCCTGGGCAGTCTCCCTTATCAGTAGTCTTTAAATCCTCTAGTTTTACCTAAAGCAGTAATCAGTTTCCTTTTGTTTCACTGATGATTTTGTCCTTTCCAATTGTCTTTAAAAAAAGCAGACTGTATTGTGGATTCTTTCCCTTCTTTCAAGACTGGCCCACCCCCTTTCCATCTAGAACAGCCATGTGACCCTTCAACATCTCAGAGACAGAGTTCAATCTATCATTCTCTACTTTCTCTCCCCACTTGTAGGCATCTACAATAATTTGCATATTCTCTGCTATATCAGCCAGTAGCTCCTGTGGAGGCTGCAATAGAGACACACCCCAGAGAATGCTTTCCCACTGGGTTTCTAGTCCTTGGTTGATCATATTTATCCACTTGGTCCTGAGAGCTGGCCATGGAGCTATTTTGAAGGTCCTCAGCTACAAGTTTCTACGCATGCCTGACTTGCTCTTGGTGTAACAGTGAAATCACTTTCCCATGAAAAATCTGTCCTAAACTGGTACACTTTATTTTACATAATGAGCATGTTGCTCCAAAAGGTTGGCATAAGGAGACTAATTTTTTTTTTTATATACCATCACATTTTATATGTTCAGGGAAGAGGCTTGCAATGAATCATTTCTTAAAAAGGGAATAATTCCCTTTTAAAATGCCAATCACACCCTAATTTAATCTTTTGTAAGTAATGATTTTCCCATTATGTTTTCACGGAGTGAAACCCACCTACATGTAACCTCATGACAACTGTAATGATTTCTTATAATAAGTCTATTGAAAATATTTCGACCATGAGGCATACCTGAACCCACACACACTTTTCCCAATAGGAACTTTTAAATTCTAAAGTTACAAGATCCATAAGGGTAGAATCATGTCTTATACATCTTTTTTTTCTTGTGGAATTGAACATCATGTCTTAAATATAGTAGGAAAGTCTATATTTTCTGCAGAAAGAATGAATGTATGAATCAAACATCTTGTGTCATACATAGTGGTAGACTTGAGAAGACTTTTGGTTTTAAAAAATACAAAGTTAACAGTCTATGCGAATGTAACCACAACACAGAAAGGGTAATTTAATTTTTTTCAAAACAATTTTAAAGAACAAAGTAAAATAAAAATTAAAACATTCTATATAAAATTAAAATCTTCACTTTCCTTCACATCCAATATTTTCTCCCATTTCATAAGCAAAGTTGTAATTTATGAATTGCTTTACACACAATTTTTGGTTTTATACATATTTATACATTCTCCAACAACATTTTTTGCATGAGTTTTACAAAATTTATAATACTGGTATCATACTTTGGTTATTATGTATATCATTTTGTAACTTTTTTTTTACTCAAAATTGTTGAGTTGTCCGTAATATATACGAATAAATCTGACTCACTTTCTAAAAAATTGAAGAACAGCATGTTACATTTTATCCATCCATTCTTCCCATCTCTGAACTCCAGATTATTTCCAATTTTGTTAGCAAAAACAATGCTGCAATAAAACATGTCTCTGGGCCTATGAAAACTTACGTGGACTTAAACTTACTGGTTCATAGAGTGTGCATATTTTCACATTCCTAGTTATGACCAAATAACTCCCTCAAGTGTTTGTATAGTTTGCACTTCATCAACAGCAGCAGAGTTGCTTTCTCCCAATTCTTGCCAGACTAAACACATTCTGCATGCTTATCTCACAAGGAATATAGAGGATAATTTCTCATCAATTTTATGTTTTATGACCAAGGCAAACTCAACAATCCTTAAATGATTATAGTGCAGATAATTATAATATGCCATAACATGTTGATTTTGGTTCTTTGATATTAATACAGTGGGTTTTAATTAAGAGCCATGTGAAAGGATTTACAGCTGAGAAGTGATCACTTAAGTAGAACTGGAATGGGTCCTTATGCACTGCTGAATTTAAAACTAAGTCTATATGCACCTAAACTTGCCTTAACTGTACCCTCATGTTTACAATAAATGTGATGGAATATCACACCTCTAAATGTGCTTTCTTCAATGCTTTAGGTTTTAAATTTTTATAGACAGAATCCAGATTAGATATTACTTTCCAATATAAATGGTGTTTAAAGATGAGGAAATTTCCAAAGTTAGTTATGCTATCTATGTCTTTAAGAAAATTAGATTAATTATTGTCTTAAGTGATTCAGACTACTAGTGTTGAGAGAATGCAGGTAAGTGCTGACTATGTGATTATTTCTACATCAAGATTTTCGTGATTGAAATCAGCAGACACCAGCTGTGATGGTTGCAATTAGAAAAGGAAACTGCTGAAAGGCTGGGGAATTGAATTAAGTCAGGAATCAGGACTTCTAGACACCTACATAGTAAAAAAACACAGCCTTTTCAAGATGCCATTACCAGAACAAAACAAAACCAACTGATTTACAGTTTTCCCCACTCCATTCAAGATTCAAATATCTGGAAGAAAAATAAACACTTGTGCAGCTTGGATCACATGTCCCCTATTGGTCAGAGGCAGGGCATGTTAAGTAAGCTCACACCAAGAAGCTCACATAGGAAAAATAGCTAATTTCCTTGAGTAATATCTAAAAAACAAGTTTTTAAAAATCTAATTATCTAGAGATAAACTATAACACTAAAAACTTGTTTTTTAGATACACATGACAGTAGAGTGTCAAATAATATGTAAATGGAGTATAACTTCTTTGAATTAGGACCCCATTCTTGTGGTTGTACATGATGTGGCATTTCACTGGTGGTGTATTCATATGTGAACATAGGAAAGTTATGTCTGATGATGATTGGATGTTGATTGGCCCCAAACAGCAGATATCTATTAATTGACAAATAATATTTAATATCTAACATGTGCCAAGAACAACCAATATGTCTCTGTGCCCCATGGGCTAATGCAAAGCCAGTGGGTCTGAAAACTAATTTGAGTAAGTCTGTGTGATTTCCATCAAACTGCAATGTCCCCCAACAGAGCCAAGTGCTTCCTTAAGTATCCAAAAGGTTGTCTTGCAAACAAGTAAACCAGTTTCTTGAAACTGAATTCAATCATCCCTTGCCCTCCAAGAATGTTCTTCCTCCCATATGTCCCATTCTTACTAACTATAGAAACAAAGTCAAACCTTAGAACCACCTTTGGCTTGTCCCCTTTTTTTAACCCTGTCAATTTTGAATTCCTGCTCATTCAATTTTTTCTCTCCTGAATGTCATTTCTACTGTGTTGAACCTAAATGTCTCACTACTTCTCACCTAACTATGGTTTTAGAATTCTAGCTGGTCTCCCCATGTCTAATTACAAATCACTTGACTCCACTGTATATACTGGAGTTAAATTACTCATCCTGAATACATTGTCTAAGGAAGGAGAAGGATGTTAGGAGTAAAAATGTCAATTGTCTATTGTCACCTTTTTGGTTTCCCAACACCCATATACCTTTATAATCATCTTCCCTTCTTTACATTTACAGAAATGTACACATGGAAATAAAGTTTACTCACTCTCCCCTCACAAAGGAGTAACACCTAAATGACTCACCAGTTAGTCGTCTTTAAAATCCAATGCTGAAACTACTGCTGCTAGTGTTAGAATTGGAATATATATTTATATCTAAGTCAAAAATTCCTCAAGTAAGGAGCTGTCTTCTCAGTCAGACTGAGAATGTACAGCTCCTGTCTCTGAGTAATGGACTTAATCACTGCCAAGGGACTGATTTATGCAATAAGGGAGAGAAAGACCAAGAAAATTGCACCACAATTCACATTTGAGAAGAGAGTTTTCTGCCTTGGAATTAAAGGGATTTTGGTCAGCCAACTTAATTCCCTGCATTTCTGTTGAGGATGGCTTTTCTTGTCCCTTGTTTTGTGTGATCCTTAGTTCTCTGGGAGATAGTCCTTACCCATTTTGCTCTGTGGAATGGACACACACATATGGGATTACTCTGTGATCTACGTCTTTTGAGTAGTCTATTTCCTGGTACTGGTGGGTTGCTGGATAATCCAACTGTCAGGCACCAAGACAGCTTGAAAAACTTGGTGTCTTTGGTTGGGGGACTGCAAATGGAATTTGGGACTTCCAACCATTTCTCTTCTGTTTTGCATTGTGTCTTCTCATGACACCATTCATGGTTAAACATCCCAGGAGGGAATGTTTCACCAGCTTCATTTTGGTCACAGATCTATCATTTGACTGAAAAATGTGCTTACCTGAGAGGCATAGGACTTGGAATAGGGAATAGTGTAGATTCCCTGACTAAAGGTGGCTTCTGTTGGAAGTAGAAAGGTGGGGTGCTTGTCGACTAAAAAAAACCTGTCAGAGGGGTTTTACTGCTTCTTTTCTGTTTTTAAAAATGATCTATGCATGACTGTGTATTAAATTTATCCTGAGAAAATATATAGTTAGTACTCTTACCTAAGGGAATTCAATTATTTAGGTCATGCATCACGTAAGTTCTTGAACTCCTTTCCACTCAGCTGGGTACAGTTCTGGCTAAAGTCAGATAAGAAATTTACTATATTAATGACCTGTTAACATCACTTGAGTTTCTAGCCCCTACAGGGATAAGCAACATGAAAACATTAAAATGCTGCACTCGGCACAACATGTTCTTGGCGCAAACTCTCCTCCTCAAGGGTATGTCCATATGTTCCTGGCTGTTGTTCTTCTATTGATCATGCATCCTTTAAGAACTGACATCCCATAATTATTTATGTCAGTCACCTCCTTCTTTGGGGTCACGTTTATTCACTAGCAAATATTTGCTGAGTACCTAGTAAGCTTGTTACACATGCATAGCTTATAGTAGGCACACAATAATCATTTGATGAATGGATGAGTGTTACGTGGGGAGTATGAAAATGAATTACAATTAGTTCTTGTGCACAAAGTTCCTATGGTCTTGGAAGAGAGAAAGAGACATAGAAATGTGTATAATTGTAACAAAGTATAAATTAAAGCGAGTCAAAAAAGACAATGGATACTTCTGACTTTAGTGGTATATTTGTTTACTTGGGCTTCTACACAAGGTATCACAGACTGGGTGTCTTAAACAACAGAAATTTATTTTTTCATAATTCTAGAGGCTAGAGGTTCAAGATTGAGGTTTTAATGAGTTCATTTCTTCTGAGGCATCTCTCCCTAGTATTATAGTTTAGATCTTTAATGTCTCTCAAAGGTTCATGTGTTCAAGGTGTGGTCTCCAAGCAACAATATTCAGAGGTGGTGCTCTGGGGGGCAACTGTATCATGAGATCTCTGATGATGATCTCTTAGCTGAATGGATTAGTGGGAAGTAAGGTGGAAGCTAGAGGAGATGGGGCCTATCTGAATGTGTGGTCCTTGGGGGTGTGTTCTTGGAGACTATATCTTGTCCTCGTCTCTCTTCCTTTCCTTCTCCCCCCTCCCCACCTCCTGGCTGCCCTAAGGTGATAGATTTTCTTTTCCACAATCTTCTGCCATAATGTTCTGCCTTGCCTCTGGCCCCCGCAATGGAGCCAGCCAACCATGGATTGAAATCTCTAAAGTTGTGAGCTAAATTAAATCTTTCTTCCCTAAAGTTGTTTTTCTCTGGTGTTTTGTCACAGTTATGAAAAGTTGACTAAAACACTTGACTTCTGTAGAACCATGTGTCCTAATCTCTTTTATAAGGACACCAGTCATACTAGACTGGGTTTCACTCATATGATCTCATTTCACCTTAATTTCTTCTTTAAAGATCTCTTCAAACACAGTCACATCTGAGATACTGAGTGCTAGGATGTCAAAATATAAATTTCAGGAGAGATAAAACTCAGCACTAACAGGAGAGTAGAGATGGAGTCATAAGGGAGGACAGCACTAGGGTAGGTGTTATGGTTTAGATATTAAGTGTCCCCTAAAAGCTCACGTATGAGCCAATGCAAGGACATTCAAAGGTGAAATGATTGGGTTATGAAAGACTTTACCCAACCCTAATGGGGATTAACTGAGTAGTAACTGTAGGCTGGTAGAGTGTGGCTGGAAGAGGTGGGTCATTGGGGGCATTCCTTTTGTATATATATTTGGTGAGTAGAATTTAGTCTCTCTCTGCATTCTAATCATGTGAGCTGCTTCCCTCTATCACACTCTACTGCCCTGATGTTCTGCTTTACCTCCAGCCTCAAGGAATGGAGCCAGCTGTCTATGGACTGAAACTTCTGAAACTGTGAGCCCCTAAATAAACTTTTCCTCCTCTAAAATTGTTCTTGTCAAGTATTTTAGTCACAACAGCAAAAAAGCTGACTAAAACAGTAGGACTCAACTCTGATTCAGGTATGGAATGATCGCCATGTCACTTTACCTTTGCCAAAGTGGCTGACTTAGGGTTGGACACATATCCTAACCACAGTCAAAGAGAACAGGTTTTACCACATAGGGAGAAACTTATTTTACTAAATGCCTGAACCTGGAGGATTGAAGATTGGACCTGAGGTAGATGTCATATCACCACAAGAGAGGAGGCTTGCTTGAGAATGGATCTTCCCCAGGGGAAATCAAAGTAAACAGATGTAGAAATCAGAAAATGGGTTCCTAAGGCATCATCTCAGCCAAGCAAGCTACATTAGGCTGGCACTGCCATTCAGTTTTCTAGACTTTCTTTTTTTGTATTTCATTGTTGTTGTTGTTGTTTTGTTCTTATCCAAGCAAATTAGAGTTTGATTTTTTTTTTGTCACTTACAACCAGGAGTCCTGATTGGTAAACACTCCAAACAAGACTTTCCATAGATCAGGTGGTAAACATCGTAATAAGAAAAAAAAACAAAAAATTAAAAAATAAATACATAAAGGCAAAAAAGAAAAATGTCTTTATTGTTGAATAATAAAATTAATAATCATAATTAGGTCTAATTTTAATTAATAATCATAATTAGGTCTAATTTTAATTAAAAGAAAGGTTAATCACTCAGAGGGAGAAAACTATAAACCTGCCACCTTCTCCATCCTCCGAGCTCCTCAAGGCAGAAGAGCTATGGATGGTCACAAATTTGTATAACTGGCCTGCTTCTGTTCTGTGACTTATTCCAACTGAGCATCTTAGAATTACTATCGCTGTCACTGTTTCCACTAAATTATAAAATAAAGATCATGTTTTACAGTAGGCCACTGAAATAATATGTGCCATTTTTTAGTTTGGAATAGCAAAGTTGTAGATCAAAATTTTGGAAAAAGTAAAATAAAAAATCCCTATGTTCCTGTCATGTGGATTGCCCTGGAGGGAAGAACTAAGTGCAGTCTTGAAAACTGAACATGATATTTAAGGTAATAAAATATTTATGGAAACTTGAATAAGACATTGTTGCACTTCACCGTACCAGAGACATATAAACTCTTCAGATTATTTAAGGTAATTTTATTACTCTGCTGACCAGGGGTCAGTATTTTTTTTAGTAGTTGTCAAGATTTCTAAAATGTCATGGTTACCAAAAAAGGGGAAAAATGTACTGCAGCTCCTTTAATATTTAATAGATTTAGTTTTCAAAATTCTGGGCATTTAAACACTTAATTGTCTGATTATGGAAGCAAATTTCACTACCTCTACTTGTTAGACTATTTAAAAGTTTTTAAAAAAATATTTCTTTTTGTTGTAGATGAACACAATATCTTCATTTTATTTATTTTTATGTGGTGCTGAGGATTGAACCCAGTGCCTCACACATGCAAGACAAGTGCTCTACCAGTGCGCTACAATCCCAGCCCCATTAAAGGTTATTTTTTAAAGTGTCTTTGGGCTTAGCACATGCAAGGCTCTGGGTTTATTCCTGGCACTGCCAAAATTTTTTAAAAAATAGTATCTTTAGAAAAGCTCTTTAAAAATCATACACTGAAATATTAAGTGTTCAAAAAAGCAGGTTTGAAGCTTGAAAGTTGTAAACACAGCATGACTTCAATTATAAAAAATAAAAATGCAAATATTTAAGTATAAAAAGTTTCTAAAGATAACATCAAAATATTAATGGAGGTATTTGTGATTAGGTGATGACAATTGATTTTTTTGTCTAATAACATTTATTTTCCAATTTCTCCTTCATAAGCATGAATTGCTTTTATAATTGAAAAGCACTATTACATTAAAAATCTGCACACTCTCAATAATAAAAGTTACTTTATAATAAGTTTCTCTTCACAAGATAGGTTTGAACTCTTGTGATTTTAAAAGATGTATAAAGATATCAGAGAATGATTTAGTCCATAATCCCAAATAATAAATACCTTGGTCAAAAGAAATAGCAAACTTATGTGTCATTATATTGTGAGAACTGCTCACACTCTGGTGGGTTCTCATTTCATTAACAGGTGTTTCTGGATTAGGGAGCTAAAATGGCTACCCAGGGTCACCTATGAGTAGAACATAAAGAACTGGAGATATCCTCACAGTGTGGTTAGTGGGGGTCCTGGCTAGTCATACAGGACAGCTTTGCTCTGGTGCTCCAGGGCTTCGGTGCTCAAGCTGAAGAAGCTGGGTTCCTGGTTTACCTGCTATTGTGAGGATTGAACCCAAGGCCTCTTGCATGCTGGGCAAGCACTCTACCAGTAATCTGTATCCTCAGCCCCAACATTCTGATTATAAGGAATCCTTTGCCCCCATTCAGGGACCTTCTATCTTTCAGCCTTCTACTCTGGGCAAAAATCAACTCCCCAATCCTCAAAGGGGATGATTTACTGTTATCCTTTAAGCTTAACTGAATTCCATTCATGTCTGTGGCTAACTCAGTTAAATATGTAAATATAAAGTATTTATGCTTAGCAATAAGAAAAAAAAAGTCTCTACCTTCAACCAGGGAATTGTAGGTGATGGTATGTAGGTGGTTCCGATGGCAGGGTGAAGTGAGGGAGGCAGGGCTATCTCAGAAGAGAAGAGTAATAGAGTAATATCTTCTGGGGCTCCCTGGATACTGCAGTAGCCCAAGCAACCCTGACAAAAGTCAAGGTGAGAGGCAAACAAACCCCTTTTCTGTTCTACTAGAAAGTTGCAATGTAGCTTTCTGCAGTCTGAGTCTAACCTCATACTATTATTAGGCCCCTTATGCTTTGAATCCTCTCACCTTTTTTCCTCTTAGTGTACCTAATTAGCTAGTCAATGTATGATATAATGAAAATATATTTCTAACCTGTACTATAAAAATAAAGAGTTTTGTGGTAGATTGTGTAGATTGTGATATATTATTACAATAATGGTCCTCAAAGGATCAGGTCTTCCAGTGAGCACATCCTTGTGCAGTCCCTTCCACATTAGTTCTGGACTGGCCATGGCATCTGCTTTGGCCAGTGGGTCATTAGCAAACATGACACAAGCAGAAGCTGAAAATGTGTTTGTGTATTGGGGTTTGCTCTCTTTTTGTCATGGTCGGAAGCTTGGACTCACAGTGAATAGCCTGAGCCAGCCCTCTGCATAAGCCATAGAGAAAAACAGGAAGATGGACAATCTTCCACTGGCCAGCTCCTGTGGAGCCTTCAGATATCTGCAGCTGCAGGAGCCAACATAGGTGAACCCAGCCCAAGTCACCAACCCACCAAATCATGAGCAAATGGCACAGTGATGGCTTTATGTCAGTAAGTGTGGAGGTTATTTCTTATTCAGGGGTATAAAACTAACACAGACTTGTATTCATGATATACAACAACCATAAAACAGAAAGAAATGGAATAAAAATCCAGTAGAAAATGGAAAATGAGTCTCGAGTATTATTTTAAAGTTGATCTTGCTTGGAATCATTTAAGCTTCCTGAATCCTTTTTTTTTTTTTTTTTTTGGTATCAGAGATTGAACCCAGGGGCAGTTAATCACTGAGCTACACTCTCAGTTTTTTTTTTTGGGGGGGGGCGGGGGGAGACAGGGTCTCACTAAGTTGTTTAGTATCTCACTAAGCTGCTGAAACTGGCTTTGAACTTGTGATCCTCCTGCCTCAGCCTCCTAAGCCCCTAGGATTATAGGCATAGGCCACCACACCCTGATAAGCTTCCTGAATCTTATGTCCATAACCCTCCCAAGATTTGGAAGTTTTCAGACCAGTGTTTCTTTAAATAAAATCTGATGAATGGATAAAGAATGTAGCATGTGTGTACACTATATATATATATATATAATGATATATATTATATCTAGATGTGATTATATACAAATGTATATATGTAATATATATTTATACACAATATATACATATTATATACAATAATATGGTATATTCTATATATATAAATGGAATATTATTCAGTCTTAAAAAGGGGGAAATTGACATTTGTAATAACGTAGATAAATGTGGAGGACATCATGCTAAAGTGAAATAAGCCAGGCATATAAAGACCAATAGCATGCGATCTCACTTAAATTTGGAATCTAAAAAAGATGCACTCATAGAAGTAGGAAGTAGAATGATGGTTACCTGAGACTGGGAGAGGGGGCTGGACAAGGAAAGGAGAGATGTTGATCCAAGGGTAAAAAGTTTCAGTTGAACAGGAAAAATAAGCTTCTTTGATTGATGCACAAACATGATGACTATAATAAATAATTATTCATTGTATATTTCAAAACTGCTAAGAGTAGGTTTTAAATGCTTTCACCATAAAAAATACTAAATATGCAGGTGAATGATTAGTTGGTTATCCTAATTTTATCATTCCATGTTGTAAATATACATACATACATTATATCCCATAAATATATACAATAATTATTTGTCAATTAACAATAATAAAATAAGCATCCCAGGTAAATATCATGCTCATAGAAGTTTGACTGCTACTATCTGTAAATGATTATTTGAATAATAATAAAAAGAAAACTTATTGTAGATCTTACCTAGTGGGTATAAATTAGCTAGTAAGGGAAGTGATCACATCAGAGTGGCTCTTATGAGACCACCAAGGAAAAATGGTTTTTTGAATAATGAAGAAAGAGCCTCCCAGGATTTATTTTAGCTTCTAATAAAAATTATATTACTTAAAAAAATGGACAAAGGGCTTGACAGGCATTGAACAAAAGAAGATACCCAAATAACCAATAAACATATGAAAAGGTGGTCAACCTCATTATACATTAGAGAAATGCAAATTAAAATAACAGTAAGACATTCATCAGAAAGGCTGAAATTAAAAGAGAAAATAGTAAGTGTTGATGAAGATATGGACCACAGGACTCCTTTGCATTGTTGAGACTGTAAATTGGTACAGCCACCTGGGAAAACTTGTTTGGTTGTATACACTAAAGATGCACACTTATTCAAAGCTCTAACATTTCTCCTGAGTATATAGCCAGTGATTTGATGATAAACATTAAACTATCTGGGAGCAACAACAACAAAAAGCCAAAAATCTTGATTCAAAGCATTTGTTGATTTCCATGTAATATGCCCACCACATATGACTTCAAGGTAACATCTAACATTGATCATGAAGTGGGAAAAGACATTGTGTTAGTCAGCTTTCTATCACTGTGACAAAATACTTGAGAAAATCAACTTAAAAAGGGTTAAAGTATGGATCATGGTTTCAGAGGTTTTAGTCCATGGTCACCTGACCTCCTTGCTTTTTGTACATCATGATGAAATCATATGGTGAAGCAAACTGCTCACCTCCTGGCAGATGGGAAGCAAAGAGTCAGGTGGAGTCAGAGTCCCAATATTCCATTCAAAGACGCCCTCACGCCCCCACCTCCACCTCCATGACTTACTTCCTCCCACTAAGCTCTACCTCCTAAAGCTTCTACCACCTCCCAGTAGTGCCAAGGGTGGCAACCAAGGCTCTAGCATATGGGACTGTGAGGAGTGTTTAAGATTCAAACCATAACAGATGCGCGCAGTTGGTATTGGTGACATGTCTGAGCTAGCTCCACCATACTAATGCACACAGTAGTCAGTAGAAATATATACATACATATGTAGGTTTTTGACCAAATAGTATATATTCTTTTTCTAGAATATATATATGTCTACCAAATAAATGACATATGTATGTGTGTGTGTGTGTGTGTGTGTGTGTGTGTGTGTGTCCTGTCCTCTTCATGTCCACTGCTTCCTGTGCTGGGCTGCTCTTTGCTCTCCCATCACACACACACACACACTCTCTCTCTCTCTCTCTCTCTCTCTCTCTCTCTCTCATACCTTGGATCTCATCTTAACTGTCACTTCCTCAATAAAGCCTTCTATGACAGTCCTATTATTACTTTCTATATTATCTCCAAGTTTATTCCCTTCACAGCATTTATTACTGTTACCACTTTTCTTTCAGGCCTGTCTTTCCTGCTAACATATAATCCTCCATGAAGGCAGAGACTTTCACCCTGCCTATCCAGTATTGCCAGAACCTAGTACTGTTCAAAGCAGGTAGTATTGTACAATAGCCCATTTGTTATACAAATTAATGAAGCTATGAATGGCTCTAAATTAAACAGAAACTGGGTTTTAGAGGATCATAGCAAATGGCATGTTCTTCCTCAGTATGGCTTCCATAACATAGCTTGGATTAAATGGATATTCAGTGAGGAGTGAGGAGTTTACAGCTATTTCTCCTCTAGCATCTCTCTATGACAAGCCTGCCTATGAGCCTTGGCAAGAAACAGACATATCCCTCTCAGTGGAAGTTTCTTGACCTTCACAGAGCAAGGCTTCACTCCAACAGCCTCAGACGTTTGCCTCTCGCAAAGATCCCACAGAGGGAGATAGTCAGATTACAACCCATGGGCTGGGTTTGGTGGCACATACCTGTAATCCCAGTGGTTCAGGATCCTGAAGCAGGAGGATTGCAAGTTCAAAGCCAGCTTAAAGCCAGCTTCAGAAAATTAATGAGGTCCTAAGCAACTTAGCAAGATCCTGTCTCAAAATAAAAAAATAAAAAATGGCTGGAGATGGGCTCAATTATTAAAAGCCCCTGGGTTTAGTCCCTGGTACCAAAAAACAAACAGAAAACACCAAGGGATTTTGATGGGCCTTCTAAAAAGTGGGAAAATAGAATTTAAGAAGAGACTAAAGAAGAGGTTTCATGAGCCCCTAGTTTATAAGATCCTTCCTTGATTACTGGAAAGGTAGCCCTGAAGGTAGGGTATCTTGTGCTTTTGACATTCATTCTTACAGAAGACTCTGGACAACAGAGTGTTCATACTTAAGAGGACACTGCTGTTTAAAAAAACAGTCCATGGCACCACTGTCCCCTGAACTTTGGGTGGCAGTCAGCTCATCTGGTCCCTGCATGAGTAGGGAAGGAGGGTGCACAGGGACATGGTCTGGCTTAGGAGTGAACATGAAAACTTCCAGTCCAGTTTTGAGGTTGTGACTGCAAAGTGTGAATGGAATCTTCCAGAAATCAATTAGCCACAGCTAGGAACAATGGTCTTTCTTCAATGAAGTTAGTTCAGGACCTTTACTTCATTGGGTTCTTACAACTTGTTAAGAGAGGAGTCAATTTTTAGGGCCTTTGCATTACCATTTGCTCTGCTTAGAATACTTGTCACCCAAGATCTTCAGGCAGCTAGAGCTTATTATCCAGGTCTCAGCTCAAATGTGATCTCCTTGGAGAGGCCTTCCCCAGAGCTCTAACAGTAAGGAGCATTCCTGCTCTTGCCCCAGTCACTCTGTCACATGAATCTGTTGAATGGCCCTTATATCATGTATCACTACATAAAAGCATCTATTTTGTGTGTTTACATGGTTTTCTCCTTTTACCAGATTGGAAACACTATTATAGCAGAACTTGGTCACCATCATAACTTTGGTATTTAGAACAATATCTGTCGCATTGCAACTGTTTAGCAAATTACCTTCTTCACCATCTAGTATATACCAGGCATCATGTGAGACCTGGAGATTTAAGAAGCAATTCAGTAATGTAAAATGGCAGCCACTTTTGAAAACAGGCAGTCCTTAAAGGGTTCACACAGAGTTACCCTTTGACCCAGGAATTCCACTCCCATTCACACCTAAGAGAAATAAAAAATATATCTACATAAAAGCTTGTACATCAACCTTCACAGTGAATTGTTCATAATTTACAAATTCCAGTCAACTTGTGCAATGATAAATAAAATATGGTATAGCCATATAATGGAATATTATCTGTCAATAAAAAGAAAATGTCCTGATCATGCTAGAAAATGAATAAACTTTGAAAACATTATGCTAAGTGAGGAAGTCATTCATGAAGACCACATAGTCCATGATTCCATTTCTGTGAAATGTCCAGAATGGGCACTCTATAGACATAGAAAGTAAATTAGTGGTTACTAGAGCTAGGAAAGTAGGACCAGAGATGGGAGTGACTGCTAATCAGGTTAGGGTTTCCTTTGGGGAAGATAAAAATGTTCTAAAATTGATTATGGTGATGGCTGGACACCTGTATGAGGACACTAAAAATCACTCAATTGTATACATTAACTGTGCTTTGTAAATTATATCTCAGTAAAGCTATTATTTTAAAAAGTCATTCAACTATGCATAATACCTGAAGTTATTCATCCATTGTATTCTTCACCTGCTTTGTAATGGGCTCAGTACTAAAAGATGAAGATACAAAGGGAAACAATTATTCTATTGAAGTGTTCTTGGTCTTTATGCCAACTCCTCACCTTATTTCAAATCTGTAGAAGAAATTTCAGCATAAGAAATGATGTGTGCTGGAGATTACTATCTGTTCAGTAAAGTACACATTCTCCTCTTCTTGGACACCCAACTAGATTATATTTCCCAGCTTCCATTGCAGTTAGGTGGGCATGTACCTGACTTTCAGCTAATAATTCACGAGGGGAAATAATATGCCACTTTCTCCAAGACTTCTTTTGTAGACTCTTCCTTATATCCCCTACCCTGGGCCAATTGAATAAAAATAAACATGTGGATCTTGCAAGCCACACATATGTTGAAGACAGAAGAGTAGTTATCATTTTGGGTCCCTGAATGACATATGGAGCAAATTTCCCAAGCCAATCCATGATTGCACTGCTGTGCTAGAAAGAAAGAAACATCTGATTCTAAGGCAAAACTTAGTGTTATCCTATGAAAGACATTTGGTACATCAGAAAAAGAAATACTGTTAAGTCATTAGACCCTCCGAGTCTCCTAACAATCTAGGCTTTAAGGTGCACTTTTCCTTCGGATACAAAGTGATACTTTTATTAGGTAATGATTAGATTTGGGTTACTGCCCTTATTACTCAACTCTAGTTTGGTTGCTTCTATTCCTTGAGGATTCCTGCTACTTCAGCAACCAGATACCTGGAGAGACACAGCAGGTGAGAGGGTAGCTGTAGTTGAAGACAGTGGTGTAGGAAGTAATGCTAAAACACACAGCAAGCAAAGCACCGTGGTGTTCACCTCTGAATTAGCAAGAAAACGCTGGTGGACTCCTAGCAAAATTGTTGCTTCCTTCCCCTCCTATATTCTCCTTCCTGATTTATTTTCCCACTTTGTCTTCCATTCTTGTCTGTTTTAAGACTAACCTTAATAGTTAAACCCGATTCCACGCAATTTATCACACCAGATGAAGAAAGACACTATTTAGGATGGATTGTAACTTGGGAATTGCAAAACTTTGACATTTATTCCAATTAGCCCATATTAGGAAGGCTGAGTTCTCATGAAATTATCATCAAGAATTAGAGAAAATAAGCAAAAAGGAAGAAGAGAAAGAAGAGAAAGGATGGAGAGAGTTAGAGGGAAACATAGTTGCCCTGATGCCCATTCATTTGTGTGAAAAATTGAAAATCACTTTCCACCCAGTACTTACTGCCAGGCCCCCAAATTTTTGCAAATACACAGAAAGAAGAGATGGTGAGATGAAGAAACAAGGGCAACTCTGTTTCCCTTTCCCAGGCCACCAGAGAGTTAGATCTGTGTCCTAACCCCTCAGTGGGCCTGAAGTTAGTTCAGTTTTTAAACAGCAGTGTTTAAAAAAAGAAAGAAGAACATGCCCTGAAGAAGTCTTGCCAAGGCATGTGGCACCAAGGTTCTAACTGTGTGCAGAGTGACAAGTTCCTGGGCTGCAGACTTCCCAACAACAGCTGAAGATGCAAGAGAGTACTGAAACCATCACACAAAAAAGAGGCTCAAAAAACTGGGGAGGAGGGGTTGAGTGTGTTCAGAAAATATAGAAAATAGAGAAGGTCTGGCAAGCCTTTGTTGCCACTCAAGTTTGAGCTGTGCAAGGGAATGTCAGAAAAGGAGTTTGTCACAGGTAAACCATCAGAGTTCTCTAAGAGATGTCAGATGAGAAAGAAAAAGGAACACAAAAGAACAGATTTTGTGGGGTATTTTAAAGCCATAGTTGCCATCACAAACGGAAACAATTCATGAAAAATGCAATGACTTTCAGTGATGATTTGGAATAACTTAGACTCTTTCTTTGACCAAACTTTAGTCAGGCTCCTTTCAACCTTTTTCTCAACTAGGTCTTGACCTTTGGGTTTCCTTGTCCATTTTTACACTGTCCAATTTTAACAAAATCCTGCTAAATCAGTTTGAGAAGAATCCTTATCCTCTGTATCTGAAGACCATTGTTATGATTTGGATACAAGGTGCCCCCCAGAAGCTTCTGTTAAGAATATCAAGGTGAAAACTGATTGGATTATGAGAGCTCTGACCTAATCAGCCCATCCTGGTTTGAATGTACTGACTGGGTGGTAATTGTGGGCAGAGAAAGTGGATCACTAGGGGAATGCCCTGGAAGAACTGTTCTTCCTATAGTCCTCTACCCCACTTCCTGACTCTGCCATGAGCCATGTAGTTTTTCTTTGCTAGGCCCGTCCCCCATGATATGGTGTGCTATGGTATCATGGGCCCAGAACAATGGCATAGGCCATCAGTGGACTGAGACTACTGAAACTGAGGACCCCAAATAAACCTTCCCTCCTTTAAGTTGTTCCTGTCAGGTATTTTGGCCACTGCAACATAAAACTGACCAAAACAACCCTAGGTATCTTATCATATTCTTCTGTCTTTACCCTTGCTATCTCTGATTATCCTAGGCTGCCTTCAGCAAGAATCCTGTGAAGTCAGTTAAGCCAGAATGCCCCTAACCTTGAAGTTGGCTCTTAGTTTTCATCCACTGACTCTCACAGGACTCCCTGCCTACAGGTCCCCAAGTGTCCTTATTGTATTTGGAATTGAGCCCAATTTGATACTGAGGTCTTCTTTCCCCTATTGTAACAGTTTCTAAATAAAATCTGTTTTTACCACTGTCACTGCTGTTCAGCTCTATTTTTTTTTTTAAATTTAACAGGGAAACTGGCATTCACCTACCCCGCTGGTGTGGAGGTAAGAAGTATACTCTTTCTGGAAGACAGTTTATCACTATGTTTCAAAAGTCATAAAATAAAAGTAATTCTTAGTACTTCCAATTCCCAAACTGAATGTTCTTTGGCCCACTCACTACTCTTCTGGCAATTTATCCTAAAATTTAAAAATTAAAAAAATCACAGATTTAGTTGTTCATATGTTTGTGGCATAAGTCATTACATGCAAACTTTGACACAAAAAAAAATATTTTAAGGAAAATTTTTGAATTTACTAGGTGACCTATCTCTTCTGTCTCTGCCATTATTTGTGTTTGAGTATGCTATTTTTTTTTTTTTTTTGGGGGTGGGGGTACCAGGGATTGAACTCAGGGGCATTCGACCACTGAGCCACATCCCTAGGCCTATTTTGTATTTTATTTAGATACAGAATCTGCGTTGCTTAGCACCTTTCTGTTGCTGCGACTGGCTGTGATTCTCCTACCTCAACTTCCCGAGCCGTTGGGATTACAGGCGTGTGCTACCACGCCCAGTATACTATTTTAAAATGGAGTTCACCTGTAGAAAATGACAACAATTTGAATAATTTATTTCATGGAAATAAATATTTGTCTGATAGAATGAAATTATCTCCATATAGATATTGATCAATTTGACCAGTTATGCATCATTTGTCAATTTATTTCCACCTTCTTTACCTGACTCTAAATGAGGGCTGCTTTTGAGGTCTTTTGTGAACTGATTATGATTATCTTTCTGTTTCCTTCATTAATTAAGGAGATAAGTAAAATCTTTGACACATGTTCATTTTAAACTTGTATGAAAGTCATGACTTTATCCTTTTTTTAAAAAAATATTTTTTTAGTTGTAGATGGACACAATATCTTTATTTTATTTATTTATTTTTATGTGGTGCTGAGGATCGAACCCAGTGACTCACGCATGTGAGGCAAGCGCTCTACCACTAAGCTACAGCCCCAGCCCCCATGACTTTATCCTTTTAAAATGTTATTCTTGGATGTTGAGATTGGCTAAATAAATAATGGTACATTCCTATGATAGAGTGCTACATAGACTAAAAGTTACTACAAAAGAAAAATTGGATGACATAGAACAAGGCAGGTTACAGAACTATACACACAGTATGAGCTCACTTTGTATAAAAATGTAACTAGAAACATTGTGTAGGATTACAGGTTCCCAGGCAACCTTGGTTGGACCAGCTATTCCCTCTCTCTTTGGTACTTCTCATGATAACTGTAGAAGGTGCTGAAAACAGTGTCCTGCCATAAAGAAGAACTGTCCCAAACAGCCCAGGCCTTACCTTACCCTTGTCCTTCTCAAAACTGGGTGTCCTATAAAGATTTGGCTCAGCAATGTGAGTAGCCCTCCACCTCCTCCCAACCCTGGGGTATAAAACCTAGAGCAAAATACTTTGTTTCCCTCAGGTGTGGTGCAAAATGAGGGATGGGGAAACAAGACTTAATCTGCCCTGGGCAGCTTTCCCCCAGGCTTGGGAAAGGTTCCTTGTGGATCCTAGGCTTCTTTGATCACTTCCACCTGTCTGTGAGTTATAATGTTCTGCCTGACATCCTGAGAGTATTATGTCTCACCAGACTCATATTCTGGCAGCTAGCAAGGCATTTGGAATCCAGCGCTGGGATCAATAACCAGTGCTGCATGGTTTTCTGCACTATATGTGTATTGTGTATTGTGTGTGTGTGTGTGTGTGTGTGTGTGTGTGTGTGTGTGTGAGAGAGAGAGAGAGAGAGAAGAACAGAAATGTGAAGAATATGTGTATCAGATTCAGTTCTAGAATTATAGACATCAATATTACATGAGGTACTATCTCTGGAGATGGAAGTTTAAGTTTTGAGTTCTGCATGCTTAATTGTATTTTCTCAGTTTTCTAAAATAAATTATGCTTACACTAAGAAAATGATTGATAAGCAAGAATAGTTTTTATTTTGCAATAATTTGTTCTCAGATTTAAAAATTCAATCCTTCATGCACAGTTAGCTCAGGAAAGTATGCCTATTATCTCCTCATGAGTAGTAACAGAGTCTATTTTCATTCTAAAAAGTGTTTCAATTTGAAAGAAAAACTTTTATGGTCATTTTACTTCTATAATATAAGCTCCCAAGATCTGAACATTGTCCTGCCTCAGTGTATGAAGTAAACAGTTAAACTAGAATACCTTTGAGCAATGTCATAATGCACTAGTTCAAATTGTGAATTTTTCTAACCCAGAAAAACAGTCTCATAAAAACAAAGTTTGTTTGCATTCACAGATTGTATGATTGAAGTCCAAGCTAATTTAATTGTCTGAATGAATAGAGAAAATGATCCCACCATTTCTTAATATTTACATGTGCCACAGGACTGAGAGTCTGTAAGTCCACTGAATATTTCAAGGGGAAAAGCATTCCAGAAGAAGGGTATCCATGATATAAGAATTTCTCATAATAAAATAAATTTTTCTTTCCACTTAAATTTTTCATAACTGCAAAAAAAGCAGATTTTTGGACCAGATTTTTGCTTTAAATCTCTGATTTAAAGCAGCATTTATCTTGTCTGCAAGTTTATTAGAGGGATGCCTTTACAAATCCACTGGCAGCCAGGTCTGGGGCTCTCCCAGTGGGGAACCAGCTGTTTCAGAAAGTGAGCTTTTCAAATGTAAAGTAGGATTTTTTCTGCCTTCTTCCCTCTGAAAGCCGACAACTTAAAGTCTTAAAAATTCAAGACTGAATTGTTATAAGGGCTGAGTACAGTTTGGGCCTCAGGCCATGGTCTTTATTCAGGCCAAAGCCTCAGGAGGCAGGAGATCGATTGTTACAAGCTCTGAGTTCTGTATTTTCCAGAATCCTCTTTCATCCTCATATTTTCCTAGAATCAGATAGGGAAACTTTTACTTCACAGAGATAGTGGAATTGGTCTGATCCTCTGTATTTTCTAAGTTAGATGGAGAAAAATAACTTCATAATAAGGTAAAACTTCATTTTATCCAAGTATTTAACAATAGAGGCAGCACAAAGACTCATTGCATTTGTCAAGAGAAAAATTCTAACATTACTAGTTTCTCACATTATCTAGTTTCTACATATGAGAAATGTCAAAGATAAGTCTTGGCTAATCTAAAGACAAAAAAAAATAGGAAGGCAGGTAGGGTGGGAAAGGGGGAGGGAGAAAAGTAAAGAAAAGTTAAGGGTGGGGGGCCAGTATGAGAGAGAGAGAGAGAGAGAGAGAGAGAGATTGAGATGAGAAAGGAGATCGCCCCTTCCCCTGGTCTCAGACAGGCTAACTAAATCTGAAAATGTACATTCCCTGTCTTTTCTTTAAAAGCTCTGCTCACCTTTAGAGATTTTGAAAATGGAACCTTTGAAACAATAAGTTGCTTCTATCTTCCTTCAAAGCTGTCTTTGAATAAAACTTATTTTCCTGCCAATTTGACTCTGAATATCTCCTGGAGCAGTGAGTGAACACCGTAGCCCAATCTCTTCTCCCCCAGGCAGAACAGGTTTCAAGGGGTAACAATTCCACATGTAAGTGAGAATACATAGTATTTGGGGGGAGGGTCTGGCTTATGAATAACTTTCCATAGTGTATAACTGTAGCAGGGACTTTGAAGCTATTTTTGCTGAAAAAATGCTGACTCTTCACTTGAGCTTAAAGATGTTCAGTGGGTAACTAAAACCAGAATCAAAGCTTGGCATTTCTGCCTCCATTTTGTACCTGTCTCCTTTGCTACCTTAAACTTTGGGCCAGAATCCTGCTCAACTCTGCACACAGACCTGTTAATCACTTAAGGAGTGTCTGTCTAAACCTGGCAGTACACAGTTGATTATACTAAATTTACCTTACCTTTCTTGTCCCACTTTAAGACTGAAGACAGCAAAATGAGACTAAGATTATTTCATGATTCTTAGAAGGCTCACTGGCAGATCACTTCAGGATGGGTCTGCTCCCCCCAAGTGGAAGCCATTGCTCCATAAGAACCAAGACTTCCCACTAAGCAGGAACAATCATGTTGGGAGATGAATTGTCTCCTCAATAGTGGCTCCCCAGATCCAGCAGGACCCTACAGACCAAGACCTGAAGTAATGATCCACTAGACCACAGTTTGACCAAGACTGCTTACCTGTGCTCTACCCCCATCCCACCACCTCTGCTATTTTTTATCTTTCCTCTATATAAACCTGGACCAGAAGACCTTGGTGTGATTTGGGATTAGGACACTAGTCACTCCGCTTCCCAGTGTGGTTGTTTGGAATAATAAATTCATAAATTCCTTTCTTATTTTGCCATTATTTTTCCCATCTGATTTATGAGGTGAGTGACTGGAGCTGGTCTTTAGGGACATTTAATTTTGGACAAGGGTACCCAGAAGACACAATGAAGAATACATAGTCTTTTTGATAAATGGTGCTGGGAAAACTGAATATCTACCTGCAAAAGAATGAAATGAGATCTTTATCTTACATCACATTAAAAATCAACTCAAAATGGATAAAAGAACTAAATGTAAGACCAGAAACAATAAAATGCTTAGAAGAAAACCTAAAGGAAAATCTCCTTGATGTTGGCCTTGGCAATGATGTTCTGGATATCACACCGAAAGTACAGACGACAAAAGGAAAAATAAACAAGTTGGACAAGAATATCAAACTAAAAAACTTCTGCACAGCAAACAAAACTATCAACAAAATGAAAAGGCAGCCTATAGGTTGGAGAAAATATTTGTGAGCCACATATCTGCTCAGGAGGTAATATCCAAAATACAAAAGAAACTCATGTAACTCAACAGCAAAATAAAGCACCTGATTTAAAAATGGGCAAAGAACCCGATTATACATTTCTCCAGTGAAGACACAGAAAATAGTCAACAGATCTATGGTAAAGGTGCTCAATGTCACTAATCATCAGGGAAATGCAAATGCAAACCACAAGGGGATATCCGGTCACATCTGTTAGGGCAGCTATTACCAAAACCAAATCAACCCTACCAACAACAAAAGAACAGGTTGACCAGGGTGTGGAAAAAAGAGAACCCTGTATACTGTTGATAGGAATATACATTGGTAAAGCTATTATAGTGTTTCCTGAAAAAATTAAAAAAAAATACTGTATCATTTATCAGGAAATGAAATCAGCACTCAGAGAGGTATCCTCATGCCCGTGTTCATCATAGTACTATTCACAATAGCCAAGATATGGGAACAACTGTCCATCACTAGAAGAATTGATAAAGAAGTTATATATATATTTTTCTTTATATATATACACACACACAACTATATATACTTTTCATATATATATCACTTTATGTATATATATCACTTTATATATAAATATATAAAAATATACATATTATATAGAAAATGCCTTATATGTATATATAATATTATTCAGCTTTAAAAAAGAAACTTTCTTTTTTACATTTAGTTATCAATGCTCCTAAAAGTTTAATGGATTTCAACCAGAACTACAGAGTTTCTCGTAACTAGGATTTTCTTTGGCTGAACTTCAGTAAATGAAGACAGCTTGGAAGACGGTAAGAACAACAACGTAAAGCAAATTTTCTGAGAATCAGAAATGTGGTCCCGGGAAAGATTTAAACATTTTGTCAGGAGGCTGCAGCAGCTGACCTCCCCCTGATTCTGTGAGTCTGTCAATTCTAAGTGATAGTGTGGCATTATAGCTCAAGTTAAGGATAGCTACACATAATGAAGCAATCAGACTCAGAATTAAGTTCTTTGGTAAGAGCTGATTGCTCAATGACTTGACAGAATGTGAATTAAATATATTGTATAGTGGTCGCAGAGCAACTGGGAAATAGGAATTTATCCTGTTATTCTTGAAACAACTGTGTGACAGGGGCCAGAGACAGTGAATGCCCCAAGTCGGCATCTTCTCCATGCAGAGCTAGCAAATGATTTATATGCTAGGAGAAGAGTTTCTCCTTTGCCTGTAACAGAGACTATTTTTAACTTTCAGTTGAGAACTCTGTTTTCTGGCTCATGCACCTTTTAGATTAATATGCTTCCTAAAATTGAAATGACTCATTAAAATTTGTACTTTGTGTGGGCTGGAGGCTTGGTTCACACATTTCCCAGAGAGCTGTTTCATCTGGAAGCTTCTGGAGAAGTCCCTCCAGCCACCCACACACAGGATAACCAGGGGAAACCTGATTAAGAGGCTGTCAAGGAAAAAGACAAAACAGAGCAAAGTGTAAATTCCATTATCACTGAAGAAAGTCTGTGACCAAAAGGTGAAATAGTGCAGGAAAAAAGTCAAGTTCTTTTTGTTGTCATTTCTTTTTCACTTATTTGCTTAGAAAACCGCTTTCATGAGTTGGTTACAATGTTCAGGGCTCTCTTTTTTCTTCTATCTGGGGGATGGGGGTTTGACATTAATTGGAACACTTGTCAGTCTCAGCAAAGTTGGTGAAGGGGAAAGAGATGGAAATAAAAACATGTTCTCGAAACAGGAGTGCTCCATTTGACAGAAAAGCAATTTCAGCATTGGCATTTCAGGGAGAAAAATAAGAGAGAAGAGAGGTAACATTCATGTGCCTGCCTTGTGCAGGATGTTGTTACATAAATTATCTCATTTCACAGATTTTGACTCTGTGACAGGGAGCAGAGGGTAGTCAACAAATTCCAACTTGCATGCATCAGAAGAAAATGAGATCTCTCCAGAAAGTGGCTGGTTGCAATAGAAAATGACAGAGAGAGGGAGAGAACTGGGCACAAATAATGGGATTGATATGGAAAAAGGGGGGAATCTCAGGAATGAGAGTCTATAGAAAATTTCTGCCCATACCAGCTTTAGAAGATAGCCCAAAGCCCTGGGAAGCTGGCTGTGGTTCAAGTTGTCTAGGAAACTTATCATAAGTCCTTAGCAGTTCACCAGACAGGAAAAGCTGTATATTTATTTGGGTCATGGGGAGCCTTTTCCCAATTCACCGGTTCCCCAAGGATGGATCATTTGGACAACACAGGCTGCCATTCTGACCTCCTTTTCTATCTCTAGCACCTAGCTTGGTGTATAGTAAAACAAAGCAGCTGAGTAAACACTTACTGAATTAGTGTCACGAGTGCTGAGCCGATACGTTTTATTTGATCCTTCAGCAGACTCATTCCCAGTAAATTTAGTCAAAAAGAAATATACTGTCTTAGGAATAGTTTTTAAAGAAAAAAAATCTGGAGATTGGGGAGCAGGAGCAGGAGTTACATGGGACAAAAGGAGGCAATGCTTCTACAGTGCACGTAAGACGCTGTGTAAGAGAAAGGAGTCTGAAGCAATGCACGTTTTGGTGTCTTGGAACTGAGCTCTTGAGAAACTCCAGGGATTTAAGGAAGAGGACCAACTGTATTTATATATGCTCACCTTGATTAGAAAGTGACCTTTCTGTACCAGGCACTGTGCTAGATGTGGGTACAATAGAACCACAGTCAGGGTATGTGAGGGCATGCATGTGTGCACCAGGAGAGGAGAGAACTCTGGATCCAGTGATGCAGGGAGTTTAGGAAGTTATGTGAGTATGTCCCCTAGCTAGAGGCCACTGAGGATAAAATTTATTCTGCTTGTCTTTGCATATTACACATACTATCAGGATAAAGTCATGCAAACAAATCAAATTATTTCTTCATGGGACTTAACAGAGCAGTTATGGTTTGAGGGGGTGTGAATCCATTCATTCCAGACATATGTAACAAGTTCTAATATGTGACGGACACTATTTATTGTGTGGAACAAAAGAGACTCAATCCTTGGCATCATAGAAATTAAAGCACACGAACTTAGACCACAGTTCACAAACTCAAGTGCTTACTGAGTAAGAACCAAATAGAGACATTGTCATCTGAAGGGGGCCTGCTTTGCCTAGGGTTGAGCCATAGCTCTGCTCTGTCACACAGACTCACTGTTGCCAGGTCTGATTTTCAATACAATCTGGAAATCCATATTTTTAAGCAAAATGCCCTGATCTAAAAAATGTTGCCAACTGATTAAAATTTTTATAAACATTGTGTGGGTCAAACTCAACACCATCTGCAGTCCAGATTCGGCCTGTAGCCCACCAGTTTGCATTTGTGTATTAAATGATTTTAATAAATCATTATGATAAAATAAACAATTAGAATACTACCTGAAGCCATAATGGGGGCCCTAAACTACTCAAGGAAAGGTTCTCTAAAGACAGCACTTTCACATAACAGTTGCCATATGGATAAGGAGAGTGCTACTCACATGGTTTTAGTCTGTTTTCCTGCTGATTTTGTGGCTACAGAGTGTTTTGAGATTATTTACCTCTCCCTGTATTTTCCATTTTCCTACCCCTATTCAAGCTGGTGCTGAGTTTCTGTTTTATTGCCTCAGGGGAAATGGGGCAGGGCCAATGCAGAATTAGCCTGCAAATCTTTCTGGTTTTTATTTTCCCCAAACCTAAAACCTTAGAAGTAATTTGCAGAAGAGGTAGAAGAGGAGGATTTTCCAGGATAGGCAATCTTGTAAAACCAAGAGACAAAGTAGCACTTACCTCCTGCCCCAGGCAAGAAATTCCTCCCAGACTCCTCTCCAATATAGGAGAAGAAAAGGAGAAATTTAATGGTATAGGATCAGGAGGATACTGGCTCTCTGCCTGTTATTAATATTACCATTGGTGCATCTAGACAGAGAGTTCTGTCGGCAGCTTTAAAAATATTTCTGTATCCAAAGCAAGTCATCAGAAGCCTCTGGACAAGGGACCAGGCAGAGAGCACAACAAGTAACCTAGTGATAACTAAATCTCCTGGTTGTCAGTGCCCATGACCACAGCCACAGAACTTTTGCCCATCCCTGACATGGGAAAAGATCTGAGGAGGAAGAAAGGGGAGAACGCCTAGTGTGACCAAGATGAAGCATTCCTCCACTCTTCAGAGTGGCTAAAGTTAGGACAGGTTGAATTGCTGAAAATATGTATTATTTTCTCCATATCTCAGGATGTAGCTTTAAATTCAAACCCATGATTGTTTTTACTTAGGAATATCACATACTCAATTGTCCATGCTTTCATGTAAAGTTCTTCCAGAACCCTTTTCCTTTTTAATACAGGTATGCATGGTGCATGCTGTTGTTTTCCGCCACTAAATCTATGTCCTAACCTTAAAAGACTCCAAGGAGCCCCTGCTGCACCCCTTTCTAGACACTAGGGTGCAGGGAGAAGCAGGAGGTGTGGAGTTGGAACATTTGTTGCTTACTGACAGTCTCTGGGAGCTGCAGAGAGAAAGCTTTACTGGTTATATTATTCCCCTTAACAGATGACCTGGGACAGATCCCATGATGCAGTGGATTGGAAACCCCTTGGACTGGTTTTCTAGGAATCCTGTATATGGTAGGGTCAGGTATTCCATTATTTAGAAACACTTTTGAGAGTCTTTCTCTGAACAATTATTTTAGGACGTGTGCACAACACAGCATTGTTGAATGCAAACCAGGCTGAGTCATCATATCCCCTGCTGTGGGGAGAAGTTCTTGAATACACTGTGTTGCAGGTTGCCCCGTCTGTGTCTCACCAAGAAAACATCACATTCTAGAAAATAGTTAGAAATGTCTATTTTCTAAAAACTCTGAAAAATTTGGACTACTACCTAGGGTAAGCTATGTGCTGGTCCACTAGCAACTGAAAAAAATTCTTCCACTGTTTCAAGATAGAGGAGATGGAGACAAACTTTTCTGATTCCCAATACAAAAAGACTAGGGAAATGACTGAAAGGTCCAAGATTAGAGAATATCTGTACTTTTGCTTAGAAAGAGGAATTCAAATAAATGGTTTAAAAAACACAAAAGAAAAGAAACAGTAGAAATTATAGCATGAAGAAAGATGGGTTTATAATAATTTTCAACATATATCTGCTAATGTTAATTGTAGGGTCAGTTGTACATTCTAGATCTACTGAGTCCTACCTCAGGACAGCATCTCCAGCTAGGCTGGATTTTCTTGAATTAACTAGCTAGGCATTCTAGGTAACGAGAACTTTCTGGGAAGTTCATGCTTTGCATTCCAAAGATATAATCTGAAAAGGCTGTTTCTTGATGGCCACTGTTGAGTATTGATCTCTACTCTTGGTATTGTCATTTCACAGGTTCTATGCAATTTTTCTTCGAGAAGTCATTTCTTCCTCTTCTATGCCTGTCATAGCACCAATAGAAGTTTTGCTCTGACACCTTTATCTTTTGTCATCAATAATGGCTCTGAACCATCCAGGTGGAATTCACCTTTAACCTTAACTTTGAAGAGTGGAATTTTAACTTAAATTGTGACTGCAAAATACAGATCTGCTATCCAATCATTTTTTTTTTGTTTTGATCTGTCATGGGTTTCAAAATCACCTAGTAATCCTCAGAAAATAAAGTTCTTTACTACTGGTGGTATTTTAAGACATCTGCAGCTACCATGATGGATGAGAGCAATCTGAGCCATACAGTTTTGCTTATTTTGAAAACAGATTTTTAAAAGAGGTGCTTAACATTTTCAAGTCAGACTAAAGAGAAATCCAGGTTGTTCCTTTCTAAAAAACAATAATTGGCTTTAATTTATTCATTTGAAGAGAGGAATCATGAGACTGCCTAAGTTTTACAACAATAGTCTTTAAGGATTAAATTTGGTTATAAAAATGTACCATTAAGGTTATTTTACATTATAGGTCTTTGGTAAGTCTATGAAATTATAATTGTGTTACAGATGTTTTTTGCACATAGTACATATTGTGTGTGTGTATGTGTGTGTGTGTGTGTGTGAGAGAGAGAGAGAGAGAGAGAGAGAGAGGAGAGAATGTGAAAACAAAAATGTCATTTCATAACAATGAATAATATAGCACCCTTACATCCATTCCTCTTGATTATATTTAAATTGCTTTTTCATGCTTGGGTTTATTAATGCCTTGGGTTTATTCTGTACTCTATTAAATTTCTTAAGCCTAAAGAAATAAGCAAGGAGATAATAAAGGATAAGTGAAAAAAATAATGAATTACAAAATAAAGACATAATAAGAAGTATCATCCCAAAGGTAATTTCTTTAAAAAAACAAAATTAACAAGCACATTTTATAGTATTTCTTGATCTATCGATTATTGGGAGTCATTTAAAAATCTCCCACATTGATGGGCTAATTTTATTTGATCAATTCTAAATCCATATTACTAGGTATTTATAGGTTTAGAATTAACTTTTGATTAACTAAACCTTTAATTAATAGGTAGTAAATCTTCTCATCACTAATATTTTTGTCTTACATATTTTAGTAACCATATCTATAGTAGCTCTCTTTTTGTTTAGTGCTTCTCCAAGTTATCTTTTTTCCATTTTTAAAGTATTTTTGTTTTAGGTGTATCTTTTATAATTTACCATATAGCCAGAATTTTTAAAAATTCATTCCAGTGACTCACTTTTTAAATGGAAAAGTTTGTGCATTTATATTGACTATGTTTCCTGATATATCTCTGCTAATTTTTGCCATTTGGGGACTTTTTATTTGTCTAATGTAGCATTTCTTCTCCTTGCTGCACATTTTTCCTTCTCTTGGATTTATTGAATTTCCTTCCTACATTTCATTGTCTTTCCTTGGCACCTCTGGATTTACTCCAGGTCTCTGGTTCTACATTCCATATATATTGTGTTCCAGGCTTTTCCTTCCAATGCCATATTGGTGACTGCTAAATCCCAGGTTCTAGACCACCAAGAATAGCTACACATAGTTTAGGGTAAACCATATCAGAGCAAGTTGCTGGCCTACAGCTTGTGTCTGGCCTCCACTAATTCCCATAATTCACTTACAATTACAATACAATAACAATACAATTATAATATAATACAATACAATAAAATTATAATAACAATAACCAAAAAGTCGGTTATGTTTTAAAGGAGGCCTTAAAAAATATTTACCCTACAATCCTATGGATGCTGTGCTAGGGAGGGCAGCTCAGAACATATATCCTATATTATAAACACCAGCACCAAAAGTTAGAATTCTGTGATGATTAATTTTATGTCTCAACTTGACCAGGCTAAGAGACACCTAGATACCTAGTAAAGCACTGTTTATGAGTGCATCTATCATGGTGTTTCTGGAAGACAACAGCATTTGAATTGGTAGACTGAGTAAAGAAGATTGACTTTATCAATGTGGTTGGGTACCACCCAAGGAGTTGATGGCCCAGATAGAACAAAAAGGTAGAGGAAGGGTGAGTTCACATTTTCTCTCTTCTAGAACTAGGGCATCCATCTTTTCCCACCCTTGTACATTGGGCCTCCTAGTTTTCAAGTCTTGGGAATCTGTCACTTATATCAATAACCTCCCTGTTTCTTGTTCTCAGGCTTTCAGACTCAGACTGCATTATACCACTAAATTTTCTAGTTCTCCAATTTGCAGATGGCATATCATGGAACTTCTCAGCCTCCATAATCATGTGAGCCAATTTCTCCTTCTACATTTATAATCTCTTATTGGTTCTGTTTCACTGGAGAACTGTGACAAATATAGAAGATAAACATAGCCAAGCTTCTGTCCCCAAATCTCCTGAGGCAACTGTGGCTCCAGTCAGCTTCTGCTTAGTCCCCAGATTTAACTAAGATAAATCATTAATCTTTATCAAGAAAAGAGACAAATCAATTTAGTTATATGTCGTCTGCATTAAAAAGTCTTCATTAATTTTTAAAAATGTGGACATGGACTTTTTATTGTGGCTCCCCATAAAAATACCCTTAAAGAGAATGTTGAAAACTATTTTGCTATTATCTAAGTTATTTTTCAGAGACTGAGTAGCAAAACCTTCCTGGGTGAATCTGATTGCATGTCAGTCACAGACCTGGGTTTTTAGTGGACAAATTCTACTCTCAGGGGTACTAAAATATCCTGAAAAAAAGATAAGAGAGTTATCTTTGGGATAAATCTTACACCTGTCCTGAGACTGACTGGGCTTTTTTTATAGGAGCTGTCAATCTTCTTTAGTTGACTATGGTTAGGAGCAGGGTCTTCCCCGAGGCTCAGCAAAGAGAGTTTTCTCTATACCCAAGGTTTAGTGGAATAAAAAAGGTGCCTGGGTTTCATTCACATTCTTTTTAACCTACTTGTGATTTGCACACCTTTAAAAACAAATAATAAGCAATAGTTCTCATTAGAAAGATAAAATATGTCATATATTTTCTCTCATATGCAGAAGCTAGATAAAAAAGGAAAAGAAAGGTGGGGCAGATTTCATGAAAATAAAAGGGAGATTAGGAGAGGAAAGGGACCAAGGGGTGAGAGGTGGGAAATACAGGGAAGTGATATTGGCAAAATTATATTGTTATATTGTGCTCATATATGACTATATAAGAACAAATCCCATCATTATATACAAATGTACCAATAAAAATGTGGAAAAAGACAAAATTTGTTAAAATTCACCTTTAATGTTAAAAATATCATTTACAAAAAAAATCTTGTAAATAGGATGGTCAGCTGAATTGAATACAAAAATAAAAGCATATAAGAACTGTTTAAAAAGCGGCTGCAGGAACACAAGGTCTTCCCACATACATGGGCAAATAGCTGTGCCCCAAAAACAAGGAATTCTAACAAGAGAGGTATGGAGGAGGAAATAAGAACTACATTCTAGGTGGAGAAAAGGAAGGTAAGGGAGACAGAGGAGTTGGTATATTTCAGGGAATGTTCAAAAATGCAAATCACCAAGCCCCAGGATGTGTCCATATTTAGGAATATAGACATCCTAGAAATCCGAACCAAAGGAACAGGGAGCAGCTGTGGTGTCCAGTTTGGGGGATACCTGAATGGCAAGATTGGGAAAGCTGCCGTAATAGGAGAATTTCTAACCTCACAAAAGTGAGCATGAGATAATTCAGTGTCTACTCCACCAGGAAGATGTTTATTAATGTGTGAGGCAGGAAGCAAAGAAGAAAGGGGAATAGATTTATAGGCAGCACCTAACCTAGACATTTCCTTCTTTCCAAAGATCAGTGCAACTTATATGATGGTGGTTCCCTCACATGAAGGCAATGACTAAACCTTTCCATGTTGGCAGACATCATTTTCAGAGTTCATGGTAGAATCCAAAGGAGACTTGAAACTACAGTGGCAAACTAAAAATAATTACTTGGAACAATGCAATTATGATTGAGGAAGATTCTTCTTAAATGATGAATATTAGCTATTAAAAAAGACTAATGAGGGGATGGGGTTGTGGCTCAGTGGTAGAGCGCTTGCCTCGCACGCGTGAGGCACTGTGTTTCATCCTCAGCACCACATACAAAATACATAAAGAAAGAAAATAAAGGTTATAAAAAAGACTAATGAATCTCTACAATTTGTAACCATCTGTCACAGATCAGTGATAAGAGTTTAGGGGGTAATAAAAGGCTGGACCAGACTAGAACAGAAATCAAACCCTATTCAAGGTTCTGATATGTTCTTAAACTTGAAAGGAAATTCTTTTTTCTTTCTTTATTTCTTTTTTTTTTTTTTTTT
>CM053406.1:39441674-39491008 GCA_028644305.1 Xerus rutilus
CCATGGCTGAGTAATGGCCCCATGATCTGTGACAGGTGGCCTTCTTCTCAGCTGTAGGATGACATGACCTCTTCTCTAGCTGTGTAGCTCTCAGTATTCTTTGTCCCTACAGGGAATTTTGCAGGTTATCATTTTGAATTATTTTTATTTATTTCCTCATCCTAATTTTATTTTTATACTTTGAGATAGAATATTCTTACACTGTCAAAAAATGGGAGCAAGTGTTCTTGTAATGAACTTGCCTAAGGATAGTTCTTGTTTTTGGAGTAGCTCATCAGTAAAGCTAGATCTCTACTTACGGATTTCTTATTGTGATATCTACCAAAATGCCTCAAGAGAGATGTGCTCCTCATAGACTATTCTAAGTCACTGATGGAGAGATTGAATTTTGATTATAAAATAGTGACTTGATACTCTCTTTTAGAATATATCTAAAGAGTTTTACGGTTGTAATGATGGGGTCTTTCAAAGCATCCCCTGCTCCAAGAACTGAATCCTGTTGGAAATTTTCAGAGACAGAAATGCTATCCTGTTCTGGCTTTTTTTCCAAACTTTTCCACCTGGCATGAGCCTTGGTCAGCAGGCCAAATGGGAATTTGATTTTCCCAGCTGCTCTGGATCTGCTTTACTTTCTGTGTGTGTTCAGTTGGATACAGTTCACAGATGCATTCTGTGCGTGTTGTGAAAGAGAAAACACTGGAAAGGTGCTCAAGTTTAGTTCAGAGCACACTTTAATGGGTATCCTTGTGCACCAAGCCTTTTCTTGAGTAAAGAATAATAGTAATTTGGAGTGGTTATCTGCAGACACATCTTGAACTGAATCTAAATTTTTTCTCCTTTGTCTAGATTTGTAATGACATTCCTGCCCCCAGGTCAAGGGAATGGAATGTTTATCTTCCCATATGTTCCCCTCACCCCCACATTTGTCTATCAGTTAAGGCTGTGTGAGAAGGAAAAGGCTGGGTGAGGAGAGGAAACAGAAGAGATTGGAAACACATACATGCACAATCAAGAGGAAGAGACAAAGTGGGAAAGAATTTTGCCTTAGGATTTCACAGTTCTAATCAAAGCAGTAAGAAAAAAAAATACTCATGGGGCAAGTATTGGCCTAGGGAATTGTCCTCTCAGCTCTTTCCTTGGCTACCTTCTTTTCCCTATCTACTCCTCATTGGACCATTTGGTGCAGTTATGCTTAGAAGTCAGAGGGTAGCTCTGGATTCTAAGCAGTGATTCTGAGTGCCCGTTGTGGCCCTTGGCTTGACTTTTTCAGCCAGGAAGACCCCACTCTGTACCCTGGGATAAGGGATGTTGGCCTTGTGCATTGTACAATTCATCATGCACTAGGAAAACAATTATATCAGTGTTTTCTTTCACTTTTCCCAGTCTCAAAAATCTCACAATGAAAAACTATGAAGCCAAACATTCATAAAATGCATAGGCAGAGAACAGAGATCTAAAGATAATCATAATACAATTCTAATTCTTGAAGAAAAAAATCATTTGCTTCATTTTTTTTTCCCTGCAGATCTCATGCAGCAGACTGCAATAGTGTCTTGCAAGATGCCTAACTGCTGAGTCTCTGATTTAATGAAAACTTAGGGAAAGCAATTCAATTCACTGCAGGGATGGCTTTGTTCCTCCATTATGATTCTTTTTTAATGAGAAAGATGATTGGAAGGATAAACTCTATTCCTCTGAATTTTTACACTAATTACATACAAAGCACTATTTTGGCAGAAGGGGACTTATCTGCTTCAGGCAATACAGTTATCATCTTGTAACCACCCTTCAATCTTCCACATGAACACTGGAGCTGCGTGCCAGGAATGAACTTTGCTTGATGCCAGTTCTCAGCATGGGTAGATGAATGCTTAAAGATTTCCAGAATTAACAGTCAACATGGACTCTAGAAAAAACAGGGAGACTACCCCTCCCCACAGTTTATATGCTCTTGAGAATGAAGGAATCAGAAGGCTGTTTGTTAATGAAGTATTTGGTGTGGGGAATGATGTAGAAAGCATATGTGTGTGAGTTGATATGAGGATTCACTAAAAAGGAGAAGATGGTGTTGCATATTCATACCAATTTCTTTCAATCTGCAAGTCATTTGTTACACTAAGTAACAGTTCTGTGTAAGGTATCACTCTATTTGAGATTCATGTACATTAGCACAAATAGGACACACACTGTTGGATAGTAAGTTTGATTAAGACTATAGAAGGTTTGATTTGGTGCAGATTTCCCTGTAAGCACTGTCTACATATGGAATGTGTGTTTTGCATTATTGGATGAATCATGCACCTGATGAATCATGTAACACTAGCAAGTCCTTTGGAGTAGGTACATTTTGGAGGGGAAAATGTACTCATTCTTGTAACCTAAAAAGATGCCACAATGAAGGTGGACACTTCAAATGACATTTCCTAATATATAGAAATGACTGAAAAAAATAGCTACATATGAGAAGCTGTGCCCCAACAATGTATTTACTCCATCAAGCTAACCACAAAGTTATAGTATACAGTCCACTAATTTCTTCTTGTTTTTCCCTTTGATCAGATGTATTGAAATATAATTCAGACATGATAAAATTCACCACCTTTAAGTGTGTAGTTTGAAGATTCTTGATAAATGTATATAGTTATGTAACCTCTACAGTAATTGAGATATATAGAATATTGCCATTGCTTCCAAAGTTCCTTTGGTGCCTCATTTGCAGCTTCTCAACACCCCTAGGCTGTGGCAACCACTGGTCTATTTTTCTGCCCTTACAATTTTGCCTTTTCCAGAATATCATGTAACTATGCAGTATGCAATTACATAGCATATAAGCTTTGATTATCTGGCTTTTTGCACTTAGTTTAATGCTTTCAAAAACAGTCCATATTGTTGCATATATCAGTAGTATATTCCTTTTTACTGGAGAGTGGAACTTCATTTTGTGAATTTACTACTTTTTAAAAATCTTTTCACAAGTTAATGGGCACTTGGGTTGTTTACAGTTTGAGGTAATTATGAATAAAGCAGTTATAGGCATTACCACCATTACCACACAGTTCTCTGTATGGACATTGTTTTCATTTCTCTTGGATGAATGCAACTGTTGGGTCACACAGCAAGAGTATGTTTAACTTTACAAGCACATGCCAAGCCATTTTCCAAAGCAGTGTTACCATTTTGCATTCCCACCAACAGTATACAAGTGTCGCAGTTGTTGTATACGTTGGCAGGCAGCTTTGCTAGACATGATTCTGATTCTCTCTTGTGATTTTTCTCTACCAATTTCCCAGTATGATATGTGTGATACTCTAGCCCCAAACCTGTTCTTCCCCACAAGCATAATTCCCACGGAACTCTACTAGGATTCATCTCAGAAATCCCTGAGGTGTACTCTTTCCATACTGTGGGGCCTAAAACTCTCCAATCATACTTAAGAAGTAAAAATAAATGTGACCTGAGAAGAAATAGGTATGGAAGGTTGCCAAGTAATTTCCCACAAGGGAGATTTTTTAAGAGGCTCCAATGAATATTATCTCACCAGACTTAGGTAAATGACAGTAGTATTTCCCCCATGACTCCCAAGGGAGTTATAATTCTGTATTTACACTTGCCAAGTGCTTTCTTATTCTGCCAACCCACTAACAGTCTTTCTCTTGAGTGATTCACTCAAGATTATCCAGAAAATTAGGAAGTGAGCTGTATAAGAACAGAGCTCAGGTTCTGCTTTGAGAAAACTCTAGATTCTGGCTTTGTTTCACAATTCTAACCTATGGATTTGATTGCCTATGGTAAACATTAAAGAAAATTTCAGGCCCTGTGTTCACCCAGTACTGTCAAAAAAAGAAACTTTCAACTGTTTTGGTTTAGATGTGAAGTATCCCCAAAAACTTCATGTGTGAGACAATGCAAGAAAATTTAGAGGACAAATTATTGGATTATGAGAGCCTTAACCTAATCAGCCTTAACCTAATCCCCAGATTGGGATTAACCCAGTGGTAACTGAAAGCAGGTAGGGTGTGGCTGGAAGAGGTGGGTCACTAGGGGGTATACATTTGGGGTTCATTTTTGGTGAGCTGAGCTTAGTCTCTGCTTTCTGATCATCATGTGAGCCACTTTCCTCTGCCATGCTCCTTTTCTATGATGTTCATCCTTGCTTTGAGCCCCAACATATGAAGCCAGCTGTCTATGGACTGAGACCTCTGAAACTGTGAGCCCCCAAATAAACTTTTCCTTCTCTGAAACTGACCTTGTCAGGTCTTGTAGTGACAGCAGTGAAAAAGTTGACTAAAACATCAATAAAGACAGGGGCAAAGATGCACAGAGGCAGAGCGGTTTTCTCAGAACTGAGGAGGGAGATCTTTTGGTGACTCTAGGGTCTGACATTGGGAAATGCTAGATACCTATGCTTTCAAGACTTTGTTTCTGCTCTTGGAGAGGTTCATTTTATTTCATATAAAGTTCCATATTTTTAAGTTGCATCAATATTTTAAATCTTGCAACACTGGTAATTGAGAATTTAGCTTGTAGTCATAAGAAGTGTAGTATTTCTAGAAAGCAAATAAGAAGCCTCCTATCCTGGGTTAGAAGAGGCAAAAATTGCTTTCTGGTCAATACTTACCCAGCTATCATCCCCACCACCCTAAATAAAACCCCGAAGAACAAAACAAAACACCCCCCCAAAAAAAAATTTTGGCACAAATTATGAGATGAACATTTATTTTAAATGCTAAGGACTAGACCATTGGTTAGGAGTTGCATTCAGCTGCTGTGTGTCAACAAAGCTATCAGATTCACATATCTCTTATGTGAAGAGTGTACCCCACTTGAATGCTCCATGTGGGGAATGGAGGATGGTGGGTAGATGGTGCTGGGAGAGAGTGAATACATGCAATACCCAATTGATCTCATTTCTTCAGTCTCTTAGAACTGAAATTGGAACCTAGACCTCTAGGGTTTCCACCTTCTGAAATTTAATATTCAAAACAGGAACATTTCTCATATGAAGTTCACTTTTTTGGCATTCTTTATTTGGGGAAAAAAAAGGATTATATGTAGGGATATTTTTATGAGTGCTCTATTAGTACTATTGAAGACTTGTTTCATTTTATACTGACAGAAAAATACATAGATGATTGAATAATGTCTATGATTCAAGAGTTTACTGGAAAGCAAGATACATGCAATACTCGTCAAATTGCTTTCTACTGGCAGATTGTTTTTATTCAAAATTGGGACTTTAAAAAAATACCTTTCAATGAAAAAGCAAAACTTATAGAACCAGAAATATTGAGATTGTTAGTAGTCTAATGAAGCTCAACAGTGGCAACATTTTATTTCCTTTCTAGGGTATGCATATTAAAAAGTGGCAGACACCTCTGATTCTATTCATTCCTGATATCCATTTTTTCCCCTGTAACCATGACTTGAGGAAGAGAATAGGCCAGAAAGTGTTTTCTTTTTACGCTTGGCATCTTGCCTTTTATCTCCTTAATTCATAGACAAAGATGTAGAAAAATAGTAGAAGACAAGGAAGTTGAATTATTGACTATATATTTTACTTAAGAACTGCTGAAAGTAGTCCTAAAAAACACTTGGATTTTTGTCAGTAGTTTTTAGAAGCCTCACTATACTTTCTTAATCATAATTATGAGCCCTATTTTGTATACACTGCATGAACTGTTTGAATTTCTGGTATTTCTTTATAAGTACATTTTCATTTCCCAAATAACTTCTTGGTATGATTACAATCAAGCTATTGAAGTAATAGTAATCTCAATTTTACCAGAATTCTCAAACTAGATACAATGTCAATGGAACTACATTTTTGAAGTATATTTCTTTCTACAGAGTTATATTACTAAAGGTCTTTGTTATGTATAGTAAGCATTTTTTAAATTTTAGAACCTCTGAAAGAAAACCTACTTCCAACTATGGATAAGGCTAGACTTAAAATTTGCTCAATAGAATTTTTTTTTTTAAAAGAAGGATGGTACCCAAATTTCTGTAGAAATAAATTAATAATCAAGAGCAAGTTCAAAACTCAACTTCATACTAGAACTTTTACTGGAAACTATTGCCTCTGTCTTTTGATCATTGGCCTCCAGCAAAATTAATGGGGACAATTCAGCTTAATTTTGAAGTCAAATTGTGGCACAATTTTCATAGTAACATTACCCTTACTGCCCTTGAAGGACTTCTTACATTTACTACATTGTGTTCAAATGTGATAATCACACATTTTTGGAAGCTGTATGATTAATGTAATAGAATATTTGTTTAAAAAACATATTCCTGAGTTTAACTTCTAGCTGTTACGGGACCAAGGTGGTATCAGACTAACATGAGGGCCCAGCAGGGTAGCTGATGTCTATGCTTGGAAAGATATAAATACCAGCACCTTGCTCAAACTTAACCCTCAGCCCTTGAGCGACACTGGAAGAGGAGGAGTAACTATGGCTATGACAGATCCTCTCTTGCACACACAGGACTTCCTGTCCTCTTCTCTGTGTTTTATTCCTTCCCAGGTCTTGAGGTGCCTGAATGAAAAGATGTTATGTTTCTAGAATATAGTACTGAACCAGCCTAGACAAAATTAATGTAATTACTATGTTGATTTCCAGATGTTAGTTTAATGCCAGCCTATTAAAACTCTAAAGATGAAGCTTAAAACAAATAAACACTCTGAGTAAACACCCAAATAAAGACATACTAGCAAATTTAGTGATAATGAGGCAATGGTAAAAATCTCCAGAGAGGGCATTTTAGAAATTGATTCTATCCTGAGGATGACAGTCAGAATTTCCTTAGGCCTTCTTCAGCCTTCCTTTCCAAAGAGCCTCCAAGTACCTAGCTGCTCTTAGTCTTGATCTCTTTCCATTTGTCCCTCTTCCTTTCTGAGCCCTATCCTTTGCCCAGATGGTCTGTGACTTCCCTCTGGCTTCATTGCTGGGTCTCACATACCCAGGGCTATTTTTCCCCTCCATAGGTTTTTAAATTACCCCAAAAAACAAACAACAACAACAAAACAAAACACCTCTATTTTTGTTCAGAAGAATTTCCCATCCATCCTGCTTCCTCCCCTGAACCTCACATGAGGAGGCAGCAGGGGCCCTGCCGTCCCACAGCTTCAAAACCCAGGCCCATGATGTGCCTCCACCACTTCCTGAACCATATGCTTGAACAGGTTCCTGTGCCATCAAATCTTTGGCTTTCTCATTTATAAAATTTTGGATAATAATGCTCATTTCTAGCATTGAAAGAATAAAAGGAGATAACAGAGTTGCTGGCACATTACGTGGGTTAGCATAATACAAATTTGGGTCTTTTTTTACATTTAGTTTTCTAGTTTCTACTTGTAAATGCTGAATATATTCTTTCTGGTTTTTAGAATGATCAATTTTGTTCCTGAGGCAGGTTCTTGTTAGATCTCTGGCTCCTGAAAGGTAAGATGGATGAGAACCCAAAGACAAGCTACCAACATGGTAGTAGCGAATGTTTAGTCTCAAATCACCAGAGAAGATGCATTCACCACTCTCATGGAAATTTTCTTTTTCAATATTAGAATATTGCAAAATTGTTCTTCACTTAGTCTTATTCTTTGTAATTATACTCCTTATACTGGGTTAAATAATTAGTAGATTCTTTTAATATTGATTCAAGTTTGCATCAAGTGATTTTACTTTCAACTCTTAGCTCTTAGTCCTCTCTTCTTGATATGGTCAAGCTACACATTCCCTCAGTCACTTAGACATGCATTGCTAATTATATGCCTTCCCCATTTCCTTGCTTACTAAAGTCCTTTCCTGATTTGAAGTACCACTTGCAAAACAGCAGGGATAACTGTTAGACAATGCATTTATATCATTCAAAATTATTAGCTTCCAACATGCTGAGGAAACATAACTGAGATTCAATGTCTATAACCTTTGTAACCTCAGGTTTTAGCTGACACTTTGTTCTTAAACTAGTTATGTCTACTGATGGTAAATTTTTAAAAAACAAATACTGATAGCACTAATTTTGAGAAGCAAATGAAATCAGCTTCTCTAATATTTCAAACAAATCCAAAATTAGTTCAGTAGCAGCTTGCTCATTATTATTCTTCCTCTAAGATGAAACCAAGTACTAACCAAAAAATTGTAATTAAGCAATATCATTGTGGACGAAAATGCAAAATAAAGAAATGTGAAAATTAAGTACTAAAGAATAGTTTTTACAAAAGTTTCAGAAACACTACTAAAACTGATGTATACAGCTATACATGTGTCCTAAGGTATTTAATTATCTTTAAACTTATTAATGATTATTTTTCTATGCATATTTCATAGTCTCAGTCAATGGCTATTATTTGGGGGAGGATATACCTCAGGATTTTCAATTGCAACTGCTCTTTTTTGTTTTTTTCTTGCAATGGTTTCTTTAAAAAAAAAAAAACTTTTCTTGCATTGATTCTTGGAAGACTTGTTTTATTACTTTAATTATTTTTAGTGTGAAATAGTTTACCAACTTGCCTGACCATTTGTGGTAGGTTTCTCTTCTTTCTTCTCCCCTGTGTAATTACTAGAGTTGTTTGTGTTTACTTTCTTATGTCACTTTCCCAAAGAACATGTATTTGTCTGCACTTCTCTTGGCTACCTCAGGATTAGCATTATATAGGAAATCTGAATGGGGCCTGATTCTGGTTGCAGAGAAACATTAAGGTACAAGGAATGTTAACAAAACTTCAAATAGTGAGCGACTATACATTTCTGCCTATACTGCATTTGCTACTTCCTGCTGAATTCACACAACTTATGCTTCTTTGTGATTTATTCATTCATTTTGCTTACAGTATTACTGCAAAATAGAAAAGTCAGATTTAGGGTTTTTGAATTGTCTTATTGATGCCATAAGTGACTAAAAGTTATCCAGCCGTGGCTCATACCTGTAATCCCAGCAGCTCAGGAGGCTGAGGCAGGAGGATTGTTAGTTCAAAGCCAGCCTCAACAAAAGTGAGGTGCTAAGCAACTCAGTGAGACCCTGTCTCTAAATAAAATATAAAATAGGGCTGGGGATGTGGCTCAGTGGTCAAGTGCCTCTGAGTTCAATCTCTGGTACCAAAAAAAAAAGAAGAAAAAAAAAGTTATCCAGCCATGACTCACATTCTTGTAGGTAGATGCAAAAACCATATTCCTGGAGATTTGGGGAGCTTACCTTGTCTCACAGCTAGGGTGGTGGTATAGACCAAGAAGAGAAGGATGTAATTGAGGAAACTCTGGAAGACTGGTGTATTAGCATGGAAATCTTCTGACAGGTACTTGCTGGTCAGGCCAATTCCACAAATAAGAAGAGATAAAACTTGACCCAGAGCCACAGAGATTAACATCTCCCTGAGAAAGAGATAAACACAGCAAAGATCAGCAGGAAGCTTATTACTGATAATAGCAGTTAAAATTTATTGTTACTCAATCCTTATCCTTGGGGAGTGATACATCCTAAATTTTGGAACAGGGTTCCCAAATGACCTACTAAAGAGTGTGAGCCAGTTGAGGTGAAATAACAATAATAATCAACACTTCATAAGTTCCTGTTATGTGTTAAACCCTGGGGTTAAATTTACTTATTATTGCATACTCAGAAAAATCTTACAAGGCAGATATTATTATTGTTCCACTTTATAGATAAGTAAGTGATGCTCAGAGAGGTTAAGCAGCCAGCTCAAGGTCACTGAGCTACTCTACTTAATGCTGACCACACTGTCAAAAGTTTAGATGAGAAATAAGTAATATGGTTCTAAATCCCAACTTCTTTGTAGTATGCTATACCATCATTATGTTGCCAAAAAATACTCTTTGTTCTCACAGAATGCACAGAGCTTCAAACTAACCTAACTGGATAATTTCCAGTAGTATTTGGAGAAGGTAAAGATAAAAAAAAAAAAAAAGGTTGGTCAGACACTCTGATGAAAAGCCTCCCGCCAAGATATCTGTCATCTGCACCTTTTAATAGGAGGTCAATACAAGCTTATTCTTGTTTCTTTTGCCAAACAAAACAGCAAATCTGCTGTATTCAATTTCAATTTCTGCTTATAATTAGTGCCACCTCATTCAGCTGCTGCTGGTGTGCATTGACAGAGAATGCAAATTAGGGTTTCATTGGTCATGCTAATGAACATGACATGTAGAACAGAAAGGAGGAGAAGGAACCTTTATCAGATTAGTTCCCAAGTCCTTTCCTTACTGAAGGGAGCTAGATATCCTAACTACTGCAACCTGCACCTCTAAGCTGGTTATTAGAGTCATCAAAATAAATCAGTAAATATATAAAAATATAATAAACCTAAATATGTAAATGTGGACACTTGCCAGCCATACTCCCCATCTTGCCATCTTGCCCCATCAAATTCTCTTTTGTCCTATCAGCTAGCATGGACAAATCCATATGATGGCACTTGCACAGAAGTGTTCTCCTAATCTCCGTGTCTTAGGATCTTTCTAGCACATTTACTTTCACCCCATCCCTCCTAACAGATTTTCCCTTAGGTAACCACTACAGTTGCTCTGTGGTCCCCTTACCTAACCTCATCCATCTCGTCCAGAATGCCTCTGTTGGCCACTGCCTATTCCTCAAGGCTGAGTTCAGTGTCCTCATCTATTATGTCTCTGTATCTACTTGCACCCACTCACCAGACTGTATAGCTCATGTATTCTTAAAGAATATGTTTTATTCATTTCTATATTCCAAGACCATTGAGAACTGTGGGACAGAAAAGAAATAGATGCTCAATAAACACAAAATGAATGACTGAATGGATGAATTTGGGAGTGAACAAATATCCATACATGAAAATGGCAAAGTCTTAGGAGATTTGAAAGATAGCTGCTTATCTTGAAAAACTACTAGTACTGAAAGACAAAAACGAGCTTCTTTTCACTGTATTCCATCTGCCAGTTAGACACTGAGATTAATAAGCTATTTTCTGGTGCACTTTTGAACAAGCCTGGTAAGGTGCTATCTTGCAAAAATGATGCTAAATATGGTGCAGGGTGAAATTTTGCACAGCAAGCTGTTGGTTATTCATGTAGTATATAGAATAGCACACCAGATGCATTCTAACGTAAGATACATAGTTCCTATAATTTTAGTAGCAGAAATGGAGAGGAGGTTATGATACACATTTTCATCTTGTTTATGCATTTAAAAGGATATCTTATCCACTTTAAATTCAGAAGGACTAGACAATGAAAAATGCATGAGTCTCAGGAAAAATAGTGCTGCTGGAAGCTGAATACCTGTTATAATAGAGCTCGTATTCATAAAGACTGACATAACCATTATCACCAGCACTTTGTTCTGTTAAAGAAACAGACTTTAAAATTTTGAGAATAAACTTGTTACAAATTAAATATTCAAAATAATAAGATTACAAATAAAGCATAAATTGTATCCCGTTTTCTTCTCTTAGTTATAAGAATTTATTCTTCTAAAAGGTATGAAGAATTTTAACAGTGTTATATAATCATATTGCTCTGTAATTCTTGTCCATGAAGTGAAAAAAAATTATGTTATCTTGAAGTAGAAGAACATCAACCTATCTGTGGGGGCATCTTCATTCTATTAATGATTCTTAGGCAAATCATGTCAGATTTGAGTCAGCACTGAATTCAGATATGCATACATAAAGAACACCTAAGTGTACTGTTTGGGAAAAAAACAATATTATTTGAATGCAGGAGAAACATCCTTTACTATGTTCTTTGACAAGATTCTTGTTTGTAGAAGTTAGGCCCTTGACTTCTAGAAGCTATTTGCTGAGAGGTTTTTATTGCATTCAAGCATTAATTAGACTTCTATGTAAGAAGATTATTAGGTAAGAAGCAAATACATACCTCCAGAGGCTTAACACTAATTGGGATTTCTTTCCCTCAGGTTTGGTACTCACAGAATTGAATCTATTCTTTGTGGAATCCATTTTGTTTTGCTTTTCTCCTTATGTAGAAGAAACCAAGCCAAAAGGAAACACTCCTGAACACAACATTAATATTTCTATGAGGTAATATATGTAGGAGATATTTGAACTTAGAAGGAATGAGTCACAAATGCTCACAGGTGTTGTATTTTATGTCCAGAGAAGTAGCAAAGAAGAGCGAAAAGGCACTGAATGGGGCATTGGAAGTCCCTGGCCCTGTGAGTTCCACCAATTAAGCTCTGTGATCTTAAGTGTCTCACAAGGATTGGGTGTCTTCCACAGGCTTGGGGTTCTTCATCTAAAATGAGACTATTATGACTGGTGAGTGTATGACACCTCTTACACTCCCCTCCAAAATCTTTTTGGTCTCGCCTATATCTAGGGTCCCTGGCCACTTACTCCAGTTCCATTGGTGGCTGCCATGACCATCTCTGCATAAACAACTTTCTGTGATACAACTTAGTGGTCCCGTGCCTCAGACCATGCTTGATACCTTGCACCTTCTATCCAGGGGATTGCCTGTTGAGGCTGAGGGCCAGACTTCATGGAGACCTGCTTGGTGTCCATTCATGAGCATTCAGAAAACGTAAGGGAATTATTGTACTTAAACAATAGGAAACTCTAGCAGAGCAATGGATTCTTTCTTCTTCCTCGCCCAGGCAAGCTGTACTGACATAGAGTCATTTATGCAGGCTCTCTGAAGTTGGTCCTGCCTCCGAAGGCTCAGTAGAGTACTCAGCCCTTGTACTGTGCCTCCCTCCTTCCCCTCCTCACTCCTGCTCCCTAGACTGGCACCCTTTAATTAAGTAGTTGCATACATGCCTCTGTCTTCTCTGTAAACTCAGGTTTACATAGTGAGCTTTACATTTTCTTCTTCTCCATAATTACACTGGTATATGCACACCAATTCTTGAAATTTGTATCTTTAATCCTAAGAAAACTATATTTAATTCTTTGGTAGCTGGGTTATCAGGAATGTCTACACATTATGTGTAACTCGGTGGGTTTGAGGATTACCCACAGAGAAATAAACCATTCAGTAGTATTTGCCGCGGCCGGCTGGATGCAGGTTGAGAGAAAAGATTGCATACCCTGCCTTCAAGCAGCTCAGAGGGACAGGAAACAAATACATGAAATTATCTAAATAGAGAATGTAAAAATACCTATGTATTCAAGTAAATCTATATAAAACTGCTAGAAGTTATTGGGACAATTTTAATCTAAAATTGGACAAAGCAAGTCTGGAAGTTTCTTGGAGAACATAGCTTTGGGTGTCTCTTTAATTAGCAGTAGAGGTGTGGTTTGACATTGAGAGGTTGGCATATCATTGCAGGGAAGGGAATGCTACGCTGTGTCACAGCAGAGAGGCATGGAATCACACTTGGTTGGCAAGTAAGAAATCAAATGAGATGGATATAAACAGGTAAGTGGCAGAGGATTTTAAAGAGCAGGGTAGAGTTTTAATTCACTAGGAATTATTCCTTGGCATTTATGGGTAAGAGAAATGAAGTAAGCACCAGTTACCATGTCTCAAAGTTCATTATGCTTTTATTGTGGTGAAAAAAGTTTTAATACAAGGCAAGATTGAAAAATCAGGTGTATCTCTGTGTTAGTGGGACATCCTCACCAACTGCCTTGACTACATCATGAATCACCTCAGGCAGCGATGCTGGAGCACCTGTGCTTGTACCCCAACATTGCAAAGCGGCAGAGTTCTAGTGCTTCCAATCTTGGGCATGGCTTTTAATGTATCTTTCAACATTATCTGTTGACAGAAGAATGTGTTTGTCATCTGTGTGTGTATTACAGCCATCTTTACAGTGACAGAAGAAAGGAGTTTTCCCCCAACAGAATAAGGATATTGATAATTTATTCATAAGCAATACTAATTAAGGCTAATTAGACAATTATTATCACACTGAATAGAAAAATTTTTAAATAATGGAATAACACCCCCAAACTTCAAGTTACATTTATGTTCTGGCTGGTTCATTTTTAAATTTCTTGCTGACACTATGCAACATCTTAAGCTGCACTGTATATTTGAAGTGTAATCCATCTGTAATAAAAGTGTAAGTGAACCATGTTTACAGTTGTCTAGTTGTCTTGTTGGCAATCACAAATTTTAGTTAATATTTTTGTTACACATAATGAGGATTTCATTTTGTTTTACTGATCAAGAATGTGACTTGAAGAAAATGTGACTGATGAAAAAAAGTCAGATTGGTAATAAATGTTAGAAATGTTTCAATGGAACAATTTGTTGTTTTTTTGTTTTTAGTACCAAAGATTGAACCCAGAGGCACTTAACCACTGAGCAACATTCCCAGGCCCCCCCTCTCTTTTTTTTGAGACAGAGTGTCACTAAGTTGCTTAGGGTGTCACTAATTGCTGAGGCTGGCTTAGAACTTGTAATCCTCCTGCCTCAGCCTCCCAAGCTGTTGGGGTAACAGGCATGCATCACCTCACCCAGCTCAATTTGTTGTTTTTACAATTTACTTATGGTACATTTTAGCATTATCTTTGGCTCTCAGCTTGTGTGGAGGAATCATTTTTTTTTTTTTTTGGTACTGGGGATTGAACTCAGGGCACTAGACCACTGAGCCACATCCCCAGGCCTATTTTGTGTTTTATGTAGAGACAGGGTCTCACTGAGTTGCTTAGCACCTTGCCCTTGCTGAGGCTGGCTTTGAACTGATGATTCTCCTGTCTCAGCCTCCCAAAGTGCAAGAATTACAGGTGTGCGCCACCATGCCCAGCTGTGGAGGAATCATTTTTAAGCCAACAGTTCTAATTGCAAAGTTTATTTATTGAAATGACATAATTGCCAATCCCTTTAACCAGGCCCATGTGAGCTATTTCTGACAGCAGAACATCCTCTTTGTGTTGAAGAATCTCTATACCTTGAGAGAGCCATTTACAGAAGTTAATCACAAAAGAACAGACATCATATGACCCCCCCTTAATATGAATGTTTAGAACAGGCCAATCTACAAAGACAGGAGGCATATATATGTGTATGTGTGTGAATGTATATGTACATACACACACCTCTCAGGTTTATTTCTTCATTGAATAATACATTATCTCCAAATTAGGGAAGTTTAAAGGATAATTGCCCTGCAGAAATTGAGGAAGGAAAGCAAAAATGAAATGAGGCATATTTAAGGCGTTTTACATGACATGACTATTATAAGACTAACAGACTTTAGGTTTTAATAGAAACTTCTGGCTCCAGTTCTCATTCTTGCTAACATCTTCTTGGGAAGCAGAAAAGAGGTGGCAACCTTTATAGGATGACTGTGTTGCTATTTTCTTTCATTGTGTATTTTAAATGACTTTGACATTTTTCATTATGAAATGCTTTTAGCTTTGTACTTTGAATTATGTTAGTGAACTCTGAGGCCAAATAACAAACATTTAACTTTGAAATCTATTGAATAAATAAAAACAAACAAAGTATCAAGTCAGTTTGTAACTCATTTTCTTTTAAAAGAACCCATGTCAAATTTCATTATTTTATTACATATTTACCAATTTTTTGTGTATGATGTGTAGCATATTTCAAGTAGAGAAAATTGAGAAAATTAGATTCCGCTGAGTGCTGAACTTCTCTACACACAATTAAAACCTGTTTGAAAAACGTATAATCAACTGAGATCATCAATTATGCCTTTTACTTGGAAGAACATGCAGGGAATTAGGATAAATAAGTAGGGAAGTCATGCCCCATTTTAGAAGACAGATATATCTGGTTTTTGCTTTCAAGCAGTAAAAGGATCCTCTGAGTAGATTCATTTTTTTTTTCTACTTGCTTTGCCTCAAAGGATAATTCCAATTTCCCTGTTCCAAGGACATGACAATAAAGGACTAATTTTTTCTCAGTCCTTCTAACAGACCCCCTTGAAAACATCTCAATATTACATCGAAATCCAATTTTTGCAACATGGGCTATGTAATTTTATTCTATAGGAAATGGTCACCTATAAGAATACAACTAGATATTTACCATAATTAAATATGATAATGACTGGGAAGAAATTTGATCTGTTGTAATTTTACTGTAGTGATCATTCTAACAACAATAGAAAATTCTGTTATTACCATTCCACTTCAGGGTGAAAAAGAAGCAAAGGCAACTGGAAGAAAGGGAATCCCAAAAGGTTTTCAACTGCCTTAAAGACTGAAGAGTACAGAAGAAAAGACCAGCAGGAGAGAATATCTAAAGACTGGTGGTGGAAGGAGCTGGTGGAGATAGAAAAATGCTGATATTAAATTGATGACTCTATTAAAAGATAACTCAGGATGGTACATGTAGTATAAAACGTTCTAAGTACTTTCACAAAGCTACTAAGTTTGTGGTAAAACATTAGGCAAAACAAAAATGTCCGGGAGATTACAAACCAAAGATGCAATAGCAATGTTTATTCTGAATGAGCATTCCCATTAAATTCATGTTCTGTGTAACAGAGATTAGCCTGTTCTTAAAGGAGAAGCCACTGCCGCGGTTATGACTGAAAACCAGAAAACTCTCAGGTTGGGGAGCCACTGATACTTTAAGAGCAAAGAAGGAAAAAAAATGAAGGATCACTTTCATGATCACCTTTTTCCTACTTGAGCTCATGGTGAAATAATCTGTTAACATAAAGGGATGTACTCTGACATACCTGGCTTAGTGAAATCCAGCCCCCAGAACAGGATGGAACAAGGCACTCACTGTACCTTCCAAACTTTCATCGTAGCTACAGTCTGGTATGTCTTTTTACAGTGACTCTTACACTGTAGACTGGTGAGGAAAGTAGTCACATATTTTCCAACTGAAATCATTTACAAATTACTTAGGAACGGAATGAATGTGTGTGTTCCCCCACAAATTCATGTGTTGAAATCCTACCCCTACCCCTTTGGAAGACGAATGGGTCAAGGGAGGGTTCTTATGAATGGGATTAGTGTCTTATAACAGGGTGCCCAAGAGCTCTCTTGTTCTTTCTCTGCCATATGAGGATATAGTCTACAACCAGGAAGAAGACCCTTCACTAAATTCAACCATGCTAACACCTCAATATCAGACTTTCATCTTCTAGAACTGTGAAAAATAAATTCCTGTTGTTTATAAGCCATCTGATTCACAGTACTTTTTATAACAGCCTGAACTAAGAAACACCCTTTTTCCTTTTCTCTTAACTCAAGATGTATAAATCTGGGACATTTTAGATCTTGGACATATGGCAGCCAGTTTACCTCTCTGTCCCAGTAAAGGCTATATTAATGTTTGCAAGGTGTCCAATGCACAAAAGGCATCCGATGAGAATGTAGCAAAATACCAAAGAGAATATTCAGGTTTTTGTCTTTCAAATGATAAAATGAGAATGACCTCATCGATATTTTAAAGTTTCACTAAAGAGGAAATTAAGTAGCTAAAAAATAAACACTACAATTTAACTCTAACATTTGTTTTCCCCCTGAAAGGTATATTTTCTACCTACCTCACTCCTCTTTGCCTCTACCCACTGCTCCTGGAACCGCCAATGCTCCTTTGATTCGACAGCTACAGAGGTCAATGCTGAGACATCATGACTGCTGCAGTGCATGGATGAACGCAAAGAGTACCAGGCTCACTTTCTAGTTGTGTAAGCCTCAGCCATGAGTAATTTGGGATTAAGAAAATGTACAGAAAAAATGCTGGTTATTTCCCTTTGCTTATGAAATCACAGAAGCATATAGCATTGGAAGATTTCTGCTTTACTAATCTAACTCAAGGCCAACAGCCACTCAAAAGATAGTCCTAAGCTTTCCTGGAAAATGAACGAGGTCAACATCCTTCCAATGGCACTTACCTCGTACTCTCATGATATGGGGCCTCTTAAGATTGCATTCACCAAGACCCACTGCATCCCAGTACAGCATGTCTACTCCTTAACAGAAAAGCAATTTCCAGACAATTTAGTATTTTGAACTATCCCTAAAGAAAAGAGTGTTAAATTCTATCCTTGCTTCCCTTGATACTCTAAAATTTTCGTCACGACTCTGAAAATTATTTGAATAGAATCTGAATATCATTTCTTTTCCTTTATTGATCCATTTATGTGCATGTGTCTGATGAAAAAACGAGGGAGGGGCTAAAAATATCCTTATTGAAAGTAAAAATGAACTGACATGAAGTACCTATCTTACCAGTGCACACATTGCCCAAGAGATTAAATTCAAATCAGGTGTGTGTGACATACATAATGATGAATACACATTTTGTTTCCCTTAGTGCTCTTGAGGACCGGTTAGTTTATTCATGAAATGGATGATTTTGGATAGAACACGGTGGGGGGTCAAAAAACTCCACTGCATCTTTAAAAATAGCAAATGAAATGAATCAAGGTGCAACATGTAAAATGATGTATGCATTCTTCTGAATTTAATTGAATTCTAATTAAATTACTTGGAGCAAGATAAATTAGATTGTTTTTCAAGCACAAGTTTCAGATAAACTTAATGAAGTTCTATAAATGAAAAAGGCAGAATGGGTCTTGTTTAATGACTCGTTTGCTGATATATTCTCTTGTAGTGAAGAAGAGGTCAGGCTGACCTTGGGTCATTTCTTTCTTGAATGACATAGATATTACATTAACTTCAGAAAAATTGGCTAAAAAGAGACATGGTCATACTTTATGTTGATGGCAAAATAATTTATTGAGGCTTTTAGGTATGTGGTTTTCCTCTCTACAGTTTTTTCTCTAAGGTTTTGAGCTCCCTAGCATCAGGATATTTTCTGTTGAGAAGGAAACAGAGGAGGCTAAAATAGATGTTTCCCCATGCATCCTCCTTTTTGGTTCTGGAATCTTACAAGTCAGGGGTAGGAAAGTGATTGGCACCCAGAACCACCCTCTCATTCTACTCTGGGAGGGAGAGTTTACAGACATGTAGGCAGAATGGCTTGATAGACCATTTAGGGAAATCTTATCCAATAAGATTTGGTGCTCAGCCTGCATAGATTCCTGTGCCCAAGGCTCACATAAAACCTGCACAGCTTCAGGATTCCAGGAACAGTGCGGGCCTGGAAAATATGCATACTTTTACTCCAGTATATTTTGATCCACATATGACTCTGGGTCATTTGTTTGGTCCTAGAAGAATGGGTTGGGTTGGAAGGAGTCTAGAGGGAGGGTTTCGTGTGAACTGGGCTCCCCTTCCTCTCCTCAAATGGCTGAGAGATCATTTCTTCTAAATCCAGAGCCAAGAGAACTTGGATTCAGATTTAATTTATTTGTGAAAAGTAGTGAAACAAAAGTTCTCCGTTTCTTCCAATCTTGAAAAAGTTCATGTCCATTCTGGTTAAGCAAAAAATCCTAACTAAAGCATCTTGCTTCCCTAAAATCTCCTCTTTTTCTACTCCTTTGGTAAATACTTGGTGTTTTATTATGAGCAAGGACTATAATTCTTTTTGCTTGGCATAGGAGTGAGCAAAGTCTGAGAGCATAGGGAAGAGGCAGAAAGGAAAGGTTTAAAAAGCTAAAAGAGATTTAAATAATGTAATAAGGGATGAATGATGAATAAGTAAGGTATCATGTGTAATTGTATCTGGAAAAACAGAGCTCTTCATATGACAATTAACCATTTTTCTAAAACAATATAAAAAGTCAAATGAGAGTGGGTTAAGGGTCTGCGTAAGTTACCTAGCCATGAATGAATTGATATTGTCTAATCTATATTCCAATTCCATAGCTAATCCAAGGAAGGTAAGAAATTAGACCCTTTGAACAACAAAATGTAATGTCTACAATGATACATATTTCATAAAATGTTTTCTTCCAGAATGTTCTCTTGTGCATTCCCAAAGCTGTCTGAGATATATGAGTGAGTTGAGAGGCACAAATTTTCTAACTAGTCTTCTCATGTTTGATAATAAATATTGGTTCAGTTGACATTCCCAGAATGCATTTGCAAGCATTTTCCCTTCTGGTATTAATGGAAATATTTATTGAAAGTATATGACTGGAGGTAGAGCAGGACATGAACTGTTTGGGGAATTTTTTTTTTTTTTGGTACCAGGGATTGAACTTGGGGGTATTCAACCACTGAGCCACATCCCCAGCCCTATTTTGTGTTTTATTTAGAGATAGGGTCTCACTGAGTTGCTTAGCATCTCGCCATTGCTGAGGCTGACTTTGAACTCATGATCCTCCTGTCTCAGCCTCCCAAGTGCTGGGATCATAGGTGTGCACCACTGTGCCCAGCTTGTATTGGGAATTTTTTGTTTGTTTTTGTGGTACTGGGGATTGAACCAGGAGCACTGTATGACTGAGCTACATCCTCAATCCTTTTTATTTTGAAATAGAGTCTTGCTTATTTGTTGAGACTGACCTTGAACTTTTGATCCTCCTACCTCAGCCTCCCAAGTAGATGAGATTATAAGCATATGCCACTGCACCTGGCTACTTTGGGTTCCCTTAAAAATAAAAAAGAAGGTATAGAAGTAGCTGAGTTTTGTTAGTCAGCTTTCTGTTACTATAACTAACACCTGAGATAGCCAACTTAGAGAAGAGGTTTATTTGGTTCATGGTTTCACAGGTTACAGTCCATGATGAATTGGCCCTGTTGCTTTGGGTCTGTGGTAAGACAGATCATGGTAGAAACATGTGGAAGAGTAAAACCACTTATCTCATAGCTGGGGAGTGAAAAATGAGGAAGGAATTAGGATTCCACTATCCCCTTTAAGGGCATGTCTCCAATGACCTAAAGACCTTCCACCAGGTCCCATCTATCCAAAGATTCTTCCAGTTTAAAAAGCACCATGCTAGCAACCAAGTGTGCACCAGTGGTCTTTGGAGCACACTTAAGATCCATACCATACATGTGTTAATGACGGAGAGTAGAGCTCTATCCTCTAATAAGGCAAAAATTCCTTCAAGATTTAAGTGCTAGCACATGCCAGGGCTTTGGGAAGCTGAGACAGGAGAATCGCGAATTCAAAGCCAGCCTCAGCAACAGTGAGGTGCTAAGCAACTCAGTGAGACCTTGTCTCTACATAAAACACAAAATAGGTCTGGGGATGTGACTCAGTGGTCAAGTGCCTGAGTTCAATCTTCAGTGCCAAAAAAAAAAAAAAAAAAGATTTAAGTGCTGTGATTTGACTCTAATAAAATTAGACACTAAAAGAAATAAAAAGGTTTATTCTTATCAAGGCAGGCCTGTTAGTATAGAGACCTAAAAATCCCAAACAGATAGTTAAATAAACCTAAAGGTATTTTTAAATGATCTATGTTAAGTGTTGTAGCACTATAGGGACAGTTCTATGTCCACATCTCTTCAAAGATGAAAGAGGTACAGACACAGAACAGTGTGCTGAAAAACAGTAACCACAGATTACATTTAAGACAAATAAAGAGCCTTTTGAATACTTTACAAATACTCTACGGTAAGTGAAAACCATTGCTAATACCAGAAAGTTTACTCCAAGGGGGGGAAAAAAAAGCACTGGCAGCTAAGGGCAGACAGAGGGGAGAAGGTACTTGTGCTCTTAGTAGGGCATCATGGGGAGGAGGCCCAAGTGAGACTGTTGACATGGTGCTTAAGTGTCAACGGCAAACCCCATTGTCAACATGATGGCAATAACTTAGAGCTTCTGATCTTACATGTCCTGGTCCTCTCTGTACATTAAGTGACAACCAAGAAAACTGTGTTTCACGGGATCTCTGCAAAAGTGAGTACCTGGTTCCTGAGCCTATGAGGAAAACCTGATTGACGTAATCTCCCCAATTATGTGACACAGGTGGTCAACACTTGGCACACTTCTCCCTCTATAGAATTATTTGGAGGAGAATCAGTGAGGAAACTATGGGGAGAATGTAGATTTTGCACACCAGGTGCAATTGTAGTGAGTGTCAGAAATTGGAAGGTCAGATTGCCTGCAAAGCAAACCAAGGCAAAAGGAGGAATCCGGCAGGATCCAGCACAGCCACCAGCACAGGGGGCCAACAGCAGAAATGTCACCATGCCTCACCACTCCCTTTGTTTCATATGCATCTTTAAAAAAAAAAAATGTTCCTCCACAAAACATGATATAAATTTCAAGCAGCACTGGCTTTTTTGAATGGTGTTTTAGAAAGAATGCTGATTGAAAGAGCATATAAACCTGGAGAATGATTTTGAAGAATGGAACAATGATGAACTTCTTGGTTTGTTAGTGTAGTTAGCAACTAAGATACAGCATGGAAATTTGGATATCTTGCATTTTAGTGACTCTGGAAAGTTAGTATGTCCTGAGTGTACTAAAGACAGGGTGCATGGCAGTGTCTATTTACTGTGCTTACCAAAGTGTCATTGCTATTTCAGAAATATAGTTCACAGTAAAGAGAATATTTACTGATTAGCCCATAGAGAGGTGGTATTCTTGTTCTTGATCTCAACCTACTTGAACTGTCTACTGATTTAGCCTTTTTATAACTCCTGTAAAAATGTAAGCTTTCTAATTTGTTCCTTACTTTGAGACAACAGGAAGCGAACACTCCAATTTTAATACCGGATTCAACATTATGAAAGAGGAAACTTGGAGATGATCAGGGAGATGGAGTAGCAGGAGGCAGCAGCAGCAGCAGCACAGACTCTGGTGGAGTGGAAGTGCAGTGGAGGAAAGTGACTGCGGGTCTCTAAAACTGCACAGTTCATTTCTGAGCCATCAGGCAGGTATGCACGTTGCAGGACTTTGCTTTCCAATTGTCATGACTTTCTAGTCTGTGCCTCCACATTCCAGGAAAGCCTGCCTCACAGGATCACATGCAGAAAGCAGAGACAACCACCCATGGACATTAAGTCAACTTAGTCTAGCCCTCTGCCTCAAATTCACCTTCAGGTGATAGGTTGCATTTATTAAACTCTATCTATTGCATAGCATGATTCTGGGACTCAGCAGTATTCACCAGCCTTCATCAACTACCTGTTACTGTGAGCAGCTCATTTGTGCACCAACATATTTCTTCTGGCTCTTATGCTCCCAGAGTGCTGAATCAGAGTTGGAGGCAGCCAGCATTTCTAATTCCCTGTTCCTAGCCAGACTTGACAAATGAAAAAAAAGCAAGTGTTCCAAAGTCAGAGAGGAGAATTTCAAAGTAATGAGATAATGCAGCGTAAGATGCAGCCACACAACTTTCTTCTCTGAAGTAAGACCTTTGCCTGTCATACAAGGTGTTCTTCTCTAAGTCCCAACACCTACCTTAAACTGTTCACCTATGAACACAATATCAAGGCCTCTTCTACACAGATTCTTCTTTTACTGGTCATGTGGTCATGCTGTTTGTATCTTCTTGCTGATACATCTTCATTAATTAGGATTTGAACTTTCAAAAATGTGTTTTATCTTCTAGAAAGGAGCTAGAAGGATGCATGCAAGCATGTAAGACTGCCTTGGCAGTCTCAGAGATAGGAAAAAAAATACAAAGAAGAGACAGGTGTTAATCAAGAAGATTCTCGATGGATAGAAAGGCAAGGCTGTCAGGAAGCAGAGCGCTGGATTCTTCCACACAACCACCCCATGGCAGCCACTGGATTATGCATTGGTGTGTGCCCATAGTCGTAAGGTCCTAGATACAGAGACCCTGACAAGGGAGGTCAGAGCAGGCAGGGTCACCTCAAGGAGTCAGCAAAGTAAAGAACCTACTTTTAAAAATTTTTATTAAAATCTATATTGATTATTAACATTTATAAAATATTCTATATCTGCAATACAAGAAAGAGGGAAAAAATTAAAACTCCATTTGAAAGTTAAAAGATGCTTTCTATAAATTTAACTTCAAAATGAAAATCAAGAGAAAATGTTTTTTACTTTGGTAATTCTGCACACTAAAAATATTTCTTTGCAGTAAAAATTGGCCTATTTTCATTCTATCAATAAGATTAACCTTTCTACAAACTTGTTCAATGTAGAATTTTTTTCTGGCCAGAAATGTTGTCATTTGTGCATCTAAAAGCTAGGTTTAGTGGGAAGAAGTGATACATTTTTTTAGAAGCTAAAAATAATTCTGCTTCTAAATTTTGAGAAGAAAACCTTCTAAGTCAAAGCAACATTTTTGTGCTCATTCACAGCATGGGGCATGCACACTTCTGCAGCTGGTTTCATTCTTTAATTTTTTCTGTCTTCTTTCTTTTCTTTGCCATTAGTTTCTGCCTGGAGAGTTCTGTGGACTGGAACCCCAGGGCAGAGTACAGATTACTGGAGCTAGGAAAACACTGCAAGTGTAACATGGCCTTCTTTCTCAGATAAACTACATCTCTCCTGGGTCTGTTCCTTCCAGATATTTAGATCCACTTCCCTGGATACCGTATTTTGTATCCAGATGCAATATCCAGGGAAGCATATGGAAAGGGCTGTCAATCCCCTTCTTCACTCCAATGTAGCAAAATCTTTAGCCCCACAGCCCCTTTCAGCCTTTTATTCCCATCTTATGCTTTTCTTAAGCAGCAGCATGGACTCCTATGTTGTCTCAACCACTCAGGAAAATACTGGCAACCCTGTTAATGCCAAGGAGATCTCCAGGTAATAAGATGCCTGATCTGCATTTCAGAAGATGGAAAGGGGAGCAGGGCAAAACCAAATAGCAAGAAGTGGCTGAAAGGGTGGAACCTGGAAAATGAGTGGAGGCTATATTTGAACACAGAATCTTCCAGATACTGCTCAAATCACACCCTATGGGCAAATAACCTAGGGCATCTAAGATGTGCCACAAAATAAAAGGCAATAAAATATCTCTACTCAATCATTCTTTATTGAAAAAAGTAAGTCATTTTGGAGATTTCATCTCTTACCATATAGTGACAATAACAATTATCTTAACATTTATCAAGCACTTACTGAATGCCAGCACTCTAAGGACTTTACATGGCTAATTGTACAACAAACCCATATGGTAGGTATTTTTATTATCCCTATTTTACAGATGAGGAAACTGATTGGTACAAGACAATTTAGTAACTTGTCCAAGATGACAGTCACACATGAGCACAAGTGATAGAAATGTACTCCAAACTCAGCCTAATCACAATGAGTCCTTAGTCACAATCACACAGTTGTACACAACCATAAGTCCACATGCCACACTCAAGTTCACAAACATGTCAAACATGTAAATTGCTTTGCTTGCATCATTACTTTTTTGGTCATATATTTTGGTCTAATTCTTCACTCATAGTTTTTATATTCTCTGATTCGAAGGGTAATATAGGATAGGGGGCTAGGGAAGGAGAAAGGAAATTTAATTTCTTCTGAAAATGCTTTATTTTTCTGCTTGTGTTTCATGAAATAATAAGGCTTTGAGCTATATACACTAACCCAAGCTAACATCATTCTAAATAAAGAAAAACTGAAAGCATTCCATCTAAAACCTGGAACAAGATAGGGATGCCCTCTTTCACCATTTCTATTCAACATAGTCCCAGAAACTCTAGCTAGAGCAATTAGGCAAAAGAAAGAAATTAAAGAGATATGAATAGGAAAAGAAGAGCTCAAACTATCCATACTTGCTGATGACATGATTCTATATTTAGAAGACACAAAAATCTCCACCAGTAAGCTTCTAGGACTCATAAATGAATTTGGCAAAGTAGAATATAAAATTAACACCCATAAATCAATTGCGTTCCTATATACCAATGATTAACCAGCTGAAAGAGAAATTAGGAAAACTATCCCATTCAAAATATCCTCAAAAAAAAGAAAAACGAAACTTGAGAATCAATCCAATAAAAGAAGTGAAAGTCCTCTACTATGAAAACTACAGAACACTAAAGAAAGAATTTGAAGAAGGCTTCAGAAGATGGCAAGATCTCCCATGTTATTAGTTAGGCAGAATTAATATTTTCAAAATGGCAATACTTCTCAAAGTGCTAAACAGATTTAATGCAATTCCTATTAAAATTCCAATTAAAATTCCAATAACATTTTTCATAGAAATAGAAAAAGCAGTTATGAAAATCATTTGGAAAAGCAAGAGGCCCAGAATGGCCAAAGCAATCCTTAGGCAGGGCATCACAATATTAGAACTTAAATTATACTACAGGGATGTAGTAACAAAAACAGCATGGTATTGGCATGTAAACAGACATGAAAACCAATGAACAGAAGGCAAAGAGATAAGCCCACATAAATATAGTTATCTCATCCTAGACAAAGGTACCATAAACATACATTGGAGAAAAGATAGCCTCTTCAGTAAATGGTGCTGAGAAAACTGGAAATCCATAGGTAGTAGAATAAAATTTAACCCCTCTTACCCTGCACAAAAATCAACTTGAAGTGGATCAAGGACCTAGACATTAGACTGGAGACCCTGCACTTACTGGGAAAAAATGTAGGCCCAAATCTCCATCATGTCAGAACTGAATTCCTCAACAAAACTTGTAAAATGTAAGAAGTAAAATCAAGAAGCAATAAATGGAATGGTATCAAATTAAAAGCTTCTTCACAGAAAGGCAACAACTAAGAATATGAAGAGAGAGCCTAAAGAGTGGGAGAAAATCTTTGCCACTTGTACCTCTGAGCATTAATCTCCAGAATATATAAAGAACTCAAAAAACTTCACACACACACAAAAACCCCCCAAATAATCCAATCAATAAATGGGCAAAGGAACTAAACAGGCACCTCAAAGAAGAAATACAAATGGCCAGCAAATATTTGTAAAGATGTTCAACATCTCTAGCAATTACAGAAATGCAAATTAAAACTACACCAGAATTCCATCCCACTCTATTCAGAATGGCAATTATCAAAAATGCAAGTAACAATAAATGTTGGTGAGGGTGTGGGGAAAAAGGTTCACTCATACATTGCTGGTGGGAATGCAAATTGGTATAACCACTCTGGAAAGTAGTATGGAGATTCCTCAGGAAACGAAATGGAACCACCATTTGATCCAGTTATCTCACTCCTCAGTATATACCTAAAGGACTTAAAATCAGCATACTATAGTGACACAGCCACATCATTGTTTATGGCAGTTCAATTTACAATACCTAAGCTATGAAACCAATCTACTCAAATGCTAAACAGATTTAATGCCCTTCAACAGATGAATAGATTAATAAGTTGTGGTATATATACACAATGGAATATTATTAGGCCATAAAGAAGAATGAAATCATGGCATTTGCCAGTAATTGGATGGAACTAGAGACTATGATGCTAAGTGAAATAATCCAATCACAAAAAACCAAAGGCTGAATGTTCTGATATGCAGACGCTGATACAATGGGAGAGGGGGACAGATACTTTGGATTAGACAAAGGGGAATGAAGGGAAAGGATGGAAGATGGGAATAGGAAAGACAACAGAATGAATGAGACATAACTTTCCTATGCTCATATATGAATACACGATCAGTGAGACTCCACATCATGTACAACCATAAGAATGGGATCCTAATTAGAATAAGTTATACTCCACGTATGTATAACATGTCAAAATACACTCTGTCATGTATATCTAAAAAGAATAAAGCATTTTTTAAAACAGGGATTTGAAAGAGTAGGTTTTGTTCTTAACATTTTTTACCAATTCTGTAAATCCATTTCTTGAAGTCCTTACAAAACAACATATAAAGGATAGGTATATGATACACACCTTGGGAGTTCATGAGTTTAAAAAAAAAAAAGATTTAAAGATATTTCTAGAAAAACCTATTAAAAGAATTTTATCATAAAGATGAAATGATTTATCAGTAGTGATATATTACTTATGAGTGTATATGTATGCATTTGCATGTGTATGTGTACAAAATATAATAATGTATCAGCAAGAATACACCAACTGTCTTTGAATGCCAGAATGAAAAGTTTAGAGTTATTATATCAGCAAATGCAAATTTTTATCTGTTTATACTCATGAATGTAGAAAAAGTAAGAGCACCTATGTTTGAAAGATGGGAACAAAATTCACATCCTCCAGCATTGTGGACAGCAGTATAGAGTGAGAAACAGTATTGTTCATATTGTTTGACACAGTAATATCCTTTCTGAGAATTTAAATAATTCATTCAAAAGATGGGAAGAGAAGACTTGCATCACGACTACTATTCACACAACTATAAAAAGTTGGAATTGACATGTTCCATAACTTAGTTGTTAATTAAGTTATAATACATCAACGTGATTGAAGAGCAGGCAGCAGTTATATATCACAACCAAAAGATTGTCAAGATATAAAAATGCTTAAAATATAATGCTGAGCCAAAAAAAACTATTCTAAAAATCATTTCTGTACTTTAACTAGTGTATAAAGCAATTTCACGTGCATTAACATTGTTTTTCTTCTTTTTGCTTTCTATGTATGTTTATAACTTTGATGGATCAATAGAAATGTTTTTACTTTTGAATCTATTCTCTATTAAATTAATCATGGGGTAACTTAAAATTACAGGAAAAATATGGTCAAAAATATTTTTGTTTGTTTGGGGAAAGTGTGACATTGGACCAGCCAGTGCTGCATTAGCCACACATTAAGGACATTTCATATTTGTGGTGTGAGGACAACATTTGCTACATTTCCATGGCACGTATCTTATAACGATTAATCAGAAGATTATATTTTGAAGTAATTGCACTGAAAATTTCCTTATAAAGAACATAAAATATTTACAAAATCTTTACATACATCATCTCCTCCTCTATCACCTTTGGTGTGGTTACTTGTATTTAAATGATCTATGATCTCTGATACCTTTACTGTATCCAGCTCAAATCCTTTCTGATCATAGGACTGTATAAATAGGTAAGAAATAATAATAATGCTTCATGCATACAAAGTAGTGGAGGTTCTCTGAATATAAGATTATGAATAAAAATGACAAAAAATTTTAAAATACTGTCTTAAGGGACATGTGTCTCCATATTTCTGAATATTTGACATTGTGTAATTGTGATAGGTCCAGTGTTGTATATTTGGTGTGGTGATCTACCCCCAAATTACAAATGCCTTGTCCTTAAATTACAACTTTCTAAGAAATACATAATATTCTGTAGTAAAGCAGATTCTTTACACTGGCTTCTGTGGAGGAAAATTTTTTCATTTTGCCAATGCAAAAACTAAAGCTCCTACTTCCTATGAAGCCCATATAGACTACTACAACTAATGACCAAAATTACTGAAATCACACTATGTGGCAGGCATTTAAATAGCCCTTTACAGGTACTGTCATTTAATCTTCTCAACAACCCTCTAAGGAAGGTGCTACTATTAATTTCCAGAATATAGATGAGGAAGCAGCTAATGACAGGTTAATACTTTCCCCAAACTTTTAAGCTAGGAATACAAATATCTCAAATTGCCCATAATACCTAAAAAGTTTTAGAACTATAATGTGTTTTGTAACTATGTAGTTTATAAAACACGACCTACCATAGGTAGAGAGATGAGAGTTTGGAAGATTACTGGTTAGGTAACTTAGTAAAGAGGCAAATGTATGAAACTTATCCAATGTCTTCATATTTGGTGAAAAAATTCCTCAAATATCTTTTCCTAAAATACAGCTTTTGCAGCTATGAAATTCCATCTCATAGCACAAGGTAGAGGGTCCTAGGTTTATATATATATATATAAATCATCTCTTAAAAAGGTAAAGATGGTTCCTTCAGTGTCCCTTAGTATTCATCTTATTTATAATAAAAAATTAGGAATTGGACCTTCCATTTTATATCCCTGATTCTTCCCTTTCTCTCAGAGAACAGGTCTAATCTATTTGCAGTAAGTTATATAGATTGGATTTTCAGAACATCTCTCAAATCCACACCTCACCCCACAACTTCCAACAAATCCAGTCCATACCACCATCCTCTCTCTACAGCTGGACTCTTCTGGCTGTGCTCCTTATATCTATTACCTCCTTATATCCATTTTCCCCAATGCAAGTAGAGGAACTTCAGGAAATACAGATCATCTTCTGTAACTCCTTGGCTTGGACACTCCTGCTCTGGCTCCTGGACAGTGCTTGTTGTACCTGGACCTTCCTGCCTTCTTCCTAGTCCTACTGCTTAAAATGTTCTTCTCCATCCTTGTGTACCAGTCCTTACAGCACCTCCTAAGAGAAGCCACTTCTCATCTCTCTATCCGCTATAAGATCCTGCTATCATTATTCTTTTTATTAGATTTCCACAGTTTATTTTTATTACATATTTACAAATTATAGTTGTATTTATGGGTTACAAAGTGATGTGATTTCCAAATACAATATAGAATGGTTAAATCAAACCGCTTGATATATCCATTGCCTCAAATATGTAACATTTTTGCTGATGAAAACATTTCAAATTTACTCTCAGTGACATTGAAATACTCAGTACTCAGTACTCAGTAATTAGCTACATTCACTATGTTGTGCAACTGGTTTCAAAAAATAAAATCAAACTTATTCCTATTTAACTAGTCCAATATCACTTCTCACTCGGTGTTCCATGGCAAATGCTAGCAAAAAACATCTACTACCCTAGGAACAAAGCCAAATAAACTGAAAAAGAAAAAAAGAAGAAGAGGAGCAATTATCCCTGGGCAGTAGCCCAAGAGCTGTCTAGGCCCTTGGAACCTGCCAGCTCTGTTCCCTTGCTGATCTGGCTGGCTGAAAGTGGGCATAATGATATTAATAAGGTCACATATTAAATGTGCCCTTTCTTCAAAATCTCACCAACTCACAGGTGTCATCTGGCTTGGCTTGTTTCACCTGAGTGCTTTGGCAACCTCCTATCTTGGAAACTTGGAAGGACAGAGACAGCATGGAGGTAACTATGGCTGCCTGACTCTGCATAGCTAGGAGAGTTCTCATCTTTTATGAATGCTAATAAAAGGAGAAACTCTGGAGGAACAAGACTGCAAGGCTTAACTTCTACCCAAGTTAGCCCAAGAATACTCAGGGCATGCTCACAAATAAGCAGGGTAGCTCCTGTTTTTTCCAGAACTTTTTCAAGAGCCCAATTTACTCATATTCACCTTTCAGAAAAAGTTCAGTGAATAACTATGTATCACATAAAATATGTTGCCTCGACACTATATATGTGGCCATTGAAACAGACTTTTTAAAAAAGTGTTCATGATTTTGTTCATGTAACTGGTATTCCAAATAATTATGCAGTTAAACTAGCACAAAGGGAAAAGTGACACATTGCTCCCTATAATAATAGATTTTAGCTACTAGTTTTCATTCAGTAGTCAAAGTAAGCCTGAATGCTTAATTCTGAAAATGCCACTTCTTGTTTTCTATAAAGAAATTTTTAAAATTTTTAAAATTTTTCTATTAACACACATACCTACAAAATGCTGATATATCTGTGTATCTGAATACATACAAGTTTGTGTAAATGGTTTCTTGACTGTATCAGTCAAGATTTTGGAACATGGGAGTAAGTATTAGAAGTTGAGCTGCATGAAACCCTTCCAGCATTTCTCTTGTCTATAGTTTCTGGTTGATTGAGTTTTGCTCCATTCTAATTTACTGTTCACTCATCTTGCCACCATTTATTTTGCACATTGTGAAGAACAATGAATTATAGAAAAAAAGCGGGGGAGGGGTAAGCCAAAGAATGGCATTTATAATTGTAACTGCCAGTCATTTTTAGAGTTTAGGTTTCTTCTAATGATATCTTGAGAATATATGAAATTTTCCAAAGTGTATATATGTGCTTGGATCCTACCCAAGATTTATAAGTAAGGATTTGAGATTTTTAGGTTTAGAACCTTCAACTGGTCATGAGAGGTAACCCTGGGGGCATCACCTAAAGCAGGTCAGGTCAGCCTGGGCTTGGTGACAACACAGGGTAGAGAGAGAAGAGGCAAGACACCTCAGGCCTCGCCTTCATCCCAGTGTAGGTGTTGGTTGTTAATATTTTATTCTTTTCTCTCTAGGAGAGAGGGTACAATATCCCAATAACACAGAGGGACTCCTAACCTGAACAACACAATTCAGAGAAAGAATTATTACCCCAGCACTTTCATTATCTTTTAAACTAAGTCAATCAGATTTAACAGTTCTTGCCTTTGAGATCAAAGGGTAATAATATACTAATTTAAGACCACGATATTCCAAGAATTTAAGAACGAGATAGTCCAATCTTTTCACTTTAGAGTTGAGGAAAATGAAATTCAATGAGGTTATGTGAATAATCCAAGACCACAACTTGCTAGTAACAAAGACAATACAGGAGCCCAGAAATCTTAATTCCTAATTCATACATCATTTCTAAATGTCTCCTAGAGGTCTTGGTGTTTGAGAAAATGGGAAATACCTTGAGACCATGAAATGTCAAGAAACAAATTCTACTAAAAAGACAGCTTTCTTCAAGTCTATGATTTGTATTTCTGCTCAAAGATGCATTGAAAAAGCCAATTTGCTGTGTATAGGACTGACCACTTACTAATCATTCCAACTCTCAAAAGATGATGGAAAGCTGGCCAACATTGCTTTTCCTGAGCCCACTCCAGGGCCCTAGAAGTCCTCTTACAAGTAGTTCCTTAGCCAATCTAAAAATAAATGCCTCCACTCAGTTTCCAGAAACACTCATCAAGGGGACAAAAATGGGCAAGCAAGTTGTTCGAGAGGATGGTAGGATAATTTGACAAGGGATAGGCGCTCACTGCAGGCTCAGGTGTCAATTCAGAAATGTTTTCCATTTTAAGCCTTGGAATCTGTCATGCTTATTAGGGAAGCCAAAGATAGCAGAGATGCATCAGGTCCAAAATTGGCATTTTCCAAAGCACTAGCATGCAGACAGGAGCCACCACTTTAAAGTGCACATAGGCAATTTCTTTTCTTGTCATTTGCTAAATATCTTATATGTTGCCATCTCCATGGTAACTCTCAAAAATCTGTCATTTGGTATTGGATTTCTAAGAGTAATCTTTTAACATCTGCCAAATATATTGCCTTTGGTGGTCAGTTCTACCCAATGATAGTTAAGTGTTGGCGTTAAAGCAAAGTGTAACTTTGAGCCAAGCTTGCTTGTTAATTTAGGCAAACATAAGATTGTTTTCCTTTAAATCTTCTGGGTAATTGCCTTCATCTTCTACTTTTATTGAACCTGGAGACATAGCTAAAAAAATGTTTATCCTAGGGTTTTATCTTTAGTTTATAGATAGGCATTTATTATAAACACAAATGGAACATAATAAAAGCTTTTTTAAAAGGGCCTTCTGGGAATAAATCCTGTTCACACTACCAATTACACACCATCTCATCACTGAAAATGAAAGTTGATCGTTTCTCCAGCAATGAGAAGAGTTTGCTGCTGCCAGCTAGCTGTCCAATTTCCTGTCTCCTACTGGGGTCTCTATTTCTATCTAACTTTCTGCTTTTAACCCACAGCCTCTGACTCCTACCAGTTGATCAACGTTCCAAAATTTCAGTGCTCTTCCCTGCACGGTATTCATCACCGAGCCTCTATCAGGTGCTGGGTATGTTATTTTAAAGCCAGCTCTTAATTATTTGGATGCCAATTAGCCAGGGTCTGCTTTTTCTCCTTTTCTTTCCCACTGCCTGCCTTTTGGCCACAACACAGCTTGTTAGTTCCTTTGCAAGGGATTGAAGGGCAGTGTTGAGGTACGGACAAATGCCTCAAGATAAAGCAGCTCATTTTGTTATTTGTTGGAAGCTCTGGTTAAGAGTTTGGCAAGGTACGATATCAAAAGCACACAATAAAAGTAAACTTTCTTTATCATGCATATCTCATTTTCCAAACTCTCCCAGATTCTCATTACTGGAGTTCAGTTTGAAGCTGGCAGAATTACACTTAGTACTTTATATTATTATGGGAAAAATAAAGTTTCTCTGACTTGGCAAAAGGTTGTTTAATGAGCAGCTTTGCTTGGTGCTGGATTTTTTCATATTGGCAAGCACAAGGCAATCAGCCACTGGAAATCAAACCACCACCATGTTGTCACAAGTTCCCTAGAGCTGAGCTGCAGTGAGCTAAAACAACAAAGTGTTGTATTTCCATTTTTATTTGAATACAACAAAATGAAAACAAAAAAGGGGGAAAAAAATGAAGTGAGGGAGTAAAAATATTTGTAAATTGGACATGCAAAAGTGCCATGCTAAATTCTTCATTTACAATGAATTAGTTTAAGATTATTTTGCATCATTTGAGATACAAAAATAAAATACCACTGGGCCCTAAATGCATACTAAAATTAAAAATAGTGTTCATTTTTATCAACTTCTCATTCTCTGAGGGTAATTTTCCATTTTAAAGACAATATAACTTTGAGCCGGGAACAGTAGTGCATGCCTATAATCCCAGCAACTTGGGAAACTGAGGAAAGAGGATCCTGAGTTCAAAGCCAGCCTCAACAAAATCAAAGTGCTAGGCAACTCAGTGAGACTCTGTCTCTAAATAAAATACAAAATAGGGCTGAGGATGTGGCTTAGTGATTGAGCGTCCCCGAGTTCAATACCCAGTACCAAATAAGAAAATATAACTTTGAAAGGGAAAATCTCTTCCTCATAGGATCTGATGACATTAGATTTTGAAAGATTAGGACAGCTACTCAAATATGGAATGCATGAGGAACTTATCCTGAAACTCTCATTGTTCTGTTATCAAATCATCTAGTAATTTGGATTACTTAAGTATCTAAAGATCTGAAAATTGTATTTTCTCTTGTGTCTACCATAGTCATGTGTCTCAAAGTTTCCCCTTCAACTGGGGAAAAAAGAGAAAGATCTTGGAAGATCATATAAAACACAAATTTATATATAAGTAGAATTTGATATCATTGAAGGGAATGTCAAGCATCATAATGCATCTCTAAGGGAATGACAGGGATATCTTTGAAGACAAAACTTCATGTGACTAACTTCAATGTGAGTCTGTGTGAAAAGTTGGTTGGCTCAGATTGGCCTTAGGGAGGTTCATTAGGGAGTGTTGTTCAGTGAAGAACATTGCCAGATAGCACTGGTTCAAGTGTTACCTCTGCCACTTACTGGTAGTATGACCTTAAGCAACACACATAATCTTCATGGGCCTTAATATTCTCAACTACAAACTGATAAAAAAAAATATATAACTGCCAAGGGCTTTATGAAGACTAAATTAGAGCCATACAGAAGTTCTTTTTATAAAAAAATATTTTTTAGTTGCAGATGGACATAATTATTTATTTTTATGTGGTGCTGAGGATGGAACCCAATGCCTCACATGTGCTAGGCAAGTGCTGCACCACTGAGCCACAGCTCCAGCCCCAGAAGTTAACATGCTATCTAGATGAGAAAATCTTTCCAGATGGTAATAGTTATTTTTTCAGAAAACTTTTTAAAAATAGTGTCAAAGATTCTAACTTTAATCTCTAAGTAGCTCCTCTGAGCATCTACTAAAATAAAGTAGTGGACATCTCCCTGCTGATGCTTTTCATGGCAAATCAGGGAACAAATACAAGAAATAGGTACTAAATAATTTTTGCCTTATCCTTGGCTTTTTGGTAGGTTACAACTCTAAACCTATTTTCATTGTCGTAAGTTTTTTTTATTTTTAACTGGTACTCCATCTGCTTTAGAAAAAAAGTTTTAGATCACTTAAAATAAGAAAAAATATTTTTGATAAGACTGTTAAAATCTTAGTTTAAAAAACTACAGAAGGGGAAAAAAGATTATCGTGCTAGGAATAGAGGTGATCATTTAACTACTACAGTTGAAGCTTGAGCTTAAAATTCAGAATCCTGGCAGCTAAAGCAAAAGGGACCATTCCCTTATTAGATTCTTTAAGAAATTTAATGGATTGATTTTTCTTGTGTTATCTCTGTGTGGAATCTTCCTAGTGATTGCTGCTCCTGTCCTGGGGCTCCAGTTCACCTATCACTTTTCACCAGTTTCTCCATTCAAGTCTTTACTTATAATGTTTAATTAATTTAAGATTTAAGCCCTTTCCCATATTTAAATTATCTTGAGAAAAGATGGGAATTCCACATAAGCAGAAAGCACAAACTAACCAAGGTTCTCAATGGTTGAATTGTGCTACAAAATGATTGGTAAAGCTATAGGGATAATATGACCACATCTTTCCCTCCCAAGTTTACATAGATATGAAGGGAATTCCCTAACTTTGCAGGTATTTTAGGCATAGGCATACATCTGTATGCATACATCAGAATGCATTTCTGAAGATAAAATATTGGTCTTATCTATTCTTAGAATGAGTAAGAGGTGATTGTGATGAGAAAGTAGTTGGCACATATGGCCCTTGAGGGTATAGTATTTTTACAAAAGTAGGTGGATTTTCAGGAATTATACAGAGAACTAAGCCTGCCTCAGTCTTGTCACAGCTAGCTCCATTTGCAACGTCATTGCTTATCACCAGACATAAAGGATTAAATAAATGTTTTTCTCTGAATATAATTCTTTGAGTTCTTAGAAATCTCTGTGTAGTACACCAAAATATACCCACTGCCAACTCCATGCCAGACACTGTGGCAAGTCATATGTTCATTACCAGTGGTCAAATTAGCTGAAAAGGAATGGAGACGTGCTCATGAACTCGGGGCTCATATGTTCCAGCCTGAGTCTAGAGTTCAGAGTGGTTCTTGGTTTGTAATGTGGCCATAAACTGCATTTTATGCCATTTTTTTCTGTTTCCATTTCAGAGATTATCCTTTCCAATATGTGACCTTATTATTTTCACAAAGACTTTCATCATGTTTGACTTCCCAATTCATTTTATCCCTAGTCCCTTTATCTGTTGTATATTCAATTTATCAAGCTACAGTAGTACAAAATGTAAGCTATTCAAATAATTTCAATGAACAACAGAAAAACAGCCACAGTATTCTGTATGTCCCTCAAAAAATGTGTGTCTATTTTTTTCATCCTATAAAAGTGAGTATAATATTATACACTTTCTATACATTTTAGATACTGACAGGATTATTGAGATTATGTTAGGTAACTCCCATGGGTACCACACTATATATAATGAAGCTGAATAAATATTATGTGGTAATGACTTCTTAGTACAAAATTATTGTGTATTAGACAGCATTATTATAGACGAGCCAACAATATGTAAATCTCTGAGCTCTTTATAATAAGAAAATATTGTTACTGCTGAATTATTTTATATCCTATTGAATGCAAGCACCCTATTTGAAATTTTAAAGCAGAATACTTATGCTCCATTTCTTTTCCTCTAACACAAAAAAGTAATGGCAACTAAGCAATATTTATCTAATTTTAAATCACTATGTGCTCTGAGATCCATAATCACATAGTTTTATTAACATACTTCACTCTGACTTAAGCTTGAAGGTCACCTTACGCTATTTTGGAGGAAGACAATAGTTTATTGTCTCTTTGGTTCAAGAAAAATCAATGTCTAGACTCTTTTTTGCAACAAAACAGAAACAAACCAAAAAATAAAAAGCATGTCTGTCCCTAGAAGTTTCCATTTTCTTCCCAGGGTTTGTCATTTACATCTTGCCATGGGTGTCAATGAATCAGTAGTGCATGGTGCACAGTGGTGCCCCATTCCACTGCACTGGGAAAAGAGACTCATTAACTCCAGACTTGTCCCTTCCTGAAATGAGTTCTGCTCTGTTTACCCACTAGATTTGTTACTTCTCAATACATGAAAGTGCTCTGAGAACTAAAGACTCCTGGATTCTTTCAATTTTCTGATTTGAAGACAAATCATCCAATTTAAAAATGGACAAAGATTTGAACGGACTCCTTACAAAACATATAAAAGGACAGGAGCATATGAAAAGATGCTGTATATCACTAATGATTGGAGAAATGCAATCTAAAATCACAAAATCGCTCTACCCCAATGAGAATGGCTAACATTATAAAGATTGATGACACAGAGGATTAATGAGGATTTAGAACAACTGGAACTCTCCTATGTCACATGTGGAAATGCAAAATGGTATAGACACTTTGGAAAACCTCATAAAGTTAATCATACATTTCCCATGTCAACTTTTCCTCCTAAGTATTTTACTTGATAAAAACAAAAATGTATATTCATACAAAATTGTATATGTGAATGTTCAGAGTACTATTATTCAAAATATCACATACTGGAAGCAATCTGAATCTTCCTCAGCCAGTGAATAAACAAATTATCCTGTATTCATACCATTGGGCACTACTTATCCACAAAGAAGGCATGGGATAGCAATGCATACAACCACATGGGGGAACTGCAAAAACATGCTAAGTAAAAGAAGTCAAACACAAGAAAGAGTACTGTATGACTTCATTTATATGAAATTCTAGAAAGGTAAATCTCTGTGTGCTTCAGTTTGGGGCCCTGAAGAGATTTACTGCAAAGGGGCATGAGAAATCTTTAGGATGATGACAATATTCTGCATCTTGATTTTGTGCACAATCGTATACAATTAACACAGATGAAGTTATTCTATGTAATACTTTAAATTTTTACTCGACTGTTTTTGACTCATTATATTTTCTACAGAGTAATAAAGTTGATTCCAAATTTTGACTTTTTACCAAGAAAATTAACTTTCATAATCTCAGAAGCCCCTTTACTCCATGATTGTGCCCATGAAACATAACATTTCTTTTCCCTTCTGTTTATGTTTTTAGAATGCAGTTGCTACAAGTGTTCATTTATGATTTTTTTTGTCTTATGCCATAAGCAATAAGCACATTGTCATTGGAGGAGTAAGCTGCTTTACAAAAATGAATCTCTCTCCACTTAGGAATGTAATCAGAATTCTTTATAAGACTCTCTTTTGAAAATGCTTGTACTGATAAAGGTGATAAGATTTATAACTAAATATATACAAGTAGTGTTGTTGACAATAAAGCATAAGTCACTTACCTCTTGCTTACTTGCTGCAGGTTTGGGAATGACAATCTTATTTTGGGAAGTAGACTGAGACCTCTGTTAGGCCTCAGCAAAATGAGGGTGATTTGTTCAATGTACAGGGTTTGTACACGTCCAAAACCAAACATCAGATCTACAACTGTTTGAAATTAGAATGGGCTACTCTGTGAATTAGCCCCCTTCACTAGAGATAATGAAGCAGAGGTTGAATACACATTGGTGCAAATGTCACAGAAGTTATCTAAGTATCAGCTAAGAGGTGAGACTGCCTGATCTCCAAGGTCTTACTCAATGTTGAGATTGTATTATTTGATGAAATCACTAATGAACTTATCATCTGTGGTTTCATCAAAGTTGAAGGTCAAATCTAGACTGCACAGGAAATGAGCTAGTGGTCACAGTCTGTTTGCTTCAGTTTGGGGCCCTGAAGAGGAGATTTACTGCAAAGGGGCATGAGAAATCTTTAGGATGATGAAAATATTCTGCATCTTGATTTTGTGCACAATTGTATACAATTAACACAGATGAACTTAATGTGTTCAAGCACGTTTGAGAAGTTGCCACAAAGAAGAGAAAAAGTAAGGGGAGAGAAGAGTGGGGAAAGACTGATCAATAGGTTAGTTAGAGAAGGGCAAGAAGTTCTAGTGTGCTGTTGCATTACGGAGTGAATATGGATGGCAATAATGTATTGTGTATTTTTAAAAGCTAGAAGAAAGGAGGCAGAATGTTTTCACCATGAAGAAATAATAAATGTGTGAGGAGATGGATATATTTAACCTCGTGTAAACATTACTTAATGTGTATGTGTAACTTGAAACATCACATAGTGTGCCATACATATAATTTCAATGATTTTGTGTATCAGTTAAAAATAAATTTTTAAAATGTGGAAAAAGAAAAGAATAGGAACACAGTGGTAACTGGAACAGGATCTCAACAAGCTCTCAATGAAACCCCTCCCCATCTTTTTAAACAGATTTTAAAGACAATAAAAAGCAGCATATGGAAAAGGGAAAACTGAAGTGACAAAGAGAAAGAAAAGGGGAAGATAGTGTGGAGGTTCCTGTCTGTGAAGTAACGTCCTGGGATGATTTTTATATTTTCTGTAAAGTGGAAGGAAGTGTTCTTTTGAAGAAAAGAAGGAGGTGAGACTGCAAGTTTATAGGTACATAAAATGGAAAATACTGAATAAGAGGATGTTTGGGCAGATGCAAGTATCTATAAAAATTAAACATCTTGTCTGGGTTAAATCACATGTCTCCTCTGGCAGCTCAAACAAAATGAGTTGCCAGTGCTCTAGGATGAAAAGTAGGTTTACACCAGGCTCAACTACAGATCAGGAGGAGAGTGTGTTTCAGCATGGAAGAGCAGCTTTAATGCAATATGTTTAGAAGATCCAGTGATGCCACAAAGGCTTAATCATGTGGGAGAAGCAGAAGATGCTCAGAGGTGATGGGGGAAGGAGAACAAGAGTAACCTCAATAAAAAACAACATCAGATGGTACCTAACAGGAATTTTAACAGGTGATTTTACGTAATTGCTGCAGCAACTCTAAGACATCATTATCTCCTAGTTTTCAGATCAGGAAATCTGAGGTGTAGATAAAGTGATAGACTCCCATTGGCTTGCAAGGTTGAGTAAGGTTTGCTGAGTATGATAAATTCATATTCATTTTTTTCTCTTGGGTTCAAATCTATCTTTTTGTCACCAAATTTACTGCCTATTTACTCATTATTTGTAAGATTTATATGTGGTAAGACTAGGATGTGAACCACACATTCTAATACCAAACATCCCATTCTCTTCTCTTCAACTCTACTGTCTTCTGTGGTTATCAGCCAGCATAAGGGAAAGGGTGGGAAAGGGAAGAAGCAAATTTGTTATGGCAGAAATTGTCCTGCTTCCCACAGTATCTTTAGCACCCAGCAATGTTACCCAGCACAAAACAGATAGAAGCTCATCAAATGTAATATTTAACAGAGAGATATCACAAGTCCTACAAGTGAAACTGCTCCATGAAACAGCTTGAAAACCTAAAATATGATTTAATTAACAATTGAGTTGCTGTTCCTTTATACTACATCAAATACCACAACCAAGTATTTGATGGTCTTCAATCTTTTCATTGCTTTTTTAAATTGCACTATTTGATCCATCTTAATTTTTTTCTACTTTTTAAAAATAGACATCAGAAATGTAACTTACGGAAAAGCTGTACACCTAAAGAAATTTATATAATATTTATCCTTTGTATTTAGCATGAGATGAAAGCTAATACAGTACCTAAATACCACCAACAGTCAAGTTTCTTTCGTTTTGGTGCATATTGCTTATTGTATACATCTTGGGTGGTAGTAAATGTGGGCTGAATTAATTGCAGTTATAGTCATTGCAATAAGTTGACACATAATTACTGTCCCCAGAAGAATTTTATGCTTGTAAATGTTCAAGATTTTTATTTACTTCAAAGTTGCAACACATCAACCACACTTTGATTATATAACTCAAGGTTCTTCAAACTGGGATATGTATACTCACAGAAATTTACCAATATTTGCAAGTATGGCCAGTTTGAAGATAATCAATTTCCAGATGATCAGCTTCTATGTGTATGATTTCCTAAACACATCTGCTAGAGAATAGATGATTGAGTGGCATACCTCTCAGCTCTTTCTCACAATCCCTTTAGTCCCACATTATAAAACAAGGGTTCATCTCTTACCCATACTGCCCCTAAGTATGACTGCAGACAGCCCTGGCATATAAGCAGCACTTGAGGACGCAACACCAAAGGACAGCTTGAAATGCTTTTCAAGGTACCAAGTCTGATCTCAGTTGCATATCTGAATTTTTCAAGAAGGAAATGTTCACATTCACCTCCAAAAGATCCAAATTAAATCCTCAAAAAGAAAGGAAGGAAGGAAGGAAGGAAGGAAAAGAAAGGAACACCTTTTGGAGGTAGGTTCGTGTCTTATATTTTCTTTTTATTCAGACATGAATAAGAAGTACTATATTAACTTTTTGACATTAACACTTTTATTAACTATAAAAACCAAATATTTGCTGAGTATGATAAATTCATATTCATTTTTTTCACTTGGGTTCAAGCCTATCTTTTTGTCACCAAATTTACTGCCTATTTACTCATTGTTTGTAAGATTTATATTAAACCACCAGAGTTACATGGTATTTATAGAAAATGTGAAAAGGGAATTTCAGAGGTGAGATTAAGAACTACTGAAGTGCCCATATAGCACTACATAAGTCAGGTGTAAGGGACACCCCACATGGGACAAAAAAGGTACCCTGCTGGCCAGTTTCATTATCTGTAAAACACACCATCCTACTTAACTGATGTTGAAGCCCCAAAGAAGCAATTGATGTTAAATGTCTGAAGTGTAAAATGCTATGAGTAAAAACATTTGTACTCTGAAATAAATGCAATTTTAAAGTATAATCATTAAAACCACCATTCTATCCTTGCTCACCTGTTCTGCATGTTGGCACTGTTACTTTCCTTCCTTTTCTATTTGTCAACTGACAAGGGCTTAGGACACACCTGTTATCTGGTTAGTGCACCTTCCTCCTTTCTAGCAGCTGCAGGGTCCACTCTTCCTCTACAAATCTTTCCTTAATCTCCCATCCCTGAAGTTAGGTGATGGCTGGCTTTAACATACCAAGCATAAATCATTCTTCTTGGGGTACTGTGACAAGCTCATCAATGAGGAATTATGGATAGAGCTGTGCCTGAGAGACTCAGCTGCATCAGCCACAAGCTTTGAAACAATGTTGTGTCTCTGAACATAACAAAATGATCTTGAGGGTGATGCTTAAGGTCAAGGCGAGGCTCTTTAATTGCACATACACCGATTCTACTTCACAAAAGCAAAGATAGCTTAGAAATTGCTTCTCTGCATAGTCATTTTACTCTTTTCAGTGGCTAAAATTTAACTCTTCATAATGCTACTCACAGATGCTGCAATTATACAGAAATATACTTTGAGTTGTACACCTCTTTTGATTAGAAGACATCAGCAAAGCATCTGCCAGAAAAAGTAGCACATTGTAATACAATTAGTTCCTGTTTTATATCAATGCAGGATGGTGCTGGCAATAAAATCAGCTGAATGATATTCAGCATTAGCTGAGGCAGTAGCTGACAGAATTCCCAAAAAAAGAAGTGCAAGTTTAAAAGTCAACTGATAACTCAATGCATCAGTTTGAGAAGGGGAGCCTGGATACCTAATTAGAAGTATCAAAAACAAACATCTTCTCTGCCAAGTAGCTTCTACCTATTTCTTGTATTAAATATTTATGGCTATTAAATGCAGCAAATTTTGTGTCTCTTAAACCATTCTACTTCTTAAAAAATATTTTCTTACATTTAATAAAAACATCAGATATTTTCAATCAACTCTGTTCCTAATTGTCTGTGATTCCAATTCAAAATAACAAGATGACCCCCAAACCTAAAGCACTTGAATTTTGCAATCAGAGTGAAGGATGGTAAGGTAAAGAGTTCAACTGGTTAATATGAGAGAAAGAATGGGAGCTAGAACCACTGGAAGAAAACTAGGAGGCCACACAGCTTTGGGGTGAGGCTGAGGAACACAGTATAGTCAATGTCAAATGTAAGAAAGCAGGGGAAAATAAAAGCATCAATTCACCTGATAGCTAAAATACTCAAGTAACATGTATCAGATGCAGGACATGAAAATGGAACATTAGTGTGATATCATTTTTATAAAGAGAAAAGGTAAAGTGTAGAGCCCAACACAGCCTTAGTTCAAGCCTGAACTCTGACACTTAAACTCAGCAACCGTAGCTAAGTTCTGCAGCTCCTTCTTGGCTTGGTGTCCCCATCAGTACAATGGAGATGATGCTAGTATCTACTACTTATAAAAAAACTAAATAGTGCAATGCATATAGAAGGGCTTGAATTAAGTTAGCTAATAGTGGCATTTTTGCTTCACTGTAACATTACATTTGAAGCTTTGGTGAATAAAAGACAAAAAAGTCATTGAATGTTGCAGATAAATACTCAACAGATCATAATGGCACTGCAAATATATATAGCACAAGAGAGAGAATCTGTGCGTGTGTGTGCGTGTGTGTGTGTGTGTGTGTGTGTGTGAGAGAGAGAGAGAGAGAGAGAGAGAGAGAGAGAGAGAGAGAGAGACTGACTTTCTGTTGTCGAGGCTGCCCAAGACTCATAGATTCAAGCAATCCTCCTACCTCAACCTCTTGAGTAGCGACCATGCCTGATATAACAATATACCTTATAAATAAGTAAAATTGTACAGCATTATTAAGTGAAATTGGATGACAAATGTTTAATTCTGGGCTCTAAAATATGAAGTATTTGGGGGAGGCAAATCAGAAACACAGTTAATAGATCTCAAAAGACATCTGTAAGAAGAAAAGTTAAACAGAAATCACAATGGGAAAGATGACACTGAGAGGTTACATTACTATAATTTTCCTTTCTCTGAAGTTAATAGAACGACTGCAGCTTTCTTTTGATTAGTGATCGCATGGAATATCTTTCTCCATCCCTTTACTTTTTAAAAAATATATTTTCCTTTTGGAGCAGTTTTAGGTTCACAGCTAAGCTGGGCAGGAGTGTATCCCACATATCCCATCCCCACACATTAATAGCTGCCTTTTTTATAACATCCACCTCCAGTTTCCACCACATCTGTTTCCACTGCTGAACCTACACTGACACATCATTATCACTCGATGTGCACAGTTTACATTAGGGTTCACTCATTCTTGCCATTGTACATTCTATAGCTTCCCTTAACATTTAGTATTTTATATTTAAAGTGAGATTTTTATAGTCTGTATATATCGGTCTTATTTTTTAATTTGCTCCAGCATTTTTTTTTTGGTACCATGGCTAGAATTCAGGGGTACTCAACCACTGAACCACATCCCCAGCCCTATTTTGTGTTTTTATTTAAAGAGAGGGTCTGAGTTGCTTAGCACCTTGCTTTTGCTGAGGCTGGCTTTCAACTCAAGATTCTCCTGTCTCAGCCTCCCAAAATGCTGGGATGACAAGTGTGTGCCACCATGCCCAGCTGCTCCAGCAGTCTTTGTCTTAATTGATTTATTTAGACCATTCACATTTAGAGTTATTACTGATTTAATTGGAATAATATGGATATTTGTACATTTTCTATTCATCAACATTTTTTTTGTCTTCCACTCTTTTTCTGTTTTCCTTGGTTTTAATTGAACATTGTACATAATTCTATTTTCTTTTAGTGTGTATATTTAAAATATTGTTAGGATTTGCAATACACATGTATGACTAATCCAAGTCCACTGTCAAGTAACAATTTATTGCTTCATAAATAGTGCAAGTATCATACAATAGAGTACTTTTATTTTTGTAGTGCTAGGTATGGAACATGGCCACATGCCTGCTAGCAAGTGACCTACCATTGAGCTACATCTTCTGTCCAATAGAACACTCTTTTTTTAAAATATTTTTTTAGTTGTAGATGGACACAATGTTTTTTTTATTTTATTGCTTTGTATGTGGTGCTGAGGATCGAACCCAGGGCCTCATGCATGCGAGGCAAGCGCTCTACTGCTGAGCTACAATCCCAGCCCCCTAATAGAACACTCTCAATTGCTCTCTCCTTCCATGCCCTGAAACATCTCTATCTTCATTTTACTTATTCATAAGCTATAATTATCAATATATTAATTTTATTCTTTTGAATAAACTGTTTGTTAGATCAATTAAGATCTAACAGACATCATCTTACATTAATTTACTTCCCTCTTTTCCTTTATGTCCATCTGAGTTTCTAACCTATATAATTTTCCTTCTAAATAACTTCTTTTAACATTTTAAGTAAAGTAGATCTATAAGCAAGAAATTTCACAGTTTTTGTCTAAGAAAGTCTATTTCTTCCTCACTTTTGAAAAACAGTTTCACTGGAAATAGAATTCTAGGTTGGTGGGCTTTTTTGACATTTTTAAATACCTCACCCTCTTCTTGCTTGCATAGTTTCTGAAGAGATGTCCAGTGCATTTCTAATCCTTGCTCTTCTATAGGTAAGAGTCTGTCACGAGAATCTCTGACTTCTCTCAAGATTTTCTGTCTTGGTTGTCTGCAGTTCGAATATAACATGAGAAGGTATAGGGGGTTTTTTGTTTGTTTTGGTATTTATCCTGCTTGTTATTCTCTGAGCTTCCTTGGTCTGTGGTTTGTCTCATTAAGTTTGAAAAAATCTCAGCTTTCATTACTTTAAATATTTCTTCTGTTCCTTTTTCTCTTTTTCTTCTGGCATTCCTATTACATGTACTATATATATATAAATAAAATACCAGAGATTGAACTCAGGAGGCACTTGACCACTGAGTCACATCCCCAGCCCTTTAGGTTCTTTTATTTAGAGACAGTGTCTCACTGAGTTGCTTAGCACCTTGCCATTGTTGAAGCTGGCTTTGAATTCGTGATTCTCCGGTCTCATTTTCCCAAAGTGCTGGGATTACAGGCATGCACCACTGCGCCCAGCTACAATATACTTTTGTATTTGCCTTACAGTTCTTGGACATACTGTTCTTTTAATTATTATTATTATTTGTCATTTGAGTTTTGGATATCTCTATTGGTGTATCTTTGAGCTGATTCTTTGGCCATGTCCAGTCTGTTGTTTAGCCCACTAAAGGTATTCTTCATATATGAGAACTTTGATTTCTAGTACTTTGATTCTTCTCAGAGTTTCTATTTCTGTGCTTATGTGACCTATCTCTTCTTGCATGTTGTCCACTTTTCCATGAGAGTCTTTACCATATCAATCATAGTTCTTTTAAATTCCTCATCAAACAATTCCTAAGTTTTTGTCTTATCTGAGTGTGGTAATGATCCTTGCTTGGCTTCTTCAGGTAGTGTTTTTACCATGTCTATGAATTTTTGTTGAAAGCTAGATGTTATGCATTAGATAAAAGGAATGAAGGTAGATTCCTTTAGGTGAGGCTTTGGGTTTAGGAGTCAGGCTGTGTTTACTATGTGCCATCACTGTGATGTCAGAGGCTGAAATTTCCTCTATTGTCCTTGTTTTTGTCTCCTTTATTGTCTCTCATAGTCCCTAGTGACTTAAATGGGTCTGAGGCTTGCAGTTCTTTCAGCTTTGCTACCCTATATTATGGAAACCCCATTAATATGGTAAGGTGTAGGAGGAGACAAAGCCTGAGATCTCCATGGTAAGGGTTCAGTCTTTTGTGAGTCTGAATAGGATTATTCCCTTCCCTCTAGTGGATTGAGCTTTGGAAAAAAACTCAATTCTTAATTTACATTTTTAATGATTCTTTTTGAAAAAATACACATATACAGGAAAAAATCCATTCTTTAGACTGTGATAAAATAATTTTCTTCTAGAATAAGCTTATTAAGGAGAACAGAAAGCTTAGGGTATATTTAAAAGATAATTTCTATCTTCTCTTTTCATGTTTCCCTATCTCTACATGAGAATCTAGAATGTCTTTTGGAGATAAAAACTCACCATAGTGTGCACCCCACCCCTATGGAGGAGCTTCCTCTTAGACTTTTTAACTCTCATGCTAGTGGACACTGATCTTCCACCCATTATAGAGTTTCTATCAACTCTAAACTACGATTCTCTGCATCCACCCATCTTTTCCTTCATTTTTAAGGCAGCAATTTGCTCTGTAAATTCCATTCCCTGAAAAAGTCATTGGCTTTCGGTTTGACTTTGTCATAGTTTCGAGGATGGTAATGATAGCTTCCAAGTTCTTCACATGTGAGACTGGACATGTTAGAGGCTACTAAAAACTATCAAGGATCCATGGCACAGGAGAAACTGGCTACTTTCTTATGCTTAGATTTTTAAGACCACTGAGTACTTTCTTTTATGAAATTTAACATGACACATTTTTACAAGTGTTTCTGTGGTTATTCATAATGTTATAGGCCCATGAGGGCAGTAGCTACACTTCCTTTGCTCTCCTATTTATCTCCAGGGACTAACATGATCCCTTGTATAAAGGAAGCCCTTAAAACCCACATGTTGCACAAAGGGCTAAACATAAAGGTAAATGCAAGATATAAAGGAGGGTTTTCTGAAGCCTGTTAATGGCCTGGACTGGGTCAGTAAGCAGATTAAATGGGATCTCCTTTCCTGCGTGCCTTTAAAGCAGCCAGATTCTAGTATGCCTAGCATGGTTCCTGAGTTACCTTGTCAGAAGGTGAGAGGATGGATCCATCAGTCCCTCAGTGTTTCTTATAGAGTCTTCTGGGTTTGGGGTTTGTGTGTGTGCACGCGCACACGCGTGCGCGTGTGTGCATTTTCCTCCAAAACTTCTGATCTTTTATAAATTTCCTCATGTGGACATATAAAAGTATATATTGTTATGTCTCAAAATTTAGTTTTTATGCCTCAGTATTACTGCCTTCGTTCATTCAATAAAGTACTGAATATCTACTGTATCTGGGTTTCTAGTTTTAACTTTATGGGAGCCATTTTAACATAAAGGCAAGGTAATTTAGAATCACTCCTCTTTCTACCACACACTCCTGTCTTTCAAGACATTTAGATCAACTTCAGTTTTTAATATCTCTTCCACCAAGATTTGTAGGTTCTCCGAGTTCTGACCTTCTAAATGTTAGGTGTTGAAACCACAATATAACCTTCATATCCACCAGTAGCTGAATTTGAGCATTGTCTATATAGAATATGGTGCTTTCTTTTTCAGATAACTATCCAGCTAGATTTATGCATGAGCTTAACAGAACTGTGCCACTGGCATGGAGAAGGATAAAGGCAAAGGAAAAACTCCTAGAAGTATCAGCCCATGCTTTTGAAATTTTAAGTTATATTTCCCACAGTCACTCCTATACTGGCCACCGGGATTGTAGTCAATGAACCAACCCAATTATAAAGCTTTGGAGAATTAAATTTCTCCATATGCTCCACATCTGTTTGCCTCACCCATTTCATCTCTGAGTAGGTGTGCCTCTTAAATCCAATTACTTCAAATGTTCAGATTTTATTATAAAGTTTGGACTTATGTTTTCTTTTTGTCCTCCTCTGAATCTCATCTCTCCTCTACTATGATTCCCTAATAATGAGGAAGTTGTTCTTACATGTGAGGTTCCATTTTAAATTAATCTGTTTCTTGGACATTTTTCTTCATTAACTTCCACTGTGTGTTCTCAATTTTTTTTACTTGAAGCTGTTATAATTTACCCAGAAGAAATGCTTTCAAAGGAACACAGGCACAGAGGACTTTAAAATGATTCAAAACAAAGAAAAGCAATAAGTACTGCAATTTAATCTTATGAGAAGTTTAATTTTCCCCAGTGTGAGAAAATAATATACTCATAAAATGTCACTGTAACATAAGCAGCTAAACTCATTTCTCCATCTACAGTTTGATAAGGAAAAGAAATTTAATGGGTAGTAGTTGATTCATAGTTTTCAGCATGGATAAAACATGGTAAAAATGGGCCCCAAACAATTCCCCAACCCACTGTTAGTAATAACATGATGTAACAACAGATAAGGCATTTCAGGGAAACAAGTGTTCTTGAGAAAAGATTTTCAA
>CM053406.1:39491508-39547767 GCA_028644305.1 Xerus rutilus
TAATTATCTCAATTATTTTGTTATAGTGACTGAAAGCTGACTAACAGAGCCAGTCATAAAATAATTTGAAGCCTAAGAGCATTCAAAGCAGAGGAAATGTTGAGGCAAAATACACAACCTGGTGTGCCCCTAGAGCTGAATGATAAGCAGCGAGTGTGGTGAGAGGAAGTGGTAGAAAATAAAATCTGAGAGTTAAGCAAAGCCAATTGGCCAAAGAAAGTAGTTTGAATTTTATTCTAATCATGATAGGAATGTATTATAGAGTTCAGAGAGAGTGGAATGATCATATTTAAACTTTAAAACAAGTTGACCCCTTGTAGAGTAGGAATGGATTGAAGAGGTTAAAAAAATTAACAATAACAACAACAGTAGCTGCCAATTAGGCAGCTACTGCTGTACTACTTGGTAACAGAGCCACAGCAGTGCAATTGTGAGGCACGATCATATTTAGCTTACCAGTGGGTGTAGAGCCAACAGAACTAGCTGACAGACTGCATGGCAGCAAAAGTTAAGAGAAAAAGTGCTGTCTTTGCGGATTTTTCCATGAGCAATTGGCTGGATGGTGATGCCATTAGGAAAGTAAGAAAGCATCATTGGGTTGATGTGGGAAGAGGAATCAAGATTTCTGTTGCAGTTGAAGAGTTCTTGTTGAAAGAAAGATACTGAACTACATAAGAGAAGAATTGATAGTTTAAGTCTCCAGAGGAAAAAGTGGGGATAAGGTACAACACTTAGGTGGATCGTTATTAGTTATCAAGAGGGTCTGTTCTTCTACTCTAATAGGAGCTAATGGGGATCGAGTCGTAGGTTTATCAGACTCATTAATATTACACTTAGTTGCAAGCTTGATATTGCCTTCTAACAACTGCTAATTTGTTGATAAAGTACTGGAAGGCAGAGATAAAGGGGTGATTGGGGAGAGTGGTGACAACTTAAAATATGTTTTGTGAAGTGTGAGAGAAAGAGCTGACTAGCAAAAGAGCAGACGAGTCTGCCAGGTAGTGCTGAGACATCTCTGAGGTTGGTGACCATGAATATGCTGTCATATAAACACTTTGACGTATAATTTTTTCTCCCTTATCAGTGCTCCCCTGGCCAGGAATAGGCATTTATTAAGCATGAAAGTGTGAATAAAAATTCATGTTTTATCTAATGGATGTGGTGAAAACACAGTGAAAGAAGGAATTGAGTATTGATAACAGTCCTTGTTATGATTTGGATATGAGATGTCCCCCCAAAAGCTCCTGTGTTAATGCAGGAGTGCTCAGAGGAGAAATGATTAGATTATGAGAGCTATAACCTCATCAGTCCATCCTAGTTTTAATAGACTAACAGGGTAATAACTGTAGGCAGGTGAGGCAGGGCTAGAGGCGGTGGGTCACCGGGGGCATGCCATAGAAAGGTTCATCTTCCCTGCATCCCGTTCTCCCTTCTTTCTCTGCTTTCTGGTTACCATGAACAGAACACTTTTCCTCCGCCACACACTTCTGCCATGATGCTGTGCCTCACACTTGTACCCAAAGCAATACAGTCAGTCGATCATGGACTGAACCTCTGAAACTTTGAGTTAAAAATAAACTTTTCCTCTTCTACTTGTTTTTGTCAGTTATTTGGGTCACAATGACAAAAAGCTGACTAATACAGTCCTATTAGAAAGTAAATCTTGGAATCTAAGATAGGTACCGATGTTATTAAAAGATGTTTGAGCAACACATAAAGAGGTCAAGGAGGGAACAATAAAGTAGAAAGCATGTCAAAGAAACACATGGTCATGGTATGCGTGGTGGAGCAAGCAAAGAGAATAAGACAGGTGTCAGGATGTAAAATGCCCAGATTATTTTGGAGGTATGATAACAACTTCCAGGAGTAGATACAGAGTAGGTGTATGAGATGGAGTACAGAGGTCAAGGAAGAGGTGATAGATGGGTGAAGGAACTGAGGCTTAAGGTCTTGAACTCTCATGGGGACACTGAACCCACACATTACAGCCTTACTTGAGATGAAGACTAAGGTTGTGACCCAGTTACAAAAGCCTTTAGTGAATGAGCAGACTGGACAGTAGACAAGCAAGAAGTATCAGTGAATGGTGTGTGCAAGGAGAAAGGGTGGGGTCATAGTTGGATGCAAAGAAGCCAACCAATAGACCTACTGTTTTCCCTAAGGAACAACAGATGGCAGGTGGTACTCAGCTACTATTTGACAAGACTATAAGGAAAACAGTCTTCAGGAGAAAGCCAGGAGAAATACAGGGCTGGCTTTGAGATCAATCTTGTATAGTTAGGGGAGTGAAGAACCAACTCTGGAGGGTGGAATGGAAGGAGCTCAGAAGGGGCAGAGCAAGAAGGCCCAGATATGGGACACGGATGCTTTGAGTATCATGGCCACAGCAGGGGCTAGAAAGGCTAAACTTAGAGGCAAAAAATTATTCCATAGGGTTTATAGAGGAGAGAACAAGTATATTTTGCCTCAAGGGCCTTTTTAACATGAAGGACAATACTAAGTCAAATGGCAGGAGATCACTAGGGGTTGGATGACACTGGTCCAAAGCTTCAGATCCTGCCTTTAGAAGCAATACTGAGACTCATGAATGCATTCTATTTATTTTCAGTTCTTTATTTCTTTAAAAGAATCATCCTATGCACCACCTTATTTCTCCCTTTCTACTTATTTGGCTATGATGCAATTTCTGTGGTTGCTAAAATGGAGAAATAAATCACAAACCACAAGGATACTGTTAGTAAAACTTATCAAATTCTTTCCATACAAATAAAGAAAATATATAACATTTATGAAGCATTTGCTGTGTACCCAGCACTGTGCTTCAAGCATTACCTAAAACTCACAAAGATCCGATGGGGCCAACTTTGTTATTTACATTTCATGGATGATACAACTCAGAATTAGGGAAGTTCAATAATTTGCCCAGGATCTTATAGCAATAAATGGTAAAGCCAAGATTCAACCCTGCTAAGTCTCATTCTATGTTATATAGGTACTGAACCATGCTAGATACACAATCTGATCTCTAAATATCCTAGTGGAAAATTTAAATAACAAGTGCTTAAGAGTGGAAAGGAAAGAATGAAAGAGGAGAGGAAGGAGTGAAGGTAGAAGAAAAGAAAGAAGAAAAGAAAAAAGGAAAGAAAGAAGGGTGCAAGGGGAGGGAGGGAGAAAGGAACAAAGGAAAGATAGGAAGAAATGGGGAAAACCTGATGTACTGGTATTCATGTGCATGCAATTTGAAAAGCTGAGGCCAGCTGCATAATGGAACATGTGGCATTTCACCATGTTTACTTTTGAAGTGTAAGCTCACTAGGAGAAATCTACTGATAAACAGTAATCTACTTTCCAAATGTTGAGGTGGTATTATTAGTTAAAATAATTGCCAGCAGACTTGAATGATGGAGACTAAAGAGTTAAATTGAAAAACTATTTCAAGGCTGTCAGAACAATCATCTGAGTTTGGCTAAGCTGCACTCATCAACAAAGCAAACCAGGGGTGGGTTGTAACCCATCCCTTCAAAGGTCCATTCTCTCCTGCTAAAGGGAAGGAAAGAAGAGAGAGGCTGGCATTTCACAGATCAGCAAACATACCCTTTGGTTCATTCAGCACCATGTAGCTGCTCCCCTGCCATTTCTCAGGCAGTGTATTCAGCTAGTGGATCAAAGGTGCCCCCTCAGGCATCCCAGACCTGGGCACAGAAAGCAATGGCTTGGGTGGGCACAATCTCCATGGATGTGACTGCTCTACCCACTCCACACACCCACAGAACTGGCCTGGCTTTCTGCTTAGTAGGCATCAGGGTAGAGGAACCAAGTGGCACATTGCTAGTAACAAAGAAATAATTCCTATTAGGCCCTAGGATTCCAAAGACGCAGGTCTTCTGACATCCCAGAAGTTAAATTAGGCATCAACTCAAAGTTGATGATATCATCTGCTTGCTTAAATTTTGCATTAGAAACATGCACTTGATATTCAATAGGTTCTTGGGAGCTACAAAAATGTTCCAATAATCCTCAAACAACCTTGGGAGGTAACATCATGATCATCCCAATTTTATAGACAGGTAAGCAGAGGCTCAGCAGTAAAGTAACTTGCCAAGGTGTGCCTCTAGGTCTGAGCAGATCTAGAAGCCCTGTTTCTCTCTACTCCCTGGCTGCCTAGCATCAGATCAGGCTATCTTAAACAGGAACTTGCTTTACAGCTTTCCTTCCGAATTGAGACCTGTTCCTCCCAGGGAAATATTTCCCTTCCTGCCAAGAGCTAGTTTTACTTCTTATTGATGGAGACACACCTATGAAAAGAACTCAGCAGGACAGGAGAAATCAACCTCACAGCCCATAGTGAGGTCTCCAGGTATAAAGCCATACTGGTGGTTGCTTTCTTTATATCTGAAGCCACTGAGTTCGCAGCAAAGGCTACTGTGCCAGGACATGCTAATGTTCCTCAGCATCTGTGCACATTTGTCACCTAGGGCTGCCACGTGAAAATCAGAGCAGGTTGCTGCATCTGATTATAAACCATTATTTTTTTTCTAACACACACACACACACACACAGAAAAAGACAAATATCCTTGCTGTACATTGTTACTGTCCATCAGTGGTAGGGGTTCAACAGTTTAAGAGCTGCCACAGCTATCACTGAGCCCTATCTCTGCCAGACCTGCAGGGAGTAGTGAAGAATGAAGGAGGTTAGACAAATTAAGCATTCCTTCACCTCTTCCTGCTTCATACTGGAAATTGATTAAACTCATCAGTGCTGAGGGGCTTCAACTTCAGAGAAAAGAGGGCCTGAGCATAATAGGAAATCCTATGTTTTGAGTGAGTCATAAACACAAGTGTATAATGTGCTTATTCCTACAACAGCCAGCCCTTTAAAATAAAAGCCTCCATCCATGCATAGCATGCTTCCCTCAGAGCTCACCCCAGCCTTTATTTAGACTGCTTTGCTCTTTTCTCATTTGCTTGCTCTTATTTGGAAAGACACGCATTAATGGCGCACAGGCGGATTTTCATGGAAGATTGCTTCTTCTGATGTTTTACCCTGCCCCTCCCCCCCTCGTTATTTTTCATTCTAGAAGTCCCTTGGAATTAGAACAGCTCCCTCTCCTTTCCCATTATTTGTGAGTACCTCAGCCCAGTCTTTGGTTCCTAGATCTCTATTCTTTTCAGAGACTTGGTTAACTGAAGCATTTTCTCATTTACATGTGAACCAACACCCATTCAAAGGCACTGTAATTTACATGTTGGTGTACAAAAGCTTCACAAGGCAGAGTCCAGTGGCTCTCAATTCACACAGCAGATACTGGCTCTCTCACCATGACTCCCTCCCTGTGGTTCATCTGCCTGTGAGCTCATTGGAATGACTGCCACAGTGTGCTTACCAGAAGCCTCCACCATGCAGAGATCTCTGGCTTTCTCCTAACTTGAACACTTTCCCTCCAACGCTACCTTTCCTGCTTAGAGCTTTATTATTTGCAGAAATTTCAAGAGAGATTCTTCCCCTGCCTGTGACAGGGACACTATTGCCTGGCAGAGAAACAGAGCTGTTGACCTAAATGATGTCACAAAATTCACATCTGAACAGGTATTTCTGTTCAGCCACCTCCTTGTGCTGTGCTTTTGTGTAACAGCTGAGCTGGTCTTTGTCTGGAGTTCCTGGGAAGTAACCTGTAAACCATGGGGTAACTCAAATGTCTTGGTATTCAGGGTGGGCCCCTGGGCCACACCTGGTGGTTCGTGCTGAGGTGTTTCCAGATAGGGGCTGGCCCCACTAAAGAGATCAAGTGTGTTTTTAGGGTTGGGTCTTTGCACCATAGTAATATCAGCCCTACTTCCAGGGCAAGGAATGGCTGGAGACCAAGTTAACCATGATGCCAGTGATTCAAACCAGTGAGCCAGAGAGAGACACCAATAAAAATTCCAGACATAGAGGTTCACGTGAGCCACCCTGGTGAGGAATACTCTGAAGTGTTATACTTCCATACTGAGGCTAGCATGTCCATGAGAATGACAGAAGCTTAATATTTGAAATTTTCCTGGGCTTTGCCAATCTGCCCCTTCCTTTGGCAGATTCTAATTTTTTTGTGCTTTTGATACAAGAAAACTGTAATAACTATAGTACTTTCCTGAGTTCTATGAGTTGTTCTAGTGAGGTACTGAATCTGAGGGAATCCATTGGGCCTCCCCAGATTAGTCACCAGCTGGCCCAAAGGGAAGATGGCTCTGGGAACCCCTCAACTTTAGGCCGGTGTCTGAGGTAAGGGCAGTGTTAATGGATAATTTGAATTGTCAATTTGACTGGATTAAAAGATGTCGAAGATTAAGAGGCTTCTGTGTGTGCAGAAATGACTGGCATGTGGGATAGCGAATTGATGTGGAGACCCTCCCTAAGTGTGGGCAGCACTGTCCAATAGGATGGTGGTTTGGATGGAATAAAAGTTGAAAGAACAAGGAAGTAGCAGTAGATGCAAGCTCGATTCTTCTTGTATGTTCTTGATTGCTGCTGTGAATGCCTGAGGACATTATAGTCTGGCTCCTTCACCCTTCTAAAGCAGCCTCTACTGGTGATTCTCCAGGGAGTTTCCAGAAGCCTTTGGTCTTAGACTGAGGAAGCACCATTGATCCCTCTTGTTCTGAGGCTTCAGCCTCTTGGACTGCATAGCTACTCGTTCCTCCAGCACTCCAGACTGCAGACAGCCATTGTAGACAATCCACCTTCTGGTCGTGTAAGCCAATCTAATAAATTCCCTGTTTGTAATCATACTTCCTATTGATTCTGTTCCTCTACTAGAGAACCCTGACTAATACAGGCAGTACTGTTGAGGACTGAGTCCTCTGGGTAACTTTCTCAGTGGCCTATTTGGTTCAAAGTTAGGGGCCATTTGGTTAAGATGCATGAAGACCTACTCAAGGAATAACCATAAACCAGTCTGGCACAGTGATTAAAAGCAAGCCCAGGATCTGGAACTAGATTGCCTTGTCCAAATCCTGCTTTTGTGTATTACAGCTTGTGTGACCGTGGGCAAATTATTTAAGCTTAAGCCTGTTTTTTCATTTACAAAAAGAGGATAATATCTAACTCAGTTGCTGTGAGAATAAATGTGTTTCACACACAAAACACTCTCAAGTGTTCATAAATGTTGCTGATTATACACAAACTAGTGCATTACTTTTTCTATTAAAAATAACCAAGTATATGATACCAATATATTTCATCTTTTTTTTTTTTTTACTACATATCAATTCAAACATTTAGACATTCCCCAAGGGCTATTCCTATTGCTGTTCTTAGAGCAAAAGAAGGACAAGGGTGAATACCCATCAATTGTTTGTGACCACGACTCATGCAGCCTCTTCTCCCAACGTGGGCTGCGCAAGGTGGGGATCCATAAATGCAGATGGCACTGACATCTACCTCATGGCTGACCTCAGACGGGCTCTTAGACACTGGAACATTTTTAGTCTGGGCTCCTCCTTCAGCCCCTTGTCACTCTGATTTGATTTAGATGGAAGACTACATGACAGCATTTCAGGCTTTGAGAGGCAGCTGTGACAACTGAATAAAAGGATTCTGGGGAAGAGAAAAGGAGAAGGAATAGGAAAAGAATAGAAAGACCAAGAAAGAGAATGGACCTGATGCATATTGTCTTCTGGTTCTATGCTTTTCCTAATTGACAGTTGAAGCATTTAAATTGGTAGTTTTCAAAGCAAGATCTCCAAACTGGCAGCATTAGAGTCACTGAATCAGAAACTCAGGGGGTGGGGTCCAGAGATCTACTTTAACAAGCCTTCCATTCAGGGATTTTATTGTTTAATTTAGGGCCACTGCTCTAGATGATTTTTTCACACCAAGAGATGTTGCCCTTGGACTGGAAACTCTTGGTCTAGCTTCAAGTCACTGCTACTCTCACCACCATCCTGCTGAAATCTCACAGGTCTTTACAACCTGTAGGAGAGCAGGTCAGTCCCATAAGCATGAGTTCTCCTGCCAGGGGTACATTTCCCAATACTTCTTTCTGGTTTTGACCTATGACCCATTCACATCATTTGCCCCTCACAGACAGTGCTAGAGTTTCAGGAAGCAGGCATCTTCCAGAAAGATGCTTGGTTTGGTTTCAAACCAAACCAAGTGGTAAGAAAATGAAGGGGACCAGGAAGGGACATATTGAACAGGGATAAGGAATTATACTCTCCTCTTCACATATGTTAAGAAAATAAAATTTAAAAATAAAGATTGAAAGTTTTATTTCTTCTGTATAACAGTATCCTTTGTCCAAAATATTATAAATAAAATTCCACATCCACTAATTTTTACTCCAGGATGTTTCATGAAACAAGTAACAAGTAAGAAATATATTGGAGAAGATATAGGCAATAGAACTTCACTGGAAAGTCATTTGAAGATGCTATCTGGGTATGTAAAGATTAGTATAGAAAAAGATACAAGATAGGAGCAGAGGAAGAAGCACAAAGTCATAAGAAGCATAAAGAAAGGGAAACAGAAGAGCAGTGTGTCACCCTGTGGTAGGTGCTTTCAGCTGTCTTCACTCCCAGGGTCCAGTGCACGAGGCTTTCTGGCTCAAGGAGGGATAGCCACTGGAGACCTGGATTCTGATCCTAGATCTGCCATTTACAGTTATTAGGACACCCTGACTGTAGGTATTCTTAATCTTAAGAGGACTGCAATCATTCTTGCACTATCTACTTTCATGCCAGTATTGTGGAAATCAAAAGTAGTTATGTATATAAAAGTGCTTTGCAAATCCCTATACAACTGTGAATTAATAACATACGCCCTATTGATTCATTTGTTCATTTTATCCTCACCAGCTGAAATTGTGCTGGCACTTACAGGTACGCAATAAGTACTTATTGAATAAATCAAAGTCCCCTAAGAGTATTGGCACCAGTGTGAATTTTCCATTCATGCTGTGTCACAGCACAGTGCACTGGAAATATATAGCCATATGAGACTTATTTTTAGAAAGGAAACACATGGTACTTACAAACAGACCTATTTATAATTAGATGTGAGACGATTAAGGCATACCTAAACCACACCTATTCACTTAGATTGAACAATTCACTCCAGAATAATTACTAGGTAACTCACACAATTGTCTTGGATAATTATTACAGATTTAAATTCAATGCTATTTTTAATGGATTAGTATACTGTGTTTAATCTCTACAAAGAATGACCACCGTGGCATTATCAGCTGTTGCGGCTGGTGTTGGCAGCAAAATAATTCTCTAAATGAGATTTGTGATTTGAATAAAACAATCTTCACAGAAAAAATATCACTCTGCCAGAGCCGGCTCTAGCTGTGCACTCAAACTTCCCATTCGTGACAGCTGACATTTAGACCAAAATGGCTTCCATCACTTTGGGTCCAACAGGAAGAGAGACAGAGATAAATGCATATCCCCTAAGGCACAGCTGATGGGGGATAGTAGGCTTTAATGCTCTGGTGCAGGACAACTGGAATTGTTTTAAAAGGAAGCAGCATTCTCCTGGCCTGGAAACCCGTTCTCTTCAGAGGGAGGCATTCATTCACTCCCTTGACAACACTTGTTATCTGCACTTAAAGTAGTGCTGTGTGGTTGGGGCATAGGGAAAACAGAAGGTGGACAGGTGTAAAGGCCTGAAATGCAGGCAGGAAGTGAGGAAAGAGTCCAATAGGACCTTGCAGATGGGTTTCAGGGTGTGGCTTTATATCTCGGGCAACTGGAAGTAGTAGTGTGAATTTTTTTTTTTTAGCATTTTATTTTATTTTATTTTATTTTTTTAATTTATTTATTTTTATTTAAATGCATTTCAAGTCATAGTACATAAACAGAGCTCAGTTTTTCCATTTCTCTGGTTGCAAATCATAAAGAGTCACACTATTTGTGTCTTCATACATGCACCAGGGGTAGTAATGACCCATTCGATCAATCATCATTACTATTCCCGTTTCCCTTTCCTTCCTCCCCCCTCCCCGCGTAGTGTGAATTCTAAAGAGGGGAGTGATAACTGTGGTTTAGAAAGATCACCTGGGGTGCAAAGAGAAAACACTGAAACATGATTAAAGAGGGATGAAAAGAGGCTAGTCAAGAAACCAAAGTGAGACTGCTGAGATCCTGAACTGAGGTATAAAAGATGCTAAAGAGGGTTTAGATCCAGCAAATGCTAGAGAAGTAGAACTGATAGGATTTCCTGAGCAATGAGTTCAGGATAAAAGGGATAGTGAGTTTTATGCTTGAGCCAAGGGAATATGGACCTAGTGGGAAAAGAGCAGATTTAGGGTAGGAGGGAGTGATACCATGAATAATAGAATACACTTCCCATTATGGTTCTGTGTTTTCCAGTAACGCTATCTCATGCTTACAGTTAGACACTGAATGAATAAATGGTCCAAAAGGAAGGTGAGTGGTGTATTCTCTTTAGCTCATTGAAAGTTTCTCAGTAGGAAAGCCCGAGAATGAAGAAGACAAGAGGTGGAGTGTGATCCCTGGCAGTGAGTCCTTGGGCTTTTGAAAAATAATGAAAGCCCGTCCTTTGTGCACTTGAAGGGGATGTTACAACAATGCTGGTGACCAGAAGCTGCTCAGTGTGTAGCCAGTGAACCTGAATGCCCAATCACTAGAAGCTCAGCCAAGAGAACTATGATTATTTATTTATAGCCTTGCTTTTTCCAAAAAAGATTTGAGGTGGTTAAAAAAGGAAGTATGTCTACAAGGATTTGTGTCACAAGTGGTTTAATTCTTTCCAGCTCACCTTCACTGCCCTCTATTCTGCCTTAACTAAAGGAAATGTGGATTCACCTATAGGGTACTAATTTTATAGGGCAAGTTGTACCGATGCTTACCTAAAAATACCTGTATCCACATTCTTCAAGCGTATTAGTGTTTCCTTATTTTTATTTATTCAATATTTGCTAAATGCAAATTCAGCCTGAATCAGCAACTTGCTTGACTGAAGGAGAGGTTGAGTTTGGGGGAAAGAAAATTTAGAGAAACAAGATTTAGCAGCAATATTTCAATATTTCATTAATCCAATTCCTTCTCCCCTACATCTGGGAGATCATAGAACCCCCCAAGCCCATGCCTCTCACATGGCCCATGTTCTCACACTATTTCTTCTGTCAAAGTAAACTTCATAAATTGGACAGCCAGGTGTAAGGCTTGGCACTTGACTGGTAGTAATGAAAGTCTGTCAAAGGACCCATCTTAACCAGAAACAGGAACACTGAACTCTAGGTATGGCCTACATCAATTAGTACACAACCACCTTCCATCACTCCTGGCCCTTCTACTCCTTTCCTGCTCCCACTTTCTCCTTGATCCCCTAGCTGTTTCAACTCTACTCTTATTTTTTATACCATCTCAGCCCTCCATCTTTAGTAATTTCAGGCTCCACTTCTTGAGTCTCTGAGTGCCCTATTGGTTATATCCAGTTTAGTCAGAGAGCCACATGATGTTCCTTTCCTACAGATATCAAAGTTTCATAGTTTATTGTGGACCACGCATATAACCATCACATTAGGCAACGAGTCTGATTTTTTTTGACAAATGGTCCTGTTATGGATTGGATATGAGGTATCCCCTGAAAGCCTGTGTGAAAAACAATGCAGAAATATTCAGTGGTGAAATGATTAAATTATGAGGGTTGTAAGCTAATCAGTGGATTAATCCACTGATATGGATTAACTGGGTGGTAACTGTAGGCAGGCAGGGTATGGCTGCAGGAAGTAGGTCACTGGGAGTGTGCCTTTGAGGTTTCTATTTTGTCTCTGGTGAACAGAATTCTCTGCTTCTTGGTTGCCATGTCCTGAGCTACTTTCCTCCACCATGCCCTTCAGCCATAATGTTCTGCCTCACCTTGGACTCAGGGCCATAAAGTTAGCTGACCATGAACTGAACCTCTGAAATCATGATAAATTTTTCCTCATGTAAATTGTTATTGTCAGGTCTTTTGGTCACAGTGACAAAAAGTCTCAGAAAATAACTGGTTCCCTTAGCTGTTTATCCAAATATTAACAGGTTGAAGAGGACTGATGGCAAGTTTCTTAAAAGAAAAAATATCCTATTCAGTATGTTGTCAGATTTGATATGCATAATCATCTTGCCTATAAGGGAATATAGTCCAGATTTTACAGATAAAGAAAATGAAAATCTGAAAACTGAATAACATGCAAGGTTATATAGCTGGCCTCTGTACACCTTCCTCACATTTTCTCAGTTCCATGTTCTTTATTCAATGCTGACATCTGTTTGGAACAAGGATTAAACTCGGATTAATGAGCATAAACCTCTTGAATACTTCCCAGTAATCCTACCCCAAAATTTGCCTTCTCTTTCTCTATTTAAAATTTCAACACCACTTCCTCTGCCTTTCTCATTGTCTGATGCCCTTTCTTCATATTTCACTGAAAGACCAAAGCAGTTTTGTGAGATCTACACCATCTACTTATCACATTCTTTACAAACTCACTTCATCCAGTCCCATTTCCTAGCATTTCAATGGAAGAACACTCTCTGCCCTAATCAATGATTAGCCAGCCCACGTTCCATTTGTGCCCTAGATACTATCTTCTATCACTTACTCAAGGACTCTTGAAAATATTTCTGCTCTCTTCTTTTGCATCTCAATTTTTCCTCTGGACCATTCTCAACAGGATAATCATGGTATCACTGCCATTTTAGGAACAAAATCACAATGAAAACTCATCCTCTTCAAGCTAGCACCTGATTTCCCTTTAGTTCTCTACAGGAAACTTCAAAGACTCATCTATATCTCATGCATCCATTTCAGTGCTACTTCCTCTACCTCTCAAAGGAAAGATCTGTTGTCAAGTACAGCTGTGATCTTTATTTTGTCAAAGATAATGGTCAATTAGTCGTCTTCTTACCATCTTGGTACTCTTCTCCCCTGAGCCTCTTCCCTGATTTTCTCTTACTTTAATGATACTCTTCTATACATGCTGAAGGCAGAAGAGTCTCAGGGTTTGGTCCTCAGACTTCTCTGGGTAACTCAGGAGCTTTCACAACCAATTAGATATCACCACTTAGAAGTCCAACGGGAATCAAGTCCAAATCTAAATTCTGAATTCTCCCTCCACTCCCTTCAAATCTGTTCCTCATTTAAGATTCATTTCTTTCTTTCATCTAAGACCAATTCACTCAATGTTTAAGGCAAGAATTTAAGTGTCATCTTATCATTTTATTTCTCTTTTTTTCCTTATTCCTCAAATCTAATTCACCAATAAGTTCTATCAGCTCCTCCTTCAAATGTTTTCTCAACTTGATCCATTTCTGACAGCACTTCCATCCTAGTCTGAGCTTGCCATTTTCTTTTGCCTGGGCAGCTGCAATAACCTCCTGTTTTGTTTTCCTTCATGTGCTCATGTGCTTATACTCCCCCCACTCCCAGTTCATTCTCCATGTAGTCATTATAGGGATGTTCTTAAAAATATTAGTTTGATAATACTATTGTTTAAAACTTTACTTAAAATCCTCCATTGAGTTCCCTGAGAATTAAACCCCATTCCTTATCATCTAGAAGGCAATACTATATCTAGATCGACCTTTCTTATTTCCACTATTCTTATTCACCAGACTCCAGACTTGTCTGTCTTCATGCTGTTCTTCAACTCTGCCAATCCTATTCTCATTTCAAGGCCTTTCTGTGTACTGTCTCCTCTGCTGGGCAGAATCTTCCCCAAGGTATTTACATTGTTGGTGCCTTCCCTCTTACCACTGAAGTCTCTACTCAAAGGTTCTCTCGTTGGAGAGGCCTTTCCTGACGTTTCAATTTAAAATAGTATCTCATCACCTCACCTTTATTTCCAACATGACTTTTATTGTCATGTAAATTTATATACATTTTCCATTTACTAGGTTATTGTCTGTTTCCTTACACTGGGACATAGGCTCAATGAGGACAGAACTCTGTCTCATTCACCACTGTCTCTGATACCTTATTGGATATGCAAAATCCATTTTCTCTGGGTAAACGACAACACTAGGATATTTGACTTCAAGCCTCCTGGTCAATTAAACACGGGCCACTATGAGCTTCCATATTTAGAAAAACTTCCAAAATTTATACCGTACTTTGGGGTATTAAAATACGCTGGCTTAGAGTTGCCCTAGAGAGAGATAGTCTCTGCCAAGGTTTTCATAATTATCTTGACATCTTTGGGTTCTAAATACCCACTCTTACTCAGTCTCACATCAGAATTAGTTCAATTGCTCAAAGGCATGCAGAACCTAAACAGATTTTAAGGCATTCCAACTGATCAATCTGTTTCCAAGACATTACCAGCTGCTGTTTTAATCATTTATGGGACCATTACAGCTTTTCGGCTTTGAGTCAAGAACTGAGGCTTTGTTTTTTGTTTCATGAAATTGGCTTATGGAAAAATGACTTTCCTTCCAATTTTGCAAAGTAAAATTGGAGGCTAATGGTTATCTAGGAGAGCTGTTAACAGAACAACCTGTGATCTACTGATATCCCCAGGACCCAAATACATGGTAGAAAAGTAGACTTTTACTGGAAATACAGGCATGAAAATAGATCCACAAGTTTTTCAAGTATCTATCTTTAAGACACCATTTTGCAAAATGTTAGGTAGCAGCTTTAGCCTTCTTTTTGTGTGCTGTTGATGTTGTTTTTAACCTTAGAGAATCTGCATTAGTTTACTACTGTCAGTACCACCCTGACTTGTGCATCTTGCACAGAGAATATCATAAAAATGAGCAATGGGAAATGTCAATTAACAGTAGTGGTTTATGGTAAGAAAGGACTTTGGAAGTAATGAGTACCTAATTCCTTTGGCAAAAGGCCCAGAGATATTGAATGACTTGTCTAAACTACCAGCCCAGCCTCTTTTGTTTCTTTTAGGCTTTGTGCACATAAAAGGATGAGCCATGTCATGGCTGCTTTATGGGGCTCCAAAGATATATAAAATAGGAAATCCTCAAGAAGCACCTATATGAGCCCCTCGAAACAGAACTCAAATTTCTTCCTTGCTGTTCTGGACATCACCCCCAGTCTTCTCCATCTTAGTAAATGGTAATAGTCATCTGATGCTTCAGCAAGAGATCTGAGGTCCCCTCTCACTCTCCCTTCTCTTTCCAGCACCTCTGATGTCCAGTTCATCAGCAGGACCATCAATCATATTTCCATTGCCATTACCTTGCTCTAGGCACCATTGTTTCTTTCCTGGATTTCTTCTTGCTCAGTGATCTCCCTGCCTCTATTCGGGCCTCCAACTATGCAACATGTGGTAGGTGTGCCTCTTCTTAATCTTCACTGCTGTTAGTAGTCCACAGGGTGTCTTTGCTTACAAAACACGGTGGCCCTTCTGGGTGGATGCAGTCCAACCGTGCAAGGCTTTATGAATGCAGTGTGTCTTCACAGTAATTAGAAGACCCCCTTTGGGGTGTCATTCAAGATCCAAACTATAGCACTGGACTAGCACAACATTATGCCAGGGTACATGGCTTGATAAGAATGGCTTGACTTGATCAGTTTGATGTCAGTCCCATTACTGCTTTAGCTGAATGCCCTTGTTTAATGTAGAACCCACACAACCATCTCACTTGCCTTTCTACCACTGGCACCTCCCACTGCTACCCAACTTTCAAGATATTCCTTTTAATACAAAGCAAGATTCATTATAAGTCTTGCTTAGTAAATATTTCTTCTTCCCTCTCCCTATTTTTTATATTTATTTTTATTTTTATTTATTCTTTTGGGGTGCTAGGGATCAAACCTAGGGCCTCACACATGCTAGGAAAGCACTCTGCCACTGAGCTACATCCCAGCCCCTCACTGATTGTGTCTAATATGAAAAAATGAATGGATGAATGTTTAGCATCCACTCTGTATGAAACATAAGGAGGAAAAAGGCTGAGAGGTAAACTAAGAAAAGCTGCCTGGTTGCTAGACTCAACATTTCTGTCAAATAGTCTATTTTCCAGAAAATCTTAGTCTCATGGTCAGAAAGCAACACTGCACAGCTGAAGTGAGAACACCCTCTGGGACCTGCATTGCGTTAACTGCTGTTTACCCCACCGAGCCAAGGATGGCAATATTTACAAGCCCTACGCTCTCTTCATCAAGCAACTACATTTTAAAATCAGGAACTGAAAAAATGGCTCAAATAATACTCTAACATATATAATAAATGTAAAAATAGTTCTATGGATAAATAGTGCTATAGGTGAAATAGCCATGAAAAATATATGAAAAAGCTATACCTTTTTATTAGGTCAAATATTTTAAGAAACCATTAAAAATGACTATTAAAATAACCTGATGAGCTGGGCATGATGGTACACACCTATAATCCTAGCTACCTCAGAAAGCTGATGCAGGAGGATTACAAGTCAAGGCCACTCTGGGCAATTTAATGAGACCCTGGTTCATAATAAAAAATCAAAGGGGCTGAGGTGGAGCTCAGAGGTAGAGTGCCCCTGGGTTCAATCCTCAGCATTACAAAAACAAACAAACAACCCAATGACTATTATAATTACATTAGCCCTATTAATGATTTGTCACATAGTACTTTTAAGAATATGTGTAAATATAAAATACAATTTAAATGCTTACTGTTTTGATTACTGTTCTAAATCTATGAGAAGATTTAAAACAATTTCTTGAGTAGGTTCTGGGTACAAACCAAGTGCTTGGTGCTTTAGGGTTAATAAAGAACGTCATTAAAATATTACTACAAAGATCTCATGCTCTTATGAGAAAAGCTAGATAAGTAACACACATTTAATACATGTGTTACCATACAGACAGAACTGTGGCAGCACAGACACAGAAAATAATGGTATCTGAGTTGAGCTTACTGGATAGGGAGATTTTGATAGCAGTCGCTGGGGCAAAGCATGGAAGATTTGCACTCTTGCTGCCTTCAATGCCTCCCCTTCCCTTTTCCTTACTCCATGCTGATTGGCTGCCTTTAACGCCTCCTATGCTGACTGGCTGCTTTCACTGCTTTCCCTCCCCTTAACCCCATGCTGATTGGCTGCCTTCAGTGCCCTCCTTTTCTCATCCCATGCTGATTGGCTGCACACCTGACATGCATCAATACCCTATTGGCTGTAACCTAACCTCAGGGCCATGACTGGTCCCAGGACCCTATATAAACTGTCGCACTAACTGAAATCAACGGGTCTGCCTCTTGCTGCAGCAGAGCAATTTTACCTACCCTCTGTGTCTGACTGAGGACTCCAGGACTGTCCACACCATACCTTGTCCCGTGGGACCCCATATCGCCCTTCCTAAGGGCCTCATACCTTCATCCCCCCAGGACCCCAGACCCTCATCCCGCAGAACCCCATTTCATCCCTCGGTGTCCCTTGTCCCACGGGACCCCAACTCATCAAGCAAACCCACGCAAGGCATGACATAAACGACATACTATGAAGCTAACTGACAGTTGGCACCAGCTGTTAAAGTGGAAAGGGGCCTGTTATGGGCTAAATTGTGTCCCCTACCCATTCATACATTGAAGTCGTAACCCCCAGGGCCTTGGAATGTTACTGTATTTGAAAACAGGGTCTTTAAAGAAGTAATTAAAATTAAAATTAAAAATTAAAATGAGGTAATGAGGATAGGCTTCAATCCAGTCTGACTTGTTCTCATAGGAGGAAAATTTGGATAGTCGATGACAGAGGAAAGACTGTGTGAGAACTCAGGGTGAAGAAGGCCACCTAAAGCAAAGGAAGGAGAGTGGCCTCAGGAAGAACCCATTCTGCTGATACCTCTAGTCTGCAGAACTATGAGTAGATAAATTTCTGTTGGTTAAGCCCCTAAGTCTGTGTGCACAGTTGTGGCAGCCCAACTACACTAATACAGGGTCCAGTATCTGATAAGTCCTGGGGATGGGGAGGGAAAAACAGCTCCACAGACCAAACATAAAGACCAGGCTTTGCAGGTAGGCTTTGCCAAATTGCATAAAGTTCAGAGTAAAGGGAGGCATGATACACTTTCCAAGACTATAATTCTGAGGGATGTTTGATAAGGAAGAAAGTAAGGCGAAAACACAGGAGCTGCATGGCAAGCTCCGAATGAGCCCATATTTTAAAGGACATGCATGAAATATGGAAAGAAGGACATGCAATCAAGGAAAAGTATCTGACAGACAAACTAGTCAGAAACCTCAGTAAGATTAAAGACCACAGTGAACCAAGGCTTCTAAGAATCACGTGTGTCAATGATACGAGCTCCTTAAATCAGAACTGATGGCTATGATCTGAGGAGGCTAGAGCCTGGGCTGTGCAGATGCCCCTGTGTCCACAATGGCAGCTATAAGCAGAACTATCCATTCCTCTTCTGCTTCAGTCTTTGTTATTGAGGAGATTCAGAATAAAAAGACAGGAATGAGCCTTGGCAAGAAACAATTCATATTCAGGGGAGGTAAAGAATTATAAAAGAGCCTGTGGCTACTCTGAGTGAGTTCAAGTAGCCTGACTTCGATAAATCATCTCTCAAGGTAACTTCACAACTTGCAAATGAGCAGAATAGTTGACATCAACCTTGGAGAAAGCACAGAAAAAATAGAAGAGAGGCAAGACAGAAGATGACACAAGCTGGCCTGATTTTTACCAAAAGGAAGGAAATCTACAAACTATAAAATGGATAGCTTGACAGCAATCCCAGGGAAAACCTCAAACGGGGACATGGGAGCACTAAAGAGGGGGGAACTGGATCATCAGAAATCAGTGTGGAAGCACTATGAAAAATATATAGAACTGTAGAATTTTAGGACTGAAGGGTGAATACTTCAGGATAATTTAACCCAAAAATCTCTCAAATGTTTTAATTTCCATAAATTTTTGACCCAAATTATACTTGAGCACCTCCAATGGTGAGAAATACTGCCTTTCAAGGCAGCTCATTCACATAATCACGTATTAATATATTACATATTCTTAATTCATCTAGGGCTAGTTATAAAATCGACATGAGCTTCAGTGTGGCATAGCTTGAGGATGACAGGAAGCCACAGGCTGGATGACTGCACACTTAGCTTAATTTGTAACTAGTTGAAATAGGCTTTAGACAAAGAACATTACTAATGGACTTGTAAGAAGGGTGCCCTTTTATTTTAATTTGTGCCAGGAAGACACCAGGGAATTTGGTCTAAGCTGGAATTGGCAGTACTTAAATATGTCAGACCAGCTGGAGGTTCTGAAAGTGGACTATTTTAGCAACACCTTGTGGAGGACACTCCTACATCAGAGAAGCCTTCTTAGGGGGAACAAATTCCTTAGGGTCCTTTGACAGAGACACAAACTGTAGAAGAGTCTTGGTGGTTGAGCAGAAGAGTGTTCTGGTGAAGATAGTATGACAGCAGTAAGGAGTGTGGCCAGCTTTCTGCCTCCCTGCCCCACATTCTGCTTTATACATGGATCCCCTTCTCTCAGGCTGCTACAGCTAGAAGTGGTTAAATAAAGAATAAAGGTGCTTAATCAGTGACTTCCAGTAAAGGTGTGGTTGGCCAAGGGCAAGGAAAAGCATAAACTTCTCAAGCCTCCTCTCAGAATTAGGGACAGAAGTGATGAAACTTTGCAGTTCCCAATAGCCTATAGAGTCGACTGGAACTGGGAAAGCATCTCAGCTGCAGGAGCAGGTTTCCCTAAGACCCTGACACCTGTCAACCTCTGACCCTAACTCTCTTTTAATAATCTGCCAAGACTTTTTTTTTTTTTTTTTTTTTTGGTACCAGGGATTGAACTTAGAGGCACTCGACCACTGAGCCACATCCCCAGCCCTATTTTGTGTTTTATGTAGAGACAGGGTCTCACTGAGTTGCTTAGTGCCTCGTCGTTGCTGAGGCTGTCTTTGAACTCGCGATTCTCCTGTCTCACTGCCAAGACTTTAATACTCTCCAAATTCTTTCAATGACTTCTACAATTTGGCCTTTTCTTATCACCTGAGGCAGAAACAGGATCATCATGTACCTTTGAAGCCCATAGATTTGTATGGGCATTACTACTTTAGTGTGACTTTGAAGCACATCATATACCATTCTTTTGGGTGGTTATATTTATGCCTGCCTGTAGGGGGTCTAGTGACACTCCCACCACTTTCTTTCTGTGTCCTGACTGAAGATTGCAGGGTGCCTTGGCAGCTCTGTGACCCAACAAACTGCAGGTTTTATGCAGCAGGCTTGAGCCCAGGCTACAACCTTGAACACCAAAAGACTGAAAACTGGCCTTGGCCCTGAGACAAAATTCCCCACACTCTCTTATACACTGCATACTGACTCTCTTGCAGCATACATACCTAGGTGGAATATCCTTTTATCTCACTGTCCATCAAAAGGATGAGCTGCAGCACTCTGGAAAGTCAGCTCCTCTAATAAAGTTTGAACTGGCTGCTGCCTTGGTGTTTAGGGCTTCTTTCCTCGGAATTATAATAGGTCCCATTTTAGGATGGTTTTGGACAATCCCTTGTGGGAACTTACCTGTCCTGCTTTTGGGGTGACTCCAGCCAAGACTTAGATGGGACAAAAACGTGGCTCCAATTCCTCCAATTAAAGGTAAAATATTTGCAGGCAAATATTGTGTTTAAATCAGTTGCATTTAACATATTAGCATATAAGCAGAGATGAGAGAAATTCCAGGAATAGCCTGTATTATTAGAAATGTTCAAAAATGCCTGTGGATGTGCATGTGTAAAACTAGAGCTAAAATGTAATTCTTTATTACATCCTTTAAAGAATCTATTCCAGTTTAACATGAAAAACAAGCTGATTTTGGAAATACAGGTGATTTATGTTGTTAAACTCCTCACTTAAACTTTAAACTTTTTAAATATATATATAGTTTGTTTAATAAAGCTCTTGGGACTGGTGAGGCATGCCTGTAATTCCAACCGCTTGGGAGGCTGAGGTGAGAGGATCATGAGTCTGAGGCCAGCCTGGGCAAATTATTGAAACCCTGTCTCAAACAAAAAGAGGTGGGTAGGGGCTGTACCTTAGTGGTAAAATACTTGCCTAGCATGAACAACGTTCTCGGTTCAATCTCTAACTTACCACATTTATATATACGTGTATATATATAAATAAAATAAATAATAACAGTAATAATAATAATAAAATCATTGGTTAGAAGCAGAGAAGCAAGGGCCTGAGGATCAAGGATTTGGGCTCTGAAGTTAGAACAGCATGGGAGTCCTGTGGCCAGGGCTCATTAGTCATGCGACTCTGAACAAGTTACTTAAACTCTCTAAGACTCAATTTCATCATATGCAAAATGGGGAAACCAAAGAATCTATCTCATCAGAATGCTGTGAGAATTAAGCAGAATGAAAAGGGCATAGAATAGCATCTGTCACTCAGCTAGAGCTCAGCGGGTACCACTGTTATGTGTAGTGTAGCGGGAGACAGCAGAGTGGCCGAGGCTCAAACTCCATTCAAATAACCTAAGGTCATTCAAATAACCTAAGCATAAATAGTGAAATCTTGAGAACAGCAGAGAGTTTTCGTTAGTGAAGCTGAGAAAGATGTCTTTCTTAACCTGAAGTGGCAATAATGATCTCCCTTAAATGATGCTAATTAGTGATCACTAAATTGCAAATTATTGTTCATCTGTATCCAGAAGTCAAATGTTAGTTGCAATGTATATTGCCAAATACCAATCAAAATCCATCACAGAACATTTTTAAAGGACACACTGTACAACAGAGAACCAAGTATTAAATTATTTTTTGACCTTGACTTTAAAATAGCAACATGAGAGCATGACTGGATTCAGTAAAAAGGGATTCCTTTAATTATTTGCTTTTAACATCTGGGAAAGAAGTACTTCAGGGATGATTTTAATGAATTTTGAATTGCACTTTTTTAACCTTAACATTTCCTCATTACTTCTTTTCTCACAAGCATCACTAACAGGTTTGGGAAGCTGTAGGTGGTTTAAGTTCAAGGTCATAATCTCAGTACAGAAACACATTTGCATATAAATATACAAGGAAAGAATAATCTTTACTACTTAGGTCAGCCCACTTATCTTGAAAAGGATTATGAAGTGCCTTTTTTAGTATCTGTCCACAGATTTGTTTACATCATCAATTCAGGTTGGTATTACTAAATGTAGCAGTATTTGGTTTCCATTTCAGTCACACATCCTTCCCACAGGCCACTAACAGCAGCCAGGTAAGAAACTTATTCTCCTTGCTTGAAAGTGCCTGATGTGTGACTCCCCACAGATGACAGTGTTTAATGAATACTAGAATTTGAGGCAGGCAGAATAAATAATTCTGTGTGTTCCTTAGAGAAGATCTGCTGGGTATTTTTGTTTGTTTGTTTCCCACCTAGCAGTTCTTTCCTTTCCCCCTTTGAAGAGCCACTCTGTTCTACCTTTATATCCTGCTGGATATAAACTCTAAGGCCCTATTGCTCCTAGAACTTTAAAAAATTGCTCCTGAATCTGGGTGCAGTGGTACATGCCTATGATCCCAGCAATTCAAGAGGCTGAGTCAGGAGCATCACAAGTTTAAAGTCAGCCTCAGCAACTTAACAAGACCCTGCCTCAACCTAAAAACTAAGAGTAGGGAATGTAGCTCAGTGGTATAGCATCCCTGATGCTACCTCCAGTGCCACAGGGAGAAAATTAATTTTTTAAAATGGATCCCCGAGTCCTTCAAATTTTAATCATTTCTATCACTAGTAGTTAGCATTCTATAATAAAGACAAACACAGTTTAAGTCATTCACTAAAACTAGACTTTGTTCTTATCAACTATTCAATTTTTTTTAAAAAATCACCTATTTAGGTTTTGAGAAAATGACAATTGCCTAGATCCCAATCTCAATGAGCTTTCCACAAAGTGTGAACCTCCAACATGTATTTTTAAAAGCAGTATAAATGTTTTGGATGTATGTCTATGGTTTAGGAATTACCTGTTTTAGACAAATACTTTATTTAAAGATAAAGAACCTCAATTTGGTTGATCATCAGAATCAAAAAGCACTCTTTAAAAACAGATTGAGAGAGAAAAATGGAGATATCGATTTAATGGGTCTTTAGAAGTTTTTAATGGTTCCCCGGGATACATCTGTGATCATTCAAGTGCAAGACCAACTATATTCAGTGATGAGCCATGCCTCCCTTGGCGAATCTTTCTCCATAGCCACAGTGCAGGCTCAGAGCAAAGAGCATTTTAAGAAAAATGGGCTAAGAATTCTTGGAATTTGGAAGGCTGGGTACTAACCAGCATCTACTTGCACAATGACATGTGCTAAGCCTGGACAAATAGTCTGAATGAATGGGCCAGGTCACACCATCCATACAACAAGAATAGATCAGGTACTGTTGGTTCATCATTTTGATCTTTTCTCTGTGAGCACACTATTGCTTGAAAAATCAGTTTATCTTGAATATAAAATGCTTTTTTAGAGAAGAATTTATCTTCCTACCATTGAAAACCTCAGTAAGTATCCCCTGGACCAAAGTGGGGTAAATAATACTAAAGGAGACGAGAACGTTTAAGAGAAGATTCCATTGGAAACTCTGAGCTTCTAAAATTATCCAGGATGAAGAGGTGAGCAGAAGACCTGGGCTCACCAACTTTTCATGCTTAGAGAAAGGCTCTGTTCTGAAAGCAAATCAACATATACAACAATGAGGAAAAGGGGACTCAAAGTTAGAATTCCCAGGCAAACACTGGCAAAGTAAGTAGGAGGCCACTGATGTGCTGTCAGGAGCACTGCTGATTTCTTCATTAGCTTTTACTCTCTGCGCCAACTGCTAACAGCTTTTTTTGCCTTATTCTCCAGGCTGAAAGCAGTGGAAATGCTACTCAGGATAGCTCACTGTTCCCCTGCAAGGTGATGATGCATTTTAGCTCCTAGCCACTAAGAACCCAAGCACATCAGAAAGGACTCCCATTGTCTTCCCAATCACTATTTCAATCAACCCAGAAGAGCGCCTGCATATGCTACAAGCACTTCCATTTTATTTCAAACCTGGCTCAGCCTCTAATGGCCCAATTAAGGTCACAGTAAAGCCATTAGAAATCAATAATCACACAAAATAGTAGTCTGAACCACTCCATATTTTTTCTTTTCTTTTTTTTTAAAACCCAGCAGCTGATTTATCATCCTTTGCCTTTATCATACTACTTTAAGATGTGTATCAAAGCTTTCTACCTACAATGTGTTCTGACCTAGCAATGCCCACTGTATCTGAAAACAGACCCTATGTACAAACGCTAATAGAAGACTCTTAAAGCCTCTCTCTGGAACTCGCAACAAATGTGTTCCCACCCACTCTCCCCAGCAGAGTGCTTTCACCAAAATCAGAGCTGAAGTAGTGGAATGAGAGCAAAGAGAAGCTGAGCAAACATTGACCAAACAAATGGTATTGCTAATGTACTTGGAAGAGTAGTTTTGATACATTACTCTGATATATTTTTTCCTGCCTTGCAATTCCCCATTTATTGAATTGATGGCACTATTATTTCAAGAGCTGGTGGATACCATCCAGGAAGAAAGAAGTGAACTCAGCTTTGAATTTTAAGCTAAAATTTTTTAATCTTCAGAGTGAGAATTTTGAAATTCTAATTTTGTTGAAAATAAAGGCATTCTAAGTTTTAAGAGTCCTCTTATATATTAAAAGCAAAGTGATATATGAGCACAGTTTTCTTCAAGACTTCAAACAGAAGGCAAACAAATATGGTGTAGGTAAAATTCCTCGTAACAAGAAAGGGAAATAGAATGTTCTGCTATTGGTGGACAAGACAAAGGAGAGGAGATGAGAGTCAGGTGAGGAGAGGTGAGTGTCTTGGCATGTACCCTCTTGGAACAGACACCTCTAACCTCTAATCACAGAGCAGGGGAAGTTTTTTGTTGCTTTGTCCAGGGAACAGCTCTGCAACTTTTAAGTACCCACATTCAGCCAGCACCAAGGACAAAAGGGAAAAGACTGAGAAATACGTCAAGTCAAATAGACTTGAAGACAGACTCATAATGTCCTGCCCACCTCAGTCAAGTATGGAGTAAGTTTATTCAAGTTCCTGCATCTCCAAAAGGTACAATAAGAGGGTAAAATAAGAATGAGGCATAATATGGTATAATAAAGATAAAATAAGAAGTAAACCTCCATCCAGGAATTCCTTCCCTTTGTACATAGCCAAAAAATTGAAACCAGGAACTTAAACAGATACTTGTGCACCAGTGTTCATGGCAAGTGTATTCACAACAGGCAAAACATGGAAACAACTCAAGTTCAATGGATAAACAAAATGCTATATATACATACAATGGAATAATATCCAATCATAAAAAGTAATGAAAATCTTATATATGCTATATGGATGAGTCTTAAAGACACCATGCTAAGTGAATCAGAAAAAAGGAGAGCGGTTGTAAGATTTCACTTATTTGAGATCCCCAGAGTAGTCAAATTCATAGAGACAAAAAGTAGAATAACCATTTCAAATAACTAGGAGGAAAACAGAATGGAGAGTAATTGTTTAATGTGTACAGAGTTATGTTTGGGATGCTAAAATTCTGGAAATGAATAGTAGTGGCAGTGTACAACATTTGAATGTACTTAATGCCATTGAATTGCACACTTAAACGTGGTTAAAATGTAGATTTTATGATATGTATATTTTACCACAATAAAATTATTTTTATAAGTAGAACCTAATGACCTGGCAAAAGGGCCAGGAGACTACACAACATTTGAAGGGATATCAAGAACAATGGAGGTCAGCAGTGGATTCTCACAAGACATGGCAAAAAACAGCTCCAAACAGCTGTGGCTCAGGACTTCCAGGGTTTAGATGGGCTGAGGGACATTTCCACAGAGGTCAATAAGGACTCAAAAGATAGCAGCAGTGAGGCACCAGCTTCTTCCTGTACTCTGATGCCACTTGGGGTGGAGAGGAAGTAGAGGAGGACCGATGATATGGAAAAACAGAGTGCAGACAGAGATTCAACTCCACATGAACTACTCCAGGTGACGACATTTTAACTAGGATTGTATAACAGCAAAAATCAAACAGGGATCCACCACCATGGGAACAAAGTGTCAAGGGGCAGGATAAGGTCAGTTGTACACAATTTTATTTATTTAAAGCAAGCTCTATTTTCCTACTGAACCTTGTATGTGACTGTAAATCCTTTGAGTCTCAGTCTGACTTAGTAATAGAGAATACATTTCATTTTTCTCATCATTTCCAAGGCATGTATTTGTTAAGACTTTTCACAAAGCAAAACAACCAAAACAGAACAGGTAAATTGGCTCCTCTTTTGAAATTGCTTTGGTACACATCTTACAGTAGTATGATAAAGGTAAAGGGTGATAAATCTTTTTATAAGTATCCTGTAGAGCTTTTAATTTTTAAAAAATTTTCAATTCATTCAACGAACTAGCTTTATGTGGGAACATATTCTTTGCTTTATATTCTTTCTTTAAACTTTGAATAGAAATATAGAAAGAATGAGCTCTGAGTATTTCTCTCACCCATGTATTTAACAAATAAAAAAGTGCCCCACCATTTGTGTGTCATGCCTCCGAGGTGACATCAGTGAAATGAGAAGCCATTAAACAAAACAGTTTCCATTGCTTTAGTGTTTGCAGAACATCAATTAAATAGACACACTTGCTTTCTGAATTCTTTTTTTTTTTTTAACCTCAAGAGGCAGAACTTAAATTGACTACCAATGGCAAGCTTAACCCTCTATTGAGACAAATTTAGTGAGCTAGAAAATTAAAACACAGCCAGACTAGGTGAAAAATGATTTTAGTAATACATTTATAGTTGGAGAGGAAGAATTTAGACTGTACTTTCTTGTTGATTCAGAGCTTTCTGGGAATTCTTTTTCCCCACTAGTAAATGCAGTTAATTTATCTCCAAGTCTAAAGACTGTGCCTGTCACAGAAATCCCTAGGTCCAGCTGTAGCTTCCCTTCAACATCTTGACAAAGCTTTAAATACAACTACCTTAATCTACTCTCCAGCATTTTTAGATCTTATGTTGCTTTGTTGAGGTCAAACACTAGTTACCACTTCCCATGTTATGATGAATAAACTAAAATACCAAAAAGTCTTATTATAAGGTCAAGACGACAAAAATATGTCTTTAAAACAAAAACACTGGGCAGAATTTTATCCATTCCATTTCTAGCTAGTTAACTTCTCTCCATTCAAGTTCCCAAATGTCATTTACTTCTTTCTCTCATAAATGGTTATGTCCATTTTTATACTTTCCAACACAATACATTGTAAAGCTATGGTGGAACATCCTTCACAACAGAGTTCCACATGGGACTGGGAGTGTGGCTTATGATGGAGTACTTGCTTGGCATGTACACAGCCCTGGGTTTTATCCCAGCACTGTGGGGGGGAGGAAAGCAGTAGCTCTACATGGATCTCCTGTTACTGTGTATGTATGCATCCATCCATCCATCCATCCATCCATTATCAATCTTTGTCCCACCTCCAAACCCCTAATCTCTTTGCAGATTCTTTCCTCAGGAGTCCTGACCAAGCTGAGCTCTCTGCTGCCCCTACATTTTGTACCTGGCTGCTTTTTGTTTTTCCAAATGATTGAATCCAGGGTTTTGCACATGCTAGGCAAGTGTTGTACCACTGAAGTATACCACCAGCCCCTTAAATTTTTTTTATTTTGAGACAGGGTCAAAGTTTCCCAGTCTGGTCAGGAACTTGCAATCCTCCTGCTTCAGTCTTTCTCATAGCTGGGATTACAGGTGCATGCCACTGTACAGGGGCCTGGATATTTTTGAGTCTTTATTAGTATTACTATCTGTTTACAACGAAGATTGTGTCAATAACTTATTTATAAATACTCAAAAATAAGATATAAGTTCTCCAAAGATTGATCCATCAACTCATTAAAATTTCAGATCTTAATTTTAAAAAACATGGAATTTGAGGATAGCGATGTCAGAAGGAAAGCAAGGAGATGTGAAAAATCATTCTAAAGTAAACCTAAAGTAGAGTTGCTTAAAAATGGGCAAGAAAGTTTCAAGAAAAGAGAAAACTAGCCTTATAAATAAGAATTATGGTAAGTCTCAAAAGACTAATTAAAACAACTTATTGGGAGTAAAAGAACCAATATTATCTATGAAAAGTGTAGATAGAGCTGTATATAATAATTTAGTACATAATAAAGACAGTATTTTCATTTCATGGTGAGCCTATGATATATTTAATAAACAATGCTGGAGATAATTGGCTAAATAAAGCTTCGACATCATTATCATGGATGATAGGTAAATTCTCTTTTGCACTGCAGGGATAAAACCCAAGGCATGTGTGCTAGGCAAGCACTCTACCACTAAGCTCCAAACCTAACCCAGAAAATTCTTAATACATTGAATTTTCAAATGTAAATACTAAGCTTAAAAATACCAAAAGAAAATATGGACAAAAATTTATGTAATTGGGGGTGGGAACATTTTTCCAAGCATAATACAAGAAGACAATAGTATAAGGCAGAAATTTAAGTAAGCACAAGTCAAACAGGCATCATACATGAGCAATTCTCAAACTAGATAATTTAATTTTTCCACCAGGCTCATTGTAAGTTTTTGGTAATGAAAGTGATGCTGGGCTTTGGTGTTGAAGAGATAGCAGGGAGAGGTGGGTCACGTAGTACCTGTTCCATTTACAGGGGAAGCAACATGTAGAAACAGCCTCCCATTGCCAGATCTTTCCCATTTTGAAAGAAAAGCCAGGTTTTTCTGTTAACTTACATTTTAATAAGCAACTCTGTATGAGACAAAGAAAAACATTTGATTCAACTTATTTTACCATGAAGGAAAATACTGATAGATTTAACAATATAAACATTATTCTCCTGTCCATCAAAAAATTATAAGTATGTGTGTACAGATACACATGTTAAAATCCATATCCATTCAGCGCCACAATCATCTCCAAAGTATACTCAGGTTGTTTCCAAAAAAAATCAGTAACAGATCAAAAATATCACATTTGTAAAACAGGATGTGCTGCAACTCAGACTAATGTGCAAACAAAAACACAAACACAGCTTTAAATATGATATTAGTCAGGGATTCACTGCTGTTTGTGTATCTAATTGCAACATTTGTCATCTTAATCTTTACATTAGACTCTCAGTGCATCTTGGTTTACAGCTATGAAATCTTTCTGGAAGTAAAAAATCTGGATGTGTGACCACAAAATCTGATGGACTATTTAGTAATGCTAAAAAGATGCTAATATAAAATAACAGATTTTCTTTTAAAAATAGCACTACTTCCCACTTATCTTGTAGATTTAAGCTGTTATTCATTATTAATATACTGTGACAATTAATGCAGAGTCACAGAAGAAATAAATCCTTCAAAGTATGTAGAAATGATGTGAGAAATGTTATGAGTCTCCTTCATACTCTGACCAATACAAATAAAATCCTGACTAGGTTCAAGAAGAATTCAACTGACTAATTTAAACAAACTCTCTTAAAGATACAAAATTCTCATTGAACAAGCACCATGTCCCCAAAGAGACCTCAGCTTCACTCCAACTGCATTCATTTAAACTATATGGACACACAGAGGCTTCATGAACACCACACTGGAAAGCCAAGCTTCTGTACTTAGAGAGCAAAGCACAAAATAACCTACTTTTTCAAACTGCATGTCTTAAAGTTATTGGATAATTGCCAAATCAGTTTCTTTCACACTATTGCTGAAACACAAGAACCTCAAACATTTTGATTCTGATGATTCTTGACTGAAACCCTGAGAACATTGGAGAACCTACCCATCAGTGGAGATGACAAGTGTCAGTTATGTCAAGTTTAGGATGTGCTTTTGAGAAGGTCATCCACAGGCTTAGGAGTGTTTGCAAAGAAGACCTGATAGGTAGGCAGAAACAAACAATTCCACACTGGGAACACAATAGCACTGCATTGCACAATATGAATTACCCCGCTACCCCATTATTACCCTATCAGGTGGGAATAATGTGCAACAGCTTGAGATGATGGTGATGAACCTGAAAGAAGCATTACCACCTCACATCACATAAGGCTTTAGGCATTTTAGGGAACAGAAAGGATGAACTAGCAATCTGCAACAGAAAGGGATAAGAATTCAAGTTTCCCAACTTCTGGCAGGATGCTTCTTCCCCATTGTAGGGCATATTCATCAAAACATACAACAATAAATGAGGGGGGAAAAGTCTATGGGGAAAAGCTAAAGTAACTGGACTTATATAATCAGCAGGAAACATTTTTCAGTTTTGACAAACAGATTTCCCTGGATTTACTGACATCAGAACAATAGAAAATTGGGCCATATTTCTTTTTCTTTTGCTAAATCTTAATATGATCAATTATTTTTCTATTATCTATACTATAAATCAACTTAAGTGGGCCAACTTAACAAAAGGCTAGTTTGTCTTGTATATATCATTAGATAGTAAAGGGTACTCTTAGAATATATCAGGCTACACTATGTATACATATTTAAATTTATATATAAATTTATATGTATATGTAAATTCTTTTCAAATACCAGCATTGAAAATAATATTAACATATATCTGCTCAATTATGTTACATAAAGTTTTACTTATAAACCTTACTCTTATTTTAAGTTATATAACTGAGATGGATTTTGTTACTGATATATTTATGTTTTATCTAAATGTATCACTACCATTTTATTTTTTTCCTTGCTCTTTACAACACCAAGGTAAGGGAATGGCTACTTAATAACTAATAACAGTAAAAATTTAGTAAGTGCCTACTATGTTCCAAGAGTAAGACTAAGCTATTTGCAAGCATTATCTCATTTAATCTCACCACAACCCCATGAGATAATTATGATAAACAGGCTCAATTTACAGAGGAGCAACTGAAATTTCATGAGCTTCAGCAAGTTCCAAAGGTCCTTCAAATCCTAACAGCAGACCAGGAGTCAAATCTAGACTGTCTTGACTCCAAAAGCACAGCTCTTAAATACTCAAGTATAATTTAATCTTTTCCATGAAGGGTAAAACTCAATTCAGTGAAGTATTTAACTCTTTCCCAGCAGAAGTTGGCTTCTATTTTGCATCTCCCTGCTCCCTCCCTCCCCACTATCAGTGTGCTTTCCACATTTCAGCTTAGTAGTTCACAGAGGTTGTACAGAAAAGTCCTCCTGAAAACTTTATTAAAAACAAAGTGCAAGACTTTGGGTCCAATACAAAACCTGACAAATGTATCTATCTTCCCCTCTATAGAGTCATCACCTAAATGCCGGTAAAGGATATAAAAATATATAAAGTCATAACTGAGCAAGGAAGAGAGGTCATTAGAGAACAAGGTATGTGAACACATTTGCAGAAGAGAGAAATCGTATACAGGAGTAGTTACAGTCCCATCAGATCAGAGGAGGCTTCTGTATGGAGAAGAGGTAGAGCTCCATCTTCCCTCTCCCATTGCCATACAAAAGATGTCTGGTAGCTTTGAATCTACCTACCCCAGGCAAGCTTTCTTCTGATGGGTGGGTGGGAGGCCTGAACAACCACAGAGAGGAAAAGGGAATTATCTGGTTTTCTAGGTTTTCAATGGAACAGTGAACTCTAAGCTCAAACACCTAAAACTAAAACCCTTCAATCAATACCTCTATCTACTTACAGTTGTCTAGGGACGACTGTAATTGGAGCTAAAAGTTGGAAGGATCCAGAAAAGGAAAAGGAGCTTGTGGTGGAATATCTAATATCTAATATGACGAAGTCTTTGAAAATAAGGGAGATAAGACAACAGGAAAATATGACAAGAAATAAGAACAATTAGAAACTCCAGGATAAACAAAATTCCACATAAAAAAGGAAACATTATCATAGTATACTACCGTGTAGTAATGTGTGTATTTATATATGTATATATTCTATGTATATAAATTTTATGTATGTAAGTTTATATAAATTTTTTGTGGTACAGCTTCATACATGTGAGGCAAGTGCCCTAACACTGACCGACATCTCCAGTCCTTTCTATTTTGAGACAGGCTGGCTTTGGATTTTCCATCCTTCTTTCTCAATCCCCCAAGTAACTGCCTTGTGTGACCAATATTTATAGCAATAGTGTAAGCACTAACCAATAATTTAATACATATTCACAGATAGTAACAGCACTACATTGAGAAGTTGGAAGATAGACAAAATTTTTAAAATTTAAGTCCTATCACAGCAAGTTCAGCTGACAAATTAGTTTTAAAAAGGTAATAGCAAGAAAGGTATATTACTGAATGACACTGTGGTAACTACTTGAAGAAATAGCTACAACCATTTAAAACAAAATCTGGAAAGTGGGAATGGGTGGTGGTGGGGTGGGAGGTGGTACAACAGAAAAGAATTATAAAAACTTGATAGTACTATAATTAATTGGAAATATATATGCATATATTCAGATATGTGTATTTTCACACTGTTTTTATAGGACTCACACAGTTCCTGTGCTTAACTTCTATCCAACAGTGTAGAATTTACTGTCATTGTTTAAAGTCGATTTCAGCTTCTTGATGCAAGATTTATGTTCTCACACTTGCTACACCTCAGAAGTAACATAAATGCCAATTGGAAATAAAACTCGCTTGGTAAGATTTAGTGGGAGTTGCTATTTCTCTGAAATTTAGGTTTTCCCTCTACCTGAAGGTAGAAGCAGTTTGCATCTTTTAATCCTATCTTAGATTCCCTCAGCCTTCACTGCATAATACATTACACATCCATTAAGTTATCTTTAATTAAATGAAAATTCTTGCATAAATGATCTCATTTGCTGTGTACTGGGAGTGTCTGTTCTTTCAGAAATAAAAGGAATAGAGTTCATCTCTAAGTGTGTAGCATTAAGTAAACTGTACATTTTCAATCATCCAGAACTGGTAAATAAGTATAATTATTCCTGCTGCAAAGAATAGTTTAATAACTAGATATTAGCTAGAGAAGCCAACAAGGAGGTTTGCTAATCATTGCTATGACAATCTTCTGCTTTATTTTTGTATGTGTCTCGTAAAACTGTCAAAGTTGAGTGGCAAGCTGGAGCTTCAACAAAGTAACTCTTGCTAGTTTAGGGAATTTTAGTAGAATAGCTCATCTCTTTGGGTCTGATCTTAGACATATTTCAGGGAGAAGCTTGGCAAAAGAGATATAAGATATCCGATTTCTCTGTCTCTCTCACATATTCAAGGAAATATTTGTTGTTAGATGAAAAGATTCGAAAACCTTAATGTTGTTGGTCAGCCCCCAAGATGATGTGAAGACTGTAAAGTTCCTTTGTCCTGCAATGAGAATTTAGTGCCACCATTATGATTGAGAAATTGTTAAAAATAATTGATCAAAGGAAGAGTTGTGTGTTATACAAATGATGTGATTAATGTCCACAAACATTAAGTGATCTCAAGTAAATATGATAAATGGCCATGACTACATGTGTATGTTTCACAGCTGGTGTTATCTGAAATCATGACTAACAATCTTGTTAATGGAAAACCATTTTATGGCATCTTCTTAATTCTCTTAACTATCTCAATCTGACAAAGGGAGCCAAAATTGGCTCTTGTTTATTAAGCTTTGGTTATTCCAATATATCTGACTTTTGCTATATACCATATGTTAATGGAATTTTAACTACTGTCAGTGGAATATTTTTTAATTGATTTACTTTTAAATTTTTTTGAAACCAGGGATTGAGCCCAGGAGAACCACATCCCCAACCCTTTTTATTTTTTATTTAGAAACAGGGTCTTGCTATGTTGCTGAGGCTGGCATTGAACTTTTGATTCTGTCTCAGCCTTCCAAGTCTCTACGAGTGCATCACCGTGCCTGTCCACATTTAAATTTAAATGCTGTCCTGAAGTCTTGTTCTGGGAGAAAACAATGGAATTTGATTTCTACTTAGTGGTATTGGTATTACTTCTTTGAAAATTTTATAGTATAAAATGAAAAAGTGTTCAATCAATGGCTACCTCACAAGATGGTTATAAGTTTTTATAAAATAATTTATGGAGAAGTACTAACACATGACAGGTGCCTACTAACTAGAGACCATTTCCAATGGTATCTTTTCCCTAGGACATGGTTTCTCCAATCATCTTGAGCAGGATAATGGAAATTTACTCAAGGGAAACATTTTATCTCCCTCATCTTCCCTTCTGCTCAGCAGCAGCAAATGCATGGTAGCTGCAGCTTATGTTGTCAAAGATCACTATTTTTGCCAAAATAGGGGGTTAAAATGAAGGGCCATTTGCCTTTCTCCAGTCAGGATGAGGTACAGAGAGGAGAGCTGGTCCCAGCCTCCATCCCCCTCTCGTCTTCCACCTTCTGAGACAGATGTGGAATTGTTTTTTTCTTACACATCTCTAACCTTCATAGGAATGGCACTGTGGCTGCTGCTGTCTTTATTCTCTGTGATAGCTAATTTTAGATCAACTTGACTAGATTAATGGATACCTAGAAAGTTGGTAAAGATTTCTTCTTCTGCATGTTTCTGGGGGTGTTTCCAGAGGCTGTCTTGGTGGTTTGGAAAAGATCTGTACTCAATATGGGTGTGCCTCATCCACTTGGCTGGAGGCCCAGGCAGAACAGAAATGCAGAGGAAAGGCAAAGTCACTTGCTTCCTTCTGGAGCTGGGACAGCCGCCTTCTCCTACCCTTGGACATCAGAACTCCAACTTGTTTAGCATTTATACTCTAGAACTTCCACCAGCAGCCCCAGGGGATTCTCAGACTTTGGGCCTCTGAGAAGTACACAATTGGGTTAGCTGGTTCTGAGGTTTTCAGATTTGAACTGACTGACCCACGCTACCAGCTTCTGTGCATCTCCAGCTTGTGCATGGCCTCTCATGGGATTTCTAAGCCTCCAAAGTCTTTTGAGTCAATATCTCCTATCTATTTACCTTTATTTCCTATTGCTTCAGACTTGAGAATCTTGACTGATATGTTCCCTAAATTAAAATTATGGAACCCTCAATTTGAAATTAAAAAAAGAAAATCCTAAATCTAAGCATTTTCTCCACCCCGTTTTATTTTCATTTTCATGTTCCTTCTCTCTCAAGATGTTGTAAGTCCACAGTGTCACTCAAAGCCATCTTCTACTTATGAACTCTGGAGTCAACTAATCGTGTGTGTGTGTACACACAGAGTCATCCCCAGGTAGCTGGACAGGGAAGATCGGTTCCAGGACCTCTGTGGATACCAAAACCCACAGATGCTTAAGTCCCTTATACAAAAAGGCATAGTATTTGCATATAACCTCTGCATATTTTTCTGTATACTTTGATACATTTCTAGATTACTTGTAATACCTAATGCAATGTAAATGCTATGTAAATAGTTATACTATATTATTTGGAGAATGAGAAAAACTTTACATATTCAATACAAAAGCAATTTTATTTTCTGAACATTTTCAACCTTCAAGTGGTTGAATCCATGGATATGGAACTCTCTGATGTAGAGGGCTGACTTGTGTATGTATATATGTATGTTATAACAGAGGGGCTGCTTATGAGTTTTGTGGTCAACAGTGATGGTTAGAGCTGGCCAATTCATGCTTATTTTGCCAGGAGAGACGGTTAGCAATGGCCAGTTCATTTCCCTTTTACTAATCTGTTTCATGATATATTGTAGAACCTGAATATGTAGGGTCAAAGTTAGTGGCTACAACTATGGACCAGATTTGCCTTCAGGTTATAAGACTGAAAGCTTATACTTACTGGTAAGAGGTTAGAACAAGAAAACGGAAATACATGCTGCTTCCACTGGCCCTACTTCTGCTCATCCTTCTTGCTAAGAGAAGCATGATTTTGCTCAAGCACTGGGCAGCTTCATCACACACCTCCAGTCCTACTGATTTAAAAATATCTCCTGACCAGCATCAGCATCACCTGGAACCTGTGAAAAATGCAAATTATTGACTCCCCTCTGTATCAGAAACTGAGTGTAGGGCCTACAAATGTGTTTTAACAAGTCCCAAGAACCAATAGTAATCCAGTAATTCTCAATTCAAGCTATATATTAGAACCATCTTAAGAACTTTAAAAAAATGCCAATGCTTGAGTACTCCTCTGCAGAGATTATAATTTTTCTAAGTTGTATATAAGCATTGATTTTAAACAAAATAAAAAGGACAGCCAAGGATGACAATCATTCTAATCCAACAAATGTTGATCAATGGATGATGAATCCATTCTCATTGCCAGGTAATGGTTTAGGCATAGATGTAACTATGGTGAGATAGTAGGAGATGCAGCAAGGAAGAAGAGGTAGGTGTAGGAACAACAGGGATTCTTCTGGAAATTTTTCTTACATTTCAAAAAGGATTATAAGACAGTGTAATCCTTCTGTCTTTGGAGATTATTGTTGAAGACATACTACTTGCAACCAAAAAGGGAGTCAATATTGGGACTCTAGAGTCATTGATTTGCTGAACTTAACAATTCTGAAACTCACTATACAAAACATTCTTCTTTAATAACGTAATAAAGGTTCTTATTAGGTTGCTTTGGATTGGGTACACCTGTCAATAAAAGCATCCTAGCAGATACACTAACTGGTTTGGATTTAGTAATGCATTGTGTCTAATTTTGTGTTTCAGGTTAACAAGAAGTTGATCTTTGGTATTCACAAGGTTTAAAAATGTAAGAGCTTTACAGAAAACATACTGAAACCTCCTCTCATACTGGAAGATATTCTAATTGTCGTATTTCAATATTTTTCTGTGACAATGTGACTTTATATGTCTGTGGTAAAAGATGCGCATTTTTATATTTTTAAATATTCAAATTTTATATTTCCTAAAACATTCTAGAATTGCATAATTTTAAAATAATCTTGGAAAAATGAAAAAAAAATCACTTGTGCTCTTCATACCTTGAATTCACATGCAAAATCAAATTATTTCAAGCATAAGCATTGCCATTCTGTGTCACTATACCTAAATGATCTTTTGAGATGAAAATACATATCCTCTGTTCTGGTTGCTCAAACCCAAAGCTACCAAGTAACATTAAACTTCAGGTAGGATAAATGCCAGTTAATCTCCCTATTATTTTGTTTGCTTTGCTTTTGCAAATTCCCCCTCAGTACTTGGAAGAAGTTTTGCACAGGTTGAGGAACTTGGCCATTCCTTATCTCTTTTCTCCCATCTCACAAGAACGCGTATCCCTGCTTGCCCAGCCTGTGGGGAGTTTTATCCATCTCTTTCCTCTGAACTTAGACTTCTTTCTACCAGCGTCTCTCCATTTCCCACCCCCAATATGCCCAAATCTTCCCATTCCCTTGAAAAGTTCCCATCTGTCTATTTACTATACTCTGAATAATTCTGCTGAACTTCTGGAAATATTGATACCACTGGTGTTCAAAGTGTGGTCCTGGACCAGCAACATTGGCATCACTTGGTGTGAGAAACAGTACAATCCCTGCCGACACCATGATTTTAGCCCGCTGCGATCAGTGTTCACCTATGCCCTCCAAAGCAAATAATAAATTTAGGTTGTTCTGAAACACTATTTTGTGATTTGCTACAACATCAGCAGAAAGAAAATACACCTGGGAACTTGGAAGAAATGCAAATTGTTGGGCCACATCCCAGATGTACTGAACCTGAGGATGTGGTTCAGCAAAGCCCTGGGGCAATCATAGTGTATGCAGTAACTTGGACAACATTTTCCTGTGTCTACTTTCTCACCTCCATTTATCATCTTACTTCAATCCAATTTAATCCCCAATTACTCCTTTTGTCTTTTTCCTTAGATGCTTTCTTGACATTGAAGAATGAAGATATGCTTTTTGAAGATTCTATGAGTTGGATGATACTTCAACTGAGTAGTAAATAGTTTATTACAAATAAACCAAATCCTAATGCTACAAAAAAAGTACTTTTCAAAGATTAAATAAAAACATATTCCCAGTGGTTACCACACTTTGTACAAAAACATCAAGGGATGCTTATTAAAAGTGGATATTCTGGAACTCTCCCCACCCCAAATTTCTCATTCAGTATATCTTCATCTTGAATAAACACTCCAACTGAATCTAATTCAGATGTCCTAAGAATCATGCTTTGGTAACCACTACTCTATAAGGTATAATGAAAAATAAACAAGTTTAACTATTTTATTTTAGATTGTAAACAAAATCTTTTAACAGTTATAAAATTATATGCAAAAGAAAAAACTTCAATTATACTCATGTTTCATCTGCTTTCAAAATTATGCAAAATTGAATAGTCCAAATCAACAGCATAATTTTACATATCTAAGGTAGTCTGTGGTGATAAATCTTTACCTAATTTTTATGAAATTATTCCACATTGTAACAATAAAGCTCCATTACATCTAATTAGCTGAAAAATTTTTAGCTAGTTTTACATATCTTCCTATAAAGAACCAATTCACTTTGTTCAATAGCAATACTTTTTAGTTTTCTACTTTGAATTCAAAATAGCTGCTTTTGTTGTATTACATGACTCAGGCAAAGCAATATAGTACAAATCAACTACCAGTTCTCAGTGGAGGAAAAACATCCAAAAAATCAAGTTAAAAATTATTTTAGCCCTATCTTTCAGTATCTCTTAGCTTTGCAGAAAGCAGGTTACAGATTACTGGAATATGAGTTCATGTTATTAACTTATTATCTTGTGCTAAAATAACCAAAAGCAGGATTTTTTTTTCCCCTTCTCAGCCTGTCTTCTGAGAAGTTCCATGTGATCAAATGAATGGATTCAGCATTAACCTAGAAGCTGGATGCCTAGGATTTGACTCCTCTTCTTTTGTACTCCATTACAAGCCTCTACTGGAAGACCATGTAATAATTTAGGATTCTTCCCCAGAGTGAATCCAACTAATTCAGGTGACTGTCTGCACCACCTTCATCCCTAATTATCTAGAGTAACTGTGAGATTGTTCCCTCATACTTTAATTGGAGGCATAACCTTGAATTGGTTTCCTATGCTTTGAGTAATTCAATCATGTCCATATGGAGAAGCCAAGAAGATATGAGGATGAAAAGAAATTGAAAATTGAGCCCTTAGAGAAAAAGGCATGATGCTATGGTTTGGATATGAGGTGCCTATCCAAAACTCCTGTTAATATGGGCATAGTCAAAGGTAAAATGATTATGTTATGAGAGCTGTAACAAATCCATCTTTCCTAGTTTAAATGGACTGATAGGGCAATAATTATAAGCAGGTAGGGTGTGGTGGGAGGAGGTGGGTCACTGGGGGTGTGTCCTGAAGGGTGCATCTTCCCTGTGGCCCCTTCCCCTCTCTCTGCTTCCTGACACCTCAATGAGCTGAGCAGCTTTCCTCTCCTGGGCCCTTACCCCATGATGTGCTACCTCATCTTGGGCCCAGTTTAATGGAGTTGGCCATCTATGGATTGAGACCTCTGAAACTATGAGCCCCAAATAAACTCTCCCTCCTCTAAGTTGTTCTTGTTGGGCATTTTGGTCACAGTGATGCAAAGTTAAATAAAATGTATGACTATAGACAACCAATGTGCATATGGTATGATAAAGAGCATGATAAATTTCTCAAGGGTGTTATAAAGTTCAGAACACAAATTCAGAATGTTAGGTTTATTATTTATTCACAGAAAATTAGGTCTAAAATTTCTAGGCTCCCTAGTTCTCTAGCAGGATCCAAGGAAATCTGAGACTTCCTAATAGAAATGTTCACTATGTATTCATTGAATTCACCAAAGTCCAATTTGACCTACTCACATTTGACTTCAGTTGGTGTATCACTTGCACAACAGCAAGTTACCAAAACACATGGGGAAGCCTGGGCAATTCTAAGGAGTATTGCAAACGTGATGATTATTGTAGATGTGCCATGGTTGTGAACTTCCAATCTACTACTTATGTCAGGCTAAAATGCAAAAGTAATTTACAATTTCTCAAATACTATTAAATTAAAATGATTAAGACCTGCAAAGGAGCTGTGGGTTTGAGTCCTCTAATTCAGGCAGATCTTTCTTGATGTGATTAATTACATCACTCCCTGTATATCATTACACCTTCACTTCAAGTAAGTTATCAAAAAGGTGTTGAAGCTGAGTGGTGGTGCATGCCTGTAATCCCAGCAAATTGGGACTCTGAATCAGAAGGATCAAAAGTTAGAGGCCAGTTTTTGCAAGTTGATAGACCCTCAGCAACTTAGCAAGATCTTGTCTCTAAATAAAAAATACTGCAGATGTAGCTCAGTGGTAAAGCAGCCCTGAGTTCAATTCCAAGTACAAAAAAAAAAAAAAGAATCCTTATAAAAGTTAACAAAATTATTCCAGAATCACCCCAAGTTTTTTCAAGCATTTGTTCAAAGTATTGAGTCTGATTCTTTAGAATGGAATCCACAACACTGGAAACATCTGTCTGGGATGAAGTTTAAAAAGATTATGGTTATGCTCTTCACTTCCTCCCAAGAGTCAGTCCTCATTGATTATTGAGAAGGAAGAATGACTTCACTGTGTGAGAAAGTAGCACCAAGTTCAATATGAAGCTTGAGTATGGGGATGAGTGGGAGTAAGGATGGCTTTTGACCCATTTCTGAATTTCAGAAACAATCAGCCTTTTATACAGCAAACAATTGAAAACTATGTCAATAAAAAGAGGAAAAAATGCATATTTACTACATAATTTCCTTTAGAGAATTTTTGGCTATTCGTCCAGTTCCTTAACCTTAGAAGAGTTATAGAGATGAATCTTGAGAGGCACCAAACTGAGGTAAAGACAGTAGCATATACAGAAAGGAAAGAAATGAAATCTGTTAATACATTTCTTTGTTTTCAAAATGTTCTATAATGGCATAATGAATCTTATTCCACTGTAAATTCATAGTAAAAATAATTCTTTGGACGAGTGGTGACAAATTAAATACAAAAATTTATGGAAAAGTATAAATCATACAAGAAAATTTATGGAAAGTCTCACCCAAAGGATATTCTGTTTCCTCCTCCCCGAGTATTGAGTGTAACTCTCTAGTTTGCTCATAACCACATTACTTCAAAATATAGCCACTCTTAAAATAAGGGAAAGAAGGTGGTAGGGGAAAATCAAATACCATAAAGATATAGGAAAGATCAGTGGAGTAGAAAGAGGAGGAGATAGGGAGGGAAGGAGGAGGGACAGGAAAGGGGAGGAAATGAGGAATGAATTTAGCAAAAATCACATTGTATGCATATATAATTATACCCCAAGGATTTTCACCTGTATGTATATGTAGAAAACACCAATCAAAAATAAATGAGTGACAGGAAGATCAATAAAGTAGAGGAAGAATAGAGGGAGGGAGAGGGGAGGAAAAGCACGTGGGGTGACAGTGATTGAAATGAAGTAAAGCAAATTCCATGAATGTATGATTTTGTCAAAATGAACCCAACTTCCATATACAACTATAATTCTCTAATTTTTAAAAAGGAAAAAAATAAAACAGCTAAATTCAGCTGTTTTTATAATATAAACATGAGATAAAGAATTATATGATATATATACCCAAAATCCTACATTAGCAGATAAATAAAATGCCTTAAAAACAAATAGTCCTAAAACAAATTCCATCTTGCTTTCTTTGTTTAAAAGACTTGTCTCAAATATTTATTTAGTATAACTCAGGAGTTGGTAGATTTTCTCTCACTTGTTATCCAATTATATAAATATCATGCTCAATTTCTTCCTTAAAGTCAGAATATCTTTTATGTGATTTTTTATAAGGCAAAGTTTTTCTTTCAATGTTTGATATTTTCATGTATATCTACTGTATTATTTAAAATCACATTTTTCATGTATTCAAAAATTTTTTTAACTTTTTTTTTTTTTTTAGTTATAGACAGACACAGTACATTATTTTTACGTGGTGCTGAAGATCGAACCCAGTGCCTCACACATACCAGTCGAGCACTTTACCACTGAGCCACAACCTCAGCCCTCATTTTCTTATTAGAAAAAACAAAAAGATCTTACAAGTACAACTCTACTATCATTTTTTAAAAGATCCACTTGCTCAGCTTACTGTAGACTATTTAGCATTTTCTTGGGGAAATAACTTGAAAGAAATGCAAATTAAAGACATTTTATAATCCCATTTAAAGTCATGTCTTTTTAGATCTCATTTTGAGCATAACTTCATAACATAATAGCCAATCAGTCCTTGGTGAACACTTATAATAGGTTTGCTCTCATATCTTTAAGGGTCTTTTAACTGTGGTTTGGTCACCTTCCCCAAATGACAGCTTCTGCAGGCAATCATTGGTAAGACACATAGTCATCAAAACACACCAAGAATGTTGTATATATGGATTCTTTACCGTTAGTCACTTTTTCTAAAAGTTTAAAAAAAATAGTGGAATATGAGTAAAATTACAGTTTAACTATGGTTTAAACTATGGAATGAAGACACAAGTTAAACAACATACAAAAAGCTACCAAGTATATGATATACACATAAATGTAATATGTATATAGTCTATATACATAAGTTGTGTATCAAATCTGTTATATCTAATAGGTTGTAGAATCATCATGTGTCCAGTTTTGTATAATAACATTGGTTTGAAGCTATCAAGTAAGCAATCTTTAGGAGTTCCTTCTTGTTTTCTAATTCAGAAGGAAAAGCAAAATCCATCAAGAAAAAGCAATTTTGGAGGGATAGGAATTGAGGCCAAATAGGTTGTACAATCTATTTCCTCTAAAAATAACCAACAGAAGGTCTGGCAGCCTGTCTTGGTTATCAGCAGCTTCCCTTCATTAAATCTAATTGCTATGTGGAGACCATTTCAATTGATGCATGTAAAAAGCAATTTCATGTCCACGATGGTGGCCTCCAGCCTCTCTGGGGAGTAGATGGTCTGTTCTGCTCTGTTTTATGCTCTCTGTGGTACGGGAAGAGAATTGAAACTACTTATGGGCTGTCCATTCTGTGTCACTTTGCCTGAAATTGTACATAAGTTTAATCAATATGATTCACAGTATATTTGAAATTTGGGGACACAACATTTTACCAGACAGAAAAAGAAAATGAGAATGAATGAATGAATGAATGCATTGGGTGTCTAGGTTACAGTGCCTGAGCCTGGGTTTTAGGAACTCACTAAGTGATTTCAACCCGGCCTTATCTCTTAATCTCTATACAACCAAGACAAGCTATTTAATTTCCCTGATCCTCAGTGGCCACATTTGTAGAATGTGGAAAAGAACATTGATCTTGTTGTGAGGACTAAATGAATCAATGCATGTGAGCTATTCTGTTGTCTCCATTTTACTAAACATCCTCAATTGAAGCTGATAAAAGTACACCCTGTTTCACAAGAATGTAGTCCTTTTATAATTTATTCATTTATCCTATTTCATGTTTTCTGGTTTTATACTCAATCTTCTCCTGCTTATGAAAAAATACCATATCTCATCAAGTGAGCTTTATACTTGAGGTTTGTGAATGTTTTAGGGAAAATCTAGACAATAACTAAGACCAGTCACCACAAAACAACAATTTCAGCAAGAATGAGGTGTCCTTTGTGTAGTGATAGACAATTTTAAATCATTTTTAAAAAATAGATTAAATTTATTTATATAGATCTCTATATAATATATAAATCATTTAAAAACAATAGAATTAGACATGCTTAAATCATTTGTAGCTATATTAATTACAGTTGGAATTATATATTTTTAAAATGACATCACATGTAAACTCAGATTTACCAGGAATGAAAACTCAGCATATGCAGTCAAACCATTTAAGAAATACCTATCTGTGTGCCCACTGTGTCAAAGGACAATACTTTGTAGATTAAGATGGTCTAATAATCATTATCATCGGTCAATATTTGTTTGTGTGTGTGTGTGTGTGTGTGGTGCTGGGAATCAAACCCAGGGCCTTGCACTCTTCCATTGAGCTACATCCCAAGCTCTATATTTGCGATTTATTAGTCCTCACAAAAAGCCAGTGATACAAATATTCTTTCCCGTTTATACAGAGGTTAACTCATAAGCTATTGAAAAGGAAGGAACACATGCAAGCTCAAGTCCAGTACTAAAGTATATTTTTTCCTTGTTGGTTATCTGGCTTTGATCCTTATGATTTATTTTCCCTTAAACAGATATCATTATCTGGCCTCACATAATTATATACTTGCCTTCCCTTTCAGAATGTAAGCTATTCGTGGGTATAAAGAGTTTATTTTAAAAATACAGCCATAAGCATATTTTAAGATACATAAATGTTATAAATAACTTTCTCCTCTCACCTCTCTAAAACTTATATCATTAGATCATTTCAGTATTTTTCAATAAGTGGCTCTGTGATTGTCATTAGGGATATTTACCATTACAGGATCTCTTGCTCTGAGTATGCAGAAGAAGTTTGGAATTCCCTGCTTGCTTCATGCTTTATAGCCATAAATGGAACTAATGTTTCACTCCCAGTAGCAACTTTCAGAACTAGCACATGACTCTCCATGCCCTCTCTTTTCTTAGTGATTGCAAAATCACAGGTGGTAATGGCACCTCCACACGAGGGGGTGGGAGGATCTGTTTCTTACTGTGATGCCAACTTGCAGTGGACACACAGAGTACACAACACACACATGGTTACTGTCAGGCACAGATTTGGGAGTTGCTTGTTACCACAACATATCCTAGTTTGTACTGCCAGTATTTTAGAATCTAATCTATTTGGCATTTACTTTAAGAGCTCAACTGAACATTAAAAAAAGCTAACCTCTTGAAAAGAATAGAAACTTTATTGTACCATTTTATGACCATACAGGGTGAAAGCCCATCATATCAGAATTTTTGTATTCCTTATATTATACTCTTCCACCATTCTCCCTATTGTGCTATCCAGTCATGAACTGGGTGAGTAGGAAATTTTGACTGACACAATACATAAGCCATTTTCCTAAATAAATGAAATAAACTGAGTGTATCGAATAATACCACGTGATGCTTAGTCTTCTTATAAGTGAATCCAAGGTTGACAAAAGTACCAGTTAAGTTGCATTCTGCTCTATTGTATGTAGTGAATAGGAGAGGCAACTCAAACATGTAGGAGGCATTTTTTCTGAACTTGGTGATTAAATATTGAGGTGTATGCCTTCCCACATCCTGAATAACTAATTATTCTTAAGGTGATGAATTGCAATAAAATCATCCCACTGAGTCAATTTTGTGACACCTTTTATTATAAGAATATTAAGCCCCACAATTTCAGTGATAAATGAAATATTTTGTTATATCTGGAAAAGATTATGAATCTCTTCTTGCTATTGACAGCCAATTCCTCCAGATTCTATGTTCTGAAGTTCAGATTTTCATTATGTTTTTCATTGCACTGAAACTAAATTAAATCAGATCTTATTATAGAAAAAGAATTGTGTTCTATTTTAAGAACTATCTTCACATTTCCAACTTGTAATATGAGACCAATAGAAAACAGCAATGTACAGATTAGAAAGAAAAACATGATTATCCAGGCAAATAGCATTTTTAATAAGTTGACTATTTCAAGCTTCTTAGAAATTCCACAATAAAAATATTCACTAACTGTGAAGCTGCTGTGGAAAGGTCTAATAGCAATGATGAATTACCTATTGCCTAATTTTTATATTTCCCAACTCGTTCCATAAAAATTTCAAGGTGGTATGCCTATAGAGCATCAGGATTTAAAGAAATAAGGAAATAGTCTCTGAAAAACTAATGTGTGGAAATAAGATAAGGATAAAATTAGTTTTTAAGTTAAAACAATAATTTACAAGATGCCTGGGTCTCAGATAATGAAAACAAATATGTTCCTGTGGCCCCTGGTTTATGGAACGTTTTTGGAGAAGCCAGCCTGAGTTATTTGACGAAAGAGGGCCTGATTCTAAATCTCCAAATCTTTTGGATTCTTTACCTCATCAGTTAAAAAAAAATAGTTGAAGCACACATCTCTAGTACATCTATGTATGTATTTTACAATGCATGTGTATAAATTTATATCCCTATTAAAAATACTTGAAGATAAATTATATAGAATAATCAAAGTTGTATTATTTTTTTCCTACACCCTAGGGAATCACTTTCTCCATGTCATCCCCACCAAACATCGCCATCTTCCTTTGTATCTGTAAGTTTCCAGATACAAAAGAGGCTGTCTTCCACAAGTCTCCCATCTCTGAATACTAACAATCCTTACCTCAAATGTTTTTTTTAACTTCTCTAGTATCCCCTAGTCCTCAATTCTCAAAGATTTTCCTAGGAAGGATCAGAAACTTATTCTACCAAGACAACACACCACACAAAACTCAGACCCCTTTGATAAAATTGTTTCCTAATATTTTACTCCTTCAATGGCAAGAGAAACCAAAAATAGGTTTTGTGTTTTGGCAGATTAATCTCTTATCAAATTAGGAAGAGGAATATCTCTTTATTATGCTTTCTCAGATGGTTAATTTAAATCAATTCTTCAAATTCACCGTACAACTCATCTTCAAGAATCCCATAGCATTTGAAGTTTTCTTTGGACTATCAAGTCCTCTCTTTCTAGTTGGGGCCATCAGAAGGTCATCTGGGGTTGGCAAAAGGGTATATCTGTCCAAGTAGGATCTCATGCCCCTGCAGTACTTCCATCTAATTTCACTATTAAAACTCACACCAAAGCCCTTGAATGGCAAATAGTAAACAGCTCTATCATGACATCAGTACAACAGTGCGGTAAACACTCTAACTCAGTGCTTAATTTCATTTTCCCCTGCTAAACAACTCATGTGATATGGCAGCCTTAAAGATAGCCTCCTCATAGAGTCTGGAATTTAAATTTACCCTGGGCAGAGATAATCACTCCCAAATGCAATGATCTCATTATCACCAAATCTATATGTGGAGAACTAAATTAGGACCAGCACACTTTTCACCTTTAATTTCTTACTATCTTGTTTGCTTGTTCTCTTTAAGCAGCTATTAATGACAAGATAAGGGGGGGGGGCAAGTTTTCCTGCTTGTCAGGGCTGTCAAACAAGATGATCTAATAATCAAAACAAGGACAAATAATTCTTAACATTTTCATTTCCTTTGTTTTCCCACATGCAAAGAAGGTACTATATAAGACCAATTCCCTACTACCCTGGGACAATAATTGCCAAGGGTAGTGACTATCAAGCTCAAGGAAATATCCATATAAAATTTTTATATAAAGAAACCATTTTTCTCTTCCACACTTGAATGCACACACTATTCTCAGGTTCACCAAACTAGAACACAAGGTATCAACTTCACCTTTTATTATAATAGAGTGGGCTTGGTTATTTTGTCTGCCTGAAAGTGCAATCAGATTTGAATTGGAAAGCTGGCTACAGACTTTATATATTGATTTAGTCCTGGCTGAATATTCATAGTTTCAAAGCAAATGTGGAAGTAAGTGGCCTTTCTTGGGGCACAAAATATCCAAGTGTCTTCATGCTTCCTTAATCTAAAATATTAAATAAGCATTATGTGACTAGCATTGCTTTTGAGATGTGTATCAATCTGCCCATCCTGAGGCAAGGTTTATTTCTTAGAAGAAACCATGTTAGTTGTTAATGACAAGTAGAAGGATGATATGGTTAAAAGGATATAAAACAATTTTAAGGAATGATGTCAAATTAAAATTATGCATTTAATTATATTTTAAGCAAAGCATATTGTAATGATAAAATGAACCTAACAATAATACATGCTAGAGATAAAAGATTTAAGAAAAAACTTTTGACTTCTAAGTACACAGTATTTGAGGCAGCATAAACACTTCAGAAGCATTTCACAAACAGTTCAAATAATTCATTGACTATTTCTAGTTTTAATTTAACTGACTTAGAACTAACAACTGTCATTCTTTCTGAAATGCTAGCTACGAAGAGGGGACACTGGTCTCTGTCCCTTAAAGCATTCTTTGCCCTCTTTCAAGGGAGTAGGGATCTCACTGGTATGGTTAGAGGGTATCAACTAAGCTAGACTCATTAGTAAATGTAGTCAGAGCTCATTTCTTCCACTTATTTCCTTCTTGCACCTGGCTCAGGCCTCTGATATCTGACACTTTACCACCCAGAATAATAAAAGCATTTCTAGGAATAACATTAGGTTGAAGATACATCCCAGCATTTTCACAAGATGATCAGGTATTATGATTTATGCTGTGACGACTAGGTTAATGTGGGGAAAAAAAAAAAATCAAGCCTCACCTAAGGACACTCCTGGAGTCTGCTTTGGGTTTTTCTTTTCTCCCAACTCTCCTACTTGAGGACATGGGGCTGTCATCCGATTAACACAATGATAGTAGATTTTTAGGTTTTGATTAACTTAAGAGAAAAGAGACTGATCCATCAGGCCTGAGTTATGAGCTCCAGACCAATAACTAAGGAATCATTGAGGAATTAGCCTTTGTCTTCCTAAGAACCAAGCTCTCCAATGATGCATTCACAATGTTCTTGGAAGATATGTCACTACTATCTGGTACTGTCTGAAATGATTGAAAATTCTTAATATCTGTTGCCCAACCAGAATCAAACCCAGGCACTCTCTTAAACATATCCTTAAGTCAGCACCTTGGGAATTTCTCCAGACCCTGCCTGCCATTGGATGTACCAGATATTGTCCTGTTTAGTAAAAAATGGAAAAAAAAAATCTATAGTTTCTGCCTTGCTTCCTTTTCTACCTACCTTCCGTCCTTCAGATTAGCACCATAGCTCTATCTGCTTTGCTCCTAGAAGAATTTGCCTCTAACTAGTTTCATCATCCCCCCATTTATTTATAAATTGTGAAGCAGGGGACATAGATCCCTTCTTTGTTCTCACCCATGTGCTGCCCTAAACATCTTTTCTTTTGGAAAGGACTTTAAACAAAAATAAAAAGACCTTGGATAACTGACTGAGCTATAAAGGGGATTAGGATTCATCTTGAGCTCTTAATATTAAGGATAATCCCAGGAACAAGGCTGATGGGACATTGAGCCATCTCAGAGACAAAGCTACACTGATTCTTCTTCCTTTAGACAGAAGTGGTCTCTAGGGGTTGTGTCTCAGTCCTGTCTCCTGTCTATGAATCAAAGTTCAGCCTGTCAACAGACACATGGATATAAAGGCAAACTTGACTCTTACTTGGCCTTGCTCCCTGCTTTCTGGTTTAGTCATAGAAGCTAATTAATGTCCTAGAACTGCTTTCTCCAGTGAACTTCTTATCCAAATATACTACCCAAGATTTGCTTCTGTCTTTGCCCATAGATCTTATTTCTACCAGAGCCTGTCAATCTGCAGCTCTGGCTCAGACCTCTGAGTAGTCTGATACCTTACCACCTACAATAATGACAGTACTTCTATGAATAACTTACTGAAGATCTCTCTCAACATTTCCAAAAGATTACAAGATAACTAGGTATTATGATTTATGCTGTGATTGCCATACTAATGTGAAAAAAATCGAAATACTTCCCCACTTTAAAATAGACCTCTAGCTGGAGTGCACTGGCACATGCCTGTAATCTCAGCACCTTGGGAGACTGAGACTGAAGAATCGCGAATGCAAAGCCAGCCTCAGCAATGGCAAGGCACTAAGCAACTCAGTGAGACCCTGTCTCTAAATAAAACACAAAATAGGGCTGAGGATGTGGCTCAGTGGTCAAATACCCATGAGTTTAATCCTCAGCACCAAAAAAAAAAAATAGACACCTAAGATGAAAAACTTCTAAGAATACATGAGGCGAAAAAAAAAAGTGACTTTCAGAGCTAACAAATGTCAAAGAAGCTTTTCTTCCAAACATTCACCATAATGCTAAAGACAGTTTCCTTAAATCAAAATCTGACTAGATAAAATTGTCAAAAATAAAAGTCTATATTATAAATATTTAATCAATGAAGTCATTTGATAAACCAGCCAGAACTACATCAGGATGCTTCATGATCTATTGTGTAAATACAACATCCTCAGAAATGATTCTATCCATTCAAAATTTATACTAGAATCTAATGACAAATCACCTAACGTTGGTAAAGTAATATCTATTTATATTCTCAACTAGATGTTAATATCCAACACTCTCTCAATACTCAAACATACTCATTTATTGATTCAAAAGAACGGGCCACGAAACTCACACAATGGACCCAGCAGTAGGCTTTCCAGAAAATGTGGAATCCACTACCTCCCCATTAGTGCTAACAGAAGAGGGTCAGTGAGTGTCACAGGGAATGAGGTGACAGGTAATGAGAACTACCAGAGGCACAGGGGAAACCACTCCCAGCAAATCCATACCACCTTTGGAGCCAAATGACATACAAAGATTGTAAGATCCTGAAAAAATTATTTCATTTCTCTAATTCCAAGTTGTACTTGTGCCAAGATCAAAAAATTATATTCCCAGATGGAAAATAATCATTATATGTTATCCCAAAGAAAGACATTTTGACCACTTGGCCAAAAAAACATTCCTTAGCATTCAGAAATTGCAGTGTGATATATGGCTAAAACAGTATCCTTTTTATTTCCATCCACACAATGGACAGACGTTTATAGGAGAGAATTCTATTACTATGCCAAATAAATTCTGTTCCCAGGACTCCTTCTCTCTGAATGCCTCATTGTTCAGAAAGTACTTCTTCTGCCCCAAAGCCTTGCTCATTGCTGTCCAACTGCAAAGTTATGATGAGCTCAAGGAAGAAAGCAAATGTTCCAAAAACACAGAGTGATCTTTAGTCTTACTAATTATCAAAGAAATGTTCATTAAAAGCAACAAAAAGTACTATTTAGCATATATTATATTAGAGAAAATAAAAAGTCTCAATGCTGTTGGTATGGTGTAACAAATATTTTGCTCATAATGATGTAGTAACTAGATTTTACTCTTTTGGAACGTAATATGGCAATACATATCCAGAATCATAAAAGTGTTTTCTCTTTGACCCAGTAATCACAGTATACTTTAAAAACTCTCAAAACAAAAATATGTGCATGAAGATGTTTATTACATAAACACTAAAACTTAAATGCTGAAGCATCTGTCCATTAGACTATCAGGCAGCTTATAAAAATTACAAATATGAACACCATAAAACATGGGAAATGCTAAACATGTATTAAGTGAAAATAAATATTAAATTATATGTTTACTATTATAGTTGGTGAAATAAACATGGATAAGGACAAAGATTGGAAGCAAAAACACTTAAATGTAATCAAATAGGTTAATAGGGTTGCAGAGGAATTATTTAATGACTTTAGATACTAATATCATCGTAAGAATACTTTTAAAACTTGAAATTTGGGGGTTAAGGAAGATTTTTCCTTCCCAGAAATCTGAGCTATAATCTTAAACACTAGGCTGTTTCATTCATCTCTGTGATGATCTAAGCACTAGCCTAGCTCCCTGGAGCATAGTTACATATGCTCATTTTTAGAAAATAATGTAAATTTCTGGTGACCTTATATGTTGTTATGCCTAAGCAGCAGCAAAGTAATTCATTCTCTTTGGAATGCCATAGAGCAGAAAGATTCACAACTGGATTAGAGTTCCTAAAAAATGGAACTAGCAATATTTCAGTTTGTTTGGAGCCCTTAAATGAGATGATCTTTTCAAAGGAAACTTCCTTACTGGATAAATTACCTCTGCAATGAAGTCACTTCACAATATTGATGCACATCCTTTACATTGCCTGATCATTCCAGAATGCTATCAAAGTTAATAACTGTTTTTATACACTGCTGATTTAGACAAGATACTTTAAAAGAAGCACAAACACTCTTGGGACATAATGGAATGGATGGAAATGACTATACAGTAGTAACCAGGTATTACATTTATTTATACATCAGAAAATGAGGCAGAGCCTCAGGGAAAATTCAAGTTCAGTCAGAGTCTTTGCATTACTTCCTCAGTCTCCTATTAGCACTTAGGGAATTCTGTCTTTTGATTGTCATAGTGGGTCATGTTTGATCATGTTTGAACAACACCCTGGGAAGTGAAAGTTGATTTTTGTGTAAGGGTTCTTTATAAGTTTTAGTCAAAGAGGACTCTAGTGTTACAAGGATGTTATTTTTGACCATCTTATTTCCATAAGAAGGTAGTTGGAAGGTTTTATTTCTCAAACAAAGCAGTGACATTAGGGCTTGGTGTTGTAAGAAAGGTACAGAGGCCATGCAGTTCCTGATTATCATCACTGATCTTTGACAGTGTGTTAAGCGTCAAGATTATTTTCACACATAAAACCTCCCCTAGCAAGACAAGTCATTAACATCCAAAGTCAGCTGGCAAGCTCGGCTCCAGAATCCCTACTGCAGAAAAACTGGATTATTTGACTCATACTGAGATCTTCTTTGTACTCCTCTGCATTTTACAATTTCAACCATAACTCTGAGCTCTTAACATTTGCCTTGTATTATTCTCCTTTTCTTTTTCTGCATATGATCTGGGTCCTTACCAATGCTGTGAATGGGTAGCGAGTATAATACATTTTACGTTTCTTCTTCTTTTAAAAATAAACCCACTATTATGGTTTGGATGCTGAATGTTTCCCAAACGTCCATATATAAAGTCTTGGTCCCAAGGTCATAATATTGGGAGGTCCTTGGATCTTTAAGAGGTGGGCCTAGTGGGAGGATAATTAGGTCACTGGGTGCTAGCTATGTCCTTGCAGGGGACTGCGGGACCTCTGGGTATGTCTATTTGTATCTGTCTCAGCTTTGGTTCAAAATGTGACCATTAGTACCTACACGTGCTCCAGCCATTAGGCCAAACTAATAGTGGCCTCCCAATAATGGAGTTGGAACCTCTAAACCTGAACTAAATAAATCTCTTTCTTTCATACTTATGTCAGGTATTTTGTTATAGTGATGAAAAGCTGATTAAAAATAACTCCTCCCACCCTAACACTTGCACAGTGATGACTCTATGGTGGGTGATAGCAAATTTGTATATATTAATTTATTTTCCCTGTAACTAAAACATTTGGAAAATTCTTTTAATTTATCTTTGTATAAAAATAACATGCAAGCATCACACTTATTACAATATATAATTAGAAAATTACTCAATTATTCAGTGAGGTACTAAGCAATAGTCAAGTGCAAAGCTGTCAACAGTGCCAGCTTCACAATGGTACTTGGTAAGATTCAATGCATATTGAATAAAAGAACAAAAGGAAACATACTTCAAGCTTTTTTTAGAAAATTAAATAGCATGTTTCTAAGAGAAATGGATTTAGAATGATAATTAAATAGGTACAATTCTTAAAGGCAGTACTTTATAAATGGTAAGAAGTCAACAATGCATGTAACTAGGAAACTGACTTCGGAGTAAATTTTGAATCTAGAATGTACAAATTCTTAATGTAAATCCTTTAATGAAACATGCAATTTCTCCATAACTTTATTTGATAGAAGTGGGGTGTGGGGGAGGGTGGCTTCTAGATAGCAAAGTAACATTTTAAAGCCGATATCCACCTCACACTTTTCATCAGCTCAAGATGTTTCCTCTATCCTGAAGCAGCCAGAAGCCCCTTACACATGGTGTTCTCTCTCCATGTTTCTCTAGAAAAGGTCAATAGCTAAGCACAGAAATCACACTCCGCCTATAGTATCTTTAATGCATGGTCTACAACAAACCCCAATTTCATTGACCCCATCTTCTGCTCATTTCCCCCCATCCAGGATTCAACAGGGAATTTCTTTCAGTTCCTCAAGCCTATGCTCACTCTCCTACAGTTCTTAACTTGTATTATCTCAATGCATTACGTCTAAATGCTCTAGTTCCCTTTTCTAGCTATGCGTGAATAATTTCTTCTTCTTTAAGTATCACCACTCCTCTTGTCCTGTGCCTCTCTCTCACATTTGAGGTCACTGCCCCTTCTTTAGGTTTTTTCATTGTTTTGGTACTGGGGATTTAACCCAGGGGTGCACTTAACTACTGAGCTACATCCCCAGCTCTATTTATTTATTTTTATTTTGAGACAAGTGCTTGCTAAATTGCTTAAGGCCTTGTTAAGTTGTTGAGGCTTTGAATTTGCAATCCTCCTGTCTCTGAGCCACTGAGATTACAGGCGTATGCCACCACACCTGGCTCCCTTTAGTTTCTAACTGTCTCTGTACTTTGTGCTCTACTACAATTCTCAGTGGGTTTTTTATGAAAATTTAAAACAAATTTCCCCTACTAAGTAGTGAAGTGCTTGAATGCCATCTTGTTTATTTCTATTTTTTTCAGTGCCATTTGTAAATTTTTTTTTTTTTTTTTTTTTTGGTTCTGGAGATTGAACTCAGGGGCACTTGACCACTGAGCCACATCCCCAGCCCTATTTTGTGTTTTATGTAGAAACAGGATCTCACTGAGTTGCTTAGCGCCTCGCCGTTGCTGAGGCTGGCTTTGAACTCGTGATTCTTCTGTCTCAGCCTCCCTAAGTGCTGGGATTATAGGCTTGCGCCACCGCGCCTGGCTCCATTTGTAAAATTTTGATTATTAAAATTACCAGAAGATAAAGTCACTCAAATAGGTAAACTTCCATTAGTACAAAGATGGATACTATGGTGGAAATCACCATGATCATTTGTTAATGAAGTCTAGAGGGGGGAAAAACATTTGATTTCAAAGTGGCACAGCTCAGCCTTTAAAGAAATGCATTACAGAGTTTGTTCAACCAAATTTCTATTTTATCCAAGATAATAAAAAGCTGACTACAAAAAGTTCATATCTACTAAAAATTGCTCAAATGTTTCAAATAAAACTCACTATCCTAGAAACACTCAGTGACTGCAGCCATCCCTCAAGGGCTCAAAGCCTATACAGAAAGCACCAAATATGTGAGATGAATGCACTAGATTTCATGTCTACAAACATCATTCCCTTTTGGTTTTGGAGAGGATATTATAAATTCTTTGTACCTAATATTTGTAAAGATAATAGAATAAATATTGCCACATCCCACCTTGCCATGCCTACAATGGAACTATCAGTCTGAATTGATGAAGAAGCCAAACAGCAGAAAATTTCATTAACTAAAATATTTTTTTCCTCAAAGCTTCTTGTCTTCCTGTGTTCAGCTAAAAAAAAAAAATGTGTTTAATAATTATTGGAATCTGAGATTATGTCTTTTCCTGTCTTTATACAACTGGTATTTAGGAACACAATTTCAAGTCTCCAGACTTAGTTTAGTAAATGACTTTTCTCCTAAGTCTCAAGCACTCTCACATGAATTAATAAAATGCCTTGAAACTAAAGATGTGAAAGAAAAAGTGTTTTTATGTCTCAACTTTTATTTTGGAAACCACTGCATTAGAGAACCAGAAATTTGGAATAATCTAAGACTTTAGTTTGATTTTAAGTGGAACAAGATGTGGTACTAGGACAATTTGGGCTTGTCCTTCCCCGTGCTTCGGGTTTGGGGAACAATCAGTGAAAGCCAGGACAACAAGCTGCTCAGGACTCACCAATGAGCAGCTACTTGGCTGGAGAGAAGTCAGTCTGTGTGTGCCTCAGTTTCCTCATGCATAAAATGTGGATGATAATGGCACTCATCTCCTTCTTGTTCCTTTGAGAACAAAAAAGCAATGCTTTTAAAGCACTTAGCATTATATGTAGCCCAGATGTCTCATGGGTCAAATATGGCCCAGAAATGTCTTTTATTTGACCTTTTCAGATTTAAGAAAAATTGACTTAGTGGTCAACTTAAAAATCAGAAATTTCCCCCTACAAGTGAAGTTTAAGGCTTCCTGGAAAAGTAAACAGTAAAGGAGCAGATACCATTGGCTCCCACGTGCATCCCATTGCATCCCCTACAGCTTGGAAAGACAGTTCCCTTATTAACTCAAAGCTTCCTATCTCCAGCAGCACCCTGTCTACAGTTATCAACAGTAACTTCCTTGCCTCTCCAAAGCCTGATTCTGGGTGTGCTATAAGTATTCTCTTAGGCAGTTCTCAAGAGTGACCCAGACCCAACTGCCCACACTCATCAATGCATCCTTCAATGGGTTTCATTTCTTCCCAGTCTGATTTCCCCTCTGCCTCATCATGCTTCTTAGGACCACCTCTTAAATAAACTGCCTATTCCCACAGTCCAATCTCAGGACCAGTTTTGGATAGACCATTACCAGCTCCTCCAGGTCAGCAATGCATGGAGCTAAGTATACAACACTCTCCAGCTTCCACAGCCTCCACCTCCATTCCCACTTCTGCATAAGCACTTGCCCAGACCACTGTGTCTATTCAAATGACCTGCCTGCCCTGAGGGCTTTTGAATGCAGGATATAAGAGCCAACTAACTCCCTTAATTTTACACA
>CM053406.1:39548267-39574205 GCA_028644305.1 Xerus rutilus
TAGTATGAAATAACTCTGTATGTGTAGATTTGTCTGTGGCTTCTATTCTGTACCACTGGTCTACATGTCTATTTTGGTGCCAATACCATGCCATTTTTGTTACTATAGTTTTGTAGTATAGTTTAAGGTCTGGTGTTGTGATGCCTCCTGCTTCACTCTTCTTACTGAGGATTGCTTTGGCTATTCTGGGGCTCTTAGTTTTCCAAATGAATTTCATGATTGCTTTTTATATTCCCATAAGGAATGTTGTGGTTTTAATTGGAATCACATTGAATCTATATAGCGCTTTGGGTAGTATGGCCATTTTGACAATATTGATTCTGCCTATCCAGGAACATGGGAGATTTTTCCATCTTCTAAGGTCTTTTTCAATGTATGTCTTTAGTGTTCTGTAGTTTCCATTGTATAAGTCTTTCACCTTTTTTGTTAGATAGATACTCGAGTATTTTATTTTTTTGAGGCTACTGTGAATGAGGTAGTTTTCCTAATTTCTCTGAGGGTTCATCAATGATGTATAAAAATGCATTTGATTTATAGGTGTTGACTTTATATCCTGAGAATTTTTGCATCTATACTCATCAGGGATATTGGTCTGACATTTTCTTTCCTTGATGAGTATGTATCTGGTTTTGGTATCACCCACTAGCCTCATAGAATGAGTTTGGAAGGGTTCCCTCCTTTTCTATCTCTTGGAATAATTTGAGAAGTATTAGTATTAATTCTTCTTTCTTGTCTTGTAGAACTCGGCTGTGAATCCATCTGGTCCTAGACTTTTCTTAGTTGGTAGACTTTTGATGGCATCTTCTATTTCATTGCTTGAAATTGATCTGTTTAAATTGTGTATGTCTGCCCAATTCGGTTTGGGCAGCTCATATTTCTCTAGAAATGTGTTGGCATCTTCAACACTTTCTACTTTATTGGAGTATAAATTTTCACAATAGTTACTAATTATCTTCTGTGTTTCAGTGGTATCTGTCATGATATTTCCTTTTTCATCATGAATTTTAGTAATTTGGGTCTTCTCTTTCAGTAGGGTGGCTTAGGGTTTACCAATTTTGTTTTTTCAAAGAACAAATTTGTCAATTTTTTCAATTGTTTTTTGTTTTAATTTCATTGATTTCAGCCTGGATTTTAATTATTTCCTATCTTCTACTTTTGGTGTTGATTTGTTCTTTTTCTAGGGCTTTGGGATGTGATATCAGGTCATTTATTTGTTGAATTTTTATTCTTTTAATGAATGAGCTCAATGCAATGAACTTTCCTGTTAGCAATCCCTTCATAGTGTCCCAGAGATTTTGGTATGTTTTTCAAAATTCTCATTTACCTCTAAGAATTTTTTTAATCTCCTCCCTGATGTTTTCTGCTATTCATGCATCATTTGATAGTGTATTATATAGTCTCCAGGTGTTGGAGTAGCTTCTATTTTTTATTTTATCATTGATTTCTAATTTCATTCCATCATGGTCTGAGAGAATGCAGGGTAGTATCTCTCTTTTTTTGTATTTGTTAAGACTTGCTTTGTGGCATAACATATGGTCCATTTTAGAGAAGCATTGTTGATGAATGAAATAATCTGTATATGTCTGTTAATTCCAAATTATGGATTGTACTATTCAGTTCTATAATTTTAGTTTTTTGTTTTTTTTTTGGAAGATCTATCCAGTGGTGAGAGAGGTGTGTTAAAGTCACTCAGTATTATTGTGTTGTGGTCTATTTGATTCTTATAATTGAGAAGGGTTTGTTTGATGTACATAGGTTCTCCATTGTTTGGGGCATAAATATTTACAATTGTTATGTCTTGTTGATGTATGATTCCCTTTAGCAGTATGAAATGTCCTCCTTTATCCCTTCTGATTCATTTCGGTTTGATGTCCACTTTATCTGATATGAGGATGAAAACTCTGCTTGTTTACATGGTCCATGTGAGTGGTATGTTTTTTTCCCATCCTTTCACCTTCAGTTTGTGGATCTTTTCCAATAAGATGAGTCTCTTGAAGGAAGCATATTTTTGGATCTTTGTTTAGTCCAACTTGCCAGTCTATGTCTTTTAATTGATGAGTTTAGGCCATTAACATTCAGGTTATTATTGAAATATGGTTTGTATTCCAAATCATTTTGGTTTGGTTTTATAATTGACTTGGTTTCTTCTTTGATTGGTTTTTCCTTTAGTGTAATTCCTCCCTTTGATGATTTTCATTATTGTTTTTCATTTCCTCCTCATGGAATATTTTACCAAGAATGTTCTATAGCACAGCCTTTCTTGCTGTAACTTCTTTTAACATTTATCATGGAAGTTTTTTATTTCATCAAATCTGAAGCTTAATTTTGCTGTATATAAGATTCTTGGCTGGCATCCATTTTCTTTCAGAGCCTGGTATATATTGTTCCAGGATCTCCTAGATTTGAGGGTCTAGGTTAAGAAATCTGCTGAGATCTGAATTGGTTTCCCTCTATATGTAATCTGAAACTTCTCTTGTGGCTTTTGAAATTCTGTCCTTAATCTGTATGCTAGGCATTTTCATTTTAATGAGTAAATATGTTGTAATTTTGTATACTTGGTGTCCTATAAGGCCTTGTATTTGATTTTCCAATTCATTCTTCATGTCTGGAAAATTTTCTGATATTATTTAAGAGATTGTGCATTCCTTTTGTTTGTATCTCCATGCCTTCCTCTATTCTGATAATTCTTATATTTGGTCATTTCATGTTATCCCCTAGTTTTTGGACGTTCTGTTCATGGTTTCTTACCATCTTCACTGTATGGTCAACATTATTTTCAAGATTGTATATTTTGTCTTCATTGTCTGAGGTTCTGTTTTCCAAGTGATCTAGTCTGTTGGTAACACTTTCTATTGAGTTTTTTATTTGGTTTATCATTTCATTTCAAGGATATCTATTTGTTTTGTTTTTTTTTTCAGAATCTCTTTCTTGAAGTAATCTTTTGCTACCTATATTTGCTCTCTTATCTCTTTGTTGGAGTGATCAATTATTGCTTGTATTTGCTCTCTTAGATTTGCAGATCATTTTAATTATGTATATGCTAAACTCCTCTGACATTTCATCTGTGCTCTCAATGGATTCTATGATTGTATCATCTTGGTTTGTTTGGGGTACTTTCTTCCCTTGACTTTTCATGCTTTCCATATGTCTTCCCTTCTAGCAGTGCAGATATGAGATATTACATTTTCTACCCTATAATCTTATATTGTCCCTGCTGGTAACCAATGTCTCATGTTTAAGGGGGAGATCAATATTAACAGCACCCAATGCAAACGATATACCGCTTTAAACCAAATAGTTCCTATTTAGATGATTACAGTTTTGTCACAAACAGGAATGATGTGTTCAATTACCATCTGCAATATAAACAGTAGGTTTGCAAAAGGGTCTACAGGTTCTAATGGTGGACAAAGAGAAATGGGGGGGCATAGGGTGTGATGTTTATGAGGTAGGGGGTAAGAATACAGAGGTATTAGATCATAGAAAGAATGAAAGATGAATCAAATGAAGTTGTTAACAGGAGAAAAGAGAAAGGCGACTGAGAGCAAGGCTCTATCCTGCCTCTGCAACAAAATGGTGGCTATTAGCACAACTAGCATGGTTACCTCTGGTATAACCAAGCCTGCAGGGTCCTTGGTGATGGTCTTCCACGTCCTGGCTATTGTCCCTGGATGGAAGCAGCCACATCCATAGTTAGTGGTGGAGTAGCGTTAAACCCATAAGTACCTTGGTTTTGAACTTCCAGCCACCACTGATATCCCAAGCTAGAAGCTGCTACAACTAATGATGGTGGTGACAGCAGCAGGGGTAATCTGAGATGGCATTGGAGGTGTCTCAAGATGGCTGCCAGCACTTTTAGAGATGAGGTTGACCTGGAATGGCTCTGGGTGGCCTGTTTGGTGATACAGCACTGTTGTGTGTGTGATCCTCAATGTGGTGGGCAGTCCTGTGCCTGGGCTCAGGCTCCTCGCAGGTTGGTCCTGGGCCTGGGTTTGGGCTCCACACTGGTTGGCGGTCCTGTCCTGGGCCTGCCTGGACTCCACAGGTGTCAACAAGACTATCCTGGGCCTTCCTGGTCTCCATGGGTGTTCAAGACTTTCTTGGTCCTACCTGGGCTCTGCAGGGGTCAGCAAGACTCTGATATGGTTTTAATGTTTCCTCCCAAAAATGATGTTAAAATTTAATTGCTATTTTAACAGTATTAACAGATGAGACCTTTAAGAGCTGATTGGGTCATAAAGGTTCTTATGAGTAAATTAATGCTACCTCAGGAGTAGGTTAGTTACTGTGAGAGTGGTTTTATCATACATACAGCCCCCCTCTTGGCCCCTCTCTGTATTGCACATGCTCATTTGCCTTTCTGCCATGTTATAATGCAGCACAGAGGCCCTCAACAGATACCACTGCCATGTTTTTGGACTTCCTAATTTTCAGAACCATGAGCCAAATTAGCTTCTATTGTTCATAATGTACCCAATCTGTGGTATTCTCTCATAGCAACAGAAAAAGGACTAAGACCATACCCATTAGAAACAGAGATCATGTGTATGCTGCTCAAGAACACATCGAAAAGTGAAATGTATGATTGTTACCTTATGGCCAACATTCTACCTAGTAAGATGTCATCCTTTTAAGTAGGATACTAACCACACAGCAGTACCTGCTACGTACCAATAGAGCTGTAAAGTCAAGCAAAATAGGGGTCTGAGGTGTGCCGCAAGAATTTCCAACATAACCTGATCAAAATAGAACTAATTATCTCTCCTTGAACCATGCCCCTCCTCTTGTTTTCTATTTTAGTCAATGGGGAAAACATTCACTCAAGCCAGATCTACCAAAATCTTTTTCCATATATTTCACAATCAATTGGTCACCAATATTGGTTGTTTTTAAGGTACAATTGTCTCTTAAATCCAGCCCTAGCCATTTACACTGCCATGTTGCCCTAACATTTACTCTGCCATTGTCTAAATTCAGATCCTTATCATTGTTCATTTGGACTCCACCAAACCAATATGACCTCCTTCTTTCTCTCCATACCCAAAATCATCCTTGATACTGGCACCAGGTAACTTTCCACATTTTTTCCCCCTATTATCCATTAAGTCCAAACTTCTTGGCAAGGTATGATGTGAAAAACCCTGAACAACTCCAGCAACATCATGCCCAAGTTTCTGCTGCCCCTCTAAAACCTTCCATGAATGCCTACTCATGTCTTGATGTCTTTGCACATTCAGACTCAGGGTCCGAGAAGGCCTTCCTCACCCTCCTCACACAGCAAACACCACCTCATCTTTAGAAACTCTACTAGGGTAGAGGTAGTTTCTTCCACAATATTGCCAGACAACATGCTTTGTTTTCCATTGGTTACAACATTCATTATGCTTATAAGCATCTGCTCATATGGTGAGCAGCAAAATAATGGTGCAACCTGTTATTCTTTGTAAACAAATAATGGGATTTTGAAGGACAAGGACATATTTCTGGTATTTAGCACAAGCCTGGCATACAGCAAATTTTCAATAAATACCTAAGCTTTAAATAATGAATGATAGATATGCAGAAAAGAGAAAATATAACAAGAGCAGTCAGGAATGACTTTGTGGATAATATTTGGTTTGTGCTCCACTTCTAAAAATGGGATGTATTAGACAAGAAGAAATGAGGCAGAAAGTGTTCATTTAAAAACTAGGTGAATGAGACCATAAACGGTTAAGTAGCAATAATTTTTTCCCCTGGCACTGGGGATTGAACCCAGGGGCCCTCTTATTTACGTTTTTTAATTTTGAGAGTCTTACTAAATTACCCAGGCTGCACTTGAACTTGCAATTCCATCTCAGCCTACTGAGTTGCTGGGATTAAAGGCCTGAGTCACCATGCCCAACTAGAGATAATTTTTGAAAAGGTCTGTTTGGCTGTAGCAAATAACCATGAATAAAAATCCAAAGTTCTCATCACAACTTCTAAGGTCCCAATTATGATTCCATAAGTGTGAAGATTTCTGTAACCCCCTGCTTTCCAATCCCTACTTCACTCCACCCACTCTACCTCTCTTCTTGCTTACTGATACAAGTTTATGTCTGCTTTAGGGCCTTTTTTCATTGTTGATCCTTGAAGTATGGAGAACATTGAGTTAAAATGTAATCTTTTCAATGAGCCCCTTCTCTGTTCCTTCTTTAGGTGCACCTTCAAACCACCCTCTCTCAGGCACCTGCTTTATTCCTCCACACCAGTTACCACTCTGAAAATTTTATGTATTCAATTGCTTATATTTTGTTGAAATATCACTAACCCTTACTCATCACTGTATCTCCAGTCTAGAATACTGCCTGGCACAATAGTAGGTATCTAATAAGTATTACTCAAATGACTGAAGTGTTAGCTAAGGCTAACAATCAAAGTGAACAGACAGCTCAGGGCTCTGAACTACACAATAGGGGACTGGAAGTATGTATACTACACATTTTTTACATGGAAGTAGCATCACCAAAGATGAATATTTAAAGATATTTTAAAATGAAAATACAAAATACCTTAAAAACAGGGAGATGCTGGAAAAGGGCTCTGAGAAATCCTCAAATATTTGAACTTTTATAAGTCTTCCATATTTTAGTCAATTTGCTAGAAAAGTTTTTAAACAGCCAATTTGGTTACTTCCACCACTACAACCAGCATCAAGTCTTACAAATTTTAGATTAATTGTACCATTCATTGTTTTTTAAAGACAACAGTATTCTCATATTCTTAGGGAAACAGAGCAATCCCATGTAAGTCCTTTTCATACTTCTTAGAACACTTTCTAAAATCAGAATAGCAACTACTGAATCTTAACTTGTATTTTTATGTTCCTAGGCCAAAATAAATGGAATTTAAAATAGACCAACCTTGTCAAATTCAACACAACCAGTGTTTATAGACTTGCTTGGGTTCTCTTTCATAGAATTTTGTCTACTTTTTAGGTTTTGGGGTTGAGAAAATGTAACAACATTCATAGTCAAGACACAGGGACTATAACTTTAGGACACAGACTTATGTGAATATATTTGGCACATATGGCAATTATATAGTGAATCTAACAGTGAGGTGAGTTAATTTGATCTAAATTTCACTTTGGGATATGTAGTATAAAATGGTGAGGTTATATTAATAAGCATGAATTTCCATTCAATCCCAAATTTCCAAGATTCTACCCTAAGAATTGGTCTGAATGTAATAACATTGTCTCTGTGATTTTAAAATAGATTTAAACACTTGTAGAACTATGCTTGGTAGTCCTGCTACCCCATCACTACTTTGTTCTATACAGAAATAATCTTGTTCTTTATTAATAAAAGCATTCTGGCTAATTTCCAGTTCTTTGATGGCAATGTATTTTCCCTACAATCTACCCTCCCCATTGACTGGGAAAACAATACTATCTAAGGACTCTGAGAGAGCAGGAAGACTAGGGAAGACAGACACAACTTGGAGAGATACTCAACATAGGGATTAGTTTCCTGGTGGTATTTCTTAATGTCATCATCCTGAGGATGCGTCCTAGTCAGAGCAGATCTGTGGTGCAGGCAGCTAAAATGATAGAAACTGCCATCTTTCTAGCTCGAGGTGCAGGGAAAGGAAACCCTGAGGTCAGACAATGGAAGAGAAATACCAAAGGATGAAAGGCAGAAGGAAGAAGTTCCTAATACTATGTAAGATCACAAAGATCTCAGACTAACTCAAAAATATGTACATGTATAGGACAGACCCAAACAGTTTAGGAAAGGCTTAGAGAACTGAACTGAGATTTGACCCACTGCTAACAGAAACAAGACAGAATTAATCAGGTTGATTGTCTATTGAAACCAAAACAGGTAATCTACTACTAAAACCAAACATTCTTCAGAGGATTACAAAAGAATTCCAGGCCCGTAAAATTTAGAATATATAGGATACAGTTAATTACTTGACATACAAAGTAGGAACATGTAAACCAGTCAGAAGCAAAAAGACAACAAAAGTCAATCCTGAAATGACTCAGATATTAACATTATCAAAGATGTTAAAGCAGCTACAATAATTATGCTTCAAGAAAAGGAAAACAAACTCAAAATGAATTAAAATTTCAGCAGAGAAATATAAGCTACAAAAAAAAAAAAAAGACCAAACTGGGTATTTTTAATTGAAAAAATACAATATCTGAAATATAAAAAAAAATCAATGAACTTAATAGCAGAGGAAAAATTCAGAGAAAATTAAAAGATAGCAATAGAAATTATTCAATATGAAGAAAGAACATGGAATGAAAAAGAATAAACCAAGTTCTCAGAGATCCTTGAGATAGCAGTAGAAAAAAACAAACTAAAATGTTTTGAACTGAAGAAGGAAGACTAGTGAGGCAGAAAAAAATAGGAAGGAATAATATCTGAGCACATCTCAAATTAGGTAAAAGTACATAGACTTAAGACTCATGAAACTCATTGAACCCCAAACAGAATAAATTTAAAGGAAACCATGCATAGATACATCATAACAAAGTTGCCAAAACTTAAAAACTAAAACAAAATCTTGAAATAAGCTACAAAAAAAGATGCATTACATATAGGGGAGAAAATATTCCAATAATTGAAGAATTCTCATCAGAAACCGCGTAGATCAAAAAAACAATACAGCATTATTTTCAAAGTGTTAAAAGAAAAAAGCTATATTCTATATCCAGGGGGGAAAAAACGCTAAATTCTGTATCCAGAAAATATATCACTCTGTAATAAAGATGAAATAAAGCTATCTCCTCAAAAACCCTAAGGAGTCTTTTAAAAATCTATTATACCTAATAAATGAATTCAAGTTTGCATGATAAAACATCCATATATACAAATCAACTTTAAAATAGTAACAATTACTAATCCAAACAAAATCCAAATGAAAAACAATTCCATTTTTAATAGCATCAAAAGTAATTATATAATAAGAAATTTAACAAAAGACATGTACACTGAAAAGTACAAAAGCACTGTTGAAAAAATTTATGAATATCTAAATAAATGGAAAGATAACTTGAATTTTTATTGAAAGATTTAATATCATTGATATACACAACTCCCAAATTGGTATAGATTCAGTATAATTTCTGCCAAAATAGTTTCAGATAAAGAAAAATTTTAAACTTTGGCCTGGGTTCCTGGTTTATGAGAAATGCTGAAGAAATTCGTTCAGAATAAAAATAATATCAAAGAGAAACTTTAATCTTCAATAAAAAGCATAAGAAATTTCTAGGTATATATAAAATGTTATTATTTCCCATTTGAATTCTTTTAAATATAACTTCTTTAAGCAAAATCAAAACATTTTCTAGTAGGTTTTCAATGTTTATAGATGCAATACATATGACAATCATAATATAGAAAGATAGCAGGGCATGGTAATGAAACCTATATGATTGCAAGATATCTATATTTAACCTGAAGTGGTAAACTATTAACTCAAGGTGGACAGAAAAAATTCAACTAACAGCCAAAACCAATAAATAATATGAAATACAATACCAAAATGTTCTTAAATAATCAAAAAGAAGGCAGGAAAGGAGAATACTCCAAAATATAATGGTTTTGTTAAATGATAAATAAATAAAAAGCAGAGATTCAAAGAATAAAAAAATTGAACCAAACTTTATACTGTCTAAAAGATATATACTTTAAATACAAAGAAAGGTTGACAGAAAATGGAAAGAAAAGTAACATAAAAAGATTAAAATACAAAGGCTGGAGTGTCTATGTAAATAGTGGATAAAATAAACTTCAAGACAAAATGCATTACCAGGTATAAAGAAAGATGTTTCATAATGATAGATAGGCAATTCATAAAGAACTATAATAATTATAAATGCATATATGCTTGATAATAAGCCTCCAAAATACATACAACAAAAATTAACAATATTAACATGAGAACCAGACAATTCCAAAATCATAGTTAGAGGTCTTATCACCCCTCTCTTGGTAACTAATAGAATAATTTGAAAAAAAATCAGCAAAGACATAATTCTGAACGACACTATCAACCAACTTGATCTAATTAACATTTGTAGAATACTGCATCTTACAACTACAGAGCATTCCCTTTTTCAAATGTGCATAAACATTTACCAAGACAGACCATAGACTGGGATTTAAAATGAATCTTAAGAAACTTAAATGGTTCAAAGTCATAGAAATTTACTCTCTGACCACAACTGAATTTAATTAGAAATCAATAGCATTAAGATATCTAGGACATCATCAAGTATCTGGAAGTTAAACCACACTTTTAAATATATGGATAAAAATCATAAGGGAAATCAGAAAATATTTTTAACAAAAACTACAGCATATCAAAACTTGTGGGATGCACCTGAAGTGGTAGTTTTAGGGAAATGTGTGTTTTCATTATATTAAAAGAAAAATCTATCAATAACCTAAGAATATAGAAAGAATACTATACCTCAAGAATATAGAAACAAAAGTAAACTCAATGTGACTAGAAGGTAGGAAATAAAATATCAGAACCAATTGGGATAGAAAACAATGGAGAAAAGTAAAAAAGTAAAAAATTGGTTCTTTGAAAAATGGACAAAATTCCAGTGACATTAAGACAAAGAACAGAAAATATTAGAAAAGATTATCAATGTACATCTTATAGACATTAAAAAATTTTTAAGAACTAAGAACAATTCTATGCCTATTTGACAACTTAAATGAGAGAAATTCTTTAAGAAATAAAGTTCAGCAAAATTGACACAAGAACAGAAAATGAAGAGTGCTTTATCTATTAAAGAAATTTAATTCTTTATCAAAAAATATCCTCCTGAAGCAACTCCAAGCCTTGATGATTTTACCAGTAAATCCTAATAAAGGACCAAAAACTAGTCTCATATGAAAAATTTTCAGAAAACTGAAGAGTAAGAAACACTGTTCAACTAGTTTTTATAAGACCAGTAGAACCCCAACACCAGAATCTGAGTAACATTATAAATTATACCTTAAAAAGTCATAAAAATGATAAGAGTAGAGCTACAAACTATGTACCCCTGATACAAAGCCTTGGATTATACACAAATGATGTTAGTTACAGGTAAAACCTCAAAGGTCCTCGTCATAATACAGCATCAGACAAATATATAACATGAACTCCAAGGATGCTTTTGTAATGATTTTATTCTATAGCAGATAAACTATAGCCCAAAGGCCAAATTGAGTCCACGTCTGTTTTTTTATGTTGTTGCAAGCTAAGAATAGGTTTATAATTTTAAGTTTCTTGGGAAAGTAAAGGGAAGAGGAAAGGAAGGAATCTAGAAGTGATATGGTCCTCAAAGCTGAAAATTTACTAATTTAATATCTGGCCTTTTCACAAAATGTTTATTAGCCTTGTTAGAGTAGCAAGTTTATGACAATGAGTCATTTTGGTGCTCTACTATCAGGAGAGGTAGGGCAAAAATTAAGACACCTTCCAGCCTTCCTATTCTCTTTCTTCTATTTATTTTCTGACCCCTCTTGATAGATTCATTCATTCATTAAGTATGTAGAGAGGTCCAGCTGTATCTCAACCACTGTACTATTGTATCTGTAATATAATGATGAAGATAAGCAACTTCAACTCCAAAGAGCATTTAGATTCACAGAAGAGATCTCAATGTTTCTTCAATAAATATGTCACTCCAACACAATTTTACCAGGTCCACGTGTGTAACAATGATCAGGTAAGCCTAGCATGCCTGGCCCATTTTCTTGCTGCTATGGCTGACCCTCAATTCTGCAATAGACACCATGATTCTCTGGATGTGAAATTTCTCAGCATTTTAATATAGAGATAATAATATACTTCAACACAAAAGATGAAAATATTAATGTGAATGTATATAAGTAAATATAAGCTATTATGACCTTGCAGCTTCCTCAATTCACTATGTTTTAGAATTGTTAATCCTCTAAAATTGAAGCAGCTTCTTAAATCTCATATTTAAAATAAAATGTAACAGTTGAACATTAGTGGAAGATAATGCCTAAGAGGTTTTATTAATGCATCCAAAAATAACTCCCTATTTTAAAGTTAATGTAAAAAGTTGCCACCTCCAAAGGATATGCATTTTAATGTGTTAAAAAGCATTAGCTAACATTTACTTAGCCAGTGACAACTACATGGTTTCTAAATTCAGAGAGTGTAAGAAAGGCTAGTAAAAAGAAGTCAAGGGCAATATTAATATTGGTTTAAAAATGTCATTAAACAAAATGCATATGAGGATCTTTTTCTGGATAAGTTCTCAGAATCAAATTATTTCAGGAACTACAAAACTTGGTGGAGGGAAGACTTGCTAGAGGGAACATCTATATAATAATGTTCAGTGAGTTAATCATGTTAATAAGGAAACATAGGGGCCAAAGCAACCAGAATGACTGGGACTTGGAGAAAAGATGTCACAGGAAGGAAAAAACACACGTGGCATGTCACCTGTAAGCCTCAGTTCCCAAAAGAAGTGGACAAATTTGGGAAAGGTAAGAAAAGACGAAGAATAATTTCAAAATTCAAAAATTTAATGGAAGGGAAAGGATTTTTTAAACTACTTAAAATGTACAAAGGAATCCAGAACAATAAACTGAGTTGACTCAAAGACCTTAAAATTCAATAGATTTTCTATGTTATAGGAGAATAGAGTGACAAATTACAGCCTAATTAAACTGAACAATATCAAATATTTTAAAATAATACCAACAACTTCCCTGGTAATTTTCACTACATTAGAATCACTTGTAATAGTTAAATCAGGCTGGAAAGGAAAAAACCTACATTGTATATAAGCTGTTTAACATTAGATTCCCATTATTACATCTACACCAAAGAGGTGAAGATATACATCTACTCTTTAAGCAGATGTAATAGAGAGAGGAGGAAGGAAAGGGTTATGGCAGAGACATATTAAGCTGAGGCATCTATACACACTTTATTACAGACATTGTGACCTACCCTCATGTGTCCAGTCCCAAGCAAACACTCTGATTTTTATATATATGTATGTGTGTATATATGTGTGTATATACATATACACACAAATTTTCTAAACAATTGGTTAAATAAAAAAATTGAGCAACCTCTACTTTGCTTTACTGTTCTTATATAGCTATAAACAGACCCTGTTCTCACTCTTTATTATGTCCTATTTCTTTTTTTCTGTTAGAAAATATCAAAGAAGATCAGAGAATTGGCTCAGTGGTAGACCATATGCTTGGCATGCTTAAGGCCCTGGATTCAATTTCCAGCACTGTAAAATTTAAAAAACAAAAAGAATCATTTGAAAAATTAGACCTTAACAGTATTAATAAAAAAAACCCTTTTCCTCCTATGTATAACTATAAATCTCCAATAATTAAAAATCAAAATGAAGAGATCTAGAAAAAGGGGAAAAAAAGCTTTTTCTCAGATGTATTACAAAGATGAATAACCAAAGAGACTATGTCAAGGTTTGTTAGGCTAAACTAAGCATCAATTTTAATACATTATGAAATATTTTACACATACATATACATGTCCTTCTAAATAGCTATCTGGATAAGAACTCCAAGCTTTTTTAATGTTTACACTAGGACTTTAGAGGATGTACTCATCACATATCCATCTGAAGCAGCCTCAAATCCACCAGTTGCTAGAATAATCCTTTGCTCTCGCAGAGCCTCCAGCAGGCCCATGTAAACAGGTGGAAATCTGGAATACTTGTCTCCTCAGAGCTGTGTGAATGCTTTGCTAAAATCAGTCATCAGTACATTACCTAAAATTACTACAGGCCTCGTACCTGGCCTCAAAGTTAGTATTTCACATAGAAATAACTTATAGTTTAGAGAATTGTTATGTTATCTTCTATCTATGTACAATGAATCAAATTGCACTGTTATCATGTAAGCCTAAATAGAATAAATTAATTAAATATGAAAAAAAAAATAACTTATAGTTTAAGGTAAATATTTACTTAAAAATTACTACTAAGCTTTGAATGGAAGGGATAAAGAAACCAGGCTTAAAAAATAAACACTAGGAATGAACAGGTAAAAATTATACCTGCCTCAGAAAGGTACTTTTCATTCTCATTTCATCTTATTAAAAAATAAAATTCCACATTGATTATGACAAACCTGTCACTTAGGTGTGGAAAGTTGATCATGAGGGAGGCTGTGCTTGTGTAAGAACTCCGTGAGTTTGCTGTGTGGTGGTGTTGTGAACATAAAACTGCTCTAAAAAATAAAGTTCATTAAGTAAATAATTTCTATAGACTTGAATATTTTGCATATTATAAAAACAGTTACTACTACTTAAAAGACATTTATTTTTCAGGAGTGAGACAGGGATGTGGATTGATGCTGCTCTTAAAGATAACATGCTATTTCTTAAAATTCAGATATGAAGGAAGCTTCAACATGGAGAACAGATAATCACCAGGGATCACTCATTTTATAAATCATAGTTGACAGAATCCTAAGATTTGAAAGGCCTGCCCCAAATCCATGTTTAAGCATTTGGTGTGATACCTATAAATACAAGGGATGGCTGTTTTCCGCATCCACCCCCAGCCTCCCCACACCCAAAGATATACTGTTCATTTGCTCCTCTCAGATTCCTGGATGTGCCCCAAGAGTTTTCTCCTTTTTCAGAGGTCGTTAGCCAATTTATGGCACATCTTACTTGTCTTTTTCTCGTTTCTTCAAAGCACCACAAAATCATTCTTTACTTTTCCAGAATGGGTCAGAGCAGAAACCATTCTGTCCAAGGCTCCTTCTCTGGCAGTGAGTCATCGGCCAAAGAAATGAGTAGCTGCCGAAGATGCTGATCTACTATTATTGGAATCACAAAACCAAACCCTTTCTATCTCAAGTCGGTACTCCAGTGCCAGAAATTGTGAATGAAAACACAACTCTGAGAACACCCAGTATTCCCCTGCAGTCTACTGCCTTTATCTTGCATAAGTGAGGCTATTGCCTCAGCAACTTTGCACCCTAAAGGCGATTCCCCAGAGGGAAGCATGGCTTGCTTCCTCACCCCCTTCAAGTTTAATGTCATCATTCCCTAACCATCCTTATAATCACTTTTCAACACATTTATCTCTTTTCTCTCCTTTAAGTACCTTTATTAAGTGTCCAACTGATAGTCTCCTTGTTTCCCTTCTCATGCTTATCACATCACAATGTGCAGGATAAACTTTGAGTTAGCTGCTTTTTCCCTCTCTTTCTCCTTACTGGAATGTCACTTCCAAGAAGACATTCTGTGAGTTTAAAAAAAAAGAAGGAAAGGGATGAAAAGTCCAGGAAGTAGGAAAAGCTGATATTATGGTTTTCTTTTTTAGGACTAGGAAATTCATGCTGGCATGGTGAAGGCTACTGAATATTGGAAGGAAAACAAAAAACATTTAAAGCTATTTCAGTAAACCGGGCGTGGTAGTGCATGCCTGTAATCTCAGCACTTTGGGAGGCTGAGAGTGGAGAATTGCGAGTTCAAAGCCAGGCTCAGCTACGGTGAGGAGCTAAGCAACTCAGTGGGACCTTGTCTCTACATAAAACACAAAATAGGGCTGGGGATGGATTAGTGGTAGAGTACCCAAATTTAATAACCTGTACCAAAAAAAAATGCTATTTCAGTAAAGTGTTACACTTTTATAAAAGAATTTTTAATCTTGTAGCACTTAAATTGGGAAACTGATAGTCTCCTTGTTTCCCTTCTCATGCTATTGTCCTCCTCCATTGTTCTTCAGGGCCACCAAGGACATTTCTTCTAAATAAAGTGTCTTTTCAGGATCCTGCTTGATCTCTGTCCTGTACATCTAGAGGAGCACAAGTCCTTCCTGAAGCTTCTCCATCTATGTATATGCTATCCCTTCTGTTCACTTTGCTGTTTTCTGGACAATCTTGATTTCCTTCAGTTATTTCTTAGCTGACTTTTTAATTTTATTTTTAATTAGATGCACCATCAAAAGATAAATCCTTCTATTTTTTTCATTTTTCTGTCCTTGGAGATACTAGTTCCATATTATTAATATTCACTTCTGTAATGATCTCCATGCCTAACTTAAGTCCTGAATTATATTTCCAAAGAATAATTTAGTATTAACTGTAGTCTTTTGAAAAAATATTGTTTTAAAAACCACTATCTTCATTATCTTCAACTGAATTTTCATCGCAAACTCTTTCAAGACTGCCATTAGTCATTCCATTTTCCATCTGCAGACTTGAAATGTTGGAATTATCTTTAATGTATGATCATCTTCCTCTACTTCCCCCCCATCCTCATCATTGTCATTTCATCTGTTTCACATTCTCTCAATGGTTTCTTTGTTCCTTAAACCCCTCTCCACTCCTCAGCCTTCCCTTCTTCCAACTGTGGACTTACACTGATCATAAGCACCTACCCCTGTCTCTGTATGGTAGCTCTGAAGCAGTCACTCATCTCCCTAATTTGTCCTGTATGTTCAAGCCAGATTGCCAGTCTAAGCTTTACTCCTCCACTTACCTGCTTAATCCTATCTTTTAATCATCTGTTTCCTCTAGTTTTTCACATAGCTCCCATTATCCTTCCATACTTTTTTTCCCTGATCTTGCTAGACCCTCTCCAGAGGGGGTCTTTTGAACAAGGCAAAGATGAAAACTAATAACAATATTACAAAGTCTCACTGTTGTTGATTACAGTAAGAAAGAAGGGGGAAAGGCTACTTCTTAAGAGTTTCCCAGTCTATACAGCATAGTCAGCTCTATCATACACATTTATAGAATGGAGCAGGCCAATGCATATAAGACAACAAAAAATTCAGATATATTTTGGATTTTGCATTTGCAAATAAAGCCTTGGAAGTCAAAACAACATTTAATTTTAAAATAAAAGAACTTTGCTCTATTAAAAATAGTACTGGGGAAAAAAGGGCTGAAATTCTAAAAAGTATTACAAAAGTCAGAAACAATTTAAATGTCTATCAAATAGTAAATAGTGAAAAATGGTTGGAAAAAAAAGGAAATTTCAATGAAAAAAAAAGGAATGAATTAATTATGTATGCATCAGTGAGGATGAATTTCGGAGGAGGAGGAAGAAAAAAGCAGCAGCACCAGACACAAAAGGCTACGAGCCTTGTATTTGTATGGCACTCAGGAATAGACACAGACAGAAATCAGATCAGTGGTTGCCAAGGGCAGGTACTGGGAAAAGGCATTAACTACAAAATGGACCAGAAAACTTTCTGGAATAACAATATACTACTTACACAACCGAATGTATTTGTCAAAACTCATTAAAGTTAAAACCTAAAAAGGGTGAATTTTACTGTATATATACTTCAACAAACGTAATTTGAAAAAAGTGAAGACTACTTTAACAATTAAGAAAAAAGTAAGCAAGCAGTAGAATTTAGGGAAAAGGCTTTAGAAATGACTGGAAAAGTTAGGAGAGATACATATGCTGGTTTTGTTTGAAGATTTCCTAAAATTAGAAAAACAAATGACATGTGAAACAGTAAGTCCTTATAAGCAAAACTGACACCAATGTGAGGAGACATTTGAACAGATCAGTCCCCAAACTCAACAGGTAGCTTTCCTCAGGTATATATCTATAATGACTTTTCCAACAGTTGTGTACTTTTAGGTATATAAAAAGTATGCTTGGGATCAGAAAAACCAAAATTGAACAATATTCTAAGTTAACCAGTTGTTAACTTAGAATGAATGGTCCTCATTCATCAAATCTCAATGTCTCCTGATTGAAACAGACTACATTGCTGTGGCCACTGAATGCCATGTGTGACACTGGATTGGGATAATCGATAAAATATGAATATGAACTTTATTGTAAATATTTTATTAATGTCAAATTTCTTGCATTTAGTAATTATATGGTGGTGAAGAAAACGTAACTCTTAAAAGATAAATTTAATCTTACAAGATAAGTAAAGGGTCACAATACCTGCAACTTACTCATTTTGCAAGGGGAAAAAACATGCATGTATGTTTGGTGAGGGAGGTAGAGCAAACATATCAAAATGCTATCAAAAGGTTAATCCAGGAGAAAGCTTTCAAAATAAGAACTTAAAAATATAAAGAGCGTGATGCCAATATTCTTAATACACTGAAGTCAGAATGTCTTTTTCCCCATTAAATAAACAGTCACAAACTAAAATTTAACTTGATCTGAAAAGTATAGCTATCCACTTAAACTAAATATACTATCTAGAAATCCACACCCAAAGAAATCAGTGGTTCCCCTCACACTGATCCACTCGCCTGTCTCCATAGTGGCCTTCATTTTCTATCCTTCTTCCTGCTCACTATTCTGTTACAGATCATGCCATCTTCCCCAACTCTATATGTCAGTCCTTTATGTCCTTTAAGGGCTAATTCAGATGTCAAAATGTTTAGGATCCTTTCAAATATCTCCAGGACTCACAGTGTGCTCTGCCTTTCCTGAACTTCATATTTGTAAGAAAATAAGAGGATTTTAGGAATAGTGCATTTAAGATAACCTTAATATTAATGTTGCTTGGGAACTCCCCATGGCTGTCATGGAGCAGACACCATGATATAGGACTTGAGGCCAGAGACATCAGCTTTTCCATTTAAATAGGCACAGATGAATAGTGAGGGTCAGCCCTTAAATATATCATGCCACCAAACTCCTTCCATGCCTGTGACTTCTACAGCATCCATCATTTTTATTACCTTAATTATTTATATGTATGACAAAAGAGGTGGAAGAAGGAAAAAGATGTTCAAAGAAAAATATCCAAAACTTCACTCAGTGATTGTATTCTGCTGAGTCTCCAAATGACTTCTCCATTGCCAAGCCAGCTTCATGGGCACAAGATGAGTGCAGTCACTCAGGACCACACACTCAGGCTCTGAGCCTGGCTTTCAAGCTTTATTGTCATCATCTTGAACTCCTTCAAAATTTCTGAAAGGGCTCAGAATTTTATTTTTAATTTTTCCCATCAAATTATGTAGCCAGTCCTGTCCATTGTCTCTTAAGATGTCTTGTTTTGACCATCAGAAATCTCCCCCTAAATTTTCCTTCTTACATTCAGCAAAGATCAATGAGCACCTACAAAGTGTTAGAACATAACCACAACACTCCATGCCTATATAAGGATGGTTGAACATGACTGGAAAAAATTTGCTCAAACCTTCAGGATTGAGTCACCCACTTTCATGATTCCCATTCTCCAACACATAATCCCATAGCTCCAATTTTACATCATCTCCATTCCCAACAACAGCTATTTCACCAGTTTTCCTGTGTTAATATAATCACTTCTTCCCCACTGTCCAAATGAGAACCTTGCTAGTCATTCTTGACTCTTTTCTGCATTAATTTCCAAGCACTACCATACCATAGGTACATGTGTCTGCTCACATCTGTCCTCTCCCTTGCCACTGCTTTCACTGATGTACTCAATTATTCTCTTGGTTTACCGTAATAACTTATTAGTTCCTATGTTCCCAGTCTAAGTTTTCTTTCTGATCATTAAATCCACTTTCATGTTTTAATCTTATTTTGCAATAAAAGTCTGATCATGTTCCATGAGACATTGCAAGAAGAAAAATTTAAATGGCCAGAAATTTTATATACTCCTATATGTATATCCCTTTGCAATGTAGTCTTGACAATCCTCCCCTCAAGAGATGACATCTATTTTCCTTTCCCTTTGGATTTTTGGGCTGCTTTCTGTCTTGCTCTGACTGGTGAAATGTGGCAGAAGTGTGATACTAAGTGAGGGCAGGGGTTCTAAATTCAAGACTACAGAGATCAGGCAAAAATTCTCTATTCCTCTTTCTCTACCTCTTTGTTTGCTGCTTCTGTGTCTCACTTACCTAAAAACAAAGGCCCAGATGACAGTCAGTACCAAAGTCCAGACTTGGGAGACAGACCATCTTAGATTACCTAACCATAGCCAAGGCACCAAATGACTGCAGCCAGTTGAGTGACCCAGCTGGGACCAACAGAAGAATTGCTCAGCCAACCTGAGCTCAAATCATTGACTCAAAAACTCATGCACAAATAAGAGTGGTGGTGTTTTAAGTCATTATGCTTTGGGGTGGTTTGTTGAGCCATAATAAATAACTGTGTGCAGAATTCTATGGCATACATGGAAGCAAAATCTCTGTGTGAAGTTATCCCAGATACTACCCATTCTTAGTAAGCACAGAATAATCATGCATATTGAAGAGACCTTTATGCTCCATCTTAACAGCACAAGCCATGAGCTCTGCTGTCCTGTAGTTGTTCAATGTGATAACACTTTTCCAGGTCCAAAGATGGGCCTGTGGTACAGATAATTGCTTTTTTACCAGTGCAGAAGAACATAGGGCATGCAGGTTACTGACATCATTTGGGATGCTCTGTACTGGTTCCTGGAGAAGTTTCTCTAAACATAAAGTACTAGATGAAAGGTTTTAATTATGCACCAGTTCCCAAAGTGGTTCTCTCATTTCAGTGTCCCATCTGCCCCAGGCCAGGACACTATGAATTATCTCTGACTCTTTAGTCTCCATATTAAATTCCTCTAAAATTCAATCACTGTTTCAAAATGTCTGACTTGTCCTTTCACCTCAGTGCCAATACTATCCCCTTCAATTACAGCAGCAAGCCCTTGGCTCTAGTCCTGGCTCCAGGCCCTCTTATGCCCTCCAAACATTTTAAATATAGTATCACATTAATCTTCTTAACTTTTTTTCTCCTTCAGAAATGTCTATAATAATTTCCTGCTTGCCACTTCATCAAGTTAATACATTCTACTTCATTTCATAGGCATCCCATGATTCCTCTCAAGTCTATCTAAACTTATGTCCCGATATCCCTTTGCACATATCCTCTTTACCACACCAGTCCAATTTTCTCAGTTACACAGAAAGTCTCAATTGTATCCTCCTGCTGTTATAGCCACAAACCCTTCTTCATCTGAGTTTTGCTTTCTACTAATCCATCTTAAACCAACTCAAGTCCCACCTCCTTCAATTTCCTGGATTCTAAATTACAGACATGATGCTAATCCTCATTCTTCCCCAGTGGATGTTTGCAGATGAATGACAAGTTTCTGCATATGTACTCTAAGGAGATTGAGCCTACCAGTTTAACATTCAGTTATTCTTCTTAATCTCTAATCCAAATCAAGCCCTTTCTTCATGGGCTTGACCTTTGTCACCCTAGTCAAGCACTTGCATTCCAACTGTTTCCTCTGTGATCATTTTCCTTTACTGTCCAATCACCTGCACACTTGAGGATGAGGACCATGCCATTTTTTGCTCAGGTAGCCTTATGATACTTGGCACATAATTCACAGTCAGTCTAACATGCAAACTAGTTGGTTATATGCGGATACCAAATAGTCTATGTAGCCTACAGGATGAGGTTGTTCAGTTTTAGTCCTATATAATAAGTAGTGCATAATATTTTCTAATAATGTCTCTGAGAAAGGGAGTAGAAACAAAGACGCTATAAAGACCCATTTGTAGTCACAAAGAAGAAATATCTGTTTTCATTAAATCTTCAAATGTACCAGGAACCAGCCTCTAACATTGTTTCAAATACTAAGGCATTTATCTATAACTTTTTTTTTAAATATTTATTTTTTTTTAGTTGTAAGTGGACAGAATATCTATTTTTATGTGGTGCTGAGGATCGAACCCAGTGCCTCCCGCGTGCTAGGCGAGCACGCTACCACTGCGCCATAACCCCAGCCCCTGTCTATAACTTTTAAAAACAAACTTCACTGGGGAAAAATAATGTTGAATTAGTCCCATCATGATATATGGTACAACACAAATAGGGTGAACATTTTGTTAAAATGACTTTCTGAAGACAAATAGCAACTTAATAGCATAATGTCACCAAAGATCAACATTTTTACATCAAAATAGACCTACATCTTTCCCACTAGCGTTACCCAAGGGGTTCAGTCAAAAGTGAAGTGAAAATGATGAGGTTAGAGTCATTTAGGATGATATATTATTTTGGGCATTATATATGGTGACATGGGGACTACAGAATTGCTAGAAATATGCATATAAGGGTTGTGCCTAAAAACTAAAACAGTGTGAAATGTTTCTCTTTCTTCACTTTTAAGTCCTTAATATGTCCATAAGAATATTTCCTCACATAGTGGGTGCAATTATTTTCTGATGACGCTAACAAAACATCTATACAAAGAAAATCTTGTAACTTGCTTCAACTACCCATTTCTGTATTGATATCTTATTACTCTTTATTCATACTAATGGAAAAGATACATTCAAATGGCTACACACAAACAGGCTTCATTCTTTGGTTCTGAAAATATCAAGTAAAAATTTATTTACTTGACAAAATATATTTGTATATATCTATGGATAAAAAGACATATTGACAATTTGAAACAATGTTGATAATATAAAATACCAAATATACTTTATATTTTAATATGTTTATTCTAATATCTAAACTTTATTCAAATCCAGTGCTGAGAAGCAGCAAAACTTAGATTAACATTACAGAAACCATGCTATAAATTTATACATGGAAAAATTTAAAACTATTTTTCATTGCAAAAGATATTTGGGAGATAGCAACTCCATTGGTCTTTATTTGAATTGACCTATTCCACTTAAAGTGCTAAAATACTTTTAAATGCTTCTAAGTCCATGTGTATGTGACAGTCCCATCAAATACTGTTGTCACAAAGCAAACTGCAATTCTTTGTCAAGGGGCTGGAAATGTCCTCAAAGCTCTCAAGTTGAGAAAGTCAATAAAAGTCAATCAATCCAGCATGTGTACAGTGTGGCCCAATAATGCAAATTTGGAAAACATAGCTGCTGGTCCCATTAGCCACACATCACCAGCTAGCTCTGTAGGGTCAGCCATTCAGCATGAAATCTGGGGATGAAATTTTCCTACATAATATTTCTCATTATCATTAAATATTGGAAGTCCTATAAAGTCTTACATCTAGACCTCAAACATAAATCCTCAACCACACAGAAAGACATATTTAAAATATCCGTATCTGAAGCAATTTGGCATTTGTAACAATAATAAAAACAATGACTAAGAGTTGTAATTTGCCAATTTATAAAGTTCCTTGGATCTATGTAAAGGAACCAGTCATTTAACTTCCAAATAACTGTGAGGTAGGAATTATTATAGCCATTTTCAAATGATAAAAGAGATGTTCAGAGAAAATGAAGGACTTATTCAGCCACTAAGTTCTAGAGAAAAAGTTTGTCCTTTGATTGCAAATCTAATACTTCTTCCACTCAAAGAGGCCAGATTCTGATAATGACTACTTAAGAGGCAACATATGAACTGTTACTGTTCCACTTTGGACTAATGCTGGAGGACTTTAAAAGTGAAATATAAAATAATAATAAGTCCCATTAACTTCTTTATGCATTTTTTTAAAATTTGATCTTGTATCAACTTGCCATTAACTATTGCACAAAAAGTGCTCACTATGGTCTCGTCCCTCTCTTATTATGATGATCTTAGAAAACAAAATTAAAAGGGAACTTAACTGGGAGCACTTTATTTAATGAGTAGAACTTACATAAGTATGCAGAAATAATACCCTGGAGCTATTTTATACAAGAGCTACAAAAGATCTACCACAGATGAATGACAGAAACATAATTAGTACGAGCTCATGCAGTTGCCAAGTTGCTATTATTTAGAAGAGGGCTCTCTACTTGAAGTTGAGCTTTTGCTACCCACTAAATATCATAGTTGGCAGAAACTGAAGAAGGTGGCCCAGAGCAGATGAACCTGCTGTGAATTCCAGGGAACTTTATTAGTTGACAACACAGCCAATACTAAGCATTGCCCAGGGGTTTCTAATGAGAAGCCACATTCCAATCTTGGCTTGCCTAGGACTCTGAAATGTGACAAAGAAGCACAGTGCTCCTTGTTTGAGAAATTTTACACCAACGCAAGGGCACTCAATCCAGTATGGATTTGCTTGCCCCTTACTCCTGAGATGCTAAGTTAGCCCCCACTTTTATAGGGTTAACAGACAAAATTGGGGGTTAAAACAATGACCTAGTCTTAAGACTGACTTAAACCTGAAGATGGGAGGCTGGAAAGTTAGCTCAGCCTTCAAAAACAATGTAGTCAGCAGATATACCAAGAAGCCAAAGCAAGCTGGGCACTGTGATGTATGCATGCCTGCAATCCCAGCACCTTGGGAGGCTGAGGCAGGAGGATCATAAGTTCAGAGCCAGCGTTGGCAACTTAGCGAGTCCATAAGCAACCCAGTGAGACCCTATCTCTAACTAGAATATTTTTTTAAAAAATGGGCTGGGGATGTGGCTCAGTGGTAAAGCACCCCTGCATTCAATGCCTGGTATCAAAAAAAGGCAAGGTCATTAAAACCAAAGCCATCAAAGCAGGGCAGTGATCTGTCCTGAAAAAAGTTCCTGATTAGGAACTTTTCCAGATGATAAGAGCAAATTCCAGACAGTAAGGGACAAACATGTGAATAGTAGTAACCAAAGTAACCTACAGTTGAGGTAGGAACGTAGGGTTAAATTTAAATTAGTGACTGCTCAAAGAAAAGGACTGTATGCTGTATGCTGAAGATAAAGGGCAGATGGACCTCCCCAACTACATCCATTATTCAAGACAAACAGGAGAGAATCCCATCCTGCAGACTGATCTGACTATAACTGCTTGCCCAGAAGTAACAGAGGCTCTCATTAAATGCATTTACATGTTAAAAGACACAGGAGGGGGAAACCTAACATAATTTTAGGCATATTTTGACCGTGTTCAAAATGGTGCATGTACAATAAGAAATTGCAACATAGCCTATAGATTTATTAAGTGTGCCTATGGGGTAACTTCCTTTCCTTGCTACTCTAAGAGGCTGTCCCTTTGCTAAATGAATTATTCCAATCAATAATTCTTACTCTCAGCTGTGTTTTATTTCTATCCTGCATGAACTGAAGCACCCCCCTAAGCAAGTACAGTTACCTTTAATATAGTAAAAATCACACTTAGTAACGAGACTTACTAATGAGACTTGCATCACATGAAGAGGCATGATGAAGAGCATGGACACAGCCAAAACTCCATCTCTACATGTGATGACATCAAGAGACTGGGGCCCTGCCTACCCAGAAGATGCCATAAAAGCTGTATACCTTTTTCCTTTGAGTCAGCCTGGAAGTTTGATCCCCTACATGATGTCTCCCTTATTTTCAGCATGAGAATAAAAAAGCCTTGTTCCTGTGTCAATGTACCTTTGTCTGATTCTTCTGACAGAGAACACAAGAACCCATCCAGTCTGTAACATTCCCACACCCTAGATCACAGTGGGCTTGCAGTTTCTCCCCAGGCTCAGGAGGAAGGTCAGTCCTCCTGTAGACAGTAGATGTAATCTGAGCCCACTTTGGGGCAACATTCAGAATTCTATCAGTTTATATGGTTCTAGAGTTAATTCAAGATGTTGAGCCTCTTTTACTTCCTAGAGTGGTTCTTGAAGCAACTTTCTTTTCCAGAAATATTCTAGGGAGGGAAAGATGATATTCTGAAGGTACTATTCTTCTGATCAGCCTGTGTAGGCTGCAATTTGGCTATGTTGAGCCAGACACATGTTAAAAGAGAGCAACCCTACAATTTCACCACAGGAGGAATTTGGGGTTTGGGGGAAGATAAAAATAGAGGGAGTTATTGTGATGAAGAGAGAAGATGGCTTGGATTGGAGTTTCTCCTTTTGAAAATCATCATTAGAAGTCATGACTTCTAACCTCCAAAGTACTGCCATGAGTCCAAGAAATTCTTGGATGAGAAGAACCCAGGATACCAGCAAGGAATCCAGTGATTATCTTAAGCATTAAGCAAATATTAACTCCAGGCATGATACAGGCCCTGATTCCATAGCATCATTTTCACATAATAGCTTGGAACCAGAATCATTCTATAAAAATAGAAGTTCTTGAACAAAGA
>CM053406.1:39574705-39778934 GCA_028644305.1 Xerus rutilus
CTCCAAAGTACTGCCATGAGTCCAAGAAATTCTTGGATGAGAAGAACCCAGGATACCAGCAAGGAATCCAGTGATTATCTTAAGCATTAAGCAAATATTAACTCCAGGCATGATACAGGCCCTGATTCCATAGCATCATTTTCACATAATAGCTTGGAACCAGAATCATTCTATAAAAATAGAAGTTCTTGAACAAAGAGTATTTGCAGTTCAGCATTAATATATTGATCTAAGAAATGAATTCTCTTCAACTTAAAAGAAATAGAATGCAAATTGTGCTACTTTCCTTCCACCCCCTTGCTAACGAATGAGGTTGGACAAAATAAAGTGTATACAGTGCTTAGAGTTCTACTCTCTTAGCCTTTTGTTAAAGGTTGAAATACACACACATACAAATATACGAATGGAGTTGGCTGTTAAATCACTCAAGACATGGTACTTGACACCTGCTTTGGATACAGCTTGATCCCTTGAGGCTGACTTAGAAACATTCCCCCAGAGAAAATACTAAGTTCACGCTAGAGAAGGGCACCTAGAAAATACAGCAAACTGATTCCAAACCAACATGTGGACAACAGCCAGGAGAGGGCAGAATTCTTGAAAAGCAGAACTTGTGGAGCAGGAAAACTGGGGAAAGGCAGTATGTTTTCAAAATTTCAAAAAGCTAGTGTGACCATTTATACTTGATAGATGCTTTTCTTTAAAATCATCCCAGGAAATTTTGTTAGTTTTCAAAATGAAAGATTTATTTAAAATATACAGATTAAGCAAATAACTGGATTTCTTAGCTGTTCACATGAAAAGCATTGGTTAATTCTGAAAAACTTTCAAATACAGGAATATACTAGTAGAATCCTTTCCCTTAACAAGTTTTGTCTAGCAGAGAAATGTGGGGCAGGCAGGGAGGTGGGAAAGTGTCTTAAAATAATTTATAGGCATGTTGTGAGTGTTAGAAAACAAAGACTTTTTATGTAGGTTGGTCCTTGAATATTGAGACCAGATATGAAGACAAGACTTGAATTTAGCAAAATGATTATAGTTATTTTCACAATGAGTGAAAACAAGTAGGGAAGGGGAAAGAGGGAGGAGAGAGGGAAAAACCTGGGGATTAAGCAGGACACACAGGCCTACGTTTCAGAATGGGCTTCCCCTAGGCAGGTATCCACCGGCCATTGACTCCTTAAGCCAGCCCTATCTACCTAATTGTTATACACCCGCTAGCTTTCTACCTTGCTCTTGGTCCAATTCTATCAAGTCTGACTCTGCAGAGTTGCTCTGTGATCTGTATCCATATCACCACTTCAGCTTCCTTCAGATATGGTGTCTGATTCTCCTTGAAAAGGAGATGCAGTGTTCTCCTCCAGCTTTCAGTATTCACCTACTCCTCCTCCCAGGGTCTCCACTAAGCTACCTTCTGTCATGACCACCTCCATACCCAGAAAACACCTGATTACAACTTAGTTTTAAGGAGATGACCCAAGAAGTGACAAATGCATGCATTTGAAAATCTGAACAGCACAATTTGTCCCCAGCATATGGTCTGTGTGTTTACCATTTGTTCTGTGCTTAATGCATCCTAGCACCCTTCATAGACTTCTTGTCCAATTAAGATCCCACCATTTCTCATAGGCCATTAAGAGACTAGCTTAATTTTCAGGAAGAATTTCTCCCAAACTACTCTAACCCTGAGGAGGACCACCTTTTCTGAATCCTTAGAGCCCGCATGCCGCATACCTTTCGTCACCTTCAGAGTAGTAGGTGACAGATACCGAGTGCTTACTTTAGCTGAGTGGTGGTGTCATTGTTGTCTGGTACTGGGGACTGAACCTAGCAGTGCTCTACCACTAAGCTACATCCCCAGTCCTATTTTTTTTTTCTCGTATCATTATGGGATAAGGTCTTGCTAAATTACTTCGGTCCTTGCTAAGTTGTTGAAGCTGACCTCAAACCTACAATCCTCCTGCCTCAGCCTCCTTGGTTGCTGGAATTAGAGGCATGTGTCCCTGGACCCCACTGGCTGGGTGTTTTATATTCAACATCTTGTTATTTTGATCCAGTGCCTTCAAGGTACATATTAGTATACCTATTTCACAAGTGAGGAAAATATAAGTCAGGTCAAGGAACTTATCTAAGACAACTTAGTATAAACATTGATTCAAACACAAGTCTAGCCAGGTACATTGGCACATGAATGTAATCCCAGCTTCTCAAGAGGCTGAGGCAGGCAGATCACAAGTTTGAGGCCAGCCTGGGCAACTTAGCTTTATGGAGGGTTTGTTTTGTTGAGGTGCTGGGGATTGAACCCAGTGTCTTGCACATGCTAGGCAAATGTTCTACCACTCAGCTACATTCCTAGCCCCTAGCCTGGGCAACTTAGGGAGACCTTATCTCAAAATTTAAAAATGGGGTGGGGAGGTTGGGTATGTAGCCAAGTAATAAAGTGCTTGTATGTTTAATCCCTAGTACTCAAAACAAAAAGACCCAAGTCTAACTCAAATACTTCTTTGTCCTATTATGTAGACTTGAATTTTCCTGTAATGTTTTCCTTAATCTATACTATAGATTGAGGGAAAATCTATAGTATAATAGATATAATACTATAGATTTATATAGTTTATATAATAGATATAAATCACTATTTTTATAAATTTTTATAACTTATATAATATAAATCACTACTCATATTCTGAATTGTTGAATGTGAGGCATATTGTAGGTGCCCAATTATTTATGCACACAATACATATGTGACTGGAAATTCTCTGTGTAAGTGGAAAAATAAACTAGTGCCATTCAATTTCACTTTGATTCACAAAGAGTTAGATGGATTCTTCCATGGAGCCAACATAATATGGTATGACTGGAGGACAATAAAACCATCGAATCAACCAATTCAATGAGAAAAAACAGCACTCAGTGATTTTTAAGACATTACATAAATCAAAATCTGATTCCATGAAGATTTCCCATTTCAATGGCTATGCTAGCCTGGTTTTCTGGTTGTATTTCTTCTCAGCATTAGCATCGCTTCACAAAAGGTGCAATAGATACTAAAAAGGTGAAATGTGCTTTCTTATTGCAGACACAATCACCCAGAAAATAATTATGTAAATATACTTTTTTAAAGTTCTTATTGATTCATTAGAGTTGAAAATGTTGTGGTTTCCCTTTACTCAATAAAAGAAATACGTCTCCTCTGGGGGAGATTTAGGTTAAACAGAAATTATGACATCTCACCCCATATGACCTTGTAATTCACACACTGCTGATCAACGTTTAAAGGCCTGAAGTCCAGTCTCCAAAGCTTCCCCAAGAATGTCATATACACAGAAAGCTGGCACCTGTATAAGCTTCAAAGTCCCCACATGGGCACTGGAGTGAGCTCATCACATCAGGCTAAAAACCAGCCTTTGTTCCCAGTGTCACGTCTTGCCTTAGTAGGAGATGGTTTCCTTACAATCATGTCCATTCATGAGGCAAGAGCACTGGGGTCCATACTGAACAACTCTTCATTGAGCTACAGAAAACAGGGAAATAGTTGCCATGTTTTCCCAGTGATGCTATTAATATTTAAGTGATGTTCTCTGGGGGATGGGGGGGAGTCTAAGAACTCAACTCCAAGAGGGCTCTGACCTATTTTCATGATTACTGCTGTAATAAAGAACAAATTGCTCAAAGGGGGCAGGGGGAGAGCACATCTATCCAAATTCCAAGTAACCACCAAGAGAAAGCTAGTATTGGCAAAAGATGTTGCTTACAAAACACGCAGGCACTGCTACGGATAACATAAGTTTATATCTAGGTAGAGTGCGTAATGGTTTATAATAGTAGCCTTCGTTTCCATTTTGATGGTTGAACATGTTATTAACGAATGATGATGTTAAGTAAGGACACCTATAAAATGGCACATAGCTCTGAATTCAGAGTTCTTGTGTCTCACAATTTTCACTGAATTACAGAAAGCAAAGAGAAGCATTCTCACCTCAGAGAGGTTAAGTGATTTGCCAGGAGCTATTTAACAAGTTAGCAAGTATGAATAAGGGCACAAGTAGCAGTGTCCTACAATAACTCTAGAGCCACACACCAACCACGGCATCTCAAAGCATGGCAGCTCAGCTCAATCTTCCCTGACAGGAAGGAACTCTGGGCATGAGGGGTGAGACAGAAGCTTGCTGAAACTTCCTGCTGCTGTCCCCATGAAGACTGAGTCACATATTCAGAGGGTCTTTTCCTTCCATTTAATTTGTTTTCTTTCTCCCATTTGTTGTGCCTAAATACTGTTTCATGAGATAGCTCCAAGTTCAGAAGGAAGAACAAAACAATTACTAATTTAAAAGGTCCAAAAGCATCACAAGTAAAGTTAAATGAACAAATACACACTTTGTCTTTGTCCTCCTGCTGCTTCTTCCTTTCCATCTTAGTTCCAAAGTCACACATAATAGGATGCCAATTTTTATGATACTGAGACAATCATTTTTTCTTAATCCTTTTGTGTTAGCTTTTTATCTATTACCAAAATACTCGACAAGAACAACTGAGGAGGAGGAAAAGTTTATTTGGGGCTGACAATTTCAAATGTTCAGTCCATAGTTAGTGGCTCTGTTGCTGTGCAAGGTGAGGCAAAACACCATGGCAGAAGGAAGGCTGGCAGCCAGGATGCAGAGCAATAAGACAGGGAAATAAGACAATCTCCAAGGGTGGAGTCCCAGTGACCTACTTCCTTCAGCCACTCTCCACCTGCCATCCGAGATTCCATTCAAATTATTAATCCATCAAATAGAAATAATCCACTGATTATAACTCTCAATCATTTCACCTCTGAACATGTCAATCACATGAACTTACTGGATGTCACCTCATATCTAAACCATAACACCTTTCCATCCATATTTTTCTTTTAAAAGGTTCATACATGCTACTAAACCTTTTGTTCAAAACATTAAAAATATTAATATCATTTTTAGAGTCATGATATTTGTAAGGTACACATTCTGAGAATTCAAAATATTTTCCCTTTTTTCTGGTTGGCTTATAATAAGTGGAGATAAAATAGTGTGTCTTGTGTGTTTTGTCACTCCTCAAAGTTTCTGCCTCCATATGAGAGTTTTTCAATCATAGCACTAATTATATCTGGTCTGTGCAAGGCAGTCCTGAGCATTGTTTGGATGTTTTGCAGCATCACTGACTCAATAGATGCCAATAACAATCCCTCCCCACCAAGTTGTAACAACCAAAAATGTCTCCTGATATTGCCAATTGTCGCCTGGGGGCAAAACTTCCCAGTTAAGAGACAATTGCCCAATCAGACTTCCTGGTTTTCTGTGAGTCTGTGTGAGTTGAAAAAAAGGAGGTTATTTTAGGTTTTGTATGTGTCAATCTTGAGGTGGAAATGAAGCTGGGGATCAGTGAGGTGAGGAATTATTTTCTTCAGTAATGTCTGCTCACCACACATTGGTCTTGAGAGAATTGTTGTGAACTGGATTGGTAAAAGGATTTTGAGTTTCTTGGAGTAAAAACTCAAAGAGCAAACAATAAAAGCACTGAAGAGTAGCCCATTTTATACAGCACTAGTGGATCAAGCCTAACAGAACCAAATGCATTTTTGGCATCTACTTATCAATATGATCTAATAAAGTGGTAAAATCAACTATTAAGAATGAACATTCACCAACGGGGCGCAGTGGCACAAGCCTGTAATCCCAGCACTTAGGGAGGCTGAGACAGGAGAATCGCGAGTTCAAAGCCAGCCTCAGCAATGGCGAGGCGCTAAGCAACTCAGTGAGACTCTGTCTCTAAATAAAACACAAAATAGGATTGGGGGTGTGGCTCAGTGGTCGAGTACCCCCAAGTTTAAAAAAGTATTCATACTTAAAATATCACAACTCATTTTTCTCGTGTTTTTCATTACAAGAATGTGTATTAGTTCTAAAAATATATTCAAAATCTTTCACAAACAATCCTTGCTGTGACTTAATATTCAAAGAATTACTGTCACCTCTTACTAATGAAATGGATGTAAAAACAAGTAGAGTTACTGTTCTGAAATAATACAAACTAGTAAGAGATTCTAAGAAGAATGTATTGGACACTGGCAAAACTGTATTTATACTTAGGCCCAGGAGAGAGGGACCTTCTTGGAGCATAAAGGAAATTTTACCATCTCAGATTCTGGAATTGGTACTGTAACCTTAAACTTCCTGTCTGTGCCATCAAAACACAATCTAGTTAAGATATTTTACATCATTTCCCACCTACAGAGGTAAATTTAATTTTAAAAGAAAATATCAATATCACATATGCACATGGGTTCTATCATCTTTAGGAGTCAACTCTAAAATAGTCAATAAATTTCCAAGTTATTTCCCTCGTATTTTAGCCAGCTTTTGCATCACTGTGACCAAAAGGCCTGACAAGAACAATTTTAGAGGAGGAAAGGTTTATTTGGGGTCTCAGTTTCAGAGGTCTCAGTCCATACATGGCCTACTCCACTCTTCAGGGCCCAAGGTGAAATAGGACATCAAGACGGAAGAGCATGATAGAAGAAAAGTAGCTCAGGACATCATAACATGAAGCAAACAGAGATAGCTCCACTCACCAAAAACAAAATATATACCCTAAGGGATGCCCCCCAATAACCCACCTCCTCCAGCCACACTCTTCCTGCCTACAGTTACTATCTATCAACAGATTAATGCACTGATTAGGTTATGGCTCAAATAACCCAATCATTTCACCTCTAAGCTTTCTTGCATTGTCTCACTCAGGACCTTTTAAGAGATACCTAATATCTAAACCATAACACCTAGCATGCAAATTTCTGTACATACATATAAAACAATAAATTCCTTCAAAAGCTGAATGCCCGACACTCAAAATTTGCTCTTAAGGAGCGATAGGTAAAGGATAAATCTAAGAAAATATCTGAAAATATGGTTGAACCAATTTGAACTTAAAATCTTTTAAGTAAATGAGAATAAAATTTACTCTGAGAATTAAAGCCATCATTTTGAAAGTAGTTTTATGGAGTGGATAATTTTAAGCATACCAGAAAGGACAAAAGAATAGATGGTGTTAAACTGTTTTATGCAGCTATAGTCAAAAGATGACTGGACTGGTAGAATTCAAATCGCTGTCTTGCTCTAATTAGCTGTATGACCCTGGAGCAAAATTGCCTGATCACATTACTGTGAGGTGTAAAAAACAAAGGAGAAAAACAGATCCATGATTTCTCTTTTCTTTATATTTATTTTCTCCAAACAGTTCCACTTAGCTTTCTTTTAGAGTTAAAAATGGGAAGACAGCTTGACAAGCTTGGCCACTTAGCACTCTGGGATCTAACTGCTAATGCAACTCTGCCTATACTCTGATCTCAGGTGTTCCCGACTACTTGAAGTACTATCATTTAACCATCTATAAAACAAACCTAGCATAATGTTACAAAAAAGAATATGAACACCATCAGGTTATCCTGAATCTGCCTAATCCCTCATTCCCCATCCTTGAAGACAGAAGCCAGATCTATTTTGTTCCCTGTGATACCCAAGTCTCAGCTCTGTGGCACATTTGTGGATGAATGAGTAATTCTACACATCAAAATCAACCCTATATATCTCTTTCACTTGATTTGTTGGTTGATAACTGATCATACAAGTAGATGAACAGCACTCAGGGCAGTGTGTAAATGTCAGGACAACAAATATTTCTAAAGGCTGTTGGAATTTAAGTTCTCCATGTGGTATGTTCAATAATTATAATTGCCATCAGAAATTCTTCATATAAGTCTTTAGTTTCTAATAACAGAAAGGAAAACATGAGCAGAAGAGCCAAATTCTGAGGATAAGCACAAAGAAACCATCTCCAGAGGGAGTTTTGGCACTGGAAGCAAAATATTAAAGATTGTTATTCCTCACAGAAATAGACTTTTTAAACTGAGGCCATTGCCATCTGCAGTTGTCACTGACCATCTGCTTAGGTCTAATCTGGTCTGTCACTAGCAGAGAATATAAGTTTAGATTCTGTTCTAATTCCAGAAAAGCTTTCCTTACTCTTCTTTCAACCTTGAACTATCTTGGCAAGAACAATAAACTGCTTTACAAGGTCAGGCCCAAGACCCATCCAGCCAAACGTCCTGTGAATGGCAGCCATGTGCCTCATCACTGTAGTGAACCTCCTCATGGTCCAGATTCTGCTGTTTTTAAATGTCAGACTTGCTATTTACATATTGATCCAAACATATCAATGTCATGCATGGGCATACATGGTCAAGTGAAATTCAGAGGAAGAAGTGATCCCTATAGAATGGGGCAAGAGCAGGTTTCCTTGTAGAACTGGAGGATCACTGGATCACCAGAAGCCAGTCATGCTGGATAAGAGGGTGGATGGAGCAGGGGAGTTGAGATAGGATAGGTGATTGCTAGATCATGGGCTTGGGTTGCTGAAAGCAGCATTCTAATACAAGTCAACATATACTTATTGTATTGGGGGATACTGTAATAGAAAGCTGTAAAAGTTTGTGCAGCCATTGTGGTGTCAGTGGGTTAACTTGCCAGGGATAGGTAGAATCAGCTGGAGAAGATAAAGAGGAGGAGGGCAGGAGGGAGAACATTCAAGAGGACCCAGCAGCCATTCCAGCATATGGAAAATGAGCACACAATGGAGAAAAAAATAAGATTAGGGATTATAGGGAATAGGTGGAGAGACTATAAAGGATGAATTAAAAGAAAAGTTAGTAGATTGGGTAATATTGGAAAGAGAAAAATAAAGACATTATGGTTTCAAATCTACATGACTGGGAGAAAAGTGGCTCCATTGATGGGAACAGGAAAGACACTGTTCACTGGCCTCCACAATTTCTAGAATAGTCAAGTTCCTAAGCATGAAACTGAAGGCCTTCTGTAGACAGGCTGTTTTCAACCTATGTGCATGTGAGCAGGTGTACATGCATCAGGACCAGAAACCATCCTCTGAGCACATAGGGCCTTCTACTCTTCATGCCTTTCTTCTCTGTCTAGATGTTTTCTAGTCACATAGCAAGTCATCTCTTTTACCTCCTCTGGAAACCTTTCTCAGACTCCCACCTCCAAAGTCTAACTGAGATAACCTTTGTCATTTTCTAGCACCTTGTGAATAAATATCTGTCATGGCCAACATCCATCAGGTTGCTTAATTTGTATATGCTTATATCTTTCTCCAATCAAGATTGTAAGTTTCCTGAGATCAAGGGCCATATCTTTTTTGATTTCCTATGCCCAGCAACTAGAACTGTCCCCAGTACACAGCAGACATGCAGTAAATTTTTGTTGAATAAATTTTGAACTGAGTTTACATGAATTTTAGGAGATAGCAGGACAGAATCTAGTAAAATTAGAACTTTGTTTTTCTAAACCAATGGTTAGCATATTGTGTAAGGATTTAAGTTTCAGAAAATGAGCAAAATATCTACAGTTTAACTTCGCATTTTCAATTATTGCTAAAACTTCCTATGGTAAAATAGAAACTCTGAATGCTAAATGGAACCCAAACATTTTGGTTGATATTACTTCCACAAGAACATTTAAAGGGATTACTCAATTTTAGGATTGGAAATGAACAAAAATAAAAAATTGCAAAATAGTGTTCTCTAGACACCTAAATTATCTTGTGCAATCATCAACTTTCAAGATGAAAAGAAAGCTTAGAGAAAACGTTAACAGATTGAAGGTGACCTTTTGCACATTTATCCAGATTGCTTCACGAAACACAGACTGCATATAAAACTACCAAATAGTAATAATATCTTAAAGATTTACATCTGTAAGCTACTCTCATGTGCATTTGTAAGTTGGGCTCTATAATATCCCTGTAAGGTAGCCAAGACATCAATACTCGTATTTATGAATAAGGATGCAGAGGCTGAAAAAGAAATCCTGAAGCTCTTCCTTCATCTCCCTCCTGAGAGCTTTGACTATTCTTTTTGACTTTGCTTTTCTCATTTCCGTCTGCTAGGCAGGACACATTCAAGTTCTATGAAGTCTGAAGCCTTATACAAGTTTGAGTGCCCTCTTAAAGAAAAAGATTGCAAATCATTAACATAAAATTGGGTATGCAATGTAACCTTAAGACCTTTGATATATTAGCTCCTATAATCAAAACACCACCATGAGCTAGTAAGCTCATCTTCATTTCACAGATGAGAGAACTGAGTTATGATTTAGACCTTTTTTTTTAGTGATTCTCTCTCAACACTTGGATAGCACATTCTCGCATGATGTCCAGAACCGTCTCCTGAGAGGCATACCATTATCTACACCTTTAAACAAGATAACACAGCACCTAGGAAAACCTGCTTCATTCACCTGGTCTCAGATGAGAGATCCAGAGACCATGGCCTGTAGGTTGCCATGGCAGCCAGGACCCAGAAGCAACCAGCCTCCTGTGCTTGGTTCTATGCATTCCATGATGCTATGTAATACCTACAGAGTTAACTCTTGTCTGTAGAATCTAAGGAATAATCCTCCTTTCACTATTCTGGGTTTGTTGCAAGAGTTATCCTCCCCTCTTCAGGCAGTCATAAGCCTACACACATAGGGGTTCAGTTACACCACAGCAAGGGAAATTCTGAACAGGCAGAACCTAGAGATCATATATTCTGAATTATTATACACTGAGGTTCCACTGTCAGTTCACCCATGATTCTGTTTCTTCTAAATGAATTATTACTGAGTAGAATCTGGATATTATGTGCAATATTGATAAAATTTCAAAAGACTAGCTTCACAGCCACAGGAAGTATAAGGAGGTGAAGTAAACTCTGAGAATGCATACATAACTGGAATAATATAAAATTGATCTAATAATAGTATGCTTGGAGTTCTGTGAATGATTGCCAATTTTTTTTTGAAGTTCTCAAAAATAATTGAGTTTATTCTCTATGTTCTTATTTCTTGTAAGAATTTCTAAACTAGAAAAAAGGCATATCAAAAAAGGACAATTTTACATATATTTGGACATTGTCTCTGATAGCATATAGTCATCTGAGACAGGATTTAATATGACCTTGGAAAACCATATTTAAACTAAAACCATATTTAAACCATATTTAAACTAAACTGCCCTTGAATTTTAAGTATGTGCTAAAATCATTGCAGAATCTTCATAATAAAATGTGTTTTTCAGATTTTTATCTTAACAGATGTGAAGGTTTAGATTCTTTTACTGTTGGTATTTCAGAATAATCATATTTATTAGATAATTATATGCTCTGAAGCCCATGAATAAAAGAAATATGAAAAAACTAAAATGTACATGAATGGTCTGTAATGTTTCCTCAGTCATAGAGGACACTTGTTTCTAGAAAGATGGGGCATGGCATTAATGACTCCCTAATATTTTAATTAATTTAAAATTTATTCAACAGTAATTGGGGGGCTGAGATTGTGGCTCAGTGGCAGAACACTTGACTTGCACATGTGAGGCACTGGGTTCAATCCTTAGCACCACATAAAAACAATAAATAAAAGATATTGCATCCATGCATAACTAAAAAATATTTTTAAAAAAACAGTAATGGGGTTGCTCTTGCAAAAACAAATATGTACTTCCTTTTCTCACATACCTTCAAATGATGTTACAATGATTTATGATACAATACAGTCTATCAAAATGTCCAAATGTATTTGACATTTTTTAAGAACTTTTAACATATACCTTTGCATATATGGAAAACTGAAATCCATTCATTGCTTCATTTATTCAACAAATAATGATTTAGCACCCACCTTATGTTAATTCCTAAGTGCTGGGTACATAAGATGATGTCCCTGCCTTCACTGAGCACAAGGTTAAATGGAATTCTTAAATGGTATTCACTGGTATTTAGCAAAACACTTGGATATATTTGTCAAATTTACCTTTCAAATGGGAAAATACATTTAGAATTTTCTCTCAGCTTTACATTAAATATCAGTGGTGAAAAATGGCAGAGGAAAATATGTATTTAATGACAGACAACATGAATATTAAAGCTATCCACTGGTTAAAAATAGCTACCTTGCAAAGCAGTAGCTCTGTGACATCATTAGTGGTCTAGTAGTTAGAGAAAACTCAAGCCAGAAGTGTCAGAGGTGATTCCTACATTTGGTAAGAAGTCAGGAGAAATGATCCCTGAGATGCGTTCCAATTCCAAGAATGCTGGCATCATATACTTACAGACAATGGTTACAGAGGAACCAAATACATAGATGACAGGCCATTGGCATTCATTTTATAACAACATTTTAAGTTGAATTGGTTTGCCTGAAAATTGAAAGAATATTAGAATGTACATTTCTCATGCAGACATTCAGGCAAATGCATATGTGTTCTCATTTTCTTAGCTATTTTGGAATCCCTAAGTATGCTAGTGAAAATTAACTTTTTTTCAGTGAACAAGCATTCCATAAGTCAATAATATTTTATACTTTTTTTGTTCACAGATGAAACAGCAGTTTGGAGATAGACTGAGTTCAAATCCAATGCCAACACTACCAGTTGCAGGACTATGAGCAGCTACTTTGTTTTCTGAGATCCCTATAAAATCAGGCTACTGGTAGACCCATCTCACAGGGTTTGAATAGTCACAAAGAGCTCTTAGGAGGAGGGCCTTGAAAGTTTGAAAGGCAAAATAATCAGCACAGATGTCCATGTCCTAATCCCTGGAATCTGGGGATACGTGACATTCCATGGCAAAAGGGACCTTGCAGATAGGATTAAGGTTATGGGTCTTAAAATTGGGAGATTTTCTTGGATTTTCCAGGTGGATCCATCTAATCATATGAGCTCTTAAGACAATTTTCTTTGTGTGGTATCAGAGATGCACCAGAGGTGAAAGAGTAATGCAAAGTGTAAAGGTTTCAGCAATGTGATACTGCTGGTGAGATGAGGCGGCATGCTGGTGACTTCTGCAAGCTAAGATGCCATTGGTTATACCAGCAAGAAAACACGGGCCTCAGTCCTAACAACCACAAGGAATTGAATTCTGCCAAAAACTTGAATGTGTTTAGAAGCCAGTTCTCTCCCAGAGCCACAGATGAGCATTCAGGCCAAGTGATGCCTCAATTTGTGCCTTGTGCAACCCAGTGCAGAGGAAGCAGCCAGCCTACTCAGATTACTGACTTAGAGACTGAGATAATGACTTTGTGCTATGTTAAGCCCCTTACTGTATGATAGTGTGTTATGGCAGTGATAGAAAATATTATACTTATATTTAGGCTTGTGCTAGTACTTCTCCCTACCCTGAGCACCACTATTATTTTAGCCAAAATGGATTAAGGAGTATGTTACAAGTACAAGTAAAATATATTTGTTAGGGCAAATAAAGTGAGGACAACTGTCAAAAGTGAGATGGCTCACATTTGTAAAATTTTCTTCAGCCTAGGATCTAAATTAAATTTATGAACAAGTAAAAGCCAAGCTATTATTTGGGAAAATAATAAAGAATAGTTCTCAAAGAATTCATCCAAATTTGTTTTATTTGGATTATGCCAAAGGATATAAAACAACTTTTCTTCATTCACTATCCTATCCATAATACCTGGCACACAGTAACTGCTCAATAAAAATTTATTAACTGGACAAATTAAAGAATACTTATGATGCCTGGGAATAGGGAGTAATTGTTAAGCTTTTCATGGAACTAGTACTTCTGTAACGACATCTTTTTGAAGAATTGCTATAACTTCAAGAACTTCAAATTTGCTTTGGCTGACAGTTATACAGAACATGTGGTTAAAAGTAAACATTACCACAGGAAGCCATATGTCTAAGCAGTGGTTTGGGAGTGGCTAAGAAGGACGATGCTGCTGTTCAGGCTCCAGAAGAACCGAACACATGTTGGCTGTGCCCCAGCTCAGGCCAGGCGTCTGTGAGGACAGAGAGCATGTTTCTATGGATTGGCTCATCAGGCTCATGGGCCATTGGCACTGTTCTCCCGGGGCTGACTGAGCAGGAAGAGAGAGCTTGCAGATCCCTTGTGATAAACAGGGTCCTCGGCTTTCTTTGCATGAATGGCTGCATTATGTGCAGATGTTCGGTGCACTTCCACAAGCTTTTATGGATGAATAAGTGGCATCATTATGGTGTGATCTGACCAGAAATGAAGCATGGCCTGATGCCATCTGCAAAATTCCTATCTTTCTGATAGAGATTGGAGAGGGGTGGGGCCACCAAGGGAATTAAAATACTCTCCAGAGATACTGATGACTCCCAGAAAGACTTAACAATGAATCTCAAAATAAGAAATTGAATTCCTTTCAGCACCATTCTAGATTTAAAAATCTTTCACTTCTGACTCTCTTCATATCATCTAAAAAACAACCTTAAGCCATTCCATGAAAAAATCTCTCATATGAGAGAGAAAGCTGAATAGAACATATTTCTAATGTCTGCAAAAGCCAGAAATTTCTCTCAATCAGAACAGCATATTATGTATAGAATCAAATTTCTTAATTGACTAATTTCTCTGTGACGAGGATCTTCATACTGGCTTAAATGAGGAACCAAAAGAAAGGTTTTATATTATCAAATGATAATCACAGGAAGATGAGAAATAAAGAGATATGGATGCAAAGGGAACAGGAAGAGGGGTTGTACATTAAAGAGCAGTTGGAAAGAGTCACACCTGTTCCAATGCACAGATTTCAGATTAAGAGGACATGGAGTGATGATCCTTTTGGTGAACTTTTTAGACCATTCTCTTTAATCTCCCAAACTTAACAGATACAATAATATCAAGTATCTGGCAAATGAAAATAAACAAAACCATGTGTAAAGCAAAAAACATTAGTCAGAGGCTAAGATGTTAAAAAAAAATTTTTTTAAACGAGCCTGAAAGGAAACCTACTTGAATACCAGAAGTCAAGATTGGGAAGTGCTTTCCACATGAACAAATTCAAAAGAAGCTATTAGGTGTGTGGCTCAGTGGAAGGGTGCTTACCTAGCATGTGCAAGGCCCTGGTTCATTTCCCTGTACCACAAAGAAAAAAAGGAAATAAAAAAGTTATTGATAATTTTAAGTATATTAACTTAAATCTTTTATCAAACATGTCATACTATTAAAAAGCAAAATATTTCTCACAAGAAAAAATGATATCTTTAACATATAACTAATGCTTGCAAAAATTCTGAGAACATAAAGTGTTGAATGGATATAAGCAGACAAACTGAAAAATGGCCAATTACAGGAAAAAATACCACTGTTAATCCAATAAATATAAAGTAAAACAAAATACTATTTATTCTATGAAAAGAGAAAATTTGCTTTTCATTCCTTTTTAAAATAATATCGTGGTACACTGTCAAAAGTACCAAAATACAGTTTTGCTGGCAGGCACACAAACTAGATTCAGATAACTAATACAAAAAAATCAGAAATGGGTTAAAAGATGTATGTAGCAAGCTGTTTGTAGAAACTTACTTAAGCATATGAAGCTAGAAACACTCAGAGGCTGGTTAACTCCAACCAGGGCTCAGACATTGGAAGTGTCTTTTGAGATTTCTTAATAGCAAAAGAATATTTATCATGATGTGGTTTAAGTGAAAAATCAAGAGAAGACTTCATGTTCAGTACCCAAATTTCATTATTGTATAGTCAGCTTTCTTTTGCAGTGACAAAAAACACCTAAGAAAATCAACTTAGGAGGACAAAAGATTCAGTTTGGCTCATAGTCTCAGATGTTTCAGTCCAAAGTCGCTGAGCTGGTTCCACTGCTTCGGGCCTAATGCAAGCAGAATATCAGGGTGGTAGAAACCTATAGTGGAAGAGACTGTGCACCTCATGGCAGCCAGGAAGCAAGGGGTGGGGCAGGGAAAAGAAGGGACCAGAGACAAATAGTGCAATCCCAAGAACCCATTCACTCCAATCCATGTACACATCCTTCAGTTTTCATCTCCCAACAGTCTATTCACTTCTGAATCCATCAATGGTGAGGTTATAGCCCTAATAATCATTTCCCCCAAAGCCCCACCTCTGGACATTGCTACAGTGGGGACCAAGCCTTAAACACATGAGCCTTCGGGGGACATTCCAGATCCAAATCATAATTATAAAATTTATTTTTTTATACACAAGAAAATTCTAGAAGTATATACACTAAAACAGGGACAGTGACTATCCCTAAGTCATGGAAGGAAGAGGCAACATTTTTTCCCTGAAAGAACTTCATGATTTAAAAAAAAAAAAACAAGCAGTGAGTTACTCATTGTGTGCAAATTCCAAATAGAGTTGGATTTCTTCACATTTACAGTATAATTTAGTACTATTTTCATTATCAAATACAAACATGGGTTAAAGCCATTATTTTCTTCTATTCTTTGCTTAATGCCTTTGAATGTCTTGATCTGGTCTTGGTTACAGATAACTTAATTTCTTTTGTTTTACTGTATTTTCAATAATTCATTTATTATTATCTGCTAGTTTTCTAATCAGAAAAAAATTAAGAACTACCAAGTCACTCACTTTATAAATTCACTTTTTTTTTTTTAATTTGGAGGACAATACCATTAATCACCACAAATTGGCCAAATCGCATGTCCTGGTCATTCATAAAGACTTTAACATAATCTGCAATAGACTGGGTGGATGGGGTCAACACCCCAGTGTAGCTAATACAGAGACAGCAGCTAACCCCATGTGATCTGGGCTTTATCTCACTTCCGCCTCTCTTCTGTTTATAACATTAACCTCTAACACTTCATTTTAAAAAGAACAGGTTTTAAAGAACAAAATCCTTCATTTTTTTACATGCCTTCTGGTACCTAGCACAGAGCTCAGCACACAGCAGGCCCTTCCTCAGAGGGCAATCCCCAAAACAAATAAACAGATGTTCAGTTGGCCCTCCCTCAGGACTGGTGGGTTCCACATCCTCAGGTCCAAACAACTGAGGATTGAAATATACTAAACATGCATAAACATATTTTCTTGTCATTATTTCCTAAATACAGCATAACAGCTATTTACATAGCATTTTCATTGTATTAGGTACATAAGAAATCTAGAGATGATTTAAATGCATTAGAGAATATGTGTAGGTTATATGCAAATACTACTCTATATAAGGGTCTCAAGCATCTGAGGATTTCGGTACCCTCAGGGGTCCTGGGACCAATCCCCTTTGGATACAGAGGGATGACTGTACATGCAATCACATTGTAAAATGCAAATTGGGATGCTAATACAAGCAATCAGAAAAGGATGAGTTGCTTTGAGTTGCATGATCTTATACAATAGAACATCCTATTTCTTTCTCAAATTTTGAAATTGTTGAAATAATGTACTACTTCAGTCATCTATCAACTTCCAGGGGAAATTTAACAGTAGATAAACCAGAAATGATATTTCACTGGGGAAGGGAGAGAGGGGAAGCATATGGTGCAAACCCAGCCTAAATGTGAGTGTAAGTACTCACACTTACCAGTGACTTCCAGAAAGAGACAGAAGTTCCATAATATATATGTCTAGTTATTTCCTGGGAAAAATAACAGACTTCAATACTGAGGATTCAGAGTCTACCCCTGCACTAAAATTCTGCAAAAGTACCCTGGGAAGAAAGTTCTTCTACTTGATGGCTTTTGAATTTATTTTTTAAAGGACTCAGGTGCCCTTAAGATGGAAGCCATCCACTTAGCCATTTTTAACCTAGGGAAATGAAAACTGTCAGTTTCTACTTGGAGTCAGATATCCAGGCACAAAGAAAATTCTGAACTTAGATGTTTCACTGTCACGTTGATACAGTAAATTTGACTTAACTCAGTTATAAAACTAAAGTAATAGGATAACAAAACAGCTTGCAAAATGGAAAAACCATTGTCACTTGTCAGACCAAATGAACTTGATGTGTCTGAGGGCTTTGCTAGAAAGTCAAGTTGCAGGCTTTATTCTAATCTATTTTTTCCCTCTCAAAGCATGTGAAGCTTTATTAGTGCTGTTAATATTATTTTTTTCTACCTATAAACTCTAACTAAAAATGTGTATCATCACTAAAAAAAATTAATTAAATCCAACATTAAGTTCATTAGTGGCTCACAGTTCTGAATACTTAACTGAAAACACTGCACTTAGGATTTTGAATTTAATAAAAAAAGCAAATCATCTGCAAGTTCAGGAATTGCAAACTACCTCCCATTTCGTTAACACCCCCTACCACTAGTGAACCAAAAAGACTTCAGAATGGCCTAAATTTAAATGCCTGAGATAAAATCCCCTCAAAGTGAAAACTTACATATGAAAATCAGACCAAAAATTATTTTGAGTAGGCGGCCTTCTTCCAGACATGTCACTTTTCATACAGAAAAATCCCAAATTATCTGACAGGTTACAGGCAGAAAGTACTTCCTCCACGGTTGACAATCTTGCAGAAAGGAAAGTGCACTGGTTTGACAGTACAGAGACAGTCTCCCATTTGAGGGGAAGGGAATAAAATGTGTTCACCTAAAAATGGCATAGGAATGTTAATGCAACTGTTCTGTCAAGAAACCAAAACTTGTTCTTTACCCCAGTGCAATGTTCAAGTTGCCAGGATTTCAGGGTGGCCAGGGAGTTGAGGACTGCTGAATGCAGTGAGCTTTGCAGAGAGATGACCTAGGAGAAGTAGTCATAGGCAATGATTCAAATGGGATTTGAAATTCAGTTGGCTCTTTGAGTACTACCAACTTCTCTACTTATCTTGTCACAGAGGTAAGAATGATTACTTTGAAATATGACATCTCCATTCCTCAAAAGACTAGGAAGGGAACTACCATATAACCCAGCTATATCAAACTTGGATATGAATCCTAAAGCATTAAAGTCAGTACACCATAATGATACATAAATACCCATGTTTATTGCAGAGCAATTCATAATAGCTCAGTCTAGGTGTCTATCAACAAATGAATGGATAAAGAAAATGTGGTATATATACACACAATGGAGTTTTATTCAGCCATAAAGAATGAAATTATCACTAGGTGTGTGGCACATGCCTGTAATCCTAGCAGCTCAGGAGGCTGAGGCAGGAGGATCCCAAGTTCAAAGCCAGCCTCAGCAATGGTGAGGTACTAAGCAACTCAGTGAGACCCTGTCTCTAAATAAAACACAAAGTAGATCTGGGGATGTGGCTCAGTGGTTTAGGGCCCCTGGGTAGTTCAATCCCCAGTACCCCTGGACATTCCTTTCAGAGTGTCCCACCACAGTGGGCTCTGACTCTATAACCCAAGCTTCAAGCTTCCTGGACTAGATAGCCTGGAGGAAAAAAATAAAGAATGAAATTGAACTTGAGAGCATTATGTTAAGCAAAATAAGCCCAACTCAGGAAGTCAAGGGTCATATCTTTTTCCTCAAATATAGAAACTAGAGGGAAGAAAGGAAAAAAGTGGAGGTGGGGATCAAATAGAAGGTAGACTGATAGAGCAGGGGAAGGGGACAAGGGAGAGGGGAAAGGAGAGGTACTGGAGAATGAAACTGACCAAATTATATTGTTATATTGTATGCATGTACAAGTAACTATTATGTAAAATTATAATGCACCAATAACAAAATGGAACAAAAGAAATACGACATTTACAGAAACTCACAAAACAGGACTTCTTTTACTTTAATACATATAAAATTTACCATTTCAATCAGTTTTAAGTGTTCAATTCGGTGGCATCAAGCACATTCACATTGTCATGCAACCATCACCACTAGCCATCTCCAGAACTTTGCCATCATCTCAAACTGAAACTCTATACCCAATAAGCAACAACTCCCCTTTACCCCACCAATCAGCCCTAAAGAGGATTTCAATAATAGGAATCCAACTTTCTCCCACTGAAGCCATATTGTTTATCTTCTTCAAGGGAAACATTTTACAATGGCACATTCCTCTATATCGTAAAAGAAATCAGTTAATGGTCAGGCTGGTTAATATTAATGATAAGTAAATCTGATATTCAAATAATTGAAATAACTTTCACACCAAGAGTTTCTCTACAAAGAGAAACCTCATCTCAGTTGAGGTGCTGGAGTTGGGAACTCTGTTCAATTAACTCCACACAAACTTTGGGAGATTTGAGGGTTTGCTGTATTCTAATTAGGATTTCCTGCCCTTTTTCTCTTGAGAGGTTAATGGACTTGAACATTCTATTAATCTGAATTGGTTTACTGCTATAGGATACATGGGAAGTTTCTGCAAGCAAAAAATCCACCTCCTACCCAAGCTCAGAGTGGCTCAAACACAATCTTCACTGATTCACTCCATCTAATTCATCCGCTTATAAATACTGCTGGGTACCTGTTGTGCTCTGACCTTTGATAAGAGCTGGGAACTCTGCTGTGACTTCTCCTGCTTCATAGGTCTCGAGTGTTGTATGTCCTCTCAACTGCTCTCAAAAGGCTGTATCTGGATGGATGGGTGGATAAATGCTTACAATGCTCTCTCCTTTCTGGTGGTGGAATTCCTGGACATTCCTTTCAGAGTGTCCCACCACAGTGGGCTCTGACTCTATAACCCAAGCGTCAAGCTTCCTGAAAATAAAGCTATTTCATCCGCTTTAGAAAATACACTGTCTGGACTGCAAAATTTATAATTTGGTACTCACCAATAAAAACTGTCAGTTATTTGAAAGACATAAAATAGTGTTTTGGAGAAATTGCCTGGCATTAGATGATTCACAAGTTTAATCTTCCTGTGTATTGGATAGAAGAGCACTCTACCATTCAAAGGGCTTATATCTGCGAAGTACAATAATCATTGAAGTATCAATTTGTTTTTGATCTTGGTGGACTCATCTTTTTCTTATACCCCATTTCTAAGCAAATAGCCATCAGGTTTAGTGATACCTGGCTTAAGGGAACAGAAAGGAAACCTGCTTGAATTAAAAGGCTCTGGTAAAACTCTAAATCCATGAAGAGATTGGACTAGACAGCCTGGAGAAAGAGGGAAAGTGGGGAGGAGGAAAAAAGAAAAGAGAAGGTGAAGAAAAGGAAGAGGAAGGGAAAGATAAGGGAGAAGCAGAAAGAAGAAAGCTGGAAAACTTAACATCACTTGATATCAGATTATAAAATTATAGTAGTTAAGACAGTATGAAATTGCTACAACCATGGACAGATTGGGTGGACAGGACCCCAAACATTTTCATATACATACAACTATCTGATTTATGACAAAGGTGACACTGCAGGAGCAGGGGGAACAAAGCAGGTGTGAGGTGCAGGCTGGCTCCATGTAGGCTTTTGTAAAAAGCATCACTTCATTTCCAGAATGCCCTTCCACTGTGCTCTTTAGTGTCCTAAGCTCTTCTAAATTACTAATTGTCTACTTAATTATGGAAAGCAATTCTAAATGTCTGGATCATCAGCACCCAACATGTTGCCTGTCACATGGTAGGAAAGGAGTTGTACTAAGAAGCCCAACACAGCGAGCTCCAAATCATCTTCAGTAGTAGGAGCTGCCATTGTTGTTAAGAACAAAAACTCTACAGAGCTGCTGGAGAGAAACGGCACCTCAGAAATACTTGATGCTTTCTGTCGTTTTTAACAAGTAAAGGAAATAAAATGATTCTTCATCTTTCAATGTTCTCCAGGGTGAAGAGCCAGACTAACAATTTCCCACAACTGAAGCTGAGGATCAAACCTGCACTGCAAGGCTGAGGTGAGCCAGACAGAGGTAAAGTGCTCTCAGGAGCCCAGGGGTAGCTGTGATCATGAACAGCACCTGGGCACAGGCCCATCAGTGAGCTTTTTAAACATTCAGCTTCAAATAGCCCAACATCCCAGGTGGCTCTAGCACTTGTTGAAAATAAACAGAACATACAAAAACTCAAAAACATAATGTCAGCAAGCTTTTTTGAGTTAAGCAAGAAAAATAAAGCTAATAAATAAAGTCTGTTCAGTTTTGGTTTGAGCCTGGCTATTAGGATAGTGTAATAGATACCTTTTTGAGAATCCTACCTGGGCTGCAGATTCTTTTTCCTGATAATTCCTCTCCACCCATGCATGGGCTCTGATGGTCATGTTTAAACTAGGGTACCTATATCCCTGGCCACAACTGATTGGCCCCAGAGTGGTTGCCTGATCCAAGCTAAGCTGAACAGATTCGCTTCCAGGGATTGGGAACTGGGACACTGCCCAGTCTCTAGTGAGGTGTGAGAAGGCCATATTCCAATATGTGAATGGAGAAGCGAAAAAGGCTGCTCTGCAGAAAGACTAGCCTAAAGCAAACACAACAAAGAATCTGAAACAAGAGACCATCTGGCCTGAAACAGTGTGAAAGGGAGGAACACATAGCTGCCACCTCCAAACACTGCCAGCCCATCCCTGTCCTTTGTGATACCCTAGCCCAGTAATCCCACTTGGATTCCAGGAGACCCCCCTGGATCATACTTATTAATAAACAGTTCTCCTTTTTCATTCAAGTGAGTGCTAGTTTCTGTTACTTGCAAAGAAGGGAGATTTAACTTTAAGACAGGTACCCAGTCAAGCGCATGTGGGTTTATTTGCACATTTAAAGATACATTAAGGGAATAATACTGAAAAATTATAAACTTTTCTTCCTTCACTAGTTAAAAGACTGGCAAGTTAAAAAGAAATGAGTCAATGGATTGATGTACTATTCAGTTTCTTGGAAGGTATTTTAACATATGGAGTATATGACTTAAAGAATCTATACATAGGTAGTTATACCAGTTAATTACAGGTGTTAAATGGCCTCAGATGCTTCTTTATGCTGTTTATGAACATCTTAAGATGCTGCAATTTGAAATGTAGACTGCAATGACTTTAATTGTTGCATTTTCCTACGTAACAACTCTGCACACAATTAGAAATTTCTATAGTGCTTCTCAAGCACTTTCTCCCTCCATGTGCCCATTGAAAGTGAATTGCAATTATCTAATGTTTGCTTTTAGCTCAGTATTACCACTAAAACCAGAATCCCAAACCATTACAATCCCGATCAATTTAAAAAGATCAAGTTACAGGGCTGGGATTGTGGTGCAGTGGTAGAGCGCTTGCCTCGCATGTGGGAGGTACTGGGTTCGATCCCCAGCATCACATATAAACAAATGAGTAAATAAAGGTCAATCAACAACTAGAAAAAAAATTAAAAAAAAAAAATCAAGTTACAGGCACTAAATTTAACGTGCTCATGACATTCTCCAGTGACTCAACTTCTCTTTCCGTTCTAACCTATACTCACATCAGCTAGCTTGCTCAGCATATACTATATAGACTCTAGTACCAAAGGCTCAGTCAACTTCTTCAACTAAGAAAAAGATTTATAAAGTTGTGATCTATATTATACACAGCTTCCCTATGCATTGGTGTGCACTGACACTTCAGTTTAGTGGAGACGTGGAGGCTTAAGAAGAGCGAAGAAGGGGCTGGGGATGTAGCTCAATGGTAGAGCACTTGCCTCACATGTGAGAGTCACTGGGTTCGATCCTCAGCACCACACATAAATAAAGATATTGCGTCCATCTACAACTAAAAAATATTTAAGAAAAAAAGAAGACAGCATGACGTTGTAGGGATGGACTGAGTTGTTAGTCAATACAAGATGCAATTTAATGAATGAAAAAGTGCTATCACCTGCACATCAGAAAAACATATGTTACTTTCCCAGTTCTAGATTCTTTCCACTCCAGTTTACTCATCTATGAATAAAAGAACCAACACACAAACAACAAAGTGCTGTGGTGAGGGTTAGGTGTGTTAACATGTATAAAGCATGTGATATGGGTTTGGCCAACTTCCTGGGCAGGACCAGATAATATATGTTTTAAGTTCTTCAGCAATTACTCAACAGCAGACACAGACAATAAATAAATGAATGAACATAACTGTGACCTGATAATACTTATGTTCCAGACACTAAAATTCGAATTTTATTTGCATGTGTCATGAAATATTTTTAGTTGTTCCTACCATTAAAAATGTAAAAATTATTGTTAGTTTGCCAGCCATACAAAAACAGGCAGCAAGCTTGCTCCAGAGAAACCCTGAAAAGTACTTCCATTAACAATAATAACTGAAATCAGAAGAGGGGTTGCTACTGTCAAACATATAAAGAGATTTTTTAATTAAATGTATTTTTACTTCTTTCCTACATTTTAAACTGCCATTGGAGGGAAGATTATAAAAGGAATTTTTGGATGGGTTCCTGGGAGATGATGAAATAATCTTTCAAAGTGTTCAAGAATGAGCACAGAAGCCTAGTCATCCCACTGTAGACTCCATCTTCAGCTAATTCAACTCCAAACAGCAGCCTAGATATGCAGGTTTAGATGGACCCTCACATCTACCTTTCAAAAAGAGAAAAGGAAAGGAAGAGGCAGTCACAATAGAAATAAAGGTCAGCATGTATTTTAACTAAATGGAAAGACAAATGGCCTGAACATTTCTGTTCCAATTTCTCATCTAGACCACAAATGAGTTTCACCACCTTATCTTTAAACATCTTTTTAGTTCAATAGCAAGGAGGAGATCAGGACGGTGAAAGTTCTGTAGAAACAGAAAAATTTCCTTGCCTGTTTAAAAGGATGGCATGGATTTATTACCCCTTCTGAATTTTGTAAGGCAAGTGAACCAAATAACCAATAAGGACTTAAGGAAATCCACTTTTCAAAGAGCTTTCCCATGTTGTAAAAGCACATCTTCCATTTGCAATTAAACACTGACAATTCTCCATCAGTGAAAGGCAGCACACCAGCCAGCTGTCCAAAGCCATGTTCCTAGGGTTGGTTCCTAGGCCCTGGACTCTTCTACCACCAGCCTATTGCTGACTATCCTTCCAGTCCAGAGGAATACAATTACAAGTCTACTGAAAGAACTGCAGTAGGGAAAAATTATATCTTCCTTCCACAATAAGTGTTCCAGTCCAAGTTTCTCCAGTTCAATGAATGAGCTCAAGAAAGATAGGCAGATGGATAGTGGCATTTAAATGCCATCATCTCATTAAGGTTTTAATGAGTGGGTAATGCTGGCTAATGAAAGAGATCATATGGCTAAAAACCTGAAAATGCAGAAACATTTGTAAATAATCTCCCAGGTAATATCCCAAAGTCAGACTGGTTAATTTTCTGATGATCTTAATGGAATGATATGTAGAAAACTTGGAGGAATGAAAAAGTATGAGTTTTTAAGTTCCATATTTACTCTCCATGGTTCAGTTCCAGATTAATAGTCATTCTCTTTGCACAGAAGCAACCCAAGTGTAAGACCTCCATGTCTTAATTGCTTCTCCTCCTGAAAAGCTCTCATTAAAAATATTCTTACACTTCTGCCAACTGGAAGCACCCTGCAATCAGAGAGGAATCTATGCTGAAGTCTGAGCTCCTTGGAGGTCCCCCTTGCCCATTTATACCATGGATCCTGTTCCAATTAAATGTCAACTCATCATCCCACATAATTCACCACTGCTAATGTTTTAAATTGCTGTAGGCAAAGTTGAAACAGTTTCTAACCTTATTTTCAAAACATTTTACGTGTAGGGCAACAGAAAAAGCCACAGAGAATCTGTTTTCTGAAATCACAGGAGTTTTTATTTTTTGAAAAGGAAGGCCTAAATGCTAATCCAAATCCTCATTAAATAATGACTTCTTAGTCTTCTCTGCCACATTTTGCATTTCAGTAACTTTCAGAGATATTTGTTGTCATCTCATAAGAGAAAGCTCTCAGGAAATCCATGACAGCAACTCACCAAGTGAAGCTAGAGTCAACTTGCTTTCCTATGGCTGATTTTTTTTCTTAAAGATTGGTCACATCAATGTGGAATTAGAAAAGGCTTATTCGGACAGCAACAAAAATCTTAAGTAAATATATTTTAAATGTAAGTTTGACAGAAACAGATTTGGGGATTGTAATGGATCATGGATTAAATATGACTCTGATATTTTATAATATCCTTGAAAACATAAGCATGGAGCTATGATATTGAAAGTGTAGAAAGCCATTGCATATCTAACATCCATCAGCTCAGTCTACAGAGAATTTCTACCTGCCCTAAAATGATCTCTTGGGGGGGAAAAAAAAAACATTTGAAAAGGGCAAAGCAAAAACAATACTAATAACCACTATAAAATTAGAATAAGAGAATGGTATGAGTTGTGGTGTGATTTAAAAAAATATATTTGACCACTTTCATATTCCTTAGCAGAGCTTAGAAGTTTTAAAGCTTAAAATAGGCTTTAAAAATAAAAGTCTGCTAACCATAATCTACTTCTTGTAGCCTACACTTCATTCTCCCCACGTGGTCTCCTCCACACTTCAACTAATCACTGATGTTTGTATAATGACTGTACCTACAGTTTCAGTTCCATCTCTCCCCTATCCTCCCGCTCAGGGTTTTCAACATCTGACTGCATGTTCTACCTCTAAGCCAACAGGGCCAAAATATATATGTAAAAAAACTTTTTCATCTTCAGTTTCCTATCTTATTTAATGGCAACTCAAAATAACCTAATTACATGAATAGGAGGTTTCTCCTCCCCTATAATCAAAGCTCCCTCTCAAATTCACTCTCTCCCCTTTAACCTGTCTCCACCTCTATTGCATACATCAATCATAGGTCATTAACTAGTATTCCTATATTTTGAGCTTCGTTTCCAAAATTCAGAACTAATGGTACCACATTATCTCTTAAAATCAAGCAGCGTTCCCTGTTGCCATAGGGTAACTAAACATTTTTGCTATCTTCAAAAAGAAAAAAAGGTAATTATCCTGTGTCTATATTCATATCCCTCCCACTACCCTGATTGCTCTCTGGGACCACCTATTGAACTCCTTCACTCAAGTTTTCCTCAAATCTCGACTTCTTTGAAAAGCCAACTGGACTGCAATTAGTTCTCTTTCACATACTCTTCAGTTCTCTTATACATTTTTGTAAATATTTGTAGCCAGTCTTTTCTACAATGTACTAATTACTTTTTGTATGTGTATATCTTTTCTTTTTAATTTGACCTCCCTAAAGCTAGAGGCTTTATAAACCCAACAGCCAACACAGTGCTAGGCTTGGGGGGTACTAATGATACTAATAATGGTCTGTTAAATAAGCAAATTAAAACAAAACTCCTCTCTGCTCCATTTAAGCTTTTCCTTGAATCCCATTACTTTCTAGAAATTTTAATACCATCCACTGAAATGTATCATTGTTGAATTAAACAGGTATCTCAACAAATACAACATGAGAACTGGATGTTCAATCCAATTCTTCTAATTCTACAAAATCATTAGGGCTTTGAGAAATGGGAATCATTAGGTGTTCCCCAGAGCAATCAAGGGACTCTGGAGCCTCCACCATCCCCTACATTGCTTTAATGATATGCATCTAAGAATCACAGGCCTGAAGCAGGGACCTTGGAGGTCAGTTAGCCCATCTGATCACCAGTACCTTGGTGGGAAGCTTTATGTGCATTTCTGAAGCTTCCCCTCACACGTTGTTTCAAAATCATAAAAGATGTTAACAATGCATCATAAATAGACCCTGTCTCACTGCTACAATCTTACACATGAGGCTTTGGACAGCAGTGCAGGACAAATGGCTCCATGGCTACCATATATATGCACAAACAGAAACCTATCCAGTGACTGAAAAAAGAATTGGAGGTCCCTGTCCCTCCACATGGGTAGAAGGAATTTCATAACTGCACTGACAGCAACTTGTTACCACAGTGAAGGGAACAGAAATTCTCATAAGCAGTTTTTGCCAGGAGAGCTAAAAGAAACAAGAATCTCACATATTTTTGCTGAGATATACCAAAAAAACCTCCATTTCATCATGCTGGGAAACAAGAGGCTCCAATATTGAAAACCATGTCAGATGGATCCAACAAATAAAAGTCAAAGGACAATGGTGGCCATGATCTCACAGTATATGCTGGTGGAAGCAGAACTGGATTTTCTCAGCCCACAGACCCTCTTATGTGTCCTTGAGCTAAATAAGCCTCAGAGGAGAAAAGGAAGACATAATGATAGAATTTCAATGCCTCTGTACTATAAAAGCAGTGATTTAAGCAAGGATTTCTCTTTTTGATGTAAAGGCAGGACACAGCAGGATTGGAACACACCAGTATGCTGATTACTAGAGAACAAGCTGTGTTAGTGAAAGAAAAAGCTAGTAATACTTTCGAGATGTGTGCAAGGTGCAATGAATGCATCTGAAATCGACTTCTGTTAGAAAAAGGAAAAATATTGTGAGGCAAAACCAATCTTTAAACTGTACCTGCTGGTATTTGCTTTATACACACAATAAAACCTTAATAGTTTTTTTAAAAAGTCCAGAAGCAAGCACCTGCTTCATAAGGAAATCTTCCAACAGAGTAATGGAGGATTGTGACTTTTATGGTCTGTAAAATGAAAAGTTCACCAATGTGAGTCCTGGCTCCACCATCACTTTTGGAATTAGAATTCATGGGAGCCCTTTGATACAGGAGGTGGATACATTTGGGAGATTCTCCTTTTGGCTAGCTTTCCATCTAAACCAACCACAACAGCATCTACTTACATAAATGTGAGTCAGACAACAGTGCAGTACAAACCGAAAAATGTTATTCCAGAATATGAAAGAAGAATATCAGGCATGCAAGGATGAGGTCAAGGTGATGGCACAAGATGGAGAGGAGTTCAGACAAGTGGCAAATGGCCAGTAGAGTAGAGCTCCACAGGAACCAGAGCACCACCTTCCCAAAATTCAAATAAAGATTACTCTCTTCCCAATTTTTTCTCAACATTAAACCAATTGCTTGTTTCTCCTGAAATCTATTATTAAATGAAGCTAATTCTTAAAAGTCACTTCTCTAAAATCTTTCCCTATTATAAAAAAATATTTTTATCATTACTCAAATACTTTATTCATTAAATGATTGGTCAAGGTACTCAATAGATTTAAATGCAAACAAAAAATCTGCTTTAGTATGTTTTTCAAAAGTCAAACAATTAAATGGCAAAGCACAAACTAATCACCTTTGTACTATTAAGTTCTTATTCTCATGTAGACTATCCTGAGCCTCTTTGCCGTCATTGATATGAAAAAATAAAATCTGCCACAAATAAAAAGGGGACAAAAGTCATGAAAAGGTATCATCGAAAACAATTTCTAGCAATTACATTTATTACATCGAAGTCTAGCTAACACTTTCACCTATAAAATTAGTTATTATTTAAATTAGAATATTCAGCACTAATGTGGGTAGTTATTGACTGTCAAACACTCTATTGTATAAATTGGTGAAAACTTCTAGGAAGTAATTTAGCAGTATGTGTCAAAAGCCTTAAAAATAATCTTTTCCCCAAGAATTCCACTTCCAGAATCTGTCCTAAGGAAGTCAAGTCAAAGAGTTAGCAACTAAGTGTCACATTACTATTTATAGAAGAAAAAGGGATAAGCATATAAATGTTCAATACAATTAAAATGGAATACTGGACAGTCCTTAAAACAGCATGTAAAACAATTTAAATGACCTTTGAAAATAACTGATTTAATATCAAGTTTTGCAAAGTAGCAAACAAAACTATATTTATGCATCTATATATAGCATGATCACAATTACATATGACAGGAGTGGAAGAAAATATACCAAAATGTCAACTGCAATTAATGAATTGATTATGGACTCACTGTTTCCCTTTAAATATTTTTCCTGTATTTTCTAAGGTTCTACATTAAATGTACACTACTTTTGCGATGAAAGAAGCAAAAGCAGAGCTAGATTTAGCCAAGCTTTGTTTTTATAATACGAAATTGGACACATGGATTAATCTAAGAATATGTAAAAGACTTAGATTTTTACAAAATAATAAAATACATTGGTATTTATTACATTTATATTTATATATTTCTAGATAGTTTCAGGATGGAAGGCAATCTGTTGTTATCTCACATTAAAAAGTGAACAGGAGTTAAACTGAGCACATAAAATCTCTGCTACCCCAATCAATTGTCCTCTTCAAACTGAGTTTGTCACATAATTCAACAGCAATGTGATATATTGATTTTCTTGCAAATTTAAATTTGTAAAATTTGAAATTATTTTTCTATCAGGAAAGAAAACCACCTAACAGTCTTCTTTCAGCCAAGGTTTCACCAATTTGACCTTGAAGGTAACATGTTTGAGTAAATATCCTTGCCACTTGAGGCATGAATATGAATTAGCGCCCTCTTGTGAGCATGGGACAGAATTTTTAAAATGTTATTTAGAGTTGACTGGGACATGGGTGTATCACTATGGAAGAAAACACGTATCTGTGCTCACAAGATAGAGAAGTCCACCTCCTTTAAGTAAAATCAAAGAATGACTGATTATTGATGTTTTCAACATGCATGTGTTTGTATGGGAAAGTTCCTGACATTCGACAGAACTGTAACTTGTCCTAAACTCATGAGTGGCAGCTTGACTATCTCTTGTGCTATGCCACTACAGTGTTATTACAGTGGAGCACATGATGATCTCAGGTGGTAAATATGCTCTGCTGTACTCACATTTAAGTCAGGATTTCCAGAAAAGAAGTTTAAGTCTTTCTGAAATGATAGAAGATTCATAAACCATTTCTTTAAAAAATAAAAATGATAAAAAACTTGTCAGGAATAAAATCAAATTACAGATAACAATAAAGACTATCATCTTCAACAGAGCATAAAGAAAACATAGAACAGAATAAATTACCCTTTGTATAAATTGGTAGATTCCCACCTGCCCAGAAATAAGATTCACATTTCCCATCACTCTACTCTGGGCATCTTCCTATAGTAACATCACGTCTGACTGACAGGCTGATACACAATTCATCCTAAAACATCAGAGTGGGAATATCATATTAAAATGAAAATAATTTTTCATGACATTAGGTCCTATTTCTGTACTTCAACAACACTACCAGTCTATTCCTAGGGTGCTTCCAGTCAATCCTAGGTAAAAGCTTAATTGGCATCCCCACTGGCAGAACTTTAAATGGTAATAAGGCAGCACATTGTCTTCAGGAAGTTATAATGCAGTGAATGCTAGCCAAATTTTCTCATATCTTCCTTCCTCCTCTACCTCCCTCCTTCAAACAACTTCAACCACCTTTTTTTCCAGATATTTAATGTTGACATTTTGAGGATAGGCATTACTATTGAAGGGTGGGTAAATGACATTGGGAAAGCATTTTAGTCAACTTGTTTCTAAACATCGATGAAAGGATGTAAACATTTCCATCTGTTCATCTCATTAGTGCTGATAAATAGAGAATTGCAAAGTTCTGAGGCTAGGGATTCCTAATGGACTTAACTAAGATCAGTGGCTCTCAAAGTGTGGTCCTGGAGCTCCAAGATCCTTTCAGGAGGCCCTAACCATTAAACTATTTCTGTAATCATAAAAATACACTATTTGTCTTTTTTACTCTCATTCTCCTACAAGTATACAGTGCAAATTTTGTGACAGATTGATGCAGAAGCAAATTTTAAAAATCCACCTGTCTCCTATTAAACCAGGCATGAAAGAGATTTGAGAAAATGTAAACTAATGTCATTCTTCTCATTGAATGTTCTTGGTTTGGGAAAATAGGCATTTTTCCATAGTTATGTTAACCTATAACGGGCTTACTTATATTTTTTAAAATTTCTTCATTTTAATTTCTGGTATGGTAAACATGAATTGATATAACCCACATAAGCAAAAGCTCCTTCAGTTCCCCATAATTCTAAAGAATATAAATAGGTCCTGGACCAAAGTTTTTATGAACAGCTATCACAGACCTCTATTTTGACTCAGCAGTGAAAAGCCATATTAATGTTGAACTCAGACACCCCAGAAGATCTTCTAGATTTTCACTCCAGAGTTTACAAGCAATTTTGTTTGACTTTGTTACTCAGAATCCAAATTAATTTCCACTTCAGTGCAGAACCTAATAAATTTTCAAATATCACTCCTCCATTTAGTTAATAAAGATTGGTAGAGTACCTATCATGTGCAAATAAAGCAATTATGGGTAAGTTTCTAGTTTAAAGAAATGTTAGCTCTTTAGCCTGAAAAAAAAATTATATACAACTGCCCCTAAACTAAAAGATCTAACATTTATTAAGTACATACTATGTTCTAAACATGATTCTAAGTACTCACTGGCATAACTAATTGAATCCTAATCAGGATCCTATATATTATTACTCCTGTTTTACAGACAAGGAAACTGGGGTGCAAAGGTGAAGCAATTTGCCCAAGGGAAAGAGCCAGGGCTTAAAGACAGCAGAATCTCTGCACATAACCAGTGTAACTGGCACCATTCAGTAAGGTCTTAAACACGGATACACAGACTAGCTGCACCCAAAGCAGTGTCAAGATTGGCTGCAGTGAGTTTACCTTGCTAAGAGCTGGAAGATACCATGAATTTGAGTTTTTATTTATGTCTGGAATATGTACATTGATCTAAAAAAGGAGATTCACAGGAATATTTGGTTATCCTTAACTTGTTCACATTATAAAAGTTGTACAGAAAGGACCCTAATATTACCAATAAGTTGCATAATTTCTATAAAATAAGTCTTGACATTGACAAGTCTTGACAGACACCCAGAAAGTATACCATCAGCTAATCAGTCCCCAAGAGTGTCATTTGTACATAGTATCTATTTTAAGGCAAATAAATCAGCTGCTTAGACACCGTGTTCCCCCTCACAAAATTCACATATTGAAGTCCTAAATTCACCAGACATAGTGATACACGGCTATACTCCCAGCAGGCTGAGTCAGGATGATTCCAATTTGAGGTCCAGCCACAGCAACTTAGTAAGACCGTGTCTCAAAAAGAGCTGGAGATTTAGCTCAGCGGTAAAGTGCCCCTGGGTTAAGTCCCCAATATTAAAAAATAAAGTCCTAAGTTTACCTCATGAGATTGTAGGTGGAGATAAGGCCTTTAAGGAAGTAATGTGCTATAAGGCCATATGGGTGGACCTAATCTGACAAGTGTCCTTTCAAGAAGAAAGACAACGGGAATACACACACGCGGAGTAAAAGCCACATGAGGACATGGAGAAAAGGCAGACCGCTGTCTGCAACCAAGGAGAAAGGTGTCAGAAGATACCAAACCCGTCAACATCTTGATTATGGACTTCTAGACTCCAAAACTGAGGAAATAAACTTCTGTTGTTTATAGGCCACCCAGCTTATGGTATTTTGTTATGGCAGCCTTACCACTAAGGCTTAATTCACCAAAACACCAGCTTAATTCCCTCATTCAATTATATATATTTTCTAATTCCAGTTTTAACCTCCAACATTATCCTTGTAAACTTTATTAAACTGAAATGTCTATACTTTGCCTGAGAAGAAAAATAGAAGTTTCCCCGATTCCCACAGTGGCGATCCCGGTATGGGTAACAGGTAGAATTACAGGTTGTGGTCATCCTTCCCTGTCCTTGAGAGCTGACAAAAAAAAAAAAAGCTGGAGAAAACCACCAACCTACAGAACACTACTGGAAAAGCACATATGGAAATTCAAGGTCATATCTCTCTTCTATTCTAGAATGCCCTAAGAGGGTGAAACCTTTAGCTATGGTGCTTTATGAGCTGTTGTGAAGAACAGAGGCCAGAAGTGGCAGCTTCAGGGTGCTATGCCAATGTTCCTACCATCATTATAGCCAGGAGAGCTCCTTAGAAGATGGAGTGGGTTAAACAGCAGCATTAGAGGTGAACCCTGAAAGAACATGTTCACCCTCAGACATGTTGACTGACACAACCGAACACACTGTCCAAGAATCCCATTCAGTCCACTGATTACAGTAATCTCAAAAGGAGTCAGAAAATTCAGAAAAATCACTAAAATTCACAAACCTTCTAAGAACAGTTTTCCCCGCAAATGAAAAAAAAAAAAAGACACCAATTTGAACGTCTAAAGTCTGATTATCCATGTAACTGCTAAAATATCAATTAGCTCAATTTTCTGGAAAGCCACTTGCCAATACATATCAAAAGCCCTAAAAATGTCTTTTTTTTAAAAAAAATAGGAATTTATCCTAAAGGGATGACATGACCAAAAATATCTACAAACTGTCTATAGAATATTAATAACTGCATATGTATATATATGAGAGGAGAAAAAGGCAAAAAGTTAACTTTTTCTGAGTTATGAAATTGCAGATTTTTATTTTATACTTTTTGTTTTATTTCAGAAATGCTACAATGATCATACAGACTTATGAATAATCAAATTTAAAAATGTTTTCTTGATCATGTCACTGGAGTTTTGATTACAAACTGGGAAAAATCTCTAGGTACCTTCCCAACTCAGTGTGTTCTATTGAAAAAATAAGGGCACAAGTGAAGAATCTATTTTTATGTAAACACACATGAAGTTGTTTCAGTTTGTAGGTAAAAATTTGAGAATTACAGAGAAATGTACTGTAAAAATGTGAATATGTTTAATAAAAAAATTCCTTGTTTCTCACTTCAGAAAGAACCATCTCTCACAATTTGTTTCTACTACGTAAAATACATCCATCCAAAACTAAGACACTGGGGAGGGATACTCTCATACTGAAATTATGAAATAACTTTCAGCCAATAACAAAACATTTTCTGGGTTACCCATATAAAAGAGTCATCAACTAACTCCTCTCTGGAGCAAAATGCATAGTTGGTGAACTTACACAACAGAGAAAAGATTCATAGACAAGCAGGCGTCACTGCTGTCAGAATGAATTGAGCTATCTCCCCAAACAGTAGTACTCAAACCTCTTTGTGCCTCAGAATCATCTGGAAAGCCCTCCACACACAGTCTTTGGACACCACCCTATTGAAGCAGAATCCCAGTGACTTAGGTGCAGTAGTTTTAATAAGTACCCCAGATGCTTCTAATGAAGATACACTATCAGCCATATTTTTCAAGTGTTCATATATACAAAAGATTGGCTGTTAGAGTTTTCAAACTACTTGGTACATCATTTCAATCTAAATCTCACCAGATTTATAAAAATAATGGCTTCACTAGTTACTTTAACATGCAATTATTTTAAAAAATGGTTACAATGAAATATTGGTAGAGTTTGGGCATTTCCCAAATCATCTTTCAAGTAAATTTTTGCCTCTTCAATTTCTTTCTCATCTTTCCCTGCTACTGTCTCCACCACACAAAATAGATCTCAATGATTCTGCTTGTCTCTCTGCCAAATATTTCAGAAATAAAATGAAAATAATGCCCTGGGGAAAATATTGAACAATATCTTCAGTCCTTACAATATTTTATCAAGCATACACACACACACCCTTCTCTTGACTTCTTCACTGTGAAAATTCAAAGAATTATTTTTTTTTAAATAAAGAAATACTGCTTTCTTTACAATGACCACATTGAATTAAAATGGCAACCCCAGGCCACTTTTTTCTTTGCATGGTCTTAAGTGAGTCACCTTTTGATAATAGCATCCACTGATCTACTGGGCTAACTTTCGTTAACTCCTTCATTGCCTAAGATGGTTTGACTGATCCTTTTGTACTTAATGGCTTATTTATTTAAATGAACATTTATGGGTCTTAGTACCTACAAATTGCAGAAAAGTAAAAAATTAGCTCTGTATACAAGAGTAAACAGGGGCAGGATGTGCCAATTTATCAAGTTGAACAGACATCATTTTGAGACTTCACTGAATAGCCAAAGCATTAAAGAAACCATAACATGAATAAACACAGATACATCAGTAGGAATAATCTAACTTCTACATAACTGATAGAAAACAAAGTAATTTTGGTGACTACTTAAATTCATAAAACATTCTTAGTGGAGGTTTTTTGACTATAGAATTCCATTTGTTCATTTCAAAGATATAGTGTAGGTTTTCTTCAGTTTCAGAATGAACTTTCAGTAGTTTCATTTTTTCATATGATATCTTCTAGCCCTTCTAGTTTTTCCCATGTTTCATGGTTAATTTCTCCTTTTCCTTCTCTTCAGCTCCTTCTCCCATGATCTATAAATTCCTGTTTTGTATGTTTCATACCTTCAACTATTTGAATGATGTAGGCAAAGTAAAGGTATCAGAAATATCCAACATCAGCTATTTATATTTCCAGTGAATAGAATTTTGAATAGATTTTTTGTGTCATCTCAGAATTGAGGGTTAAGGCCCAAGGTCCTGACCCCACCCCCACCATAGATCAGAATCTCAGAATGCTACTATTTTGGGAGATAGGGTTTTTAAAAGTTAGCTAAGTTAAAATGAAATCATTAGATTTGTCCTAACCATAGGACCGGTGGCTTCACAAGATGAAATGTGGACTCAGGACACAGAGAAAAGCCCATTAAAAACACAAAGACAACCATCTATAAGCCAAGGGGAAAAGCCTCAGAAATAACCAATATTGCTGACATCTTAATCTCAAACATTAGGCCTCTAGAATTGCCTAATTTTTTGTTGTTTAAGCCACCCAATCTGTGGTACTTTATTACAGCAGCCCTAGGAAATTAATACATCTGACCACCATCCAGCTGTGATAGGAGTCCTTGGTCTGTAGGGGAATAAGGCTCATAGTGGAGGATCTCATGGGAAGGGAAGGAGAATGCTCCTCCCTTCCTAATACAAATAAGAGGGCCTCCAGAATATTCATTTTAAAGGACTGGGACAAATACAAGGAGAAGCTAATGATCTGTTCCCTAGCTGGACTTCTGCTTTGGCAGCTTTGACCGTTTGTCTATGCAGGGTTCACGAGAAGTGAAGAGAAATGACAGGGTTGAGAAAAAGCCTGGCAGTAGCTTAACGTGTACTGCGTAATGATTTGTGAATGGTCCATGGGTTACCTGTTCACCGGAAGCTGCTAGACTTCCGGTCTAGACATTTTGCTGGCATCCCATTACAAAGGCTGCACGGTAAGCAGATGGTGTCAGAGCTGAGTGGGAGGAAAGTGGTCAAGCTAGAGCCTAAACCTTCACTTTGGGGAATGGCAGAGTCAGGAGACTTCTCTGGTCTTCCCAAGTATCCTTGTTCTTTATAAGAGAAGTAACAGCTGAATGGTGACCGCTCAGAGAGGGATCCAAAAGGAAGACATTATCAGCCAAAGAAATGGCAAAAGGAGATTCCTGAGCCCTGCCAGTTACATGACAAGATATGACCCTTTCTCCTCATGCCCTTCTTGCAGCCAATTGTGAAGGAGCTCATAACACAGGAACAGATGTATAAATTGTAATGCAGGTCCCACCTCCAAGCCCCTTAGGTCACAGGCGGAGATTGCTCTGGAGGAGGAAATAGGTTTTAAATCAGATGTGAGAGGAAAAGTTTAAAGTAGACAGGCTATGTTATTAAGACAAAGCAACAAAGAATGTTAGGGATGTTCCCAGACTGTCATGAAGATGGATAAAGAGAATGTAAAAGAGCTCAGGTCAAAGTGGGAAGCAGACAAAAACATTGATACTCAAAGTGAGGCTTATGGATATGATGAAAAAGCACAGGTCATAAAAACTACAAAGAATACTCAAGACTTGGCAAAAAAAGATATATTAAACTCAGAAAAACAATTGTCTCTAAAGAGTGAATTTGAAAAGCATCAACTATCAGTTTCTTTTGAAAGACACTTTCATATTGCTAAATATTCCTTTTTCCTCTAAAATTATTGTACAGTACACAATGATCATTTTAAGAATTAAAGATTAATATTAACTTTAGTGTTTTAAATCATGAGTTTTTGTGACATGTGACACCTTGAATCCAGAGTTACAAAGACTAGTCCAAAAGATACTTATTAATGGTTGAATATTTGCTACATGCCAGTACTTAGAGTGCTGAGAACTTTGTATACATCTTCTCATGAATCAGTAGCACAACCCTACCAGATGAATTCTATCATGCTCATTTTATAGATCAGCAATGATGGGCTTGTAACAACTAATGAGTATGTTATTAAATATTCAGGATTTTTTTCCAGCCACAACTGTTGGGAGCTGGAAATTGCCACAGTAGAATTAGTTATATCATTGAAATTGGCAAATGACATGAATCAGGGATCCTGGCTTTGCTGCCCCCAGTTTGCTGACTGCATGTCACAGCATGAGAAAATGAGCTCAGAGGCTTAAGATGTTTGTGCTGCTCTTATAGCTGAAAGTGGTGAAGCCAAGCTTGAGCATGGGATCCCTGTGTCTTCCAGCACACACTATCCTCTCCACACATTTATCAGTGTATCCAGCATTGGAAAAAGTAGGCGGAGCAGCCTATCAATTAAAGGGAGCCCCAGCTGATCTAGAGTCTCATGCTGTCTGCATTTTTTCAACGCTTCTTCTCCAGCACATTCATTACGGTCTGATGACAATTTCTTCTTTGGTCCCTCAGGAGGACTCCATGTCTAGCATCTGACAGGAGCTGGCAGGCCCTCCAGAGAAGTCCACCTCCTCTGTCAGTGAGAGAGGAGTGGTGGGCGTTAACAGCTTCCCTGCATTGTTGCCCTTTTAATCCAAGCTTTGTTTGCCAAGAAAGAGAGCAGCATCTGCTCTCCGGGTGAGCAGATGATTATACAAGACCCCAGGGTCTCACATCAAAGAAGACTGCATCTTAAAACCCTTTTGTGTGCCTGTGTGTGATGGCATTCAAGGACCTGCATTTTTTAAAAAGCAAGGAGGAGGTCATTTCAAAATGTAAACACGCTAAAAGATCTGCAGAGATGATGAGGATCTTTACTAAGTGAAGGGGAAAAGTAAATAATTTTCTTTTCTTACAAAGCATCACACCTTGGGTTGTTTTTATGCATTAAAATACTGAGAATTTTTTTTTAGGAGCTATGCTGCTTCCTCATCTTTACACAGTGGTGAAAATGGGAGACTGGGAGACAGAATGGGGAAGGGAGGCTCCTGCCTGTCTTGCCTCTTAGATGTGTTATATCCTGGCTTGGCAATGAACTGTTCCTGAATTCTGAAGAAATGTTACGTATTGAAGACTGCAAACCTCTAAATGGAAACTGAGTGGCTCAGTTCATAATACAAGAGTTAGTAAACATTCAGATGTGAGAAACCACCACAGCATCCTCAATAGTACCATCAGACCCAGGTCCTCACACAAAAAGAACCACCTCTGCAGGCACTTATTCTGTTTGCAAATTGCATTCTGCCGTCACTTACTGCCACCTTACTCTGGCCAAGATTTTTTTTGTATATTTCTATCTATAATCTGTAAGACAAAGAATTACAGGCTAGACATAAATGTAGAGGAGGGATATTTATTTAGTTATGTCAAATTAGAATTACAGAAAATGAGATGTTGAATCCAAGCCTTTGTCCTGGTCAGCTTGGCTCCCTGGTCATGGAGCCTGGCAACTGGTCCACTAATCCCACTGTGGAGTGGCAGAGCAGTGGACAAGGCAGGCTGGAGTGCCAACCACAAGCATGGGCCATGGCCACATGAAGCCCTCCATGCAACCACGGGCCTGAGGCAGAGCAAGCCAGGGCCAAGGCAAACCAGGGCATACAGACCTATCACCTGCAGCAGCCAGCTGCCCAATGAGCCATGGGAAAACAGAAGTGGGGGCAGACCTGAATGGATATTGCAAGAAAGTTATTCAAGGGCTAACCAGTAACATTGGTACTTTTCCAAACCCTGATTAGCATAACTTTGGACCAATAACTTTTACCTAGGAGCTATATAAACCCCTAGACTAGCACACTCAAGTGGCAACCTGCTATGGGGTTCCCTTGTGCCCTGTGAGAGTTCTGTTCCTTTCTCTTCCAATTTACATAAATCCTACCCCTTTCACTCTTGCCTTTCATTATTGTCCATGGATTTCATTCTTCAAATTTGCGAGACAAGAACCTGGAAAGAAAAGGGCAGTGAGCTACTGGGATCTGCTACAACACCGGGAGGCACAGCCCACCATGAAGAGCTGCAACATACCACTCCAGTTTTGCTGAATGGGACCCTCAGAGCTGATGCTGCCAAGCATTCCCTGCTGTGATTCCTGCTAACACTAAAACGGGCTTTCTGAGCTGCAGAAGCCTACAGCTTACGCAAATTTCACCTGCCAACAGAAGCAGAAAATCAAGTTTCACCTCAAACTCTAGTTTCAATGTTATACATTAAGATGTTCAGTACTGAAAAGAAATCTCTCGTTTTACAGAAAATTACAAAGAAAAATTAAATTTGTATACACAGGGCTGCATACCTAACAAACCTCAGAGTGGGTTATTTTTTAGAGAAACTGGCAGTAGAATCAAAAAAATTGACAGCCAAGTCCCTCAGGAAGCAATGTGTGTCTGACCCACATGTTAACTGAGCACAGGGGACAACTAAGAAGAGGAGTGAAGACAGAAAAGGCCAGAGTAGATGCAACGTTGAGAGGCCCTGTAAGTCACTTTCCTTCCAGATCTGACCAAATGACTCCAGAGCTTGAAACCGAGCTCTTTTTCATTAATGGGGCCTTTGTCTGGACTGCATGAGAGAAGACTAGGAAGGAAGAAATCATCAAGTTTTCCAGTTGGTTTTATTAAGTGTTTTCATCCTGTGGAGACGTTCAGAGGTCTTGGTGTCCTGCCTGCACTCATTCTGGCTCGCTGAATAGTTTTAGTGAGAAAACAGAATAAAAATGTCAGAATAATTGAATTTACTAGAGATTCTTCAGTTATTCATTCATGGAAATTCAGTTGTCTCATTTCCAAGTTTTTCACAGAGTTCCTTATAGAGGTTCTTATTATAAATGAGCAACCGCCCAAGCACTGAGGATAGGGAAAAAAGAAAGTACACTAGATCTAAAGGAAATTTGTGATTCACTTAAGAGTAATGTAACACGTTCTGATTCTTCTTTTGATCCCCTTCCATTATTTATCTTTCTTTCATGTAGGTCTGAAACATCTTGTGATGCTGTGTTAAGTTGGGCAGGATTAGTCAAAGATGAATGACTTGGAGCAAGGTAGCATATGGTGGTATATCTATCTTTTCCTGCACTCTTAAGTTGAAGAGCCATTCCTGGGTACAAAAAGACAGGCCACTGAAAGAACGCAAGTTTCATGAAATCTTACCTAAAATAAACTCTTAAAACACCTCATCCTCCCTCATTTTCTCCCTGCTTCCCTGGCCATCTAACCTTTGTCTCTCTCATATCTGTATTAATAATTTGTCCTCCATCGATATCAACTGATACACAACTTTTCTTTCTGCAATGAAGATACTTTATCTATACTCACCCAATTTTGTTGGGTGGGGGGCAGGATATAATAGACTGCTTTCCTGCTTCTCCTTACCTCTTCTGTGAGCTCCCCAACATCAAGATAAATCTGTTCAGCTTCAGTTGCATCACACTGAGATTAAAAAAGCTGATATATCTTCTTTTAAAATGAAATGTTGTAATTTGCTAAATTATCACTCTCCAACTGAATCTTCAAAACAACCAAATCAGTGATGAACCTGTTGTGTACAGTCTTCTCTGTAAACTGCCATGTCAGTAGCAATGTTCAGTAAGGGGGATGAGAATATAAAATGTGCACATTTTTATACAAATAAGGACATTTAAAAATATTAAAGGTTATACCCCACATCTTCCTTAGTGCCTTGTTCATAAGGGCTTAGTAGTTTTCCACTGGACTGAATTATATTATCATTGAAAGAAAAGATTTTACTGGAAAGCATGTGAATTCAGTATCAGAAATTGCTGGATTTGAAAACTGCCCTGTCAATTGTTAACTGTCTATAGCTTTAAATAAATCTCTTATGATTTAAGTTTCTCTCTCTAAAAATTAATACAATGTGTAACCCACATGTCTATGGAGACTATTATATAAGGAAGCTTTTGAACATGTTAGTCACATAATAGGTAATCAAAACTGTTTCAATTTATAAGCATTATTTGTGCAACTTAGGCATTATACAAACTTGGAATATCTCAATAGCAACTCTTTGAAACCTCTTGGTTCAGTATCTCTTCTTCAACCATACAAAGAAAATTTCAAATGCTATTTTGCTCTCCTTTTCTTATCCTATGCATTATTTAGCCAAAAAGTTTAGTGAGCCCTATTTTTATAACTATGTATTTGCATACAAATATATTTTATTTCTTTTTCCTACATCTCAGTATAGCAAGACCTGTCTATTTCAGGATGCTAGATTTGTTTTCTTTCCATCAGATATGACAAGCTGGAACCTAGATGGAAAATTCTTTACTGTAAAACAATCCTGAATATTGGGGAACTTTATCTCTGGACATATAGAAATTAAGTTACTGAAATGTTAAATGGTCCTTATTTCATGAAAGTCTCAAGTTCTAAACCCAGAGGACAGCATTTGGTTTAGTATACTTTAAAAAACAAAATCTGCCACTCTTAAACCCAGCCCTAATAAAAGAACCGAGGCTGCTTCAGCCTCTCCCACCTGCGGTTATTCTTTAACTAGTATAAAAAGATGTACTTTTATAGTTGTTCATCCCCAAAATCACAACCTTACGTATATCCTTATAGAACCCTATATAAATCTTCTATATTTCCCAGTAACTATTCCAGTAGAATAATGGATTATACCATAAAACCATTCTTCAAATATTTTTATCAAGCTCACATACAGAATTCAAGCTTCTTCAGATGCTTAGTAGAACCTATTTTGAAAATCTTAATACATATTAAAAACCATCACAATGCTTTCCAGTCTGACGCCTTTTTCCTTCTTTAATTCTGGTGGAATTCTCTAAAGAACACAGCCCCAGTGTTGTGTAGTTCCAGGCTCACACACCTCTGAAAACTGAATATGACAAAAATTTTTCTATAAGAGAGGAAGAGTGGCCAAAAAAAAGTTAGATTCAAGAAATACTAAACTATTCACATGGGTGATTGGAGTCATTCTTTCTTTTAATAAATGTTCATTTTATCTAGAAAATATATCTAGAGAAAACGGAAGAAAAAATGATAAGTCAGATGCACATGCAGAATCATACATCACTCAGGGTGCCCAAGAAGCGAGCAGAGATGCTCACCAAGCATCTCACTAGAGAAAAACCACCTTCACAGGGCCGGGAAGGCAGGCATCATTATAGCCTAGAATATTGCTCCATGGACAAAGTGGTGGAAAGGGATATCTTCATTCATCTTTCCTTTTTCAGCTTTCATTTTGATGGTTAGAGTTAAGACAAATGCCCAGCTTTGAAGTTAGATTATTTGTTTGAAGAAAATGCTGAAACTATGTGCACTATGAAGGATGAGGCTCCCCTATCTTTCTGAGACCTGCTGAAATCTTAACCTCACACAGTCTCTGTTGAAATCCTTACCAACCAACAGGAGCTTGACTGACATTTGGAAAATTCTGAAATTTTTCAATAAGAGATTAAAAGTTTCCCTTGTAGGTGGCTTTAAAATGGCCTCTGCAAGGCCTCCGATTAGTCAGCGGCTGAATCAGATGGCAGAGTTGGTCAGTAGCCCGTTAATGAGGCCTGGATGCACTTACACAAAGGAATAGTCATGCTTTCAACCTCGAGTTTTATCAATGAACTGACTAGATTCCAGGCACTGTCCCCATGTTGCCTAGTAAAGGAGCACTCATTGAAGGTTTAATCACAGTTTCACATCCACAACGGAAGGGCCAGAACCCTTCACTGCACGAGGTAATCCAACAGCACACAAAAAGACAGCTCCACCACTCTGCATTGTCCCATATATGTTTTCTCCAGCTGGGCAAAGCAAAAAGACCACAGCTTATTCATCTTCTGGGAAAGCTCAATGCCCACAGTGCCCCAATACCTCAATGTCCAGAGGAATGGTGCACCCACTGACTAAAGAGCTTGAGGTGCTCTGGTCTGTTCATCAGGAAGGTCCCCTGCCATTGCTAAGCTGATACCTATTTATGAACTGAAGGGCAGGTGTATGTCAACTACCCTGGGGTGTCCAACACAAATGTATAAAGTTTTCATAGTAAACCTGAAAATAGGGACCATATGCAGCTCTGGTTGGAGGTTCCTGGTATTCCTGTAAAGCAATTCCTACATACTTCCCAAGTGGTCCCTGTAGGCCAGGGCACAGCTAGCAGGTGCAGGCCAGCACAGTCTTAGTACCTCATGCCATTTCTCCTAATGTTTGCTGTTACATAGGCAGGTGAATTTCTATAGTTATAAAATGCCTGCACATAACAGTTTTCAGTCTTCATTCTATGTTACTACTTCTACTTTGTACTACATTCAAGCACCTCCAGGAAGGGCTGGGTACCTGCACTTGAGTTCAGACATGAAACATTCAATTGAACAAAGGCAGGAACTAGATGAGAACAGGGAAGCATGAGACAAAGAAGCTAATACCTGACTACAGCAAAAGCCCCCAGAGCTGGAGTCCTAACACCATCCCCATTGTTCTCATGCCCCCTTTAGCTCCTGATTTAACCTCTTTCCTTTACCTTGGGTCTCTGGTGAAGCAGAGAGGGGGTGAAGCAAGGTCTTGGAACAGCACTGGGAATTTAGAAATTGTTGACTATGGAACATCAAGGGTCCTCTTAAGATTCAAAGAGGCGGGGCTGGGGTTGGGGCGCAGTGGTAGCGTGCTCGCCTAGCATGCGTGAGGCTCTGGGTTCGATCCTCAGCACCACCTAAAAATAAAATATATTCTGTCCACCTACAACTACAAAAATAAATAAAATTAAAAAAAAAAGATTCAAAGAGGCAATAGAGAACTTGAAACCAGATAGAATACAATCCTGTTCTTGATGAAGTTTCCCCAAACTTGTTAGGTACTCTATCAGTTGCTATGGGTGTGGTAACCATAGGTTGGGTCTGTTCTGATTCCAAATATGAATCCATTTCTCAAACTGCATGTCAGACCATGCACAGGACAATGGGTGACAAGTTTAGGTTTGGATATAGGATCACTATACTTTAGGAAATTAAGAAGTATTACAAATTGCAACTCAAGTATTAATTTTTGCTTGCAAATCCTAAAAGGAACTTCTGATAATAACAATTTAAAATCTCTTAAAAATCAGGAGTTATAAGTCCCAAGATATAAAATAGCACTGGGATTTTATAGTAGGTTAAGTGGCATAAATATCATGTTCAAAAATTAGTCAAACCAAATGCTAAAAAATATCAGCAATAAGAATTTTCTCCTATTTTCAAAGTGAAGTATTATCTCCCCAAAACTTGGAACAGACCAGGAGTGGACTATAAAGCTTAATAGTAAGGCTAATGGAGAGTTCAAAATAAAGCATGGGTGAGTTAATATTCAATATTTTCAAAGAATTACAATAAAATAGGCTTAAAGTTGCAAATTTTATACTGAGTATATTTTAATATTCAATGAAATCTTGAGGTCATCACTGAATTTAATATTCAAAGGAAATCTTGAGGTCATCACTGAATTTGTGTATTCAACTACTTACACTGATAAAAAAAAAATCAGGGAACAGAAAGGCTTTGCCTGTGATTAGGCACCACAAGACATTTGAATGCAAAATTCACATCAAGAGCCACCAAATGAAAAATTTTAGTTCCACATATTATCATCTACTCAGACACAGAAAAAATATCTAGCTGAAAGCATGATGTCTACCATCATCCCTACTTCTTCACTTGAATATTCTGCAGATCCAGTTTAAGTATCATTATCTTAAAAAAAAAAAAAAGTGTTTTCTTGGTCATCAAATTCATCGTGTTCATCACTGATGGTTTAACTGGCTCTCTGCATCCGTTCTCTAATCTGTGGTCAAGCAAAAGTAATTATAACCTATTAAGACTGCTATAAATCACCAAGCTGCTTTAACAAAATTGAGATAGCTTTTGTTTTCTGGAGTTATTAAGGTTCTCTTTGAAATCGCATACAGAACTTAAGTTTATGCTTTGAAATCTAAGACAGTAAAAATCTTCATCCACAGGAGCTGTCAAAAGCTACTAGGAGGATGACCATATGCCCTGGTTGATACTCACTGCTGCAGCATCCCATTCAGTTGATGCTTCCTTATAATAACTCTCAAAACAATCCCAGGTTTAGCAATAAATTATCTGTTTTCTGCTCACCATGAGAGTGACAGGTTATCCACCCACTCAGATGCCTTCATAGAGGGCATAGGTGGGTATGTAAATCTTCCTCTATTCCAAAATTGGCTAAGGTTCCACAAACTACTTGTGGAATCTGAAACCTTCACATATGAAATAAATAGAAATGTAACTACTTGTTCACATCCTTGGTCTGCTGGTTTAGTCCCTGGCCCAAACTTACATGGAAAATAGCAATAACTTTTATATTGGGTGATGCTTTGCTGATGGTTCTAGATTATAAAAGTGGATTTATAAAAATGATTCTGAAGGTTGGGTGAGAGCATGTCTAAAAAGGAACTTTAGCTACTCCATATTCCTATCACTGAAAATGTGTCTTTTAGAATGAACTATGCCAAAGTTGCACAAGTATATCTTTTGTGTTATATATATACATACAAATATATGTAGATATGAATATTCAAAAGGAAGCCAAAAATCAAATCAGTTTTTACACTAATAAAATATCTAGTGGTTAAGACTATCACATGACAACTATGTAAAAAAATTTCAGTATAGAGTAGCAAATAGTAAATGTATTTTGACTTCAAATTTTAGAATGGAAGGGATTTTTCGTTTCCACTTATTCTATCCTCTGCCTATCATACCCCAACTTGAGATGAAGGAATTCTAGTGAAGGATATAAAATAACTTATCTGCTAACAGTTAAAAGGCAGAATACAAATACAAATAGCTAGTTTCTACTATGGCTTAGCAGAATCCCCCCACCCTCAAATACCCTCTATGAGTATCTTTACAAAGGGTCCAACAGAGCCTGCAAACACTGGCCAGTATGCGGTGAAATTGTTTCCTTCCTGCTCACTTCTCCACATCAGCCAGAGCACTTATAATTCTATCTGGTTTATATGTAAAGGTTCTGCACAACATTTTACTTGAAATATCTCCCCCCCCCGCCGAAAATCAGAAACTAGATGACCTTACTTAGTTCAATAACCAATCTTCAAAAGTTTTTCCCCGAATTAGTTTCTCCTTTTGTTCTGTTAGGCTAAAGATTATAACCACAGGACCATTATTGACAGGCAAGATAGAATTTTCTGTTCTGAAGGATGATTAAAATAAAGACCAAATCAATCTTCTCCTGGCAAAATTTGATTTGTCTTTTGGGGTGTTTCTCTGCTTTGTGATTAAGAAGAATCAGTCTCAAGTTTGATGAGCCCCACAGGGAAAAGAGACTGACAACTGCTGCAGAGGGTTCACCCAGTGAAAGGCATCAAGAGCAGCCAGATGGATTTAAAAAGACTGGCCAATGCAGGAGGAAGAAGGGGATTCAACTCAAGTTAGCATCAGGTGATTTAAGAAAAAGAAAAAAAATCCTCTTAAATATTTTATTCCATAGACCTATCCTTCACATTTCCGGAAAGAAGGGAATCCATCCTTCAGTGTTCAGAGGTAAAGAGCTGTGGAAACAAATGGGAGCAACAGGTGGGGACACGGGAGAGGAAAGAACAGCACCCAGCAGGTAGCCTGAGTCTCCAAAGGTAGTTGATTGAGGAGTCCAGTGGGGGGGAAAATTAACTCTCTCAACACCCACCAGTGCTTTGTCCTCATCCCCCAAAATAGGTCAATGGCCAGACTGAAAAGCCTCAGAGGTACAGTCTACACACACACACACACACACACACACACAGTGAGTGACTCAATCCATTGGAATGCAGATCACACCATGGAAGTCATTGTTCTGTCAAACACACACACACACACACACACACACACACACACACACACACACACACACACACACACGAGATTCATTCATTAAAGCAGCAGCAGATGGCTGCTCTGCAGAAGGACACAGTATGAGGCGGGGCCACCGGCTGGCAGCCACAGCACAGGCAACATTCATTCCCAGCTGCTCTTGGAGGTTCCTTTCAGTAGATCCACATTCCACCAGCAGACACTTTGCTGAGGATCCCTCAGGCTTAATGAATAACTTTAGAGGCAGCCCATGGCAATCAGGTCTGAATCCCATTCCATCTTCCTTGGTTTCCCCCCACCCCTACGCGCACCATGGCTATTCTTTAGCAAGAGCTCGGATTCTGGCAAAAACAGCATTTGTGTGGGGTCCTTCAACACTGGCTTAGGTTTGATCAGGGGTGTTTTCCCAGTCTCTCATTCTGAGCATATTCCTTGTTCCACACAGCAAAAGAAACAAGCTGGTGAAATTCTCTTTCAAAGAAGCCAAAAATTTAAAAAAGAAAAATTAGGTCATGCCTTCTACTCACAGAAATAGCTTCTCTTACATTTTTTCTTTTATTCTTGTTTCCTTACTAGTCTGTATAAAACAATGTGATAAACGTGTACAGTGCAATTTGACACAATACTCCTAATTTTCCCCACATCATTCAATTCCACTAAATGTACTAAATTCCATTGTTTATTTTTCATAGTAAAATAAAATTGCACTACTAAATTTCCAGTGAGTTTTTTCCCCGTCTCTTCAACAGTTTTATGTCCAGATGGTTATCATGACATGTAACTCTTTCAACCTTAAACCCAGCAGACAACTCTTTATTCCTTCTAACATGACCTTCTTTTGTTTCCTCTCTTGAGAAGAGAACTTCCTGTCAGGCACTGAATTTCTTCTCTAAATCTTTTAGACTTTTCTAGCCTTGCTCCAAAGCTCAAGCCCCTTAGTCCATTTTGGAAGGATTCTAGACTCTGTATAAACCCTATAAAACATCTTCACTTTGAGATAACAATCACACTATACCAATAGATTCCTAATGAATAAAAATATTCCCAGTCCTTTCTATGGTTAGACCATCCAGACAGAAGCAAATAGTAAAGTAACTGATTCACTTTTACATATCTGTGGTTTTATTCTAGTTCAGACATATTTAAGAATGTATTTTTTAATTATGTGTTAAAATTTTTGAAAAAAAAATTTTTCCATTTCTTAAGAATGGATGACTATTTAAAAGTCTCTCATTTATCAACATTTATGTCTCAACACCTGCTTTCTTCTATGCCTTAATTGTAATTTAGGGAATTATAATTCCAACACTGCACCATTTTTAAATTAAAACTTTTAATCATGTTTACTGTTAACATTTAAAAATCATTTCAGATGAATTCTCTATGCTATCTAGTTTTATTATGGAAATTCTCTGTTTTACTTGAATTCATGGCTTCCTGTGCCAGAAATGTTGGAAGTCCATGGCTGGTGTCATACATATCAGTCTTTGAGTCACTCCATTGGAAAGTGCACCTCCTTGAAAGCAGAGGCCTATGTATGCTACCATGTTCTGGGGAATTTGGCACACAGTACTCAATAAATGGTGCTCACTTAATCACTTAACTAGTCCCTAATGTTCAGAATTAAAGAGGTAGCAGAACATAGTAATAAGCAAAGCTCTGATTCTGAAGTTCATCAGTCTGAGGCTTGGGCCTCAGCACAATGGCAATGTGTGCTCTGGGATTACTTAGTCTCACACCAAGCCTTCAAAAGTTATGTTAGTAGAGTGTAGAAGAATGCCAATTGAGGCATGCTCCTGCTGATATATGGCTCCCAGTTATTTACTGCAAGTCAGAGTCAAACTCCTTGCTAAGAAAGAATGTGAAAGAGCTTGAACACCTCTCTATTAGTTTATTAAAGATGAATAATCCCTGGAAAGAAACAATATTAAGAAAAATATGGCAGGTATGGGCAGAGTCAAATCTGATGAAAGGCTGTGAATGAAGATTGTAATTCAAAAAATGGGATACCCTACCCAAGAAGGAAGGACTCCAGACCTGCAAATGTAGCAGCATTTCACTCCATAGAACACAAAAAAGGATGCAATATCAGGTGCAAGGCCCCCTATTTTCCCCAGAGAGACATATGTGTTACTGAAGATACATAAATGCAATTATCCCATGACGACAAGGAGAGACACCATCTTCCTGTTTAGGTGCCATCTATACTAAGATTCATAACTCATTGAGTAGAAACTGAAAGTGATAGCATGTTAGAAAACTGAAAGCCTCAGGGATACAGGTGGACAGGTGGTCTTGTCCAATGTGAAGGTGATAATTACATGGGGGAAATGAGCATATGAGGTGTGAACACTAGGTTCCACGGATGGTGTTGAAGGACGACAGTTTGTTCTGAGCCCTGGCTCACAAAAGTCAGAATTATGGGCTCCTGGAAGGGGTCTGATGGCAACTCACATAAAGCAAGCCTTGGTAAGAGGCTTGCCAACCTAATAAAGAGACTTTAAATTCAAATTTGTGGAAAGATGATGAAAAACAAAAAAAATTAAAACCCTTTTCAAATCTGATATGATGGAGGACAGCAGGTATGTTATGGAGAAGCACAAACAATCTATAAAAGTGGAGGTTTCTAACAATTCCAAGAAGAAAATGAGGATGAGAGGACTCAAATTAACACTGTTGGCATATGTGTAGTGCACATATTATAGCACTACAGCTTTGACTGAAAAGCTACTTATTCTTTCTATGCTTTAACACAGACATCTACAAAAATGGCATTATCAGAGATGATACCCTCCATGTCATCTCAGAGGGTTAATTCAGTGGTAAATACACACACACACAAAGAATAGTGCCTAGTATAGGGCAGAGAACAGCCTCCATAACCCAACTCCTACCAACCTTCCCAATTTCATCTCTGATATGCTTTCTAAACTCTATTTCCTTCATACTAATTTTCATATATATATGAAATACATAACCTGACTGCTTTGAATATTCTTGTCCTCTAGTTCCCAAGGAAAGTCTTATAGTTCCTTCAAGACTAAGCTTGAGTATTACCCCTTGTGAAAAGCACTCTTCAATTCTTACCAGGAAGCTGGTTATTCTTTCAGTTTTCTTTAATAAATTCCCCTCAACACTCCTATACATACATCACACTACATTATAATTGTTCATTCACACTAGAATGGGAACTCTCTCTGGAAAGGGAGTTAGCTTACTTGATAACTGTCTCCCCAACATCAAATATGAAGCTTGATACGCAATATATTCTGAAAAAGTATTTGCTAAATAAATGCAATGGTGAGATATCTGGACCCTCCACTGAAATTCAGAATGCCCTTACCTTCAGCACAAGAAAATGAAACTGAAAATCCAATCAAAGATAAAACAACCAGCTCTTCCCTCAAGTATCTGAAAACAATTTAGAATGCAATGGACTCACATTTAGAACAAAATGAAGACAAAAGTATTGTTTATCCAGAATTCAAGATATCATAGCTTAAATTATTTTTTAATACTAAGTCAAATCCAAAGTATTAGAATTGGTGGGTCTTCAGTAGAAAAGGTAAGGGAAAATGAAAATGTTATTGCTTCTTCATTACTGGCTCCCATGCACTTACCTGTGTTAAAGTTTAGATCTAAAAATATCCCCCGAGAAGCTCATGTTTTGAAAGCATGATCCCCAATGCAGTAAGGTTCAGAAGTGAGGTTTTTAGGCAATAATTAGAGCTCTGACCTTATTCATGGATTAATCCATACGCTGGACTATAGATGGATGGGGCATTTTGATGTGCTCTTAGAGACTATATCTTGTCCCTGGCTCCCTGTACACATAGTCTGTCTTTGTGTGTGTCTCTCCCTCCCTCCCTCCCTCTCTCCCCACTTCATGTCCTCCTCTTCCCCCACCTTTCCCCTGTCCCTTTCCCCACCTCCTTCCTGGCTGCCATAGTTGAGGTCACATCCTCCTCTGTCACATCCTTCCATATAACGTTATGCTTCACCTGAGGCCCACAGCCATGAAGTTGGCCAACCATAGATTGAACCTCTGAAACTACGAGTCTAAAATAAACTTTTCCTCCTTTAAGTTGTTCTTGTCAGGTATTTTAGTCACAGCAAAAAGTTGACTGAGACACTCTGCTACTTAACATAGCTAAGATTTGTATTAGTTAAAAACCTGTCATTTCTGATCATTTTTCTAGTTTTTCCCTATACCACTAACTACTTTTCTCCAGATTCCTTTACTGTCATTTGTTTCATAGTTTAAAAATATTGAAAAATGAATTAATCTAGTACTGCACAAAATACTATCCTATTTCACAATTGCTTTTTTTTTTTTTAGATTTTTTTAAACCTTTATTTTATTTATGTATTTTGTATGTGGTGCTGAGGATCGAACCCAGTGCCTCACACCTGCGAGGCAAGCACTCTACCACTGAGCCACACCCCAGACCTCACAATTGCTTCTTAATCCCTTCACTTGTTCCTCCTTCTTGAGATCTTAAGGTAGGAGCATCCCAGGACTCAGTCCTTGGTTTTCTTCTCTATTTTATCTATGTTCACTTCCTTGAAGGTTTTTGTCCAGTATCACAATTTTAAATATCAACTGTAATAATCCCAAACTTGTATGCCCAGCCAGGCCTCTCTCCTGTTTCAGACTCCTCTACTCAACTACCCTCACAACAATTCAACATGAATACATTAAAAGATATAGTATGCATTACAAACACAACACTAAACCCCTTCCGCTCACTGCACCCTCCCCATCATAACTGATTACAATCCATCCTTCAATTACTCTCCTCTCAAAACCCACAATCAGTCGGGCTGGAAATTCTGATGGCTCTACATTCAAACTACATCCAGAGTCCTACCACTTTTTTATCACCTGTGCTATTGCCATCATCCACACTTGGATTACTGGTTTTACCTTTGGAATAATTCCTCCAATTTGATTCTTAAATAACTGTCTCTTCAACACAGCAGCTAGAGTGATGTTTTATAAGAGAGCTCTTAGAAATGAGATTACATTCCTCCTCTTAAAAATCCAAGTGACTTTCGTTCCACTAGGAACAGAAGCCAAAACCCTTACAGTGATCTGTAGGGCCCTCCTCCAGTGATCTGTTCCCCTTTCATCTCAAGAACCTTTTCTCGCTATCCTCTCAATCCTCTGTGGTCCTCTCAATGTCCTGCTGTTTCTTGAGCATCCCAGGCACCTAGAGCCACAGGTATTTGCACTTACTGTTCCATTTGTCTGGGAAGCTCTTCCCCAGATATCCAAGTAACTTATTCCCGCATGTCTTCAGTCATCTTGTCAGGCCTCTTACCATCTTATCTCAAATTTCATCTCATTTTCCATACTTGATATCATCCTTCCAATTCAAGTTTTTCTCCTTAGCTAATACCATATAATTTACATGTTCATTTTATTATTTTCTGTTGTCCTGTTTTTATGCTGCTATAACCATACCACAGATTGACAATACCACAATTTAAAGAAAAATTATTTCTTACAGTTCTAGAGGCTGAGAAGTCCAAGGTCTAGATGTTGGCATCTGGTAAGGTCCTTCTTGCAAGTCATCCCATGGCAGAAGCGTAAGAATGCAAGACAGCGAGGGAAAGCCAAACTCACTTTCATCAGATGTCCACATAACCTAGTCTTGTGACAACATTAATCCATTCATGAGGCAAGAGGCCTCAGAACCTAATCACTTCCTAGAGGTCCTACCTCTCAAGACTGTTGCAGTGGGATCTAAGTTTCCAACACATGAGCTTCTGTCTTCCCTACAAAGATATAAAGCAAATTTTTGTCTTACTTTGTTCATTTTTCCCCGAAATCTAAATATGCACTGCATAGAGTAGGAGCTCAATAAATACTTGTCAAATGAATGAATGAACCAGTTAAATAAAGTTTTTCTGCTTTCCAAGATCTACTTTTAGATAAATAAAAGGTACTATTCTATAACTGCTAAAAAGGTCTTCAATGGTTAAAGTTAAGTATCAAAAAGCCTAAAGAATCTTGTGACATGAAAGGTCAGTGTTTTTCTACAGACATTCATCCCCACTTCTTTGGTAATGTCACAAAGCACAGAGTTTTCAATTAGCCAGTAATGGTTTTCCTCTAGGTCAAACCACTTAAAAGAGTTCATAGAGGTTGTCACCTCAAAGGGAGGCATATTATATGATCTTTCATACTTATGACAGCTTTAAATGGAAAGCAATGTTGAACTGAAGGCGGCTGGCCTGAAAGTCATAAAACCCAAGTTATTATCCAAGCTCCACCCCTTGGGAGCTCCATGAGCACCAGCACAATCTCTCAAACCTCCACTGACTACTATTTAAGAAGCCTAAAATTTATCATTGTCATCTGAAAGTGATTTGAACACCATTTTGCAGAATTTTTTCACATTTTACTTATTCTTATGTTACTGTTATTAGCAGAATAATTTTTAAATCCACATGTTTAGGAGTAAGTACAAACCCATTTAGACTATCCTCTTCTACTACCCAACCCTCCATAAAAGTCTCTGGGAATGGGTTGGGACTTGGAAATTAGGTGTGAAGAGAATGGAAAGAAATGAACATAACTGAAGAAATCATTTGGTTTTCTTTTTATTCTTGCACCATTGTAGAACCACAGAGGAGTAAACTTTTGTTCTTCAATTCTAAGTTAACAATGTAAACTAACTTTTTGCAAATCATGGAAAATATTCATTTTCAGCTATCATTTTTCTTAGGAACCTGGTCTCTTTCTTTGTGATGTTTCTATCTTCAGCTCCCAAGACTGATCTCCTAAAGTTCATTCTGGGGAACTACAACACTGAGTAACTTACATTTTCTGCAAAATTAAATATGGCCCTACAAAATGAAAGAAAAGACTTGTGACTATTCCAGAAGAGAAGTGTTTCCCATTACAATCCTGCTGTGAAGACACACACCACAAAGCGAATAAGCACATCAACATTGAAAAGACAGCAGTGTCTCATTAAGCCTGTGATGCTGAGAGCATGTCTGTACTTGTAGGTTTAAAAACTAGAAAGTAGGGAAAAGAACGCTGCTTCTAACTTTCAAGAAGTGATCATTTTAAACCCTTGCAACTCTTTAAAATCATCATGATCTAACTTTTATTTTCAGAAAACCAGTGAGGAATATTTCATACATATATTTATATATATTTTTAACTCTCCCTAACCAACAGTCTACTCATTTGTATAATGGGATAATGACTACTGTCTACCTTGTAGGATATTGTGAAGATTGAGAGATATAAGATATGTAACATGTACTGAATAAATGATGCCAAGTTTATAATTATATATGTTTTAAACCCTTCAAACAAAAAGAAACATACTATATATTATAGTAAATCTTTCTAAATAGGGACAACCTCATCTACGTGTGACCTAAGGAGATTCAGTGCTATGCCTCTACTATGACTGGGCAATTGCTAAATGGCCCACAGAGAAGAACACCTCACCTCGGAGCACCACAGGTTGCCCAGGTACCTTGCCAAGAGGTACTGTCCTCATTGTGCCCTCTGGTCCCCAAATCTGCTGTACCTTGTCGAAGACAGACCCAGCAACATCTCCAAAATAGTCCAGACCATTTGGAACATAGTAAAAGCACTCAGATTTCGGCATAACTTGAATTAAAGGTAAGAATGGCTTCATATTGAAATAAGAATTACATCTCAAAACTGCTTAGAAATTACTCCTTAAAATCAGAATTCTGTGAAGTTTAGTTAAATTTTCCTTGTTTGTATGCAGGCATTTTCCCTATAGAGCAGATGCATCCATAAAAATGGTAGTAAAGTTGAAACAAATCAACAAAATACTTATGTGTTTGCATTAAGAATATATTCTTTGTGCATGTGTTTTTTCTCTGTGACTGTTAAGAAAAGTAGATCTCAAAAAGATTTCATTTTAGAAAATAAAAACAAAAATAGTAATTAGCTGTGTTAGCCTTTGCCACTATAACAAATATCTGAGATGATCGACTTATAAAGAGAAAAGATTTATTTTGGAGATTCCATGAAGATTCTCATCCATGATTTGTTGGCCCCATTGCCTTTGGGGCTGTAATGAGGCAGCACATCATAGCAGAAGTATATAAAAGAGCAAAAGTGCTCACTTCACGATTAGGAAATAAAAAAAAATAAAGGGGGGAACCTGGTTTCATTGTCCCCTTCAAGGGCACCCTCTCCAATGACCGAAAAACCTCACACTTGGTCCCACCTCTTAAAAGTTCCACCACCTCCCAATAATACCTCTCTGAGAACCAAGCTTCTACCACATGGACCTTTGGGAACATTCCAGTTCCAAACTGTAGTACTACCTTTTTAGTTATAATAAATTTAAATTTATAATAAATCAGTATTTTTTCCACTACATTCAAATTTTTCAGCTATCCAAGACATTCTACTATTGCAAAATGGCCTTGAATTTCTGAGCCCAACAACAGAATTTATACTAAAATTGGCAATAAAGTGGTATATTCTGACCCCACAATTTTGACCTCAGTGATAAATCCCTTTCAAGCACCTGGCTTTTTTATCTTTTCCTTACTAATGATCTTTGAACTGTGAAGGATATGTAGATAGCAAAATGATAGCAAGCAGACAGGAGAATAAAACTACGTTCAAGTGTAGACATAATTCTCCATAATCGTTCAAATTTTGTTTGTGAATAGCAAGCACAAATATATAAAAGAGTATCAAATGAAATTGCAGAAAATTTTCTTGTGATGGACACTTACTTATTGCCACTTATTTTTGAAAAGCAGAGTATCAATTCTTAGTGTATTGTTCACACTTGCAAAGCTACACTTCACATCCCCAGAGACTGGATCTGTGGATGACAAGGAACATTCTCATGGATATACTGTTGCCAGAGTTTGTGCTGCCATGGCTGAGGCTTATAAAACTTGAAACATCTTTAGATTTATGCTTATCGGAGCACACGAGAGTAGGCAAAGGACAACAACTAAAGGAATATAATGACAAAAGGAAACAAAGCTAAAGGCGCTTCAAGCACCAGAAAAATCAATTTTTACATGAAGAGAAGTTCGAAAATATTTTCAGACCTACAAATATGGGACACTTCTTTGAGTCTGGCCTGTGGCCCTCATGTTCACTACAATGATCAAAATGATTCATCCTTCATAGAATTTTTAAAATAGAGTCAACTCATTGGGCAAGAATTTTCATTACAAGATGATTTCAGTTATTTTTGACCTGCTACTGATAACAAAATTTCATACTGACATCAGTGTTCATAGTTGTAACAAGTAACATTGATCCAATCTGCCCAATTTTTTCTGACATTTTTCATCTTTTTTTTAATCTAGTGAAAACTGAAAAATGTTAATAGCACAGCCAATAACAGCATATATTTTGCTCAGAGGTGATGACTGCATCACTTGCCTAAATTCTAACTTATAAGCTATGACTTCATTAGAGACCTTACAGTTAATATATTATACAAACACATCTAAATTGGTTCATAAAAATGTATTTTGGTTATCTCCACAAGTCTAGTCCCAACATGAACTATCTATCAGCAATAAGGATCTACCAAATAATCTAGAGAAACACATATCATGTTCAAATGAAATTTGAAATAATGCCTTGTGTATCTTAGAAATGCATTAACAGGATCTGCGAATCCAATCCAAAATGGATCAATAATAAGATCAACGCATTTGAGAGAAAAAGTTGTCTCAAAGGTACTTGACTATTGATTGTGTGAAAATTGAAAGAATTTGAGATGAGGATGGTATATTGACAAAAGATAAACCGTAGACTAAGAAATTGATCATAATTTTTCTTGCCTTGGCCAAGAAATAAAAACTACCAGCTATTAATTCATTTCTAAAGGAATACATTACTTGTAAGCATAAATAATGTAAAATATAATTCATCATGGCTACAACTTCACATGCTATCTTGTTAATAATAATTACAAAATTGACCATGAAAAATTAGATTTAATAGAAGTAATGTGAAACTGGCAATGAAAGTATTTGTTGTTGCTGCTTCTGTTTGTTTTTTTGAGACGGGGTCTCAATATGTTGGCCAGGCTAGACTCAAACTCTGGGCTCAAGTGATTTTCCCACCTCAGCTTCCTGAGTAGCTTGAGACCGGTGCACATCAGGACACAATGGAAGTATTTAATCCTAAAATTTCAATCATGACAATATTTAACCAAGTTTGGATACCATAAAAAAACAAGTTCAATGGCAGAAACTATAATCATTAGCATTTTAATACATACCATAAAGTATTTAATCACTATTTATAAAATTAAAATATAAGTGATCCAATGAAATTAATGTCATTAAATAATAGACATAAAAAACTAGAATTAGCTATTCTATATAGAATAGAAATTGCTTTTAGAAAAGTCTAAAATCAATCACTGTTAAGTATTAAAATTCTACATTATGAGCACAAAATAATGAACATGTTCAGAATCAAAGCAAACTGGTACTGACCTCTAGACTCTACACACATAAAAGATTGTTCTCCAGCTTCCTTTTTTCTAGGAAATGACAATATCTATGCTCAGTGTTTATATAATGTGTAATCTGTAATAACAATTTGTCCAACTCCCAAAAGGACAACGTGGACCTTGTTATCAATGAGACTCAAGTTCAAGCCCTCACTGCACCACTAGCTGGGTCATCTCATACAACTAACTGTGGCACCATTGGACAGTACCAATGTCCATAAAATGACATTGACACCTCAAAGTTTTGAGAGAATTAAGTGATAATTATAAGAAAATACACATTTTATTGCCCCATCATTTCATTCTCTTCCTTGATATTAAGAAAGATGTTCCTGGAAGACTGTAGGTATTCAAGTAAATGATATGATGAGGAAGGAGAAAAATCACCTACCTAACTCCTGGGTGATCAATACCTGCTGAGTCATGTTGATTTGTCAAGAGTTTTCCAGATTTGAATAGAAAATCCCAGATGAAAAAAAAAAGTCTGATTTCAAGTTACTTTTTTTTCAAGTAAATAAGAAATACGATAAAATACATATGATGTTTAAATATAGGCATTAGTCTACAGTGGTACTTGAACAACTCACTTCATGGAATGAATGTTTCTTAACTGAAAACTAGTCTGTTGCATTATCGGCAACAGATATTAATTTACAAAGGCAAATAGAATACTGTATGAAAGAAAGAAAAGTCACTGCCTTAAGGTAAGCAGGCATGTCCCAAATCAGATGAACTGCCCTTGACATCTGATTCCTGATTTGCTTGAAGGGCCACTGTGGTAGTGGTTGTGATTGGTTTTGCTATTGTTATTGCCTAGACCTGACTTTAGGATTTCATTAAAGATGTTAGCCTGACTCCATAAACCTTTCTACTTTGATTACAGAACTAGAAGAATGAAAACAGTTAGGGATTCACCTTGAATGCAATGTGTGATACTAAAAAATTAGCAGGAAGGTTTTCTAACATGTTTACCTGAAACATAAGAGCTTAAAAGTAAGTTATTCCAAATACAGATTTTTCTTAAGGGGTACTAGAGGTTTTGCTGCAAAAAAAAAAAAAAAAAAAAACTTTAAATATGGAATATATAAATCAGAAAGTTATGTCTAGATTCTTAAAACCAAATGTAAACATCATAGCCAACACATTGACATCAAAGGAAAATAGAAACTGTGACCTGATCAAATTTGATGTCCTGCTTTCAGATCAGCATGCATCCTGTAGACACAAGTTCAGGTTGCCATTACTGTATTTAAATAACACTTTACAGATGCTAAAACAAAGCAAAAAAGCATACCGTCTTTATCTGTTGTAGGACATTTAGGCCGAGCCCATTCTTTGGCTCTTTTGGATAATTCTACATTGAACAAAGGAGGTACATACATCTCTTTGAGATACTGATTTCATTTCCTTTGAATATACCAATCCCAAAGTGAGATTGCTGGATCATATGGCAATTCTATTTTTAATTTTTTAAGGAAACTTCATATACCTTAACTAAATACAATTTTTGCCATATATGCTTCAAATAGCTAAATAAATTTAAAAATACAGTCTTAGCATAGATAAAATGTGTCAGATGATCCTTAGAGATAAAACTCTAACCTAATAAGGACTGCAAGATTTTTTTTCCTGGTCACTCAAGGTATTTAGCAAACTGGTGTATGAGGGATCAAAATCAAGGAGGTCAGAAAAGAACTATGTACCGTTACCTATTTCTCTTCCTCTACCACATTCACTTTGAAGTGAAAAATAGTTTCCCTGTGTGATTCTTCCTTGCCATTGCCCATCTTATATTTGGTTAAGTGACTAATTGCCAGCAAAAGCTCTTCAATCAGCAGAAAAAAGGCTAACTTAAAAGAGCACCCACTTTGTGCTCCTGGCCCATCACAAGGACGACTGAGGTAGAAGATGCTTATTTACCCCTGAGGACAGGTACGTGAGGTCCCTCTGTCTCTATCCCCCACCAAGGGACACTGAATCAATGACCTCTCCCACTCTACTTGAATGAGACTTCCTCTTTGGGTTAATTTAAAAGGAGAACTCAGTTCAAAAGCAGAAAAGAAAAATAATGTGAACATAAGCACCACTTCTGGTTATTTAATAAATCATCACCTCCCCACTTTTCCTCTTTCACAAATGACACATTAGGGTGTCTATTATATTTCTGGGTTTATACCCTTTTTGGTCCATTCTAATTGGCTCTTCTCAGAAAACTATTGGGACAAAGGTATTTAGAATTCCGCTTGACTCAACTTTTTTAGTAACCTCCAATAAGTGTCAGAATATTGCAAAGAAAAATTTATGGTCATAGAAAACTATGATACAGAATGCCCGTATCATCTTAGTATATCTTAATATAATGTTTAAACAGAGGAAGAGCACACACCTGAGGAAAAGAAATGAGAAAATTACATACCATCCTCCACTGAACTGAAGTCAGACTAGGGGTGGGAGATTCTGCTGGGATGTGGATCTAAGTGGCACTTGTTCTCATATTTGCATTCACTGACTTACATTAGGGCTGAAGGCCATCTAGGTGGGTAGGGAAACACTTGAGTCATATCTCTATCTGGAATCCAAACCAAACAGGAGCACATCTAAGTAGAACTTTGGAAATAAAAGGAATGGATACTAGTATTCAGGGAGGGCAGGCAGACTGCCTACAAAAGAAAATCCATCTTAAGAGCAGAAGTCTCTTAACTCAATGAGGCAGCAGGCTTAAGAGTCAGGGAAGAGAGATAATTATGAATGCCAGCATTCAGTAGGTTGGTACTTAAATCCATTCAAACAGAGCTACCCTGGGATATGTACATACTGCAGGCAGAAAAAGAATTACATGCAATACAGCAAAGCCATCACAATACCACCACAGTTTGTTCGGGACATCCCTAGCTGAATATTACTAAGAAGGAAGAAATACCCTCTGTTGCTTTTCTCTAGAGTTGCCTACACTGTGGGGAGCAGACTCATCAGAATCTTTATAGTTTGGTAGGACTCTGATCCTCCTACAGGGTAAGTGCTCAGAATAGGCTGAAGGGCAGTGGGCTCAGCTGGATGACAAGGCCAGGACATGGGCTTCCTAACTCATAAGGTATGGCATGTGAGGCAGCTCTCAAAAGTTTCAGAATAGACTGAAGCTGCTGTCAGAACAAATGGAGATTTAGAACAGTAAGTTGGAGTTACTAATGTCAACATAGATATAGAGTGGTATAGATTGGTAGTGTTAACCAAAATAATTAGAGCAGATTTTTTTCTTTTTCCTAGTTCTGTGAAATGTATACAACTGAATTTCAATGCATTTCTATGTCATGTCTCTTACATGACAGATTAACAAATTAGCAACTAGATTTGGAAGAGATGAACTTGATTTAAGCAAATCATCTCATGATACTCCCCAAAATAAATGTATGTAGTATTGTTTGTGTGTATTGTATACAGTAAAAATATAGGGAAGTCATAAGATACTTGTTTCTTTCTTAGGCCTGTTCCCAAGGTTTGATATCCATGGGCTTTTAATTTATATTTTATGTAAGATAATGGAACTAGTCTCTAAAAATGGTTCAGTGGCCTCCGAGGAGGAAACAATGCCTCAAAGGAGGTGTAGACTAGAAATGCATATGGAACTAATAGCCATTGATCTAGAGAGTGAGAAAGGTGGGAGCTGCAGCATGGAAGTCATATTTAGCCTGAATTTTATAGGGAATTCCACTAAATCTGAATTCATTCTAAGCCTGAATAACCCAAAATAGACTAGAAATGGAGATCTTCTTGCTTTTGCCCAATGTACTCCATCTCTATAGATTAAAGCAGTAGTATTTTTCCAACTTAAATCTAATCATTAAGTAATTCTTCTGTTTTTACAACATAAATGTTGGAAGCATTTTTTAGCTATTCTGAGCTAGAGGCCTGCTGTGTACAGTATTTTTTTATTTATTATCTATTTATTCAAATGAAAAACCCCAGGGAAAGCAGAACTATTTTCCTTAAATAAATGTTGATTGCTATGTCTTAAATTGGAAAGGAATTTTTTAATGGTTGATAATGACATTAAATTGATCCTTAACTTGCTTTGTAAAGATGAACTTTTAAACAGTTATTCATTCTAACATGAAGAGAAACTCAATAACAAGGCTATACCATATGCTTAAATGATTACCACACAGTCCCTCTAGTGTAGATTTAATTTTTCATTATGTATTGCATATCTTCCTGATTTTTACGTATATGAGCACATGAACAGAAAGCTAATAGTTAGCATTGTGGAATACTAATTAAAAGCAGCAATTCTCCAAAAGAATGTGGCAGGATGAGGAACTTGGAGTCAGAGAGATGTTAGATCAGATCCATCTCCATTATATATTTGAGATCCACAGGCAAGTTAAAAGGCAGTAAACCTGTTTCTTCATCCTCAAAATGACAATGACAATCACTGCCTTATAAGACCTTCGTGAGGATTGAATGAGGCAATGAACCATGAAGTAAGTATCTGGCATCTGCTGTTACGATAGAAACATGTTAGAGGGCAGAAGTACTCTTATGAAATTAAAGAATTCTTAAATAACTGTGAAGATAAAAATTACATGTACAGTAAATTCAATCACAATAAATTGGAATCTACCGATTTTTTCTTGCAGATATCTACATAAAAAAAATCAATATAGGATCCTGCCTTGGAAATCTAGAATTGGAATATTTTGTCCAGAATATTTTAAAAATACAATGTTTTTTCTTTTCGTTTTGTTTAAGAACCATCTTTTCTCTAATTAAAATAGGAAGTGTAGAGGAATATGACAAAACCTATAAGTCTGCCTCCACTTCAGTTTACTAAAATACCAGAAAATCTGTTACACACACATGGTGGGGGTGGGGAGGAGGGAGAAATGCTAAAAAATAAGAATTAGTGGAATTGATAAACAAATATTTTGAAGCTTTCCAGAAATAAAAGACTTACAGACAATATTGATGGAGTAAACTAAACACACATCACATGGAGAAGAACTGAGTTGCAAAGAGAAAAGCAACTCCGAGACATTCGAAACTGAGATTAATGACAAGGTAGCAAGAAGGAGTCTTAAGGAAAGTGTCTCAGTAATTGGTGGGTCATCAGTTCAGCCTATCCCCCTTCCTACTTTCCACAACTCCACCACCAACTGCCCCCACCACGAAAAGCAACAGCAGCAGCATCCACCTGTTTGTCTAGGAACCATGAGAACAGAGGAGACTGGAGAGACCTGGATGATCAGTGCCTCAAAAAAACACAATGCCCCCACATCCCAGAGGGGAGCATTTGAACACCACACCTGGCAGCACATGCCTTTTCTCTCCTCCATCAGAAAAGACAGTCTAGTAAACAGAAACATTTACAAATAATGTAAATAAGGACTCTCAAATAAAAAAATAAGCACACAGAAGAAACATCCTCAAGAAAATTAACCCCACAAGAGAAGGCACCAAATTCAATGACGAGAATCACAAACACCTGGGGAAAAAACAGTAGAACAAGCAGACAGTAATGTTCAAACACACACACCATTGATTCTCCTTAGTTGCAAATTCCATATGTGTGAATTTGTCTATTGGCTAAAATAATTTGTAATCCCCAAATCAATATTCCCAGCACTTTCGTGATCATTCATGTATATACACAGAGTGGTGAAATTTTTGAATTGTCTGACATGCACATTCCCAGCAGAGATGATTCATAGCAACACTGTTTTCTTATTTCAACGCTTATCCTAAAAGAAGTGTCCTTTTTGTGGTCTGTTTAGTACCGTATTTCTCACGTTTCTGTGAGTTTTTTTATTGGTGATTTCACTGTTCAAAATGATCCTCTAGCATAGCACTGAAGGGCTGTCTGGTTTCCTAAGTGCAAGAAGCTGTCATGTGCTTTATGGAGAAAATAATGTGCTAGGTAAGCTTCATTCAAGCGTGAGGGGTAGTGCTGTTGGCTGTGAGATCAATGTCTGTGAGTCAACACTACATATTAACTAAGGTATCTTCAATAGAAACACACATAGAAGAAAGTTATGTTTGGTCTGGTTGATGAAATTGTGACCAAAGGCTCACAGGAGCCTGACCCTGTATTTTCCCCAAGAGCAATGGTTTAGTATTTGCTAATTCACAAATTGCAGCAACTTTCTAAAGCATTACTACTGTGATAAATGAAAAAAACTCAACTGTATAATTAACATCATCATGTGGATAAGAAAGGTTGTTACATCCAAAAGTGAGATCAGGTTGCATGAAAAAAAAAAAAAGATTCTTGGGAAATAAATTCATGATTGCAGAAATTTTTAAAATCAACATACATGTGAATAGCAAAATGGACATTAGCAATAGAATAAATTAGCAAGATAGATTAAATGTTCCCAGAGGCACAGCAAAGGGACAAAAATGTGCAAGCTATGTAAGAGAAATTTAAGTTAGAGGGATAGAAATTTTAACATCTTCACAGAAGTTTCAAAATATAAAAGAACAGGGGACATTCCTCAAAAATCAAGAAAAGATCTGGTTTCAAATTGCCAGAGCTGAGCAGGTGCTCAGAGACTAAATTTTAGGGTCTGACTGTGAATATATTGTGGTAAAATTTTATTATCCCAAAGATAGGGAGGGAATTCTAAGTTTCCAGAAAGAAAACTAAGTTTCCTGCAAAGGACAGACTCATTTTAAACTCAAACTTTTTAAGGGGTAACCCTGGATACTAAAAGGAAATGAAACTATCTTCAAAGTTCAGAAAACAAATGTGAGCATAAAACCTATACTCAAATTTATTCCACCGTCTTCCTTTTTCCTATCTCCCCTCCCTTCCCTTCATTCTCCTTTTCTAATCCACCGAACTTCTGACATAACTTTCCTATGTAAATATATGGATATACCACAGTGTACATTGTGTACATCCCCAAGAATTAATTATAAAAAATAAAAATGACTATGGGTAAATGGCAGAAAGATCAATAGAGGGAAGAAAACAGGGCAGGGGGAAAAGGAAGGAGAAGTACTGGGGCCCTAATTAGAATAAGATATATTCCATGTTTGTACAATTATATCAGCATAGGTTCAACTGTCATGTATAACTAAAAAGATATAAACAAAAAATTTATACTCAAATTAACATTCAAGAGAAAAAAAATTATTGCTTTACTACTGAGCCACATCCCCAGCCCTATTTTGTGTTTTATGTAGAGACGGAGTCTCAGTTGCTTAGCACCTCGCCTTTGCTGAGGCTGGCTTTGAACTCGCAATTTCCTGGTCTCAGCCTCCCAAAGTGCTGGGATTACACGTGTGCGCCATCGCGCCTGGCCAAGAGAAAAAAATTTTAACATGAAGATTTTGGAATTTCATATCTGCTCCAGAGGAATTACTTGTACACTTCAGCAAAACAAAATACAAATTCATAGTAGCTGGATGTTTAGTTCAATGGTAGTGTACTTGCCTAACTCGCAAAGGAGCCCTGGTTCCATCCCCAGCACCAATAAAAAAAAAAAAAAAAGATAAAGCCATGCATTTATCTTTTACAGACTTCTTTGATCACCACTTATATTTTTAAGTAATGATTTCAAACATACTATAGATTCAATGGGAATATGAGAAAGGATTTAGGGAAGTAGATAACAACTAAAGGAAAAATAGTCATTGTTAAATCTTGCAATGGGACATTTCATGGAATATACTAGCCAGCATCACCCCTGAGAAAAAAGTGTGCCATCTCTGGGAAAGGAATGCTTTGAAATCCAGGATTACCAGGTTCGAAACCTTCTTGTCAGAAGGAGCTATTCCAGGGTTGGGAATGGTCAGTGTGGGAAGAAATAAATGCAACATCTAAAGAGTGAAGGGAAACTATTATTCCATGAGACTAAATGTGGCAATCTTACAAGACTTCTTTCAAAACTCAGAACAGCAATTCAAAATGTTGCTTGGAATTCCTGACTACCAGTTTCGTGTTCAACCCATCGCCTCTTTATAACTTAATGTAACTAACATTGAAACAGTTACGAGTCTGACCTGACCTAAATTAGAAAGTTGATATATTGCACCAAAGAACTAGCATGACAAAAAAATGGGTCAAGCTCAGAAAAGAGACAAAAAAGCCATTCACCAGGTGGGAAAATATTTAAAAAATTAAATTTATGCACTCTGTGGAGCCTCATTGCCCCAGTGTTGTATATAGTTTGACTAGATCTAGATGGACACCATTATTTTCACTTGAGATTGGTCAAAAAGCTCACTACCTTACTGCACATGTATCTCATTTATGAGGCCGTTTCAAGATGTATTTAAGAACCACAATTGTCTAAGTTCCATAGTCACCTAGCCTCTCATTCCCAAAACTATCTGAGGCTGGTGCAGGCAGCATACCTAGCATCGAATTCTCCCAGAATGCTGAGGCTCTGATGAGATGCTTCAGGAAGCCACTAACAATGATGTGTTTTTACCCAATAATGAAGACAATGTACCTGAGGCACTGTCATTGCTTCTGATGGCTAGATATGTTGTTTCCACTAAGATTTCCTACAGGACAATAGGAACTCTGCTGTCTAAAACACTTGAAAATTACTCTACAGAGAAGGGATGAGCTTGTAAAATAAAATACCGATTCTCCATTATATTATTGTCCACATGAGTGTGAACTTATGTAATTTTTCTGAACCCCCATTTTCTCATCTGTTGAGATGGAATTGATAATGGTTACCCATTTGATAAGTGATAATCTACATAATCTGTTTTGCAGATTAAATGAAATGCATTGTGCCCAGCACTAGTAGATGCTCAAAGTTCTGGTTCCTAAAACTATCACATACTATCAACTATCGATAAGAGAATTTTGAGGAGTGAGGCCAGGCTAACTCTGTAGTGATGTATATTGAAACTGTCTGGACAATATTAAGCTAACAGGGTAACTCCTTTAAGAGACCAGCATTCATATGTATGAAATAAAATCCAATTCTGTTGGTTTCCATCTGAAACACTACAATTATAATTACCTTGAATTTCCCTCTCTTTATGGCTCCAGCTTTGCTGCTTGTCTTACCGTATCTCACGGTTAGAAGTTCTATCATTGGCAAAAAGAAAAAACTAATTCCTTCCAATATTCAGATTTGTTTAATGCAAAGGGAACTGAGAGTGAGAAGGTAATATGATATCTGTCAATGAGTAAAATCAGGCAAATGGAATAGAGTGGTAGATTTTCTTGATGTAGAATTTTTGCACAAAGTATTTGACAGAGGCTAAGTGACTACTTTTCTTGTCAGAAGGAACTATTGGCTTGTGGCATTGAACTCTGTCTTATGAATCAAACATGAAAAAATTTCATCTTAAAATTTGTTTTGAACAAGTCATTTTCATTTGAATAAACCATTAAATACACTTTTAGTATTATGCTTGATATTTATCTTGACCAAATATTATCCCAATATAAATTGTAAATTTCATAACAAATAAATGTTACCCAAAGCAACTTTGTTTTGACTGAGACTAGAATTCACTCTACAAGTGACATAAAAATATCTTCTATATAGTGAGGTAAATCTGCAAATGAATCAAGGCTATGTTTGATATTGTTAATTATATCTACAAATAGATCCTCAGTAGTTATCAGATATCTTGTTATCAAACTTTGTCTCTCCAGTATGACCCCAGAATGTCCTAATGTGAGTCCCTGAATTTGTCCTAGCTTGTATCACCCTCACCCTATTAACCTATTTCCATTAGCCTTTCTGTAAGAAATCCTTTCAGTCAGGAATGATTCTGTATGCCAGCCACATGGAGCTGCACCAGACCTCCGAAGGACACAGACTGTCCTTAACAGGATTGGAAAACATAGTTTTGATTTACAAGGAGCAGTTAAGTAAAGGTGAGCCTATCCTAGGTGCCTAACAGCAACTGCTCAATAGAGTTTAAATTTCTAAAATCACCCTTCAGCTGCTTACTGCCTCTGCAGTCGTTTTTCTCTAGTTCATGAATTTCCCTCCACAGTGACGTGCTCTGGCTCAGCAGACCCCTGCTCCATAAACAACCTTCAAAATCATTTCCACTTGTTATTACTACTAAATTCCAAATCATGGAGAAGCAGAAGAGCATCCACTAAAGCAGTGAGCACCTCCAGCTCCCGAGTTCTCACGCAGGGTCCTTGCAAGGGCACTGGCAGTTTAGGATATGAATGCAGAATATTCATAAAGTGATGGAGCCCACCACACCCAAGTGTATTTTATAATTTGTTATCACAAGAGCCCTTTCTGTCAGTCGCGGTGACTGCCTGACTGCTGCTCAACCTTCTAGCACTGGCCAGCAGCAAGGAAGAGGCCTGGGCAGTCAGAGCACAAAAGCAGCTTTCTCTATCCCTCTTTCCATGAAAGATAAAAAGAAGAAAACATCCTTTTTTGCTCAAATTTTTCATAAACCAAGGTGCCCCTGAGGACAGTTCCAATTGGTGTTCTGAGTAATTTACACAGATTTATATTCCCCACTATTCTTTTTGGGAAGTAATTAATTACTATGGCAACCACTACATCACAAGACATCTATGCTTACTCAGGAATATTGTGAGAATGTTATGCATTCTTTTTTAAAAGGAAAAAAAGTGCTTAAAAGTAAATGGGAGTGCCTTAAGTGTGATGGTTTATTTATTATTTACTTTTTACAGTATGGGGCATTGAACCTAGGGGCATTTCCCTCTGAGCTATATGTCCCCAGCCCTTTTTCATTCCAAGACAGGGTCTTATTAAGTTGCCAAGGCTGGCCTAGAACTTATAATCATCCTGCTTTAGCCTCTCGAGTATCTGGGATTATAGGCTTGCACCCCAGTGCCTGGCTATGATGGTGTTTTAAAGATAATTTACTACTCTAATACAGTTTGGAGTGTTTCGTGAAGCTTGCTTTCATTGGAAGTAAGTATCTAGGGAAGAGGAATTCAAATACTGAATATTGCAGGCACTGAGAAAGTATTTAGGATATAAATATATAAGGTTTATAACTTCTGGCAATGTATGAAAGTCAGAGACATTAGGAGTAAAAACTGAAAGAGTAATTATTAAGAAAAAGGGATTATGACCTCATCTGTGACATCTCAATATGCATCACATTCATTTCATAAACATCAACAGAAGTCTCTACAATTTCTAGCATAAAGCACAAAAATCAGAATTCAAACAAATTCTGAGCTTGTCCTCCAAGCTGTAGTAATAGCCACAAAGGAAATTTGTTAGTGCCAATTTTCTGAGTAGTACCTTCAAGAAGTCCAGTAAGGGGGTGAGGGACAGTGAAGAATAGGGGATGGGCCACAGGCAAAGTGCTGGCTCAGGCAGCCTGAAAGCCTGGTCAGATAGGTGTGCATGTCTCTTGGATCAGAAGAACTTTCTCAAGATCATGTTTGCCAATTGCCTTCAAAGGAAAATGTTGATGGACCTCAAGCTACTCCAAGTTCTGGAGGGCTCACTGGTCCTTTAGTTTCCTGAAAAAAATCACAACATCCTTAAAAAGACATGATTCAGGCAACATTAAGTTATACCAAAAAGCTAGTTTCTAGAAACGAAGGGTTGAAATGCCTTGGCGACTCCCAGAGGAAAAGCCTTGTCAATGTCTGAAATCTGGTTCATTTAGCATTTTTTCATCTTGGATTTTAAGTTCAGTAAATTAATTAATCTGGGTAGAGAACATGCAGGTTTAAAAAGGGTGTCCTTTGCAGGTATAGAGCGCTGGTTAAGATTACAGATGCTAAAAGCCAGACTACAGGAATCCAAACCTCAGCTCTACCATTTTCTGTACTTTAATCTTTATATGTCTTAGTTTTCCTCTGAAATGTAGTAAGTAATAGTTGAAAAAGAACATATGCCTTAGTTTGTTCCTGCTGCTAAAACAAAAATACCACAGAATGGGTAATTTATAAATCATAGAATTGTTTTTCTCATAGTTTGGGTGCTAGGAGTTTCCAAGATAAAAGACCACCACATCCAGTATTGGAGAGAACCAGTTTTGGCTTCCAAGATGTGCCTTCTTGCTGCAGCCTCACATAGTGGGAAGACAAAAGGGTCAAATCTGTGTCCTCACATGGCAGAAGAGATGGAATGATCAGGCTGTTGTTTTTTTATAAGGGCATTAATCCTACTGGGGAGGGTGGAGCCCTTATGGCCTAATTACCTCCCAAAGGTCCCACCTCTTAGGAGTATCATCTTTGGCTTAAAGTGCCAACACAGATTCTGGAGGGACACATTGACACCATAGTAATACCTTGGGCAACAATAGCGAAAAACAAGGTATTCTCCCACCTTTCTCTGGAGGTCCCACTTTATACATAGTTTCTCTTAAACCAGATAACTAATTGCAGCAGGGCCTTGGTACTGCATGAAGCAAGGCTAGAAAGATCTTTCTGCAGGCATTTCTAATGTTCCTGCCATCTACAGAAATGCAGAGTGAATTCCAGAAGCCGGGACACACTCCATCCTACCTTTGCTGCCTCATAGAATTAATTAAATCTACATGCTAAGTAAAAAATCCGTATGGGTGACTCCAATGCATTTGGAATGTAAAGATTATCAAACACTGTGCCAAGAAGTGACTGAACCGTAAGAATGAGCATGACAGGAGTTAAGCCATTAATCAACCATAAGCTTAGAGAGAAATGGGCCATGTTCACAGTGAAAATAAATCAAACAAATTGAAGAATGTCTTTTGGGATCATCAGGATGAACCAGCTTCAATTTTACCATGTCTGAGGCTGGGATCCTTAGAGAAAAACTTACCTATACACTATTATTGTTCTCATAAATTTTCTTGAGATATACATTAGCATTCTTTTAATTAAAAATAAAAGCAATCTGCTTTTTGATAGACGTTTATTTTTGCAACCTAAGCAAGAATAGGTCTAAGTTCTGATGAAAGATGCACAATTACAAGCATAAGTAAATCAAATACTTCCCAGGTTCAAACACAGTCCAGAAATCTTAAAGCATCAAAATCAAGCTAAGGACAATAGTTACAACAGCAACTGTTTGCTGAATATTAACCATGGGCCAGGTACTGAAAATATCCCCTCTTAACCTCTTTGTGAAGTAAAAACTAGTACAATTTCCATGACAGTTGAGGGTATAGAGATTAAAAAGGTAAAGGGTTAAGGGGTTCAAGTCCAAGCAGTTTGACCCAAAACTAGTGCCCTTAACCCTGTTCTGTGCATGCCCCTTGGAGAATCTCCCTGGAGAACTGAGTACTGCACACAATGGGTTATTTTACTCCATAATGACTCAGATTCATTCACTTGCTCAAAAACACTTTCTAAGCACCCACTGTGACAGAAATCTGTGCCAGGAACTGTAGGGAGTTAGTAAGAGAAATAACATTGGGCTCTGCCCCCTCTACCTTGATAGCTCAGTCTAGTAGGAAAATAAGACTGAAATACAAACAACTATATTTCAGGGTAATCTGTGATCAGCAGTTAGAAAGGATAAAGTAATATGAGCATTAGTTCTAACTATTACCTTCCCTAAGACAGCTTTTGCTATTTAGGCACCCACTGGGAAGCTAATTTAGCATTAAGGCTTAGCAAAGAAGCCTGCCTGGGTCCTGGGCTTTGAATCAGAGGAAAAAATTTTAAAGTCCATATTTAAATTCTAAACAGTTTAGAGTTTGCCTTTCAAACAGCTCAAAGCACTAAAAACAGTATTCCCAAAAAATGGCTTCAGCGTACTTCTACACCAGGAAGATGTAAAACTGTCACACCCAGTTCAGTAGTGAGAGGTTTCCACCAGGGAGCTTCCCTTCCAAGGAGGTATCCACAAGGAACCATTGATGGTGGACTGAGTGTGGCAGTGCCCACCTCTCACTGCTCTAGCAAGACAGTCATCATGATACCCTGGCTCCTGGGCCCCAAGCCTCCTAAACCAGAGTTAGATCTGAGCCCCAGGTGGTACCAACCATAGAACTATGAGTCTTGCTTGGATCTAGGAATCAAATGGTACATAATGCAAGCCAGGCCAAAGTCATTTTCTGGAATCACAACAAGGCTATGGAGAAGCAAAGCCTCTTTCCCATGCACTTGCTCAGAGGAAGTGAGTCCTGCCTTCCTCAAAGAGTGTTTGCAGAATTACAGTAAGAGGGAATGAGTAGAACTAAAAGATGCAGCAAAAAGCAGAGTCCCAAGAGCATCGTTTTAGCCCCTGGATCCCATTACCTTGGACTTCCTAGGAACACAACACAACCAATTGCATGTTCGTTCATCTCAGCCTGAGTTAGGTTTCTGTTACAGGGAGAAAACAAAATGGCACAGACTAATAACCCCTCCACAGATGGCTATGCATGAAGTTGAGTTTAGAACCAAACAGGTTCAAGCCATAGCCATGCCATTCAAGATCTATGTAGCTTTGCACAACTTAGCAGACTTCTCTGGCTTCATCTTTAAAATATAGATGAAGGTTTATGAGGATTAAATAAGATAATACATGTAGAGTACATGGTACAGTGACAGATATAAGGTAATTCAGAGGTATCTAAGAGTTGATATCACTATTGCCATCATCATCGTGAAGATTAATTTGATGTGTCAGTTTGGTTAGGCTATGGTGCCCCATTATGTAGTCAAACATTAGTCTAGATGTTATGAAGGTGCTTTATAGATGTGATTAACATTTATAATTAGTTAGCTCTGCACAAATTTGATAATATGAATTGGTCTAATCCAATCAGTTGAAGGCCTTACAGGTTTCTCAGAAAGGAAAATTCAGCCTCAAGACTATAACACAGAAACCCTGCCTGAGTTGCCAACATGCTGGTTTGCACTACAAATCTCAGACTTGCCAATCCCACTGTTCCATGAGCCAATTTCTCAAAGAAAAGTTCTTTCTCATATCTAAAATATGTATTTTATATAAAATGTAGACAAATTGTGCCTACTGGTTCTGTTTCTCTGGAGAATACCTAACTGATCCATTCATCATGACTGCCTAGCTGTTCACCAACCCTTTTGCAATACTGGTCAGAACAGGATCCACAACTGCAGACCATTGTGAGCTCACTGAAGCAAGTCACCAGCATACTTGATTGACTTCTGCAACAGTTCTCAAAAACAGAAGAAAAGTCCAAACTGTCTTCATCAAAATCCCAAGTTTGGCAATTCACAGTGGAACATAGGAACACAGACCAAACTAATACCCACAGCTTACATTTTTCAATTGCTTGTATAAACCTAATTTATGATCAGAAATTCATCATAGGAAATAACTATCCTGGAGGTTCAGTTCTCACCTCAAAACTGTGTATCACACTGTTTTCCTAAGGATCCATTTTTTTCCAAAGCATTAAGTCACTGTGTTCTCATCAATTGATTTGGAGGGGATTTGTTTTTAAGCAATGCACAAAGAAAACTCATTGGCCCATTCCTAACTAATAGGTATTGACAGCAAAAATTATAAACCAAGGCTCTGGTATAGAAATTGATTCAGACTGAGGAAGCTGAAAGCAAAGCACTATCTCCAATGATGCAAGAAATGTCCTCCATGTTTACAGGGAAGAGTGTCCACTTGCCTTCTCCTTCCTCCACCCACACTCTGCAAACGGCATTTCTATATTAACTCTTATGTATTGCCCATCCAGGGGCCAAGTTCTGTGCTAAGCATTTCATCCATTTTTTCTTGATTACACTTTCTCACAAATCCCCTTTTCTACCAGAAAACACAAAGCAGCATGTTTCTGGAATGGAAGCGATGAAAGTTACATATTTGGGATGAAATGGGAGTAGAAGGAAACCCTGCCAAACGTCTCTTAAAAGCTGTAACATCTGCTAACTAAAAATAGCTGCTTACACAGCCCAAGGAAAGAATCTGTTCTGTTCTTTCAAACTCTGGCTTGAGAAATCTATTTCCATGAATCAGTTCATCAGCTATTGATTAGCTTCTCTAATTAGCTTCTCTGATGGCTGCAGTAGAAAATAAAAGGCTTCTTTGTATGCAGCAAATGGAGGGAACCTGACCCGGCGTGCATCTATGCCCCAGACAGAAATTCTGACCCCAGAATGCAAAGCTTGACGGAAGCACACTCAGCCCTTCGTCACTCGTTCCTTCATTTATTCAGACAATATTCACTGATTACAATACCTACCATCTGGCAGACACTACTGATATTTTAAAAAGATGTCCCTACCCTAAAAGAATACACCTGCTTTCATCTAGAGTTTCCAGGGATCTCTCTGCTGAATGCTCTCACCGCAGAGAAGTCTCAGGTGTTTGGAAGTCTCTGCTCCTGGCATCTCCTGGGAATAGCTCCTTCTCTGCCAGTTCTGTTGAGCCAAGACTCCTGCTCTTCTCCTCCTTAGCCAAAAATAAGCATTTCTTGTCCTGATTTCTACTTCTGCTCCTTCCAGGAGCAAAGATTACTAGAAATTTGTTGGCAACACAATAATTACAAGTCCCATTTCCAAATAAAAACTGACAGTACCCTAGTTATACTTGTCTCTTGATTTTGATTCTCAATTCCCGGACTATGCAGGAACTCAGAAGATCCTCCTCTGTCTTCATTCTTGGGCCTCTTCCTTCAATATTTATTAGGCTGAATATTAATAATAATTGCTAATGTGTTTCAGGCATGATGTCAAGAACTTTAAATATCTTATCTAATCCTCTTCAATATTCCTATAAGGCAGGTGTTCTTATTTTGACTTCTCAGGTGTTGAGACCAAAGCTTACAGAGTTTGGATAATTTGCCCACGTCACCAGATGGGTACACCTAATGAAATCAAACATGGACCACCATTGAACCTGTTTCACCTTTCTCTTATGTGACAATTACAAATCAAAACCCATGGTTTCAGAAAGGAGAGGTTAAGAGGCCGTCATAACTCTCCATTTGTCCTGTGCAACTGTCTCCTAGCTGGGTTCCTTAGTCAATCTTGCTGTACTCAATTCACTGTGTTTACACTGCAGGTAGCCAGATCTTAGGAACATGGAAATCAGTCATATTACCATTCTGCTTGGAGTCTCCAATGCTGCCCTGTCGTAAGGTAAAACATACACAACAAACTTCCAGAGCCCAGCATGATCTGGCCCCTACCTACTCCTCCAGCTTCTGACATCTCTCCTTCTCATGTGTAGCTATAGCCAATGGAACCTACTTGCTTTTCCTGTGCACCATGTTTTCACCCACTCACAGTTTGACATGTTGTTTCCTCAGGCAGAATTACTATTCCCTATAACCTCCACCACCAACTACACACACACACAAACACACACAAATACACTTCTCCCCTTATCCTGGCCATGTCCTCTTTCTCTAAGTTTAGCTTAAATATGCTCACACGCCTTCCTCAACCTTTTGTGTTTGATGCTCCCATGGTTTTCCATTACACCCTGTAAGACCTTTCAAATACCCATTTCTTGCACCAGCCTGGCACCATGCAGGCTCAGAATAAATGCTCATCAAACAAATTAATAAATGGAAGATATAGAAAGGGCCTTTCACTCAACATTCCAATCTCCTCAATCTATTTGTCTAAGTCTAGGCCTCCTCAAAATTACCAAAGGTTCTACAGACTGGTATGGATTTCCATGATATCTACCAGTCACAAGAGCCCATTCTTTCTACTCTCCATAGAAACACATCTTGGGCAAACCAACCCTCCATGTCATAGACTGGAGCAACCTGTCCCTGCTGTTCCTTGGCAGAGGTGTCTAGACAGGAAGATTTGAAAAGGCCTGAATGGTATTCAAAGGAATTCATCAGTTTCAGAGGAGTGAAAGATAAATAGATAAATAAATCTCAACTCAGCTTGGCTTAAAGAGGGTATTAATTATTCCACACAATGAAAGTCTAGTGATAGGCAAGCTACAGGCATGAGGCACTGCAGTCCAGTGCTCAGTGTCATCGTCAAGGACTGAGGCACTTACCCTCTCTCCACTCTGCTGTCCTCAGCACCAATGACATCCTAAAGCAGGCTTCCTTCCTGATCTTAGGGTGGTCGCCTACAACAGCCAGCAGCAATATGGCTGCTTCCTTTATAAAACCCAGCAAGAGAAGGCGAGGTCTCTTCCCCCAGCATCAGCTGTTAAGTCCTTCTTTTCAATCAGATCAGACCAATCCGAGACCCTGCCCATCACGAGACCAACAACAAGCTCCTTGGGATTCCAGGAGGATGCCATGAACTAATTGGCTTACGTTAACTATCTGGGGTAAAATAGATACATTGGATAAGGGAATTAGTGGGAGATTTTGGAGAAAATAATTTTCTCCAATGATAAAAGGGAAAGAACACACTATTTTGACCTAACAGAATTAAGTTTCTCTCTCTGAGATGGCTCCTGAAATGTCACATGTAAATACTCTATATTCTGTGTAAATGTGTGGCCATATTTCTTCTTGCTGATGCTAGCCTTCAAGTTAAGCATCTTCTTCCACAGACACACTTATGTTGAGTCAGCATTTAACATCTAGAGGTTTATTGCTTACAGCAGCTATAGAAATTGGCTTGCTCCACCCTACCCAGAGGCATCAGGAATGACATCAAGAATGTAAGCCAAATGACTTCATTACTCTTTTTTATGCAGGGAGATCTTTGACAAATTATAAAGCAAGTTTCCATCAGTCCACCTGAATTAAGTACTCTGTTTTAGTGATGCTAGAAAAACTGGAGAGAGGATAAAAAAGGCTATCATAATTAGCAACCCTCTGGCACTGGCCTGTTCCTCAAGGTTTCACATTTGTGTTTTGTGGAGAAGAAATTTAAAAGCTAATTAGAGCCAGGTGCGGTGGATTACACACCTGTAATCCCAGTGACTCCAGAGGCTAAAGCAGGAGGATTACAGTTTCAAAGCCATCCTCAACAACATAGTAAGACCCTCAGCAACTAAGCAAGAACCTATCTCAAAATAAAAAATAAAGAGGGCTGGGGATGTAGCTCAGTGGTAAAGCGCCCCTGGGTTCAATCTCTGGTACAAAAAAAAAAACGCTAGGTTAACTGACACTTTTAGAAAAAATGAAAATTGTATATGCCAATTTCCATTCAATTCTGTACAGATAACTTGTTAAGTTAGGCAGAGCCCTCCTTGGCAGGGTATATCTAAACACAGAGAGGTATCTAATAATTCCTTGGTTAGAGCTCTAAGCAGGATCTTTAACTTCTAAACTCTTTCTGCAGGGGCTATATGCACAGGACATAAGCACATAAAAAAGACTGCTAAAATGGCTGGGCTGTGATTTTATTTTCAGATACTAGCACATAAAGAAGATTATACATATGCTTTGGAAATAAACTTCAGATAATTTGTCAAAAGATCTTTGAGCTTTATTCCATGTATAATCAAAGATTTTAAGAAATAGAGGATCATGTATTTCACATAAATTGAAAAAAATCTCATAGCTGTCTCATAAATGTATTCTCAGATATTTACTGACCTCTGAAAATCTGGTGAGGTGATGCTTAATCCCACAGATAGGGGTTTCTGAACATACTTCAAAGACAGTAAAGTAGATTTCTAGTGTTCTCCCATGCTTGTGTGTTCTTCTCTCCTAGCCCCAAATGCTTATAGCTCTTGACTGGTACAATTTCCTCCACTGTAAAAATTCAGCCAGACCTGCCCTTATGTCTAATGTACTATGCTCCCAAGATGCTTCAAGTAATGCTCCCATTCTTTCCTGTGACTGATTTCAGCTCTTAAGAGAAAAGTAATTTAATTGGCTCCTGAAATAAGAATTTATTAGAGTAAAACATACTAGAGAGCAGGGACCTAACTTTATGGGTTTGACCTCCTAACCACACTTAGGACTATGCTTTCCTTAAAGCAGACATACAAAGGATATCAAATTTAATTTTGCTTAACTTTCACAAAGTGATGCACATGAAGAAGAAATTTAACTTAAATTAGCTCCTAATGGATAGAAATTGTTTAGGAAGATATCTGCGAATGAGAATAAACAATTTTGTTCTCTCTTCCTCTTGCTTTCTTTGAACTAAGGGCTTCTAACTTCCAGCTGATGCTCTTAGCTCTCCTTGCCCAACCCACTATAAGTATACCATTAATTCATTGAGTAAATATTATCTCCTCCAAACACCCTTCATGGTAAAGTATCAAGTTGTGGGAAATTCTTTTTTTAGGAAAAAAGTGCATTGTAGACTTTGCCCCCCCCTCCTTCATTGTTGGACACTCGGCCTTTTACCTGCTTGTCCAGTAGCAACTAAAAAGGAAGAGTTCTCAGATTATTAAACCCAAAGAACTACTTTCTGTGACAAGATGATAATCTAAGACACCTTTTGCTACTGTTGTCTTAATTTGCCAACCAATATTCTAACAAATTGCAAACCTATACCACTGGGTTCATTCTACCTACATGCCCATTTACATATACATTTTTTGTAATCACGGTTTTCCTTGATAAACTGATATCCAAAAGAGAAATATGATACCCACTGCTATAAATTTTTAAATGATGCTTTTCTTCTGTCATCCTGGAAGGCCTACTCTCAGGTTGCAATTAACTTTGAGACAGGGAGGAAATAATTAAGGTCTCTCTACATTTGACACAATTGAGTCCATTTATCAGTATTAGAGTTGCAAATGATCAATTTTCTAAAACCAATGTAAACAAGTCCCTCATTGCTTATAGTTCTTTAAGCTTGAGAGGATCCAGCTTTCACTAGGGAAGGTCAACCAAAAGACATGTATTCAATTAGGGGCAGAAATAAGTGGGAAGCATCAAGGAAACCAGAAATTTTGCCTGAAAAGCACTAAAACCACACGATCTGTTAGAGTGAATTAAAGACAATATAACTTTAAAGCCAAGTCATTGTACTCACTCTCACCTGGAATTGAATGAAATGTTATAGAAAAACCACATATGGCTTAGGGAAATGGAGGGAAAATCCTTATGGGGTGGCTGTTCAATAGATACATTCACACTTTTAGATATAACTAGCTCATAGATTATTCCACACTGAATATTTTTATTTTCTCTTAGGTGATGCCAATTCAGCGTGGTTCCAAAATACCCCCCCGCACACACACACACGCGCACACACATTTAAAACAACGAATTCTTCTTGAAACAATTCTGAGCTCCCTCGCCCACCCCCCCCCAAAAAAAAACAAAAAATAGTAAAGAAATTGGGGGAGGGGTTACTGTCAAATAAGGAAGACAAATTACTCCAAATGGAAAATGATACTCTCTACCTATCAGGCTGAGTGAGTGAGTGAATGTGTGTGTGTGTGTGTGTGTGTGTGTGTGTGTGTGTGAAAGAGAGACAGAGAGACAGAAAATAGAGCAAGACAGACAGGAAAAAACTCATTAACAAATATTATTTAATATACAGTGTTTGGGAAATCATATATATGTATGTATTATATATATTATTACACACATATATATATGTATATAATCTGTGATGTGTATTTAAATATTTATATATCCCCAGAAGATTAGGAAAAGAAAAGCAGAATATTATGGATTATCATCATTTGTATACCTTACCTGGAAATTCCAAAGACAGTAATAACCCTAGATTTTATGATGAAATCAAAGGACAGCATTTAGGGGCGTCTGAGAGTGCTTCAGCTGCTCCATGTGTACATCAGCGGATGGGGTCAGGACAGGTAAACACAGTCTTTGTAAATACTGTGTTCTTGTCATGCAAGCTCAACTTCAAGACCTAGCCCCGGAGCCCTCCCATGCTGTAACGCTGGAGGGATCCCTGAAGGAAACAGACAGTGAACTACAATCTAGCGCTCACTGGGTGGTGGTAGTTTTTGTTTGGTTACTGAGATGGTTCAGACTTACCCAGGAACTAGCTAAAAACTGACTCGCACAAGGGCAGATTATTCCCTTTCAGGTTGGACTGAACGTCATTTGTGGAGGGAAATCGGCTCATTTAGGGAAGCTACAAACAACCTTCCTAACTCTGTCTCCGCATGCAAGCTCCAGAACAGATCACCGCATCCTCTGCCCTCCCCACTCACCTCGCGCCCCACAGCCTCTTCCAGTCCAGCAGGCCCCACCCTGGCATTTTCCGCAAGCGCCCCCTCCCGCCAGCGTGGGCGGTCTGGAGGGCGATCTGCGGAGGAAAGGGCCCCTCTGAGAGCTCAGTGTTCCTCCTGCCTGCAGCAGGATCCAGATAGGGACAGAGGCTCCAGCCAGCCCCGGGAACCCGGCCTCACAAAGGACTCCACTGATCCCGCCGGCATCTGGGCTTCCCCTCATTAGCACATTAAAGCTGCTCTGTCCCTTCCCTCTGAGCCGCTCTGTCCACCCCGCTGCCGGCGTCCATGGAGCCTTTCAGGCCTTTGCTCATTTTGAAACCTGCCGGGTTCAAGAGCCACTAACCCTTTCCTGAAGCCTGTCAGACTCTCCTTGACACCCCACAGGTACCCCTAAGCCCCATCGCTCAAGGGGCACAGTTAGAGGGCAGGCCAGATGCCTTCTGCCGCGGGGGTCTTCCCAAAAGGAGGTTTGCTTTCTTTAAAAATAGATAAATACATATATATCACCACACACACACACACACACACACACACACACACACACATACACACACGTTGACATAAACAGACTAGTGCCTGTTCACAGATGGGTGGGTTTCACTTCAAATCCTGACAAGGTTCATAAGACAAGTGACAGAGCCAGAGGAGTGATTGTGTGGAACTCCACAGGGAGACGGGTCAACAGGTATCACACCTCAATCCTAGGAAAAACCAGGAAAACCCAGGCTCACCTTTTAATTTTGTAAGCAGGATTACGATCACCTAGTGCCTATAGCTTTCCAAGCCCTCTCCCTGATGCTATTTCATTTAAAAATCCCAAACATCCAATAGGAAATGAACTAGGATTAGTTTAACTGGTTTTCAAAGGAGAAAACTGAAGCCCCCACAAGTTGTCACTTGCCTGACGGAGAACAGATCAATTTCTCAAGGGCACCCCATCAATCTAATGGCCTAGGCACAAAATCACCAAGCAAGCTCTTAAATAAAATCTCTTAATTCCTTCTTTTCTCTCCCACTCCCAAACAGAATCAGGACTGAAGTCATACTGAGCTCCTTCAAACACTTTCTGCTGCAGCACCTTCACCTTCACATCTGAATTCACCAAAGGTTCTGGCTTATGTTTGGGCTCAAATCTGTTTCTGAGCTAACCCTTTTCAAGGCAGATTCTAAACAGCTTGGCTTGCCCCCAACCTCCAGGCTAACACACCCCTTACCACATCCACAAATGTCAAATTTACACATAACATTTCTTAGTGTTTTTCCTTTCTGACTCTTCAAAATAACAGCTTCCCACATTTCTCTGCACAAACATTCTCCAACTCTCCCCCAGCACCTAGCACCTTCAATTCACAGTTGAAATCCCGACCTCAGAGTTCTCCAGCAAGAGAATCCCCCTGACAAAAACTGCCTTCTATTCCTACCACCAAATCTACCAAATGAACTTCATTGAGGCCTACACTCTGCCTCCCCATCTATGCTATGGAGCGGGGCCCTGGCTCCTCTCAAAGACCAACCCCTAATTCTATGCTTTGGATCCCACCATCTGCACTTTCTCAAAGCTTTCCTCCTTGCTACATATCCAGTTTTCCCTTCTCCATACACAATCCTATCAGCACACAGACCTCTTTTTAAAAGAGCCTTTATTCTGCTCCTTGTGCTCAGAGTGGTGTTTTAACCCCTATTCCTGATCCCTCCCAAACCATTCCATCAGGATTCCATCAGCAGCACTATTCTGAGCCTGGGCTTAACACTCCCTAAGGCTGAGTATGCTGACAAGCCACTGATCATTTCTTAGCCCTCTAGAAATGCTTTTTTCTCTGAACATCACACTCCCTGGTTTTCTTCCTATTTTAGACCTTGCATCAACCTTTGCTGTGTCCTCCTCTGACTCTAAAGACTAATGTGCTCCCCAGATCACTATCCCTCTTCTCCTGTATCTATACATTGCCTCTGGGCAAACTTATCTGGGACCCATGACTCCCAAATCCAAATGCCAGGCTCTGATTTCTCCCCAAAATTCCATACTACAGCTTTCATTTGACATTTCCATTAGACATCTCTAAATTAACTTGCCAAAAGTAAACTCTTACATTTCTACCCACAAACAGTTCCCCTCTCATTCTTGTCTTATGAGAAATATGCCACTATCACCCACCCAATTGCTCAAGCTCAAAAAACTGGGAATTTTTCTTGACTCTTCCTCCTCAGCTGCCTCATCAAATCATCCAGCCAGCCCCAAGGACTCCATCTCCTGATGCAAATCTCTCCAAAACAAAACCACTTCTCTCCACTTCCATTGTTACTGGACAGTTCCACTTCCAACCTGTCTTTCCTGAAGTAGCCATAAAACCTCTCTCATCATCTCCAACAGCAGCTAGAATGGTCTTTTCAAAACATTAACTCAATACTTTGTTTTAAATCTTCCATTTGTTCCCCATCTCACTTAAAAGTGGCATTGCCTCTCTCTCTGATCTCCTCCCCTACCATTCTCCCCTGCTTCGTGCACTCCAGCCTCTCTTTCTTTCAGTTCATTATGCCTACGTAACTCATCTCAGCATCTCTGTCCAGGATGCCATTCCTTCTGACCCTTCAGTGGCCAGTTTCTTCTTGCCATTCTAACCTTAGCTTCAGTGTCAGCATAGAGGCCTCTTCTGTCCACATACAAATTGAAGTACCTCTCTGTCACTTCACCTCACTTTAGTTCTCTTCATCATATGCACTACTACTGAATATCTTTCCTGTGTACTTATTGCCTGTGCCTTCCTCCCAGAACGTAGCATCCATAGATGGAGCTTTTTTCTTTCTTGTTCCCTAAATTACCACCAATTTCTGGATTGTTCCTCTCAATTGACTCAATAATTATTTGTTGAATGGCTGAGTGCTACCTACTCTGTGCTCTTCAGAACTTGAAGTGAAATCAATGGTTGAGCCACTCATGTTAGGCCCAATGTAATCCTAATAATATCTTTCATGCAGTCAGACCCAGTATCTGCTCTCCCCAGCTGTATGACCCCTGAAAGTTAGCACTCTCCACTTATAGCTTATTCCACAGATCTGGGCTGCTGTGCTTACCCTACTCCTTTCTTAGTTTCCCTGCCCAGCATTCCAGGGGGACCCTTCAAGGAGGAACTCCAACTGAACTCCAGGTAATTTGGCTGAAGCCTTGATACTCAACGTAGCAATTGCCAAGCTTACCCTACTACCTCCATGTGTCAGTTACCTTTCTGTCACTGTAACAAAATACCAGAGATAACCAACTTATAAGAAAAAATATTTCTTTTGGCTTATAGTTTTAGAGGTTTCAGTCCATGGCTGCTTGGCCCTGATGCCTTTAGACCTGTGGAGAGGCAGGACATAGTGACCAGGAGAGCATGGCAGAGGAATCTGCTCACCTCCAGGTAGCCAGGAAGCAAAGAGAGAGAGGTAGGGGCTTGGATCCCAATACCTGTTCACGGGCATATCCCCAAATGACCTAACTTCCTTCCACCAGTCCCTACCTCTTAAATGTTCTACCACCTCCCAATAGTGTCACAGGCTGATGACTAAATCTGTAGCACACCACCTTTAGGGGACATTTAAGATTCAAACCAAAATACTCCACATCACCAGCTGGTATGCACAGATTTGCAGGGCCATGAGTAGCACTATAAGGAGGACCTCCGTCCTCCATGACTAGATGTACTTCTAGAATCCAGACCCACTGTTGCTTGTTACTCCCACTGAGATATCCAGCTGGGACCTGTGCTTCTAAAACTTTCTGTTGTAAAATATGAGTTCTTTTTCAATTCATTGCAGATGATACTTTTTAAAAATCAAATTAAAAGCCACTATAAGAAAAATGAAGTGGCAAAAAACAAAAGTCAAATTTAAGACCCAAAAGACACAGAAATGTTCTGTCAAACTTCTACAACTATTTCAAAATGGTTAGTCTTCATTTCTCTTCTTATCACAGCTGGGTCACACAGTCTGTTGTCTGGCATGGAAACGCAGTCTGTTGTCAGACCACACTAAGTAGCTGATGTTGACCTGGCTGCCTCTCTAGCTCACTCAGCACCTTATACCCCCTCAGCCCCAAGGAGCAGATCTCTTCCCTGTAGCAGCTTTTCAATAACATTCCAACAAATAAGTATTATTGGGCCTCCAAAAAAGTACTGAATATCTACTATGTTCAAGGCACTGTTGGTTGCCTTCCCATACATAATCTAATCTTCCTCTTCCTGATTCTGGTCCAGATTCTGTTCAGCTCACCAACTTCCCTCTCCATCCTGGCCACCTCACTCCATTTAGACTCCTAGCTCCTCTTCCCTACATGAATGCAGTAGCCTCCTAACTGATCCCCATACACCAATACCTTTCCTTACCTCTAGCCTGCAAATTTTGTGCAGAATAGCATGTTCAGGCACATCTATAATCATACTCTTTCTCTCTTCAATAGGCTACAAAAATAATAACTAATATAATTAAGTCCAACTGCTTATTAGAGTGTCTAAGTCTTTCTATTATCTGGCCCCATCCCATAATACAAACCCTAATTTATTCTATGCAGTTTATTCACATCCTATATATAATGTTGTCAAACTGGACATTGATTCCATTCTCCAATCTCTTATTTCCATATATAGTTCATCCTTTCTCACACATGTTCTTATCCTAGCCATCTTTCAACAATGGCAAATACCACCCTGACCCTTCCTGCCCAGTCTCCAGCCTAGCACTCTTTCTCCCTCCTCTGTAGTCTTAAGAAAGCACATAGCTGAGCAATCACATAAATTTGTTTCTAGAAAAGGATAAAAACTTTTGTTATTTTTAAATCTATTTTTTATGTTCTGTTTTTATTTGTTCATTTTAATTATACTAAATAGTGAGACTGTGAGATTTATTATGATCTCTGCATATATGCACATAATATAATTTGGCCTCTTTCATTCCCTAGTATCTCCCCTTAACAACTTTTGTTATTGGTAGAATAATGTATAATGTAATGTTTTATAACATAAAATGTATATTTTATAATGTAAAATTTAAGAACTTGAGCTACTGTCTAAATGAGCATTTATGTCCACTCTCATTAGGTAATATCATGGTATACAGTAAAGTATCCAGTCCTTCCACCAACTCATCTTCATGGTGTGATCATATTTTAAATCTCTCCTCTCTGCAATGCACAAACATGTGCATAACCCCTGACTAAGTTGTCTTTGCACTGTCAGCACATAATATTTTCAGAAAACTGGTTTCTTGAGTTATGTGGCAATGACCTTAAAAAGTTCAACCCTAATATCAGGATAAGATTCAGATCTGTTCTCCTTTTTCTTCTAACACTCTGAAGTTAGGTGAACACTAATGGTCAGTTCCTTGTTTTTGTTTTTTCTTTAAGCCTTAAGTGAAACAAGCTCAACTGTATTCAACATGAAAATTCTACTGCTTGACCACTCTAACATCTGGAGACTAAATAATACACTACTGAATGATGCATGGGTAGCAGGAGAAATCAGGGATGAAATTTAAAAAATACTTAAAGGTAAATGAGAATAGTGATACAACATATCAAAATCTCTGGGACACTATGAAGGCAGTGCTAAGAGGAAAGTTCATTGCATTGAGCTCATTCATTAAAAGAATAGAAAGTCAACAAGTAAATAACCTAACATTACATCTCAAAGCCCTAGAAAAAAGAAGAACAAATCAACACCACAAGCAGTAGAAGACAGGAAATAATTAAAATCAGGACTGGAATCAAAGAAATTGTAACAAAAGAAACAATCCAAAAAATATCGACAAAACAACAAGTTGGTTCTTTGAGAAAAAAAAATCAATAAAATTGATAAACCCTTAGACAAGCTAGCAAATAAAAAGAGAAAAAAAACTAAAATTACTAAAATTCACAATGAAAAAGGAAATATTACAACAGACCCCTACTAAAATAGAGACAATAATCTGAATCAATTTTGAAAATTTATACTCTAATAAAGTAAAAAATCTTGAAGAGATCAAATTTCTAAGGACATATAACCTACCCAAACTGAATCAGGAGGACACAGAAAACTTAAACAGATCAATTTCAAGCAATGAGATTGAAGACACCATCAAAAGCCTATCAAGAAAGAAAACCCCAGGACCAGATGGAGTCTCAGCTGAGTTCTACCATAACTTTAAAGAACTAACACCAATCCTCGTCAAAATTATTCTATGAAATAGAAAAGGAGGGTACCCTTGCAAACTCATTCTATGAAGCTAGTGACACCCTGATACCAAAACCAAACAAAGACACATCAAGGAAAGAAAATTTCAGATCAATATCCCTGATGAACACAGATGCAAAAATTCTTAATAAAATTCTTAATAAAATTTCATAAAATTTATTTCATAAAATTTATGAAAAACATATTAAAAAGATAGTGCACCATAATCAAGAGGAGTTCAACCCAGGGATGCAAGGTTGGTTCAATATACGCAAATCAATAAACGTAATCCATCACCTCAATAGACTTAAAGATAAGAATCATATGATTTTATTAACTTAAACATATTATTTTATCAATTGATGAAGAGAAAGCATTTGACAAAATACAGCACCCTTTCATGTTCAAAACACTAGAAAAACTAGAGATACTAGGAACATACCTCAACATTGTAAAAGCAATCTATGCTAAACTCAAGGCCAACATCATCCTAAATGGAGAAAAACTGGAAGTATTCCCTCTAAAAATGGGAACAAGACAGGGATGCCCTCTTTCACCACTTCTATTCAACATAGTCCTTGAAACTCTAGCCAGAGCAATTAGACAGACAAAAAAAATTAAAGAGATACAAATAGGAAAAGAAGAACTCAAACTATCCCTATTTGCTGATCATATGATTCCATATTTAGAAGACCCAAAAAAAAACTCCACCAAAGAACTTTAAGAACACATAAATGAATTTAGCAAAGAAGCAGGATATAAAATAAACACCTACAAATCAATTGTGTTCCTATACATCAGTGATGAATCCACTGAAAGAGAAATTATGAAAACTACCCCATTCACAATAGCCTCAAAAAATAAAATAAAATACTTGGAAATAAATCTAATAAAAGAGATGAAAGACCTCTACAATAAAAACTATAGAAAACTAAAGAAAGAAGTTGAAGAAGACCTTAGAAGATGGAAAGATCTCCCATGTTCTTGGATAGGCAGAATTAATATTATCAAAATAGCCATACTACCAAAAGCACTACACAGATTGAATACAATTCCTATTAAGGTTCTTATGATGTTCTTCACAAAAATAGAAAAAGCAATTATAAAATTCTTTGGAAAAATAAGAGGCCCAGAATAGCCAAAGCAATCCTCAACAAGAAAAAGGGAACGCAGAAGGCATCACAGTAACAGACCATAAATTATACTACAGAGCTATAGTAACAAAAACAGCATATTGGCACAAAAACAGACTTGAAGATCAATGGAACAGAATAGAAAACACAGAGACAAACCCACATAAATACAGTTATCTCATACTAAACAAAGGCACCATAAACATACATTGAAAGAAAGATAGCTAGGAACAAATTATTCTGGGAAAACTGGAAATCCATAAGTAATAAAATGAAATTAGACTTCTATCTCTTAACCTGAACAAAACTCAAAGTGAATCAAGAGTTAGATTACACAGGGTCTCTGGTCTACACATTAGACAAGAGACCCTGTGCCTACTAGAAGAAAAAGTATTCCCAAATCTCATCATATTGGGTTAGGAACCAAATTCCTCAACAAGACTCTTTAAGTGCAAGAAGTAAAATTAAGAATCAATAAATGGGATGATGTCAAATTAAAAAGCTTCTTCACAGCAAAGGAAACAATCAAGAACATCAACAGAGAGCCTACAGAATGGGAGAAAATCTTTGCCACCTGCACCTCAAATAGAGCATTAATCTCCAGGATATATAAAGAATTCAAAAACTTAACACCAAAAAAACCAATAGCCCAACCAATAAATGGCCAAGGAACTGACCAGACACTTCACAGAAGAAATATGACCAGTCAACAAATATATGAAAAAATGTTCAACATCACTAGCAATTAAAGAAATAAAAATTAAAACTACATTGAGGTTTATTATTACTCCAGTCAGAATGGCAATTATCAAGAATACAAGTAAAAAATGTTGGCGAGGATGTGGAGGAAAAGGTACACTCATACCTTGCTGGTGGGAGTAAAAATTGGTGCAACCACTCTGGAAAGTAGTATGGAGAGTCCTCAGAAAACTTGGAATGGAACCACCATCAGCATAATATAGTGATATGGCTACATCAATGTTTATAGCATCTCAGTTTACAATAGTTAAGCTATGGAAGAAACCTAGTGATCTTCAATAGGTGAATGCAGAAAATGTCGTATATATACAAAATGGAATATTACTTAGCCTTAAAGAAGAATGAAACTATGGCTTCTGTCAGTAAATGGATGGAACTGGAGGCTTTCATGCTAAGTGAAATAAGCCAATCCCAAAAAACCAAAGGCCAAATGTTCTCTCTAATATGCAGATGCTGACTCACAATAGGTGGGAGTGGGAGGGTGGCAAGGAGTGGAGGTTCACTGAATTGGAACAAGGGGAAATGGGGGGAAGGGAGATAGGATGGGAATGGGAAAGACAGTAGAATGGATCAGACTTAACTTTCCTATGTTCATATATGAATACATGATGAGTGTAACTCCACATCATGTAAAACCACAAGAATGGGGAGGTATAATCCATGTATGTATGATATGTCAAAATACATTCTACGGTCATGTATAACTAAAAAGTACAAATAAAAAAAAGAAAATTCTGCTGTTTGAATCTGCATACATTTGGAGTAATTTTTATGGGTTTGAACGTCTCAAGCAGCTTTCCCATAAGCAGCTTATTTATGGGAATTCTTAGACCAGCTTGAAAATGGGATTTTTGAGATGTGGTGTCTGTTTATGTCCATTTTATTTAAATTGCCTCTTTGATGGGTTATATTGAAAGGGTAATAATAAAAACTCCACCAGTGGCACCCAGAGGCCACATCAGCCTATGGCTGTCTGGTTCACTACCGTCGGGCTACTAAAGTCTGACATATAATAGGCACCCAATAAATACTCATTGAATAAAAGACTGCCTGGATGAATCAATGAACAAGGGAGGGAGATTTGCTTTTTCAATAGATCAGGACACTTCATACTTTCTAGAGTCAATGACAATTATGAGCCATAGCTCTGTCATTCCAAATCTGGATATAATTAGTCTGATTTCACTATTTTATCTATTAAGTGTTTATTCAGTTGTAGTAGGTCTGCCTAATTAATTTGTTTAAGATGGAATGTAATAGGAATTAGTGGCTCATAATCTTGGACTTTGCTAAGTGATACTTAAGGTATTTTTTTCAGTCATCGCAGAGTTACATAGGTGAATATTCTTGAGGGAAAGCTTAAAATTTAAATTCAATAGAAAAATGTTTTAATTAAATAACAACATTCATAAACAACTTATACTCTTGGGTCCAGTGATTGAGACATGACATTTTTCTGAGAAAATATTTTCTGAAGCATATTTATTTTTATTGTTTTCCTTGACATTTCCTGTGAAATTTCTTCTATATTCAAGTAGTCCTTGAATAAGACCAAAATGTCAGAACAAGAAGTTTCATATGGATTGCATATTGAACAATTTATTTTATATGATTCTAGTATCCGGACATTTGGAAGCATCCAGTTAGGCATTATATACAACAATTCAGATTATGGGTTAGAGAGTTTCACTTCAAATACCAATATACATGTCAAACTTTGCAGTTAGATTTTCAGGGAATCCAGTCCAAGAAGAATTTTGTCATACACATGTCTTTAGAGAGCTCAGCACAAAGAAATTCCCTAAAAATAAATGAATCTGTACCTATATATGTTCATGCTGCAGTCAAGAAATATGCCAAATACTTTGTTTTTTTTCCCTATGTCTACTAGAGTTTAACCTCCTAATCACACATTTTTAGTAGCATAATCAAGAATCTATGTGTTATCCAGGCATGGTGGCAAAAGCCTGTAATCCCAGTGGCTTAGGAAGTTGAGGCAGGAGGATTGTGAGTTCAAAGCCAGCCTCAACAACTAGTTAGACCCTAACTAACTTAGCAAGACCCTGTCTCAAAATAAAAAATGAAAAGGGCTGGGGCTGGCTCAGTGGTTAAGCTCCCCTGGGTTCAATCCTGGTACCAAAAACAAACAAAAATTCAATGTGTTTGAACAATGTATAGTTAATGTTCATTGGCCTGAACTTGAATGAAAAAGCTAAACAACTTCATGGTAGTGCTTTCACATACTGTATCCAACTTTTATGAGAAAAATCAAAAACAAATAATATATCATCTCTTGCATTAAGTGTAAAATCCTAACACAAAATGGAGTCACTCTGGCTCAGGCCTGCATGTATCTGCTAACCTGCTCTTTGTGCTTCTGTGATTAATGCTTTGCTATGCTTGCGTCTCACGGATGGGGGTGCAAGACCCCCTGGCCAGTTACCTAAAGTTCCAGGAACTGAAAGGGGACATAGGAGGCACTGTCACGGTTGAACTGTAAATAACTATAGATTGAATATCAGCCAAATCCTGTTGTTCTGAGTCATGTAGCTAGCCCACCTTATAATAACCTCTGAAACCTCACTTTGGGGTCACTCTCTGAAGGAAAGGAGAGCTGACCCCAGTCAATTGGCCTGTGTGCGTATTTCCTCAATAAACTTTGCTTCTTCTGCAGAGTTGTCTGGGCTGCACTTACTGGGGAGAGGTGCAGGTTGGATGCAACAAAGTAACTTCAGAAATGTATGGGCAACTAGCTCAATTTCCTATACCATCTATATCTACAGCAGTGTACATCAAAAGTAGACATCTATAATGACAGTCCTAAGGCACTGAAGAATTTTAAGAAAGTAAGAGGTCAAAGAAAAATTACACAGAGATGTCTGTTTATTATACATTAATTACTTGGAAATGCATCATCTTTATCCAAGGTAAACCAAATAACTCTTTAATATGACCATTCATTTCTCCAAGTGCAGTGTATAAAGCAAACTAAATGACCATTTATTTTATTTTCATAAATTTGACCTTTCAGTTAAAAATAAATGCATCCTTCAGACATCTTTTATTTACTACTGATCCTAGAAATGTCTGTTTTTAATAACAGCACCCGGTCCATTTGGAATATTTTGTATCAATTATCCTCATTAGGAACCCATCTTCCTCTTTTCTTTTTGACATCTGTTCAAAGAAGCAGCTTGAGGAAGAATCTCACTATCAATTTCTTAACAAAAGACTTCTCACTTCATAAAGATCATCTCAATTACAATATGTCATTATCAACTTGATCTAACACCTGGTTTAGGCATGACCTATTTCTTGCAGCCAATTCCACTGGTTTGCAATTTTCTGTCTACCTTATGAATAACTAAATGTGTATATTCAATATGTACACATATTGGCCCATCTTACATGATAATTTTCCCACTTGCACGTTGATTTAATGTAGGCTTGCTAGCAACTCTCCCATGTATCATTTTTAATGTTCCTTAGTTTACAATACAAAAAAGTTTCAGATACTTTTAAAATTAACAAAATAAATCCAAATGTAATTTGGAAATCAGTTCCAAATCAAATAAATGGATAGCCCACAATCACTAGTGGTTCTACTGTAATGATTAAACATCTCCACTACAAGATTCAAAAAGCAGAAGAAACACCTTTATAACTTAAGACAATCCAATATATATCTTATTGTAAAGAAAATGGATCAAAACTAGAAATTCCTGGTTATTTTTGTGAAGAACAGAAAATAATGGGAATATTTATAACATTATGAAATATTTCTTTTCCCATGGGAAAGCACACATGCAAAACACAAAATAAGCTATTGCTCATTTTTAGAGAGTATTTTATTAAATAATTATTTTTAGAGGAGACGATTTCCAGGCACTTTAATATAATAGATCAGTATCAACTCCTCTAGGTCTCAAAGAAATCTACTTGATCAGCAGTTTCTGTAAGAGGGTCATCAACTGCTGCCCTTGAAGTATTTTCTTTGTGTTGTATCTTGCTTGCCTGAAGCAGGGTGATAAATGCTATTCCACTCCAAAAAATAAGAGAAAAACAGGTTGCCAAAATTTTTCCTTTGTTTGAATCAATACATTATTTTCCATCTTTGAAAATTAAAGAGTAATTACCTCAGCATTCAAATAATCTTGCACTTGTTACATTCCACTGCCAAAACAATTTTGACTAGAACAGGGTTAAGAATATGATATATCCCATTAATAGATTAAAAAAGAATTATCTGGCATCACCTCTTTTGCCTAAGTCTTAGAAAGTAGTATATTCTAACCTAATTGCTTCACAGAAAGAAAGTAGCCCATCAGTGAGATGCATCAGTTATCATGTGCAAAAAAAAAATGAAGCAGTCTAACTGCACAAGGGTTTAAAGTAAGGGGGCAGGATATGTGCTCTACTAGGAAATAAAACAATGCAGGATCTCGTAAGGCTGATTTTATTAAGGAAACACTACATCTTCATTCTCAGCTTTATGAGAGCAAGTACCTTTAAGTAGTCATTAATCAATACTTCTCTCTTTAACTGCCCATATGTAGACAGGACATAAATAGCATGTGGTTGCATTTCTTCCTCTGGGCTGGCAGGTCGCTCTACAAGGACTGGCAGCTCACCAGCGTTGCCTTGCTCACTGTGTTCCACTCCCGTTCCCATCACACCATCCTGCTCCTCAGTGCTACCCCTTTAGTCCAATAGTAGGAGCTGACACTGCTACATCGCCCATCGATGAGGAGACTGTCCCACCAGCTCACAGTAAAAGGACGCTGCCAACTACACAGGTACATGCCAAAAGTTGGATGGATAGTTTTTATATTGGCTTCTAGCTTCCAGATTTGGAACTGCTTTCTTCCAGGAACTAAGATGCTAGATGCCAAGAATCAATTAAAAGAAGCAACTGAAGATAATGAGTGGACAGGGTAAGGCAGGTGAAAGAAATGGAAGCATTAAGGAAGTAAAACAAGACAAAAAGAAAGAAAGAAAGAAAGAAAATGTGAGTAGGTCTTGAGTTTTCAGAAAAGGAACACAGATGATTAGGTCCCCACAAGGCTGACTTACAGCCATAATTGACTAGTCAACACACCATGAGGGTTTAAACCAGAGGAAAGCCACATCTAAGCACTGGCAACCTCTACAATTCCACTCTCCTTCACACACTTCCTTAGCATCTGTTACTCAATAGCTACTACTAATGCTGTCTCTAGTAGATTGGCACAATCCTGGCACAAAAGTCAAGTTCATCAGCGTTCTAATTAAATTATTCCATTGACATTTTTAATATATTATGATTTCGTCTTCTTACTAAAGATCTTTCCAGCCGGGCCCAGTGGCACAAGCCTGTAATCCCAGCACTTAGGGAGGCTGAGACAGGAGAATCGCGAGTTCAAAGCCACCTTCAGCAATGGCAAGGTGCTAAGCAACTCAGTGAGACCCTGTCTGTACATAAAACACAAAATAGGGCTGCGGATGTGGCTCAGTGGTTGAGTGCCCCTGAGTTCAATCTCCAGTACCAAAAAAAAAAAGATCTTTCTAAAGAGAAATATTTTCTCCTTATTCTTTAAGTATAAGGAAAAGCCATTTACCCAAAACAAAATAGGATTTTGAAAATTCTGAAGAACTTTGAAAGACAAATAAGTAATTGTTTTTAATTTGTCTAAAGGTTATAATCCTAGAGTCTCATTTATAGGTATGCTTGAGATGAAATGCCATTGACCCAACCTAAGTTTAAGTTTTGCCCTGATACATTAGGAACAGTATAACTTATGTTACAAATCACAAAAGGCTTTGTAAACACAAACTTCTACCCATAATGTACTATGACTTTCCCTTATTTGCCTATGTTGCTCCCCCAGACTTGTCTTATACAATAATAAAAGTTGAATAAATGAAAAAAATGTAGAGCTTCCTACATTTTCAAGTGTTTCCTTCAGTATTATCTACTTCTCTAAATCATGGTAGGGGAAGTAAAGCAAATATTATTGAATAGATTTTATTTTGCAGTAGTGGGAATTGAACTAAGGGGCATTTTACCACTGCGCTACAATGCCAGCCCTTTTATTTATTTTATTTTATTTTGAGACAGAGTCTCACTTAATTGCCAAGGCTAGCCTCAAACTTGTGATACTCCTGTCTCAGCCTCCTGAGTCACCAGGTGTGCACCTTATAAATGAAGAAACCAAGACCCAAGGAGATAAATGGCTCTGACCCAAGCTACATGATAAGGAATGATGACCACCCAAGTCTCCTCAAGCCTACCTCAGTGATCTTGTCACTTTGGACTCTAACGTTCATTATATAAACTGCGTGCACAGAGTTGATAATAATTCATAAATTAAAAATAAATGAACTATTACAACAGTGTTTTCTGGTTTGATAAGAAAATTAATAATTAAAAACATATTCTACTTAAAACTACAGGTATTCCTAAAGAACAGGAAACCCAACATGATAGATACTGAGTCATCATCTTCTTGATTTATTCTGCTCATTATCTTTCAGACGCAATATTTTGGAATGTGTTATTCTAACCTACAAACGACAGGAAAGACTCGACTTTCTATTACCATCTCGTGTCTCACTCAGAAGTGAATTGCTTCTTTGGAAATAAGTGGAAATATGCAGAAGTAGCCTTGAGTAAGTTGTTATACACGTTAAGTCTTCACAAGGCATCTTGAATGGCTTGGGGTTTGATATAACTAAATTAATCCATACTCCTAAAATCAGGATATTTGTCAAGTTTTTATTTCTGTATATATTTTATGCTCTCACTAGAACTTTAAGCCCCAAACAGTTGGTGTAAAGTCATTGGAAAATCTCTGCTACCCAAAACAGTGCCGCACAGAACCTGTACGAACTGAGCAACCGGAAGGGTTATCCTTACTTGCGCATCCAAATGTACGCACACGCACCCAAAAGAAAACACAAAATCCACTTGCTCTGTGATTTTTTTTTAAATCTTCCAACTCGTGGATCATTTTAAGTTACTTAAGTAACAAAAGTCATTTTCACATTACAGTTGAGTCAGGGGCTATAGTAGGGGACCCCTTTATATGTTTACCCAGGACCTCATTCTAAACACCTCTGTCTTCAAAGGCTCCACTACGCAGATTCCAGCACTGGAGGCGCCGGCGATCTTCTTGGCCAGCTTCAGAATAATCCGGCGCCTCCTTCTTACACCCTTCCCGCAACATTTTGCACTTTGCCTGGGTCTGGGCCAGGCCTCTAGCCTTGATTTCCCTGCCCTAAGCCAGTAAAAGACTAAGCTGCGAAGAACGTCAAGCAGAAGTGGTTTCCCCTCCGGTCCGTGGAAGCTGAAGCCGCGACCCCATCCCCTGGGAAGGGGTCGGAGCTGCCGAGCTGGGCGGACAACAGCTCGAGGCCGCGACTTCCAAGCTATCTCCGCAGCCCGGCGCCTTCCCGCCTCCGCCCTGGCCACGTCCCCGGGTCCCCTGAGTGCAAAGCTGGGGTACGAGTGGGAAAGGGAAGTGAGACAACAAGCGTGTGCGAGGGCGTGAGTGCCGATACACACAGGGCACCTTAGGTACGAAAAACCCCGCCTCTCCCCGAACTCGCTCCTCGGACCAGCCTGCAGCTCCTGCACTCTAGGGCTCCTAGCGCCAGGACAAAGCTGCCGTGGCCTCTCTGCGAACGTTAGGCGCCTCTCTGGTTGCCCGGACTTCTCAGTCTCCCCCAGCCTCGACCCGGTCCCAAAGGACCTCAGAGACGTCCGAGGGACGGAAGGAACTCCGGGCCGGGAGCCCCGAGCCCCTGTCCCCCGCGCCCTCGCCGGGAGCTGCGGCTCACCTGTTCAGCACTTTGCGGATCCTCTGGCGCACGCCAGCCCCGGAGGAAGCGGACAGGCTCCCGCCGCCGCCACCGCTGCCCTCGGCCGGCAGGTTCTCTATGGTGGTCACCACATGGTTCGGCGGGGCTGGCGGTGGTGGCGGCTGCAGCTGCTGCTGTGGCGGCTCAGGGGGGATCATCGCGGCGGAGGCAGAGGCGCAGCGGTGATCAGAAGGCAGCCGGGCGCATCGTGCGCCGGCTCCGGGCCCGGGAACGCGCAGAAGACCCGGCCGAGCAGCCCCGGCCCTGGAGGCGGTGCTGGCTGTGAAGCGGCGAGGTGGGGAGGCACCCGCAGCTACAGCCGCCGCTGCCGCCGCCGCCCAGCCCGCCACTCAATCCTTCCTTTCCAGTCCCAGTGAGCACACCCACGCTCCCAGGGCGCCTTCGCCTCGCGCCTGGCTCTTTCCGACCCGCGACCCAAGTCCTGGCACGCCCCGCGAAGTGGCTGCGAAGGGTATCGCGCGGGGGCGCAGAGCCGCTGGGTCTGCACGGAGGAACCGTGTAAAGCAGGGATGGAGCTCCGGGCTTAGTTTTCTCTCCCCGTGCCCAGGTCTTCTCCGGGCGAGCGGTGGCAGTCTTGCTGGCTCCGCTTCAGCCTGTCCCCCGGCTCAGAAAGCTGCCGTCTGTGTCTCACAGAGTGAGAGAACGAGAGGGAACCTGGAGAGCCGGGCGGGGGCGCCGCGGCGGAGTGGCGGCGGCGAAGGGGGGCTAGGGCGGGGAATCTGCGCGCTCTGTTCCCGCCAGAGGGCGCTCCGGAGGTGCCTTAGTGCCCCCCGACCCTCTTCTTCTTTCCTCGTCCACAGAGGCCCACGGTCTAGGTCCTGGTGATTTGGGTGATTGTTTTTCTTTGGGTCTTTGGGTTTTGTGTTTTTGCGGGGCGAACCGAGGATAGATCCTCCCTCTGGAGTTGGCGAGTTCTCCTCGTTCCAGCCGTCGCGCCGCAGAATCCAGCACCACCGGCCCGGGACAGCGGCAGCACACAGAGACCGGTGCTGGCCCCATTAGAAACACAAACTGAATAGCCTACATATTACACCTACACTCATAATAATAAGTCTGGAGGAAATGTGAGGAGAAATAACTTATTACCAAGAATCCATTCTGGGAACTGGAAAAAGCAAATTCGGCCAACCGAAAACATATCGGTTTGAAGCTATGTAGCGCGCTGTGGAAGTAAGCACATTTGAGTTCCAGTGGCACTTGTGAAGCTTATTAGCATAGAGTCCCTAAGCAATTTCTTAAATTTTGAGACATTCGCCTTTGTGAAACGGAGCCACTTTTGTCTTTCTCCCAGGATTGTTGTATGAGTGAATTGAGGTAAACCACCCAGGAAGAGGGTCCAATCACCATCCACCTGCAAAAGGTGTACGTGCTAAAGAAATCTTAGCCCTGAGCAAGACCATATTTCAGTGGTTTTTTGAGTACCGGGGATTGAACTCAGAGCCACATTCCCAGCTCTATTTTGTGTTTTATTTAGAGACAGGGTCTCACTGAGTTGCTTAGCGCCTCGTCTTTGCTGAGGTTGGCTTTGAACTGGTGATTCTCCAGTTCTCAGCCTCCCAAAGTGCTGGGATTACAGGCGTGTGCCACCGCGCCCGGCTAAGACCATATTTCTTAACAAAAGAAAATGACTGTTCCACATATTTGTTATACCTATTGATCCAGATCCCTATTACTAATTGACTATTAAGAGGGAGATTTTTCAAATATTTGTTTATCGAAATTGCCTAGATAAGGATCTTGCAATGAAAAATGATACATATTTAAAATTTTTTTCCACTACACTGCATGCAGTACGGGGAATTAATTTCCCTAAATTTAATCAGTATCTTTGTTCACACAGAAGCATGGTGATACCATCCTTGATTCTAAATACTCTGAAAGCCAGCAAACGAAAAATACTGGTCATAGAATTTGCCATAGAAAGAGGTGTTGAAGAGCCAGTTGCAGTGGCACATGCCTGTAATCCCAGCAGCTCAGGAGACTGAAGCAGGAGGATTGCAAGTTCAAAGCCAGGTTCAGCAACTTTGCAAGGCCCTAAGCAACTTAGTGAGAACGTGTTGTTCTCAAAATAAAAAATAGAAAGAGCTGGGGATGTAGTTCAGTAGTCAAGTGCCCCGGGGTTCCATCCCAGGTAGAAAGAAAGAAAAGAAAAAAAAACCTGTTGGGGAGCAAACAACGTTCAAAAACGGAATAGGCTATATCTTCTCAACAAAGGGAAAAGAGGAGAGGGAGGGATAAAAAGATGAGATTCCTCATTCAGTTAACAAGCAAGCACTCATTCCTTTTACTATTAGGAGTCTTCTTTTTATCAAGAATCTGAAGATATGGGTATCCACAAAATCTCTCTAATCACTAGAGATTCCTGTAGCTGTAAAACCTATTTACTCCCTGAAATATCCCTGAGATTTCTTTCTACAAACCTAAACCCACATTAGAATATTTTTTCCATTTATAATTAACATGTTTTCCCACTCTTTCTCAAGCACCTTTCATTCTACAGTTTTCCACGTCAGGTTCACACAGGATGCCCTGAAGAACTGCAACAAAAAGACCAAGGCTTGGAACCTGTGGACATTAAAATTCCAATAGAATGTAATGAATTCGCCTGTGGGGGACCCACCAAATGTAGCAGACATGAGCAAACTGCACTTTAACTGAACCTGGCAGGAAATCATGATAGAAATCTCTCTATTGAAACAACACTTATGGTAATTTCAGGTGTCTTCCTTGAATGACTGGTTGCTTCCGTGCCCTTTTCCTTCCCATTTGGCTTGCTTCCTTTTGAGTGTTTTTGGCACAACACAACTTGCTGCTGTGTCTGCACTTCAATGCCTGCACTTATATCTGGTCATTTCTCTAGAGGACTACTGAATCCAAATGATCTAAATCTCCCCTGGGTCAGGAAGGGATAAAACAAACAGGAGAGAAAAACAAAATGAGAGATGTAAATTTTCAATCCTGCTGGTGAGTGGGGGAAATATCTCAAAGCAGTCTCAAGCCTTATGTTTTTATTATTTCAATTTGTAAGGAGGTACAGCATCAGATCTCTTCTTACCCTCAAATTCTGTGTTTCATGTTCATCCCTTAAGTAGCTAAGCAGCATTTGAGAGGTAGGGAAACTGGTAGCAAAAGTACAGGTGTCACAGTAGTGTGTCTAACATGAAATTAAACAGAAAAGATATCAGGAAGGATTTTTTTTTCCTCCTTTTCCTGCTACAAGAGTCTTGTTTGTCTCCTCTACCTTAAAATCTATCCTCCATGAACTCTTATCCAAAGAAGGGGGAATTAAAGACAATAAGCGGAAGATCTATATGTAATATTGTAGTGGGGGCATGTGGGTTCCAACATCACACTGCTCAGCTTACATCTCCCTGACCAGTTAGTGGCATGATGTTATTGCAAAATTTCCATTCCATGGAGTTCTTCCACTTACACTATTACATTGCCTGAGTATCTCTTAAGATACACTAGTTCTGTTGGATTCCTTAAGGAAGCAGAAGTTTGCTACCAGCTACAGCTTGTTTAGTGCTGCTCATTTTGAAGACTTATGCAGGGAAGTGTAAAATTTGGCCTCAGTTTCAGGACTTAAAGCCATCCGGCATTTTGACTAATTTGTTTAGTATAGGCTGCACCTGTGCATTATATCGAGAAAAGCTTCAGAGTCATGACCCAAGTGACTGATGATCCTCCCCAAATTACTGAACAGTTGCCTGGAATTTCTTGTGCTGTTATAAATGCCCAGTGGCCCATATGCTTTCTCCGAGTCATTCTCTTATTATCTTTCTGTCTCTCCTAAGTCTGAGGGAATCTATTTCACACATACTGCTAAACGTATGGCATCTAGAATGATAGAGCTTCAGGGTTTTGATTCACATAATTGAATTCATTTAGGATAGAAGAAAGCTAAGCAAAACACATAGGAAGTTTGTGGAGAAGGAAAAAGAAGTGGATTAGAATGGGTATATCTTTACATTTACATCCTAGAAATGGAAAAATCATTGAGACATTAAAGCACAGAAGTTCAGTGAGCACTTACCATCACAATCTGCAAGTAGTATAAGTGGATATGAAGTATATGCACAGAGCAGGGAAATGGGCAATAGGCAACAGGTTTCAAAGACTGTTCACATTGTATGCTGTTTCTGCTTGCTTATGTAATTCTTTGCGTTGCAGTTTGGAAATAGTCCTTTGGTGTATTCAGAATATTTTTTATAGGTTATAATTGACCTTCCTGCTCAGAGAAATGGAGGGTTAGAGAAGGAGATTATTATTAGTTGTTGTGAATAAGGGCTAATTTTGTAGGGTCAGACTACATTTTGATAGGTTTAAAATGTCTAAGTATTATTTCCAAAGTGTTTCTTTCCAAAAGCATAGTCAGGTAAATCTTAGTCATGGTGACATGGTAAATCTCTGTCAACAGCAATTTTGCCATATTCAGTTGGTTCAGTTGATCAGAATTATTGTAATAATAATTACAGATCCTCCCCAAATTACTGAATAATTCTATTATTATAATATACCAATACATTGGCAAAAGTTTCTGTGGAGGGCTGGGTTTGTAATTCAGTGGCAGGGCACTTTCCTAGCATATACAAGGACCTGAGTTCAATCTCTAGTACCACCAAAAAAGGAGGAAGAGGAGGTGGAAGGGGAGAAGGAAGGAAAGAAAGGAGAGAGGTACGGAGGGAGGAAGGAAAGAAAATACATCTGTTGATGATACTCCAGAAACTAATTTAAATACTACAATCAGTTATCAATTATCTGTGAATAGGGAAGCAAAATTCTAGTACAAATATCAGTTATCATTTTCAGTTACTAATTTAATATATTCTCCCTCTAGACAATTTAATCAATAGAAATAATATTGATGTAGAATCTTGAGTAAAATTTAGTAAATCTTGTGCATAATTTATATGCTGACTTAGGTAGAATGTTATAATAGAAATTGGGACCAAAGTAATCTCAATTGCAATCCCAGTTTCATTAACTGAATGCATTAACTTTGGATAATTCTCTTAAACTTTTTGAACATGTTTCCTAATCTATAATAATGAGAATCATAATATATATCATTCAGGACACATGTGGACTAGCAATAATACATGTAAAGAATTTGACATAAAAGTTATTTTTAAAATAATTGATCTGGTCCTGAAAATGTTGAAATGGCTGGTACTGCAATAAACTTTCCCCTAAGAACAGTTTTAAAAGCTGGACAAAATATTGGGCAGTAGTCAATGCAAGATTATGATCCTTTAGGAAAAGGAAATATAAGAAATGGAACACATTAGATGAGCCCCATATTTATCCCATCTCAGAACATTTTCCAAACCACAGTGTAGAGAAATAGTGCCTAGTCAGAGTGGCAATCTCACTGGATAGAAGAGACCAAGATGGAAGTTCAGAACTACAGCTTGGCTTTGGCAGGCTGGATTACCACCAAACTTTGGGGGGAAAAATACGAGAAATAGTCTAAAAAACTGTGAAAATCACCCTCAAAGCAAACTACTAAGCTATATCTGTGTGTGCAAGACTCTGAGAAATCCAGCAGGGGTTTCAGAGGCAGCACAGTGCTGGAAGACATAGAGGTTAGCATTTAGGTCCAGCCATTATAAGAAATTGGTAAGCCACAGACATTTGGTTGAGATTCCAAAAATGGTCACATCCTATTGTAAAAACCATGCCATAGCAATAAGAGCTATGCCCTAGGACTAAGAACAAAACAATAGTCCTTCCCTAAGAAAGCTCAAAGCCAAACCTCAGCATGATAAATGATGCCCTGGCCATGTGATTGCCTTTTGAATTAAAACTTAATGCTCTTGGGGCTGGGATTGTGTGAGACCCTGGGTTCAATCCTCAGCACCACATAAAAATAAATAAAGATATTGTGTACATCTACAACTAAAAAAAATTTAAAAAAAAAAAACCTTAATGCTCTTATGAGAAAGACACTATTACCCCACATCTCAGAACTTATATCTACACATCAGTCATAAATTACTCCAGATGCAGAAAAATATCTGGGGGAAAATATGAGTAATAATCTATAGCAGGGATTAGAAAATTTTTTCTGTGCTTTTTAAGTAAATATTCTAGGCTTTGTAGGCCATACAGTACCTGTTGCAACTACTCTGCTGTTGTATGTGAATATGGCCATAGACAACAAGTAAATGAATGAATGAATGACTGTGGCCCTGTTTCAAATGAAATTTTATTTATTGATGGACATTGAAATTTGATTTTACTATAGTTTTCACCTGTCACATATTCTTTTTATTTTTTAAAGATTTTTAAAATATAAAAATTCTTCTAGGCTTGGAGTTACATAAAAACAGACCAATACTCATCAGAAATGTGAATAGAAAAATCTTCAGCAAAATATTAGCTAACAAATTCCAACAACATGTAAAAAGGATTATATACCATGACCAAAAAGAATTCATTCTAGGAATGCAAGGTTATTTTAACATCTAAAAACCAGTAAATGTAATATACCACATTAACATAACAAAGATCAAAATCTTCATGAGTGCTTGACTAAATGCAATGTTCATACATGATAAGCTCCCTCAAAAAAAAAAAACTTGTAAGAGAAAAGAGTTTCCTGAATCCAAAAATGTTAACCAAAAACAAAAGATAACAACAAAAAAAAACCAACTCTAGAGTGAAAATCATATTTCATGTTCAAAGTCTAAATGACTAAATGCCTTCCAAAGTCAGGAACAAGCCAAGAATATCTGCTCTCACCACTTCTACTCAACACTGCACTGGAGAATCTAGCCAGTTCAATCAGTAAGAAAGAAAAGCATTGCAAAGGAAAAAGAAAGAGTTACCTCTCTCTAATCCCAGATGAAATGAGCCTTTGTAAAGAATATCCCAAGGAATCCAGAAAAAAATATAACAGGGCAAATATATACAAGAAGTTGAAGGATATAAGATCAATGTGCCAATGTCAATTATATTTGTATTCACTAGCAATGCACAAGTCAAACATGAAATTAAAAAGCAATTACACTTATAGTAGCATCAAAAAGAATCAAATGTTTAGGAACACATTTAACAAAAATAATGTCAGATGCTTTAAATCACAAAATATTATCACAACAGATTAATGTCTAACAAAATGGAAAGATACATCATGTTTATGAATTCAAAGATATATTGTTATTAAGATGGTGCTATGGTTGTATGTGGTTTGTACTCCAAAGGTTCACATGATGGGAACTTAGTGTGGCTATGTGGAACTTGGTCCTTAGTGTGGCAATGTGGAGAGGAACCTTTAAAAGACAGGCTGTTGTAAGCACTGCCTCCAGAAAGGATTTTTGACGGAGAGTTCTTGTAAGAGTAAGTTGTTATAAAAAAGAGAAAAACTGATTCTTTTTCATTCTCTGACTTCAAGTCTTAACACATGATCTCTCCCTCTAGCATATGCTCCCACTATGATGCCATCTGCCATGCTGTATTAAAAGAACCTTCACCAGAAGCCAAACTGATGGGGCAACCCAATATGGACTGATGGCCTCCAAAACTGTGAGCTGAATAAATCTATTCTCTTTATATATTACCCAGACTCTGGGACTTTGTTAAAGCAACATAAAAATAGACTAATATAGATAGAAATACTCCTCAGATTTACCTACATATTTGATACAATCCATATAAAAATCTCATCAGGCACTTAAGGAGGCTGAGACAAGAGAATCGCAAGTTCAAAGCCAGCCTCAGCAACAGCGAGGCGCTAAGCAACTCAGTGAGACCCTGTCTCTACATTAAAAAAAAATAGGGCTGGGGATATGGCTCAGTGGTTGAGTGCCCCTGAGTTCAATCCCTGGTACCAAAAAAAAAAATCTCATCAGGATTTTTTTTATAGAAAATTACAAGCTGATCCTAAACTTTGTATGGAAATACAAAGTTCCTTGGCTATCAAAAGCAATTTTGAAAAGAAGTTGGAAGACTTTCAAATTTTACTATAAAACCAATTATCAAGATAGTATGATAATAGCAAAGGAATAAACATACAGATAAATAGGACAGAATTGAGAGTCCAGAAATGTCTTTATATTTATAGTCAATTGAATGGATTGACAAGCCACTTGCCTGGGGGGAAATAATAGTATAATATGCAAATTATATCTTAAAAAATTGAAACGGTATCATTTATACCTTCAGAAATTTTAAGAATTTATACCCAGCCAAATTGTCAATCCACTGTGCAAGGAGGTGAAGACATTTTCAGACATGCAAGTTCTCTAAATACTTCTGTCCTATGCACCTTTTGTCAAGAAGTTATTTATTGATGTGCTGTACCAAAACAAGAGTAAATGAAGAAAGAAAAATAGAAACAGAGATCTGACAAAGGAGAGAAACAAAGGGAATACTTGGAATGATGTCAAGAAATCTTAAGGCTACCGGTATGCATAAGTCATAGAGAAAAGCCATCCACCTTAGAAAATATCAGAAGATTCTGGGAGAGATATCATTAAGGTGATGAAATTAATTTTATATTCTTAATGTCTTGAAAGTAAATGTAGACAACTAGCAGAGAATTTGCAGTTGAATTTAATGACAAAAATAAAATTTAAGAAAGTGGTAATTTTTATCCCCAGCAATGACTGAGAGTTGTTCAAGCAGGAGATGTAATCATAATTCACTAATGGTCTAAGTTCTGAATCACGTTTGCTTGAGCTTTAACAGTATGGACACTGAATTTTGATCTAAATACATTTATAACTATATATGACTAATGAGGGGATAAAATAATGCATGTGAATATTTGGAGAGAGGAAAAAAGCTAAACTCACACTTCCATATTGAGATATCAATAGAAAAATCAACTAAGAGAATGGAAAGTGATTGCCTTCGATGGAAAAGGAGAAGGACTTGCTCTTACAGAGTCTTTTGACCCTTTAAATCCTGTACAGGTATAGCTCTGATAAAAAAATAAAATAAAATAAAACCTTTTTTTTTAAAGAAAGGAAAATGCAAACAGGTACCCCTGACACATTATTTTAGCTTTGCATTCAGTTCTTAGTATCCTCAAAACCACTTCCTAAGGAGGTGTAGTTAAAGGAGAAAAGTGGGGGTTTATAGTAGGAATTGGAACCGTTTCTTACTTACGCTAATAAATACCTGTGTTGTGTAGTGCTGAGGTTTTTCTTGGCTCAATGCCACTTGTAATGGTCAATCTGAATTGTCAATTTGATTGGATTAAGAGATGCCAACAATTAAGAGGATCATGGGTGTATAGATGAGGGTATGTCTACCAATAATTGGCATGTGGGATAGCCAACTGAAATGGAGACCCTCCCTAAGCATGGGCAGCACTGTCCAGTAGGATGACGGCTTAGATGGAATAAAAGTTGGAAGAACAAGGAAGCAGCTGCAGATGCAAGCTGGATTCTTCTTGAGTGAGTTCTTGATTGCTGCTGTGATTGTCTGAGGATATTGGACTCTTGCTTCTTCACTTTTCGAGTTCTCCAATAACATTTGGTCTCAGACTAGGGTAGCACCATTAATCTCTCTTGTTCTGGGGCTTCAGCCTCTTGGACTGAGCACCTGCTGGTTCTCCCAGCTCTCCAGCCTGCAGATGGGCATTATGGACTATCCAACTTTGGTCTTGTAAGCCAACCTAATAAGACCCTCTTTCATAATTATACTTCCTGTTGATTATGTTCCTCTAGAGAACCCTGACTAATACACCACCCTTTCCAAATTTAGATACCGCAAACCACTATGGGAATCACCTTTCAAATTAGGTTAATTCCTTCCATCTACCTGACAAATCCCTACCTGACTGAATCCATTTATCACCTTGTGCTGTGCATGTACCTAGCAGCTACCTGAAGATTACTAAAGGAGAACACTGTAAAGGGTTATGACCAGACCGGCCACAATGCACCTCATGTGACCAAGAGATCTTCATTCACAGGGATCAATGCAAGTGGACCCTGGAGGAGGGGGGGTGCAAAGCATGGGATTTTATAGGGTCTGGGGTAAATGCATTGTGGATTGGTTATTTCAGGCTGGTGTGTCAGGTAAGGATTGGTGATCTGGTTGTGACGCCCTGAGGTCACTTCCAAGAATGGAAAGTAAACTTGGGTGGTTAGGGCTTGTTAACTTGGGTGGGGAGTTGCCTGGGCAGGGAGTTTCCTGGGTGGGAACTGATATAAGCATTAGAGAAGGGAGGGCTGAAACTGGGTATGGGGAGGGCTGTTTCGACCTTATAAACACAATAGCCTGCTAAAGATCTCTTCATTTCCATGCCCCATAAAGCTCAAATAGGTATGTGTTGCTTTCCCAAAACTCTACTAATATTTCTTAGTATATTTGGTCTCCTTCTATGCATACATGTTCCTCTCTCTGCAACCCTGTTCCACTATCACTGTCTGCATCTCTTTCCATTCTTTGTGGAGAAATGAATGCAGTCAAGACTGTTCTGTCTTACTGCCATTACATCTGTAGGCACACTCTTCCTTTCCTCCTTGTACAATAAGGAAATTATTCTCCCTCCTCTCAAAGACTGACTGTATTAGTTAAGGTTCTCCAAAGAACAGACTCAATAATATCTGTGTAGGGAGAGAGAGAGAGACAGGTGTTGGCTCATGTGATCATGGAGGCTGACAAGTCTAAAATCAGCAAGGTGGGCTTTTAACTGGAGACCAGAGAAGAGCTGATATTACAGTTCAAGTCTGAAGATCATCTACTGGTTGAATTTTTCTCTCAAGGGTAATCAGCCTTTTGTTCTATTCAGGCTTTCACCTAAATGAATGAGACCCACCCACACTATAAAGGGTAATTTTCTTTACTCAACATCCATGAATTTAAATATTAATCTCATTTGAAAGTATCCTATCAGAAACATCCAGAATAATGTTTGACCACATTTCAGGACACTGTAACCCAGTCAAGGTGACCCAAAGAATTAACTATTACACTGATCCTCCACGCATCATCCACATGACTTTTGCTTAAAGAATGCTCTTATAGTTGCCCCAATCTCTTCTACATCAAGCTTTCTATCTCTACTAAATCATTCCCTTGGGTATACAAGCCTACACTAGTATCTCTTAGAAAATGAGCCTTCCTTGATCTCCGATCTCCTCTTCCACCCACCCCTCTAGAGGCCACCCAATGTCTCTGATTATCTATGCCACTTCTTCACCTCTTTTTTAGCACATTTCACTGCTGCTTTGGTCTTCATCATTCCACTCAACACTCTTGTAAAGATCACTGATAACTTCTTTGTTTCTGGTTTTAATAATTAGTTATCTGTCTTTATATAATTCAGTTAATCAGTATATTCAGCAGTACAGCTATCCTTTTTTTTTTGAAATTCTTCCTTCTCTTAGTTTCAAGACTCAGTGTTTGCCAATTTTATTCCTGCTTCATTGTCTGCCCCTTTTGAGTCTCATTTCCAATTTTTCTTTCTCTATTCCTCCTGTAGTGGTTAAAGAGCTTTGGCGTTCTTACCTGGTACCTTTCTCATTTTAATGTTTATATGCTGTTTTAGTCAGATTTTTTTGCTGCTATGACCAAAAGACCTGACAAGAACATTTAGAGAAAGAAAAAATTATTTGGGGGCTCATATTTCAGAGATCTCAGTCTGTAGACAGCAACTCCATCCCTCGGAGCTCAAGGTGAGGCTGAACATCATGGTGGAAGAGTGTGGTAAAGGAAAGCAGCTCAAGACATGATGATCAGGAAGCAGAGAGAGGCAAAGCTAACTCACCAAATATGTACACCAAAGGCATGTCCCCCCACCCATGATCTACCTCCTCTACCACATCCTACCTGCCTGCAGTTACCCCTCAGTTTATCCTTGTCAGGGGATTAATTCACTGATTGGGTTAGGGCTCTCAAAATCAATCATTTCACCTCTAAACCTTATTGCATTATCTCACACATGAGCTTTTGGGGGATACCTCATATCCAAACCATAACACATGCTTACTGGGTGATCCCTCCAGTTCCATTACCATATATGTGTCAGAGACTCACAAATTCATACTTTTAGCAAATTCACAAATTCAACTTCCTTTCCTGACCTCAAGGCCCACATATCTACTTTTACCTTCCTCTTGAATTTTTAATATGTGTCTCAAATTTAACATATCTAAAACTCAACTTCTTCATCTTCATAAATGAAGTCAGCATCACCCCAGTTCCCAAACAACAAAAAATTATGTAGTTACCTTTCATTCCTTGTTTCCTCATCCCAACATCTAATCTATCCATAAGGCTGTTGGTTCTGCCTCCAAAACTTAACACCACTCTATCTCAAGCACACAAAACATGTCTGTTCAGAGTTCTTACTCAAAATGTTTGCTCTAGTAAATTGAATGAATTACTCCCAGATTAATGTGTTCAGCCTAGTCTTTTCTTCTGGCCTCTAGATATATGCTTAGATCTTCTCAGAATCTCTACTTAGATGTTTTACATGATCTCCCAGTTGAAGATCTAAAACAAAATTTTTAAACTTATGCATAATCTAAACTGATCCTCTCTAAACTTCTACCCAGTTGCACCAATCTGAAATTAGATGATGCCCACCCACATTGGTGAAGGTGAATCTTCTGGTTCAAATGATAATCCCTTTTGGAAAAACTCTCACTGAAAAACCAGGAATCATGTTTTGCCTGCTATAGAAGATCTCTAACCCTCTGAAGTTGATGCATAAAATTAACCATTACATTTATGCAATTTTTTTCTGTTCTTATTTTATATGAACATTCTACAATATTTGACACTGTTGATTCTCCATTCTTTCCACTCCTAGAAGAACATTTCTCTTTTTTTTTCCCACCTTCTTGCTTTTCCATCTTATCTACAGGTCTCCTTCCCTTCCTTCTCTGATTTCCTCTTAACTGTTGGTTTTATCTAGAGCCTTGGCCTTGATCCTCCACTTTCCTCATTCAATACATGATCCCTGGGAGATCTCATCCATATACATGGTTTTAGTTTTTACTTGTTAGTTCCAATGACTCTCTAATCTAGTTATGTCTCAGAATTATCTAACAACCCCTAATCTCTACACTTGATGTCCTGGAGATACATCAGAAAATTATTTCCCAAACCCTCCTACTCACCTCTTCCTCCTGCTGTGACAGCTGGCTTGGTGAATAACATTAATTCCAACTCAGTCATTCAAGCAAAACCCTGAAAGATGCCTACACTATGCCTTCCCACTCACACCACAGTAACCACATCTTGCAGTATTAGCTCCTAATAAGTCTCCCTATCCTCCCTGTCACAACACACCACTAAGCCTTTCTCAGGCTCTTGTCACACCTCAGTCTGGATACTACAGTGGCCTTTGAATTGAGCTATCTTATTTTGACCCTACTCCAATACATTCTCCAATGAGTCACCAGAGGATTCTATCAAAACACAAACCTGTCTTTATCACTTTCTTGCTTCTATGTTTTAAAGGACTCTACCAGATTTTAGGATGAAGTTCAAATCTTTTAGTTTATTAGAAAAACTATTCATGTTCTGGCCATTTGCAAAAACTTTCAGTTAGGTTCATTTTCTCCCATTTCCAATGTGAACCTCATTTGCAGAAACAGAATACTTGGTTTCCCTATGGTGCAGTGCTGTTTCCTGCCTCTGGTCCTTTCCACATGTGCTCATTCTGAATGTCCTTCTCTCCTTTCCTGCTCCCAGTGACACTTATTGTTCAAGATTTATCTTAAGAGCCACCTCCTCCAGTAATTCTTCCCTGCTTCTGTCATTAGATCAGGTGCCTTCATTAGTGCAACCACAGTTCTCTATCAGTGCACCAAACACAGCATCAATTTTCCCATGTGGTTCTCTGTAGACTGCAAGCTCCATTATCTGAATTACCTCCCTCAGCTTCTCTCCCAGTACTTAGTACAGTGCTTGGCATGAGTAAGTGCATGATTTGTAAAATAACTCCCTGAAAATGAAAAAATTGACTTAGAAATTTGTCTATACATTCTCAAAATTAGATAATGGAAAAAGAAGGAGGAAGAAGAAAAGGAGGAGGTAGAGGAGAGGGGAAAGAAAGAGAAGAAAAAAGATGGAAACAGATCTAATCTACTAGATTTTATATAAGGTTGGAAGAGAAAAGCTAACATGAAAGGAGTTATCACTTGAACAAACATATTGCTTATCCAAGTTAGAAAACACTTCAAGAAAAGGCCAAAAGCTTTCTAGAAAGTAATGCAGTCAACTTTTTATTTAACCAAAAATTATTCTTATACACCCTGATTATCTGGCACATTGTTACTGTGCTAGACGTAAGTAAATGACTCATTCATATAAGGAGGCTTATAGAAAATGTATTGTATTCAGATACTTTCTTTATATATCTTGTTAGCCTACCTTAATAGTAAAGAGCTATGCAGTGTGTATTTGTAATGCAGCTCACCAAGAAGGTAAAAAGGAGAGTTGGGCAATAGCTTGGTATAGGAAGTGAGCATAAAGTTTCATAATCAAGACAAATAAGAATTTTTTTCAGTAAAGCAGGACATATTTGCCTGTATAATAAATTAAGTCCTTACATTAGAAACCACTTTGATAGCAAAGGTGTAAGTAATCCCCCACAAAATGATTTTTTTTTAGTTTTGGAAAGCTTTGTGATTTTTCTTCACATATTTCTTGTCTTAATTTGTTTCTCTTTGGCAAATACTAAATGTAATTTGCTTTCCTGAGCATTTACTAGTCTACAGTGGTGGAAGGCTGCCTGTAAATATGATGAATGTGAAAGGGAGAGAGGGAGGAGGTACTTACAAATAACTTCATATAATAAAGTTTATATTAAAATCAGAATTTGTCCCTTGATAAATACTTCTTAAGCACAGCACTGTGTGCCAGGTACTATAGTCACTTATAGGACACAAAAATGATTAATACACTGTCTCTGCTTTCAAAAACTTCTCAGTTTAGTGAGCAAAAAAGATCTTTTTATGTAACCAACTAAACCATCAGATGGTAAGTGCCACACTGAATGAATGAATAACATACAGTGAGGGCAGAGAGCAGATGCAGCTTGCTTTATGAAAGAGCTGGGGAAGGAAAGGTGATGGGGAACTGGCCTTGATGGCTCTGCAGAATTTATCTGGTGGACAGATAGTAAGGGAGTCAAGAGCAGGACACTCCTGACAAAAGTAACCACTTCAACGACAAACAGATGAAGAAGAGCACTTGTGAGCAGGAAGTGCATGCGGTGGAGTTGATGCAGAAGTTTCTTTTTTAACAACTGCATTTCCAGAGTTCAGCCACTTTAAAATAAGCTGTACTACTATTTACTTGATATTGTTTTTAAATGGCTCTCTAAGATGTAATTGCCTACTTTAGCTTCATGTTGAGCAAGAATATTCACAAAATTACACATTTGAGGTGCTAATACATTTTTCTAATATCTATTAAAATAAAAATAAGTAATATGATTATGTAAATGCTTGGCACCATACCACTTAAAATTGTCTCTCATGTCACCAGAGGCATATGCTCTACATTTTAGGAAATACTGATTTGGCTTAATAAGTAACATGAAAAGAAACAACTTTTACAAATTATCACTTTAAAGTTTCAAAACACGGAAAAAGGTGGGAAAACAGTGCTTCTATGAAAAGATTATCCAATAAAATAGTTCATAAATTTTTGCAAGAAGAAAGAAGATAATGGTTGAAAAAAATGCTAAGTAACAAGTGATAAGAGAGAAAGTTAATTGAGTGACGTGAGAGAAGGAAGAATGACATCATTGTACAGTAGAAAGAGCTACCTTTGGTGACAAGAATCCATCCAGTAAGAAGATCAAACTGGTAGGTAATCTGAAATTGGGTAGTTTCTTTTTTGGCCAGACACTAGAATTATGTCATCATCGTTATTATTGTTGTTGTTGTTATCGTATCTACTGTGCTATGGCATATTATGGTACTTACTAGCCACAAATGGCTATTTGAATTTAAGTTAATTAAAATTAAATAAACTTACCTTTCAATTCCTTAGTCATATTAGACACATAGCAAGTATTCACGAGCCATACGTGGCTAGTAGTTACTATATTGGACAGAGAAAATATAGGACATAGTCATCAATGCAGAAAAATCCTTTTTTGTCAGTTTTATTGAGATGAAATTGACAAGTAAAAATTGTATATGTCAAAATGTGTAGTGTGACAAATGTCTTGATGTATGTATGCATTTTGAAATGATGACCACAAACTAATTAACATACCCAGCAGCTCACACAATTGTGTGCATGTGCATGTATTTGTGAGCATGTGTGTGTGGTGAGAATATGTAAGATCTACTCTCTTAGCAAATTTTAAGCGTACAACATAGTATTAGTACACTAATTAAAGACTGTAATTAGTACACTAATCATAGTCATCATGCTATATATTAGAGCTCCACAAGTTATTCATCCTGCATAACTCAAACTTTGTACCCTTAACTGACATTCTCCCTGTTCAGCAGTTTTGCACTGAACAAACAGGAGGCTGGAACTAGCATTGTCAAGCTATGTGACTTCGAGGAGAAGAATTCTAACATTAAATATAAATACAAGACTAGATGTGTTTTACTCACCAGGGCAATTGGAGAATAATGCCTTGATTAGAAAGGGAAACATGATTTTCCATAGTCAGGAATAAGGCTACTATTCTGATAGGAGGTTTTGATGTCTACTGAACATGATTAATAATGGAGAGATATGAAATACTAATAATGGAGAGATGTAAAATCAGAGGAATTCCAAATTCCCTTACGCTGTTTGTTGCTCAAATTCCCTGGTGCTGCTTCTGCAGAATGAAAACAACAAAAGAGAAGAAAAGTTATACCTTTAAGTTAAGGTTTCAACTATTGATATTTATGCTTCTAGTACTCCAAGTCTATATTGAGTACCAGTTATCTCCCAGCCCAGGCTATCTCCCATCAGACAAATGATCCTACCTTTCATTTTACATTAAGGATTTCTCCTGTACATATAGATCCTCTGAGTTTTCCTTTTCAACTCCCAGAATGTAATTTTATGTAGTATTAGTTGTTGTTGTTTCTATTTATTGTGGTCATGTAATCGCTTCTTCTGAACCAAAAGATTTGCCAGTAAAAATGGAATAGCAAACTGGGCACAGTGGCACACACCTGTAATCCCAGCACTTTGGGAGGCTGAGAGAGGACAATCGCAAGTTCAAAGCCAGCCTCAGCTATGGCAAGGCACTAAGCAACTCAGTGAGACCCTGTCTCTATACAAAACACAAAATAGGGCTGCGGATTTGGCTCAGTGGTCGAGTGACCCTGAGTTCAATCCGTGGTACCAAAAAAAGAATGGAATAGTAATATTTGTAGTGAAAACTAAATTAAATGATACAGCACATAGGAAATGCTTACCACAAACATATAAAATGCCAACAAATATATGTAATACATATAATACATCCTTCTCCATTCACTCCATAGTTTTCTAATGTCTTCTAAAGATGAAGCTCAGTATCCCAATCTGTACCTACCACTGAATGCATGGCAATTTTCCATCAACCAAAGTCAATGAGTCCTCTGTGCAGGGCACCAGAGTCTATAAGCAGTGTATAGGGGCATCTTATAAACTTTGCACATGGCTCTTAACATTCAAAGAACTTAAATTTAAGTGAAAGCAGAAGCATTTCTATTCTAATTGTAGGCAGTCATTAGTGAGAATATTGTGACAACTATCAACAGGCTATAGACAAATGCTTGAAGTCATGCCAAGGCCACTAGCACCTTTGGAAACAATGGCCTATGTACAGAGGCCCCAAGGCAGAAAGAATATCTGGCAACTTACCATAGAATATTACAATTTATTACCTCTCTTTCTTCCTTGAAGGATTTGGAATCGGATGGAGAGACCAGAGTTTCAATATTGGAAATAGCAAGTCTTCAAACCTCAGGATCATGCCTCCAAATGAGGGACCACATAAGTAAAATATGGAGTATGCTCTGCAGATAAAGATCCTTTAAAAACTACTTAGAATATGATTTGCCCAGAAATAACTACCAGGGCTTGTTTAAAGTTCTGACACCATCTCTTCAAACATCCACTAAAATATTTGTAAAGGACCAGAATAAGATGTGTACATTTTTGAGATTATAACCAAAGAATGGCACTCAGAATGTTGAGAGGAATTTTCTCAAAGTGTACTTCAGATAAAACTACCTGCACTAAGAACCCATGCAGGGTCCCTTATGATCACAGGGAGCAAGACAACTTCACCACTCTCCACTGTTTATCACTGGGTCAGACAAACAACACGGACCAGAAAACTGGTGCCATCCGTCCTGTGAGTGTTGCTTCTTGGGAGGCCAGAGCCCCTTGACCACCTCAGTCTCCCTTGGGGCCTTTTTCTATTGTCACATAGAGGCTATTCGCAGAAAATAAAGGGTCAGTAAGAAGGAAGGGGTGAAAGAATTGATGGTTCTTATAAGGTATTTAAGTTGGGGTGCTAGGAAGAGTTAATGTCAACATTTGGATATGGTGGGGTGGCCAGCACCCCACCAGGGTAATTGCCTGCTCAGAAGGTGCAAGCCACCTGAGAAAAAGAAAGTCTGAAATAATTAGTAAAGAATAAGAGTCAGAGCCAGAAATTAGATCAAAGAGGAAGCAGAGTGCCTGATAGATCCTCCAGTCCACAGAAGAGCTGGAACTGAACAACCAGAAAATGACTCCAGTTCTTTATTTAAGGAGGAATACATCAAAGGCAGAGATAAGGTTTCAGTGGGAGGCATCTTTATCCTCCAGTGTGGCAGGGATCTTGCAGTCAAAAGGTTGATTGCCATCTTGGCAAGCCACACCCATCTCTGAGAGGCTGTGTGGCTGTGTGGCTTCTGCGGGTCACCCATCTCCAGTGCTATGCTGAATCTGTGACAGAGCTGGGCAGGAAGTCACAAGTAGTGGGCAGTCTCAAACCAGCAAGGCTGCTGCTGGGAGTTCCCAGATACCAGACTTTCCTACCCAATGGCATTCATGTCGATTTGGTTTACACACAGTTCACAGATGGCTCCCGGCATTTGGGGATTGAAGTTCTTGTGTATGTCATTTACTCATAGTGTTCAAAACTCAGAAAGAAGGATGGGAAAAGATCTCACTTTATCTCAATAGAACTGTACTGGATAAGAGTCTGCTACACATCTGAAGTGGGGCTGCGAATCAAATATTATCCAACTGTATTTCTGAGAAAGGGCTTTTTTAACTAGTGCCAAGAGCAAAGAGAATTGAGCCAAAAGCAGCTGGCAATCTCTCTCTGTTGGCATTTGGATTAAATTCTCCCTCTTGGAGGATAAGAATTTTCTTAAAAAATTTAATTCTGTATCATTCAGGATTATTAACTTCAAGCAACAGAAATCAAATCTATCTTAAGCCAAAATAAAATTTACTGCAAGAAAGAAGAGAGAAATGTTTTCATTCATTTGATTCATTCACCAAGCCTTGATTAAATCAGTAGGATGTATGAAAGACTGAACAAGGCATCTCAAGGATATAGCCATGAACAAGAAAGTCAAAATTCCTGTCCTCATAGAATTGTATTCTACTCAATATTTAATGTAATATCAATTACAGTAAGAGCAATGAGGAATGATCTATCAGAGAAAGAGAATAAGAAAAAGTGAGGAGGAGTTGTCGCTGTTACATAGGGTGGTCCAAGAAGTTCTTTTTGAGGGTGTGTCTGTTAAGACCTGAAGGAAGCCAGAGAGCTAACTGTGTATATATCAGGAAGAAAGGAATCCCTGACAGAGAAGTACAGACCTTTGAACCAGAAAAAAGAAAGTAAACAAGCCAGAGCGGCTGCAGAATATTGCATGAGCAGAGTGGCAAGAGATGAGGTCATCATTCAAGGTTTGTAGCCAAGACAGGGACTTCAGATTTTAATCTAAATATTACACTTTGGAAAGTTTGAGTAACATGATTAGATTTATAATTTAAAAAATAATGCTGTATGCTACTTGAAAAGACTGTGTGTGTGTACAGATATACAAAATTCTGAATAGACTTACCCAGACCTCAGAAATTGTACTACCCAAAATGGTGATGAATCCTGGGCAAGATCAATGCTGCACGTACAATACCAACTTTCAGAGAGACAGACTCCCATGGAAGAGATGCAAAGAAGACGTTCTAGAGGAGCATCTAAGAACAGGTTTGCAAGGTCCTAAACTTCAATGTTTTTTTATCTTGAAATATGAAGAAAGTTATATTTAGTGTAAAGTTTTAACCATTTTCCTGTTTACAATGTCATTCCCTTTGGTTATGCCAAAATCTTGACAGAAGTAGATAAAGACACAGATGGTGGAATGTAGAGAATAGAGACACAGCTTAGTCAGTCCCGATGTTGGTTTCCATGGAGAAAGCAACATTCTCCCAAAAGGGCTGTGTCCCAGACTGTCAGAAAGTGACCAGAAGCAAAGTGACCAGCTGACCTATGAGGAAACTGGCAGAAACGGGGGCTGCGTATGAAACAGGAGCAACTGCCAGATGGTGGACAGAGAGAACTCAAAACAACCTTCTTCCTTTCTCAATGTATGCTCGACTCATGGTTTTTCACTGGGGCCACTGTTGGCCTTTTGGTGGGAGAATTCTTCCTTTCATAAATCAGTGTGTCCCATGCTTTGAAGGGTGTTTAACATCTCCATTAAATACTGATAACAGGGCATCAATCTACTTCAAACATCTCACTCCCAGCCACCACTTACTTCACTTTTCCCCAGTGGGGTTTCACCAGTATCAAAGAGCATGATCATCTTGTCAGAGTGTCAAGATGCCTCTCCCCATGGTGCCATTGTTTAATTGTCAAGACTGCCTAGAAACAGAGGTAAGCCAAAGACAGATTGCCTAACTAAGTGACAGTGGGAGGACCACCTCAGTCAGGGCAGTCATATTAAGAGTGGAGGAAGCTGATTTTCCTAAAGGGATCCCACTTGGGGAGAGTAATTGTAATTGCTAATGTGTCCCCATTTTAAAAGTAATTGAGGCATTTTTAAGAGGGAAAAGTCAAATCTTTTCAAATGTTTTTCCCCTCAAGAACTAAATGCCTGTTCCTTGATAAGATAAAAGAGAATCATTAGGTGTTGGCTGTGCTGACTAATGAGATCATTATGGAAATGGGTTTGGGAATGTTCATTGGAGCTGGTTAGTGTGGACAGGCTCAGTGCAAGAGTGGAGAGAATGGAAAGAGGTTTCCTTTTTCTCAGTGACTTAATTGTTTTATCTTATTTCATATAACACACACACACACACACACACACACACACACACACACACACACATCTCCCCCTCCCACCCCCAGCAGGAGAAAATGCTGCTTTTAGAACTTCTACAAAGGAATGAGTAAAAGACACAGGTAGATGTTAGTGTTCTGTCACTCTATTATGATTTTTTTCTCCTACAAAAATAGAAATGCATTGCTAAGAAGAAAATGTTCCCACTATCCTCCTAAAAAGGCTTTTTGTTCAATGCAGCACAGTTGGGAATTATAGGACAAATCACCGGGTCACTCAGTGACCCCTCTCATTAGAGAAAACACATGTATGTGGTAGAACCAAAGACAGAAAGCAAAAAAAGAACAACAAAAACACTTTGCTCCTTTATTTTAAAGAGCACCACCGTTTGCATTTTCAGTATAACATGTGAACCATTTCACATGCGGAACGGTACATTCCACTCTGTGTTTCAAGATGCTACTGACTCAGCATGACCTCATGTACCTGCGGGGAGCCATTTAAGAGGAAAACAAGGGTGTGAGGCATCTGTCCACAATGGTGGCTGTTGTTGGTTTGGCTGCTATTTTCTAATGAACTGCTGCAAAAGATCTCTCTTAAAAGAGAATCAAACTGGAAAAGAGTACATACTATTAGAACTGAGGATGGTTGTACAGCATAAGGATTCAGTAAAGAAGTGGACATAAAGTACTAGTGAGATTCCTATACGCATGAAAGCAGAGACAAAAGCTCTCTCTGTTCAGTGTTAGGCCATAGCTCAAAACCACCTTGGTCTCAGGTAAACAAAGGGAATAATCTGAACCACTGGGATTCCCTCATGTTCCACTGAGGAAATTAAAGACATTAATCCATCAAATAGCTCACACAATTCTTGGATTTCCAAATTATTCCTCAAGAATTACTGGATATTCATCTTTGGAACAATGAACATAAATTAATACTTCATTTAATTTACATTTCTTTATTTTCACAGAGAAGGTTTAAAAAAAAAAAAAAGCTTGCAGTCAAATATCCTGGATTCGTGGTCTCTGTCCCACAATTAGGTTATTCCTAGAATGAGAACAACGATATCGTGCCCAATAGCAACTTCTATTAACATTTACCAGACTATATGGATAAGTAAAATTTATTAAATTGTCTAAATATTGACACTCAAGGGACTCTTTAGTCTCCAGCTAACATTAATCAGACTTCAGTGGTTAGTCATAACAAATAACTACGAATAAAAAAAAATCTGGTTGTATATTGCATTTTGGCTCCTAAGATAAATCAATTGAAATGTAGTTCCAACAATATTTTAAAAAACATTCTGATAAATATTATATTTAATAAATAGCATATAATTTTTTAAAAAACAAGATTTAACAAATATATTTTGATAAATATTATAGTAAACAAATATTTTTAAAGGATTTAATAATTCCCCACAAAACACACAATATATACACAAAGTATAGTTTTCGCTGAAGATCTTTACTTTTAAGAAGTCCACAAGAAAAAGATAGCAAAGAATCATTACACATGATATTTGCTTTACACATTTGGAGAACATGGGCTTAAAATGTAGCTCTTGTGGTTTACCCAAGCATAACTGATCCTCAAATTTTAATCAGCATGAGATATCATTAATGCAGATGTCAGAGTTAAGGAAGGAAATTTAGTTAAGTGATTCATATCTTACAGTGTTAAATTATTCAGAATGCATTCTTGATGGGGTCATTTCTTCTGCTCTTTAATAATATGAGTAATGAAGTATCAGTCATGTTTTATATCTGATATCCATCTAGCATCAGTGGAGAACTTTGATTAGAGGTCAGGAGAGAGCTATTTTGTTTGTTTGATTGTTGGTTTTGTCTTTACTTATTTCTCAGCGAAAATTATAATTAGAAGCAAGGGGTGTAGCTCAGTGGTAGAGCATATACTTAGCATGTGTGAGACCCTCAGTTTAAATCCCAACACACAAAAAATAGATTCTAATTAAACTTATAATGTTTAACTTACCCATTTAAAATAAATCATCCTATCAATAAGTGCTTTAATGTTGAGAGTATTTGATTATGTAAAAATTTTCTCAATATTATTACTTTTTAAATGTAATGAGACAACCATAGACAACTGTACAGTAAGAAAAGACAGATGCAGCCCAGTAGAAGGAGCATACTAACAATTTTGCTTCAACCTCTGAACCATAAAGCAAATGTTTACTTCCATTTTGGTATACCTCACATCAGCCTATTCCTTAGAAAGAAAAGGTCCAGAATTTGACCTATTCTCTAAGTGTAGATAGTTATCCTTTAAATGAAGGGCTGGGCTAGAAATATTGTCTATATAAATTCCAATAAAAATGTATGCATCTGGCTAATATTTGAGTTCTAAATGAATTCCAAAATTTTAAGAGTATTTGTGTTTGCCAAGCATTGGTCTTCTCCATTAGGATTGCAAATTAAATACTTGTTATTGTTCTATATTTCATTTTAGAACAATATAGAGTATTGTTCTAAAATGAAAGTGAACTCATCCTGAGTCTATCATGATCTTCTACCCACTCCATCAGTTATATGGCATCATTTCAAGCAAAGTCGACTACAGTGGAGAACTCTGGAAGTTTTTAGAACAGACTTACTTTTTGAAAAGGAAAGTCATGTCTGAAAGGCTTAAAACTTTTTGAAACTAGTGCCGTTACCATAGGAAAGTTTAATGGAAAACTCAAAATGAGAGAGCAGACAGTTCTGACACTAACTCATGGTGTGATCTTGGGTCATGCCAATTTTCTATTGTTTATTACCTTAACAATAAATAGAATTTCTATTCAACACAACAGATGGAGCTAATGTGAAAGTAAACACACACACACACACTTAACAGAAATGCCAAATAAAACATAACATTGAAGATTTCCTTTTATACTTACCAAAATTCCAAGTAAGAACAAGATGTCCCTAGGTACCAGAAACTATAAAGATACTTAAATTCAAAGTGGTGACAAAAGCTAAATGGCCCTAAGGAGAGTCAGGAGACATGAGTTAAGAAGGTGGGATTTAAAGCCTGAGAGAAGAACCTGCTAAGGCTGCAAACCCTGCACTTGTGGGATGCTGATGCTGGAACTTTAGCTCCCTGCCTAAAGAGAGGAACCAGAAGAGCAATTCAGTCTCTGACACAGGGAGAAAACTGTTCAATGGCCCAAGACCAATCATGGGAAGTGACAGCAACACTGAGTGATGAATGGAAAAAGAGTCACCATTAGGAACTGGAAACAGGAAGCCACACCTGGGTGTGGGTTCAATTTTTCATAACCTGCATGAAGTTAGAACCAACCAATTAGAAATTAACAATCAGCATAGACATGGGTTAAAAATATACATTTGTTTCCTACCTCAGCCCACTTAGAGGGCCTAAAATACCCCAGTAGCAATGAGAATACCTACCATCCTGTCTTGCTTTCTAAACACCATTGCCCAATAAAAAGAATCAGGGTTCCTTAAGAAATGTCTGCTTCTAGGTTTAGAGCAGGGAAGATATAAGATGAACCTGGTACATCTTGTAATGCTAGAAAATAAGGAAATATTTTAAAACAAAAGGATAGAAGTATATGTAAGGGACATAGGAATTGACCTGAATGAGCTCATGGATCAATTTGAAATAATTAGAGCAAAAATATAAATAACACAATATTAGCTTATAATTCAGAGTATAAAATGATCATGCATAAGTCCATATTAATGCAATTAAATAATTAAATAAACAAATGGGGAAGAAGAGACAAGTATGCTTTACAGACTTCTAAATAAAATATATAGATATTCCCTCTTCCAGCAGGTGGAGCTTAATCTCAGCCACTCCCTAAAGGGTGAAGTGGACTTGATGATTAGCACACAAAAAACAAGGGAAACGTAGTACCATCATACTTAAGGATTAAATAGAGGAACACATTCTGCCAAGATTTGCAGCATCAAAGAAAAGCATGTTAGGAGTGATTTGGGATTACAAACTTTCTGTGTTCAGTCAGGGATTTACAACTGATCTCTACTTAAGAAATGGAGAGCAGGACAGGCTAATTGAGAGAAGCTAGGAACTATTCAGCATTGAAGGAAGGTAGCCAGCAGAAGATAAATGATGGCTAATACCCAGTGTGATTCTGGTGACTGTTTTTCTCATCACATTTTCTGTCCTTGGCCTTAAATTTATTTAAATTTCACCATCCAAAAATGTGTAGTCTAAACCCACCCTGCCCAAAACCTGTGGCGATCTTTGGTTCATCAACCATAGTACTTATCCTAGTCTGAAATTATACTGCATTTATCTCAGGCTGAAATGACCATGTTTTTTAAAAAATCATCATACACACACACACGCACACACACACACACACACACACACACACACACATACTCTTAAGTAATGATAAATGATTGTAAGAATCTTACAATAAACCAGACAAGTATGTTTTATTTTAATAATAAAGCATAAAAGTTACCATCTAACTCATTTTGTTTCTCAATGTTTATATCTGCCTCTCCTTTCACATAGGGTTCAGAGGGCCCTGTCTGTACTTTTCACCTCAGGATTCCCTGAAGTCAGAAGAGTGACTGGCATGTAAGTGTTAAATCAATCTTTGCTGAATAAATTAATGAATTTTTCAAAACTGCATATTTTTAAGAGGAGCAATAAGTGATTTTTACAAAGATTCACAGTAGCAATTTTAACTTGATAAATATCCAAGTTAACTCAAGTAAATGTGATGTTGAAAATAAATTAGCCAGAAAATTCTTTAATCTTTCTTGTTAGCTTATCTCTGAGGCCCTGTTGCAATGTATATTCTTCTCATCATCACCAAAAGGAAAGCGTCAATTATTTAACCAACTTTCCTTAATTTAAAGCTCCGTGGAACTTCATTATTTCACCATGGATATGTAAATCTTTGAGACTACACTTTTTCTTTCCTCTCTCAACTAAATAGAGATGATAATACCTGTTCCTTACTTCACAGAGATCAGAGATGTTAATATGTTTCATTCTTCCTAAAGCTGTGACAATTAAATTTTAGAAATAAATCTATATGTTTCTATGAATCATGATGTCAGGTAAATCGATCTTTGCTGAATAAATTAATTAATTCTTCAAAACTGCATATTTTTAAGAGGAGCAATAAATGATTTTCACAAAGACACAGTAGCAATTTTAACAGCCTAAGGTACTGCTTAGATTTTGAATCTTATTTCTTTTTATCTGTAATACCGACAAGGATGGATTATTCACTTAAGAAAATAATCCAAACATAATTTCAGTGTGATATTTGAAAAACTTAAACAACATAACTCTATTCAGAACCCAGTTGATGGGCTACTGTCCCTGAAAAATAGCAAAGAAATGCTTAATTCATAGAGAGGCTTAGACAGTACCTTACAAGTTCGTTACTTTGGGGAAGCACTGCCTAGGAATTTTTCTTATGTTTAGGATTTTAAATAACAAATACTAACTCACTGCAACCTTTGAAGGGAAGGGCTAGTCATATATTGATGCATAAGAGCCAGCTTTTGGGCCAAATACTGTGACATGGTTACTTTCCAACATAGTAAGCCTGAATACAACTTCCTTTTGTTCAGGCTACAGTAGTTTTTAAACTCCTCAGAATCTTCTACAGTAAGATATTATAGTAGTCCTCCCACCCACTCCATCCAAAGTTTTGCTTTCTGAAGCTTCAGTTACCTATGGTAGACCATGGTCCAAAAATATTAAATGGAAATTTCTAGAAATGAACAATTTGTAACTTTCAAATTGTACGCCATTCTAAGTAGCATGATGAAATCTCTCACCATCCTGTTTTGTCCTGCCTGGAACATTAATTGTCCCTTTGTCCAGAGTATCCACACTGTATATGTTACCTACCTATTAGTCACTTAATTGTCATCTTGGTTGTCAGGTCAACTATCCTGGTATCTCAGTGCTTCTATATACAGTTTGGTACTATCTGTGGTTTTAGGCCTCTACTGGGGGTCTAGAATGCACATGATATTGCTGAAAGTGATGATAATAATGCACTTATAGGAAAATGTGCCCAGTATATTTCTGCATTTGGCATTTGTTACTAATCCCTTGACAGTAGAGTTATTATTCCTGTCTCATATTCCTTACATTTAGCCTTACTTAATGAAAGTTTTCTGCCTGATATAACAAAATGTCATCTTCAATCACAGCCTGAAGGGACTGTTTCTGTTACTTATTTTCTGGTGAATGCTTTGTCACTAGTGTTCAATTTCATTTGCTAGAGCAACTTGTAAATATAACACCATCTGAGAATGTCAAGCCTTTTCTGTTTCTGTTTTCTGAAATTCATCTATTTCTAGAAATCTATCTATAACTACCAGCTTTTCAGTCCGTTTTTTAGCAACCCCTTGCACTGGTGTTGATGTTCATAATGAACTGTGCCTTCATTTGAGCTAGCAGTTGCACATGCCTAGGGTCTGCTGACATTTGGGAAAGATGAATCTAAGTCCTTGCTGAACTTTGGCACCACTTCACAAAAAGAAGCACCTCTACCCTCCATAGTAGTATCTACTCAGAAATTTTCTTTACATAGTATTTTCTGTTTAATATAGACAAAACATAATGTCAGAAGTATGTGAATTTACTACTAATTAGCAGCACAGAGATAATTTAATATGCTACATAATAATTTCACGTGTGTATCCCAGGTCTTGGACTTCAAATTCATGAAAGTCTTTTTGATGAGAATTTGCAACTCCATTACATATTTTCTCATGTCACCACACTGTCTCAGTTTCTTGTCTTGTAAAATAAGTCTTTTACTGTATTGTTACTCTCTAATTTTCATAAAGCTGGGCACTGAGACAATCGTTTATGGGGAGATTCTGAACCAGGAAATGCATTAAGTGTTCAACTACCATACATATAGAAATGAAGATCCAAACCAAAATTCATTTCTTTTTACTTCCTGGAATTTCCAAAAGGTTTGTCCTCATCTTCTGGTGCAAGTTTACCTTGGAGAAACATTGTTAGGTCATCCATAGCAAGTATAAAGCTGAGTGAAAATTTAGTGACACATCCCAGAGCTTTACATGAACCTATTATAGTTCTCTGGCTTTGTAATTTCATTCAGCATAGAAAAGAGAACATATACTTAAAGTTGGCAAAGGGTTCTGATTCCAAAGCATTGTCAGCATCATGGAGAAGACTAATCATAACCAAATTCCATAGACAACACAGCCCACATGAATTGAGTATCTGTTATAGCCCCAGCACTCTGCTAAGTACTTTGTATATGATATCTCTGATTACAATCACAATAATTTTACAAATTAAGTATTATTGTCATCTCTATTTTAAAGACTAAAAAATTGAAGTTTGGAAAAGTTAAGTAAATTGTTCAAGGTTATACTGCTAATAGGGGGTAGAGCCAACAGCTATCAAGAAGCAATTTGACTCTAGAGTCTATGGTATTACTCACTATACCCATATTCATTACCCTCTATATTAACTCCTATAGCAGGAATAAACGTAAAATGTGCTCTTGAAGAAATAAAAAAAATAATGTGAGTGTGCTATGAAAAGACTTTAAACAATAGTCTAGTCAGGAAAAAAAACTGATCTAGGCAGCATAAACTTTGATATTAGGATATGGTGACTTCTGGGTGTACCAACAATGGACAAATGACTTGAAAATAGCATATAACTCTTAAGAAAATGGGAGTTGGTTTGCTTTCAGAATGTAATGTAGATAATGGCTCTGTAGATCTTTTGAAAAGTTATGCTAAGAAACTGTATGTAAGAAAAGCTTTTTATTTATTAAATCAGCAAATATTTATTGAGAATCTGCTATGTGCTAAGAACTATTTTATCCACTGAACATATAGGGTGAAAAGAGTTCCTGTGCTCATAGAACTTAAATCTTACATAAATAGACAGGTAATATGTAAGTAAGCAAATAAAAATATATTTTTGATATTAATGATCAAGAAATATGAAGGGTCTGAGATTGTATCCTGCTGGCAAACTAAGTTACCTGTCATAGTTTCATTGATTCTGGCAGAAGATATAAAATTTTATATCCATGTAGAAGAGAAGAATGGAGAGCATTCCATTTAAATGGGCTTTCTTATTCATATTTTCTCAATAAAAATTCATTTTAACACGTTATACACAGTGAAGTTGAGGAAACCAAATTTCTATGTCTTATTTTGAGAGATGTCTGTTTATGTCACTTGCCCACTTTTCAGTGAGGCTGTTTTCTTGCTATTGAGTGTTATATCTCCTATAATTTAAATATTAACCCTTTATCAGATGCATGGCTTACAAATATCTTCTTCCAATCTATAGGCTCTCTCTTTGCAGTTAATTACTTTCCTCATTGTACAGAAACTTTTAGTTTGATATAATCCCTTTGGTCTATTTTGGGTTTCGTTGATTAAATTTTTGGAGCCAGGTATAGAAAATCACTCCCCACATCAATGTTGTATAGTTTTCTTCAATTTTTTTTCCACTAGTTTTATGGTTTCTTGTCTTATACTAATTCTTCCATCCATTTTGGTTTAATTTTTGTATACAATGTGAAATAAGAGAACAATTTCATTGTTTTACATGTGAATATCCATTTATTGGAGAGACTTCCATACCTTTGTGTATTTTGGCAATTTGTCAAAAAATAGTTGACCATATGTATATGGCTTCATTTCTGGGTTCCCATTGGTCAATGTGTTTATTTTTTTCTATTGGTCGAAGTGTCTGTTTTTATGCTGGCTAATGCTGTTTAGTTACTATAGCTTTGTAGTAGTTTGAAATTAATGTGATATCTCTAGCTTCGTTCCATTTGCTCACGACTGCCTTGGGTATTCTGTGTGTGTGTGCATGCGTGCGTGTGTGTGTGTGTGTGTGTGTGTGTGTGTGTGTTTCCATATTAATTTTAGGATGGCTTTTTTTCCTATGAAAAATGTCAATGCAATTTTGATAGCAATTGCATTGAATCTGTAGATCAATTTGAGTAGTAAAGAGATTTTAATAAAATTAATTCTTCCAATCCATAAATGCAGGATCTTTTCATTTATTTGTGTTTTCTTTCATCAACATTTTATAGTTCATAGGATATAGGTCTATTACTTTCTTAGTTAAGTTTATTCCTAAACATTTTATTTTTTCAAATTTTATTTGTTCTTTTTAGATATACATAACAGCAGAATATATTTTGACATATTATATATACATGGAGTATAACTTATTCTAATTTCTTTGGTAGCTATTGTAAAAGGGAACATGCTCTTGATTTCTTTTTCAAGTTGTCTATAGAAATGCCACTGATATTTGTGTGTTGATTTTGTATCCCACAAATTTACTATACTCTTTCCTTAGTTAACACATTTTGGGGCAGAATCTTTAAGGTTTTCCACATATAAAAGCAGATCATCAGCAAACACTGATAACTTCACTTCTTCCTTTCCTATTTGGATGCTTTTTGTTTCCTTGCCTACAGTCCACTTAATCATAGTGAAGGATCCTCTTAAGATGTTGCTTAATTCAGTTTGATAATATTTTGTTAAAGATTTTTCATCATCTATATTCATCAAGCTAATTGGTCTATAATGCTCTTTTCTTGTCTGACTTTGATATCAGGTTAATGGAGTCCTTGAAAAGGGTTTGAAGGTATTCGCTCCTCTTAAATTTTTTGGAAGAGTTTTAAAAGGTTCAGAATTAGTACTTTAAATATTTGGTTGAATTCATCAGTATACTCAAAAGACTAGGAAAGGAACCACCATATGACCCAGGTATATCGCTCCTAGATATTTATCCTAAAGAATTAAAGTCAGCATATAGTGATACATGCATACCCATATTTAGCAACACAATTAACAATTACTAAACCATGGAACCAGCCTAGGTATCCATCAACAGATGAATGGTAAAGAAAATGTGGCATATATACACCACGGAGTTTAATTCTGACATAAGAAAAATGAAATTATGTCAGTTGCAGGAAAATGGATGGAGCTTGAGAACATTATGTTAAGTAAACTAAGCCAAACTCAGGTCAAGTGTCATTTGTTTTCTCTCATATGTGGAAACTAGAGAGTCAAAAGGAAAAGAAATTTTGGGGAAGAGATCTCATGAAAATCAAAGGGAGTAGAGTAGAAAAGAAAGGTTGGGGAAGAGATCTCATGAAAATCAAAGGGAGTAGAGTAGAGGAAAGGGGCAGTTTGGGGGCAGGGAGGGAAGAAAGGGAAAGAGAAAATACTGGGGAATTATACTGGCCAAATTCTATTGTTATGTTGTGCACAGGCATGAATATGTAACAAAAAAATCCATCATTATGTGCATCTATAATACACAAATAAAAAATGGAAAATAAAATAATTCAGCAGCGCAGTCATCAGGTGCTAGAATTTTCTTTGGTAGGACACTTCTTTTATTGAGTTATTGAAAATACTAACATATTTTATATTTCTTTCTGATTTGGTCTTGGTAGATTGTATGTGTCAGAACATTTATTTATTCTAGATTATCCAACTAGTTAGTGTTTGATTAGTCATAGTAGTTTCTTATAATCTTTTGTATTTCTGTGGTGTCAGTTATAATATCTCTTCCTTTGTGGTTTTATTTATTGGAGTCTACTTTTTGTCTGGCCAAAGGTTTATTGATTTTGTTTATTTAAAAAGTTAATTCTTAGTTTTGTTGATATTTTGTATTGTTTTTTCTAGTCTCTGTTTCATTTATTTCTGCTCTGATCTTTATTATTTCCTTCTTTTCACTAACCTTTTGCTTAATTTTCTCCTTTTTTAAATATTTCCTTAAGGAGTAATGTTTAGTTTTTACCAGGGATCTTTCTCCTTTTTTGACGCACTTGCTTATTGTTGTAAACTTCCCTCTTAGAGTCTCTTTTGCTGCATCCCATAAGCTTGGGTAGATTGTGTTTCTATTTTCATTTTAATATATTTTTAAATTTCCCTTTTAATTTCTTTATTGACATATTGGTTGTTCCAGACCATCTTGTTTAATTTCCATGTATTTGTGAATTGACCAAAATTCTGTTTTTTGTTAATTTATAGTTTCATACTATTGTGGTCAGAAAATATACTTGATATAATTTCAGTCTTCTCAAAATTGCTAAGGCTTGTTTCACACCCTAACCAATGATCTGTCCTGGAGAATGTTTTGTATGCATTTGAGAAGAATGTGTATTCTGTTGCTATTGGATGAAATGCTTTGTGTGTGTCTGTCAGGTCCATTTGGTCAAGGCATTGTTGAAGCCCAGTGTTTTCTAATTTATTTTCATTCTGGATAGTGTTTCTGTTGTTGAAAGTGAGATCTTACGCTCTGCTACTATTGTATTGCAATCTCTCTCTTTTTTGTATATTTAGGAGCTCTGATATTGGGTATATATATAATTGTTATATCCTCTTAATGAATTGACACCTTTATAGTTATGTAATGTGCATTTTTGCATCTTTCTTAAGTTTTGTACTTAAAATCTATTTTGTCTGCTCTAAAGATAACTATCCCCCCTCCCTTTTTTTTTTGGTTTACATTTGCAATATCTTTTTTCATTCCTTCACTTTCAGCCCCATAATATTCTGAATAGGACTCTGTATTACTTATACCATTGAGTTTTGTGCTTTATGTTTTCTCTTTTTAATTAGCACTTTCTGTGAGGCAGAACTAGTGATGATGAACTACTTAGCTTTTGTTTGTCTTGGAATGTTTTTGTTTTCCCTCATTTCTGAATACATAATAAATTTTTTTAAAAAAATATTTTTTTAGTTGTCAATGAACCTTTATTTATTTATATGCAGTGCTGAGAATTGAACCCAGTACCTCACATATGGTAGGCAAGCACTCTACCACTGAGCTACAACCCCAGCCTGCTCAATAAAGTTTTGTTAATTGCTTTTCTTTATCTTCAGTCCTTTGAATATAACATTCTACTCTTTCCTGGCCTGTAGGATTTCTGCTGGGAAATACACAGATAATAATGTTGGCATTCCTTTGTTATGATGTGTCTCTTATTTCTTCCTATTCTCAGATTTTATCTTTGACTTTGATTCTTGATAGTTTGATTATGATATGTCTTGGTGAACTCCACTTGGGTTGAATTTTATTGGAGACCACTGTTCTTACTGTTCCTGGATACTGGCACATATTGCCAAATTAGAAAAGTTTCCAGCATCATTTCTTTATGCTTTCTAGTTCCTTTACTTTTTTCTCTGCTTCTATAACTCCTACTATGCAAAGGTCTGGATTCTTCATGTCCATAATTCTCATAGCTTTATTCTTTTTCTGTCTCTCAAGAGTTTCAAATGCTCTGCCTTTGAGTTCACTGATATGTTTCTGCTGCTTGATTGAGTGTGCTATTGAATTCTTCTTTTAAATATGTAAGTTTAGTTCAGTCACTGTATTCTTCATCTCTAGGATTTCTATCTGCTTTTTAAAAAATTATTTCTATTTCTTTGTCAAACTTTTTGCTTGTTCCTGTGATTTTTTTCCAAATTTCATTTAATTTTCTATCCGCATGTCCTTGTGCTTTACTGAACTACTTTAAGAGGATTATTCTGAATTCTTTTCTGGTCTTTTCATAGATCTCCTTTTCTTTAGGGGCCATTGCTGGAACTTTATTTCTTTTGAAAGTGTCATGAAATCTTTGCATTGTTAACTGCATATTTAACAAAACAGTCTCCTCTTCTGTCCATTACAGGTGTTCTTTGACAGGAATAGACCTTCACTATTTAGTCTAGTCTGTGATTCTGGCAAGGTCAGGTATTGACCTCCCCTGGGCAAACAGTTTGTTGTAGGTTCTCTGGTTAACTGAGTCACTGCCTTTGCTCTGACTAGGTGGGACTGCTGGCCACACTTCTGACATCTGGTGAGACCACTAACTGGGTTCTGCCATCAGATAGAGCTTCTGGTTGATTACTTTAGTGGCTTCTATGCAGGCTAGTCTGAGGATGTATTCTCTGGCTTGGTTATTCTGCTATTTGGAATACACAGTGGGACAGGAATACAAGCTAGGCTGTAATGTTAGGTGTAATGACTACTTGGATAGGTGGGACCCAAGGTTTTGCTCTTTAGAAACAGATGATTGTAGATTGCTTCCTGTTATGAAGAAGCCATGGGGTGAGCTATTGGCTGAGTTGTGCCAGTGTTTGGCCTCTCAGGTTGGGAAGGTCTAGTTCCTGTGTTTCTCTCAAATGGGCAGAGGTAGGAGTCTCTTTTCCTGGGACAATTGTTGGAGTAGTCTCTGAGGAGACATGGAGACGAGCCATCTAAGAACTCAAGCTAGATTAGACTTCACCCATGCTTCTAAAGGTTACCAGCTCAGCTTTATGGGTAGGCTATGAAGTTGGCTGGTATCTCAGATTAGTACTACAGCTGGCAGGAATGAAGAAATCCCATCAAGATTCATGTACTGTTCACTGTGACCTCTGCCTCCTTTTTCATTCTACCTGACCTTGGGTGTTCCCTGTGAGATGAGACCAAGTGAGATTTCTTGGAAGCATCTCAGCTGAGGAAGCTAGATAACCAATCACCTTTGGTTCTCTTTCTTCCTTGTAGAAACAATGAGCCTAGGCAAATCTCCATCTGATGTTGTGCTGACTTGGGAAATATGGAGAGGCAGGATGATGAAGTGAGACTGTTATTCTTACCCCTCTAATTTCAGTTTTTATTAAGTTCTATGGGACACACAGTTGTCTCAGACTTGTTTCCAAATATGAGGGTTTTCAAAAAGATGCTCCATTCTGTGGATAGTTATTAGCTGAACTTTCTGTAAAGGGGAATGGAGGCTGCTTATTCTGCTGTTTTGCCAATGTCCTCTAGTGTGTAGAAAATTCTTGATATTACATGTGAAACAAATGTTTGTTGAGTTAGAAAAAATATTTGACACAGTATTTTTAATTAATTATTATTTCTGAGGCCTCAAAACTGCTCTAGCAACCCTGAAGCACTCCCAGACCAAGATCATAGAGCATATAAATAAACAATGGTGACTATACAGCCTGAGGGCCACCCACACATGGTTTGAGAATGAATTCAGGTAAACAGTCATTTTTCTTTTCACCCGCTGGGAAAATAAAAAAGTAATTTTTCATTTCACCCTCTGGACAAGATTCTAACTGTTAAGAGTGTCCTCAGAAATTAAAATAAAAACAGGCTCAAAAATGAATCATAGGTAATTGCTATGTGCCTCTAGTTATGTTTTACTTTTTTGTTTTATACGTGCCTGGCTTATTATGTCTTTATTAAGTTGACAACTTGCTTACTTAGATCCTATATGAAGAAAACCAAACTTAATATCACTAATGCAATACAGTGGAAGAAAGGAAATGTGAACCCATTTCATTACTAGCCCTGGATATAAAATATTAAGTTCTGCTATGTATGGTATATCTTTCATGCACTGTGCACTAAGATGTCAATCTTTTAGATCTTTTTATTTTATTTTATTTATTTACATTTTTCTCGAATTTTAAAATTTTATTATTATTATTATTATTTTTAGAGGATAACATTTCATTTCTCCGGTTGTAAGTGATATAGAATCACAACATACACGCAGTCATACATAAAGTTAGGGGTATGATGACCATCATATTCCACCACCTTTACTGTCTAATCTTTAAGATCTTGAAAAATATTTTTAATGCTTCATTAGAAATTTCTTTCATATTTTATGTGTCTATTTAAGTCAATGAATCTCAATGGGAGTGATTTTTGCCTCATAGGGACCATTACCAGTGTCTGATTTTTTTTTATTGCAACATGGAAGGATTTGTGGTATTGGTATCTAATGTGTAGAGGCCAAGGATACTGTTAAACAATATTCCATAATGCAGAAGGTACACAACAAAGATTTATCTAACCTAAAATGTCAGTAGTGCTACAGTAGAGAAGCCCAGGTATAAGCTTTATATGACTATTACACATTATGTGTGAACTTATATCCATTTATTTCAAAATAAACAAAAATATTCAAAACAGCAGTTTACTCTCTTTGGTAAAAACTTTTCTCTATGTCATAAATATCACTCAAAGTAAATTCTTTATTTCCAATATTTTCAATATTTATTAGTATTCTATGTGGGATAAAAATTTGTTCAAGAATGTAAGAATGGATATATAAAAACAGAATAATTAAAATAAAGTTTAATCTTTATGCATCATGGATATAGAAAAGAACTATAGGGGCTGAGGTTATGGCGCAGTGGTAGCGTGCTCACCTAGCACGTGTGAGGCACTGGGTTCGATCCTCAGCACTACATAAATAATAGAATAAAGACATTCTGTCCACCTACAACTAAAAAAAAAATGTTAAAAAAAATAAATAAAATTCATTTGAAATATTATTAATCTCACATCTTGATGCTTTAATCATTTTCCATTTTTGTTAGACAAAGAAGTATTTTTTAAATAAACAAAAGTCAAAGGAAAAAAGTTAAATGTACCTATTTATTTATGAAGTTTTTCCACTTCCATCCCTAAGCAAAAATAGGGAACATTTTAACTGAAGGTCCATAAAAAAGGAGAATGTTCTGCTAGCATAACTCATCAGATCTTTGGTTGTTTCTGGAAACAATTACAGATAACAGAAGGCCCTGTTGGTAGATTATGAAGAATGAGGTGTCTTAGGAAATATTGTGTTGCTTATAGAATATCTTGGAGTGTCCAAATATTGGGCTTGAGAATCTAACCAGAAATAGAGCAATGAGGGAAAAGCCAAAAGACACCATTGAACCTGGATGGTGAAATGCAGTGCTGTCCCCACTCCCCTCTAGTCAACACTTGTGACACCAAGTATAGCTTCAGACAGCTGTCTCTGCCATTATTTGTGCTGGGAGACACACTTTCTTTGCACAGAGCCACCACCTTGTGTGGCTCACTGCTACCCCCATACCAAGTATAGTTTGGTCAGCTTGGTGGTAGAATTGCTTGTAGTATCTTGGCTGATAGGGAATGTGAAGATACGTACTTTTAGCTTTTAGGTCTTTATAGTTCTGAAAATCAATTTAAAAGGCATTGAGTGGGAGCTGAGTGGGGCAAATTATAGTCTCTGTCATAGTCATGGAGCTTACATTCCAATGGGAACTCAATAAATCAATCAGGATTAGGGTCAATTACATGCAACAATAAACTAAACTACAATATCTTATGATAATTGTTTTTCTTTTACACAAAAGAATCTAAAAATGGGAAACATTACAAAATTACCAAACATTACAAAATATGAAACATTACAAAGTTCCTATTCTTCACTTTCCCCTACATCAGCCCCTATGTTACATAAATTTCAGTTCCTCTCACTAAATATGTGGAATCTATTTCCTTAAATCTGGGCTGGTCTTTTAACTTGCTTTGGCCAATAGAATGAAGCATGAGATAGCCCAGCAGCAGATCAACTGCATCTCATGTATGTGAGAGAAGTCATTATTTTTGTATGCCACTAAGGTCTGTGAAAGTTTCTTACTCAGTGTTATTATAACAATAGATAACTGATGCAGAGACAAAGTAGTCCAGGGCAAATATAAAAGCTCAGAAGTGCCAAAGACCCAAGCTCTTTTTATTACATAGCTCAGCGTCCTCAATTTGAAGCTTCTATTTCAAGTTCCAATATGGCCACTTAGCCCTCACATTCAAATTCCAACCAGTAGGGGAAAAAGAATGAAGAAAAGGACAAGGTAGGCATGGTGACACATACCGATAATCCCAGCAACTTGGGAGGCTGAGGCAGGAGGATGGCGAATTCAAAGCCAGCCTCTGCAAGGGCGAGGCGCTAAGCAACTCAGTGAGACCCTATCTCTAAAATACAAAATAGGGCTAGGGATGTGGCTCAGTGATTGAGTGCCCCTGAATTCAATCCCTGGTACCTCTCCTCGCCCCAAAAAAAGACAAATGCTCTTTTTAAAGAAATTTCCCAGAACTTATATAGGAACTTAGTTATAGCCACATTAAACTACAAGGACTGAGAACTAGAAAATGTACTCTTTCTTCTTGTTGTCTATGCCTAATGGTTTAAACTTTACTTCTTTATCTCTAAGGGAATAAAAGAACAAATACTGAGAAAAATCACAAACAACATGTGTCTACAAAACATGACAGAAAACAGTTAGGCATTTCTCCACTTATGTTCATATTTAGGGTTTTTACCAAATGAAGGCAGTCTTCTTAACCTTGGGTACATTTCTTTCTGACTAGATTGCTAAATTATAATAATAAATATCAATATTCATAAATCCAAAATAGAAATATTTCTGTGAAATTCTGGGTTTTGCTAAATGATTTTAAAAATTTGGTAACAGTCCCAACTATTACCAAACTACTACTAGCTTCAACTTGCTAAATAATTCAGTCAGTGTTAGCAAGTGTTAGAACAAAGCAGAGTTCATTTTTGTCTTAAATGGTCAACAAGCATAACAAAAAATTTCATCTGGGCTGAAAGAAAAACTTCGAGAAGACATTTGGGGGTATGATAAAAAGAACTGGAAGCAAAAGAGGAATTTCTTTGGCACATGCTTACAAAGGTTCACTTGCACACTGTACAATTTACCTGGCTATAATCAGCTACATTCTTGAGTAAGGAATCTGAAATCCTGCATACACATATATACTTGTTAGAAATTGAAATTGTTTGGCCACCAACTCCACCTGACCTTTTAGAACCTGCTCATATTTGTCTCTCAGAGAATCAGTCTTCACAGTCCCTGCAAAGTGAGCAGTGGAACAAATGACCTGCTACATGTAACTGAAACAAGAGTAGACATTGACCTCAGATGGGATAATCATATAGGTCTCTGTTTCAGAAATTCATAATGGAGACACCTCGATTCTAAGCACTTAAAACTCTGGACCTGAAAGAATTATAGTGTAACCATTTGCTGCAATGCTTAGGTATTGAATATCAGACTTCAGAGAGAATGAAGAATGAAACAAACAAGAAGAGATAAACAGTTATGAAACAGAGAGGTTTCCTTTGTCTTTCCTAGCTTTAGTCTCTCATGAAGCCAAATCAATCTGCCCCTCACCTCCTTTATCATGAAGTCTTTCCTCATGGTTCCAGTCTGTATTAAGCACTGTTCCAGTCTGTATTAAGCACTTTCTTCTCTTTGCTCCCAAATCTGTTTCCTAAATCTACTCCATAACTTATCATTCTATTTCCTATTGATGTGTGCATTCCCAGAACCTAGTAAAGACCTTAATAATAAACAAATGCTAAACAAATAATTTCATGGACCAAAAAACAACATATTAGTAAATGAAAATTATCCAGTAAAAATTGTACATGTATATGCTTAGCAGAAGGGTTGACTGTATTTTTATTAGAGTTAAACAAGCAAGCTATAGATCTGAGTTGAACAGACTGAAGGATTCATCTATGAAAATATAACTCATATCATTCAAAATGAGAAAGAAATAAAGATGATTAAATTTCCTTTTTTTTCCTCTAGCCTCCTAAGTTCCTAAAGAAATGTCATCAAGTTAACAGCCTCTCTGTGTGAATCTTCTACACATGCCCATGCATGGAGTGGCACTGGTAATGACAGAGATTGGCGAGGTAAGAGGAAACAACAGTCTCAATGGTACCCAGAAGTCAATAAGAGGCAATTCACACATTGGGAGGTATCCTGATCGTCAGCTGCATTATGAGGGCTGTGTTTCTAAGATAAGAATAGAGAACTGAAATTTGGGCTGATATGAATGCTTCCTGGATTTCATTGACACTTGAAAAAAGTCAACAAATATTAAACATCATCACATTATTTTCTTTATCAAAATCCAAACACTGAAGAGTAGATATCCAGTGATAATTCAATGGTATGGTGGGCATTTGCATTTTGTGAATTTTTCTGTATGTATAAATTTTTCTGCATGAAAGTGAAATGAGTCTCCAAGGCTTAGTATCATGTAAAAAGGAAAACTCACTCATGATGAGCCACAGTTAAATTTACTATTAATAATTACATACATAGATAAGGTTAAAGAGGAATTAGATACTGATAATTGAACATAGAACCATTTCATAACTTTTTATTCTAGTACTTTTATTCAAATAATATTGCTGCAGGAAATAAAATAACAGCCAGTAATCTTATTGACAATTGGATTAAAAGAATAATTTTATGTTTTGTAGTCCTCCTCTAAAGTAGAGATGTTTAAAAATAATTGTTACAATCGTACTTACAAAGGCTACCACTGGAATATAAGTGAACCTTAATAATTTACACCTTTATCTCCCCACACAAATGGCTCTTTGAAGCATTTGAGAAATAATATAAAAAGCTAAGATTGGGAATAAAATGTCACCTTTATTATTCTTTAAGCTGATACGGAAGAATGCAGCTTAAACATGCAGCAACCATGTGTTTCTAATATTGCAACCCAGAGTAAACAGCCTCATCCACCCAGTCTTAGTCTGGGCTGAAATCCACAGGCTTTTCCAGAGAGCAGAGCCAGCCTTGAATAATTTAATAGTGGAGCAGACAAAAGCATATAGACAAAAGCATATAGACTTCTGTCCTATAGACAGAAGTCCCACAGTGAAGGGGAATGGAAGGCATGGGGCTGCAGGTGTCTGGTTTCTGTTCCCAGCTCACCAATCAGGTAAGACTTAATAGAGGAAGAAATGGAGAGCAAATGTGAAGGCATACAATAATGATGCCCAGAAAATGAAACAATGTGAGACGTGCTCTAATTCATGTCCTTCAATAAGTATAAAAACATCAGGAGTTGGGAGGCAATGTTCCACCACTCCCAGAAGCTACTTTATTTCTATTTATTTATTTAGTCTCTGACTTATGCTTTGTCATCATTTTCAAAATCACTTCTTCAAATGATATTGCAATAAGTAATATCAATTTTCCTTTCTGAACTATAAGCTCCACAGAGGTAAGGAATATATCTGTATTTTCGTTGTATTTCCAGCATCTAACACAAGGCCTATTATACAGTAGATTTTTAAGGATCATTCACCAAATGAATGAATGAACAAATGATTAACTGAATCTGAATAATATTCCAGCATGACTCAAAAGCCTAGAGGTAGTACACAGGAGCTAACACTGTTATCCCAGAAAACCTGATCTCTCCCTTTGTGATCTTTTAAACATGGCTCTGGTGGGCTCCTACCATTCTTTCTCTCTCTCTCTCTCTCTCTCTCTCTCTCTCTCTCTCTCTCTCACACACACACACACACACACACACACACACACACACACAGGAATATCTATAATAAAAGAACTGAATCATTTGGCTGGCCAAGAGGATTTTCAGGCTGGTGAACAACAGGAACCTGCTAAAGAATGGCAGGCTCCTTCAGAGGTAATAGCGTCTGAGGGTGTAGAAGATAAGGAGAATAACATAAGCAAATGGAGATAAAAACAGCCTTTTCTATTTTTTTCTTTTATGCAAATGTATTATTTTTTTCAAATCATAAATAGTTCGTAACACATTGGAAGCAGGATAGGATCTAGTTATCCTCATTTAACATTAGAATATATTTGTTGAGAGCGTCAGACTAGGCAATACAAAACATATTTAATGACTGATCTTGAAGCACATAGCTCTGATCTTGAGCCAGTTTTATGACCTTAGTTAAGTTACTTAATCCTTCAAAGTTCAGTATTTTCATCTGGAAAATGGGGGAAATGTTGTCTACTAAGCAGAGTTGTTGTAGGGCTTAAGCCAACAAAATATGGAAAAGGTACTCAGCAAAGTGCCCAAATGCAACAGCAGTAAAGAAGTAGTAGCCATTCTAAAACTAAAATTCTTTGTAAATTATAAATCATTAAGTAAATGCAAGGGATTATTATCATTACTATTATTGTAGGAAATTTCACTGCTGTTTCACAAAAAGGCAACAGCCTAATAGAGGATGTTTTATTCTGAATCTATTACACAAAATCTAACAGCTGTGCATTAATGGATGCCTCATTTCCCAGTGGGATATGATTTGAGTCGTATTATAACAAAAAGGTTATCTCCTCATTAGGAATATAAGGTGTGCTGTGAAGCAGAAAGGCACATGTCAAATGTGCTCTGCTATTTTCTATCACTTGTCATCTTGTCACGTTTGTTAAGTAAAGAAATACATATAAGTTCATAATAATTTAGTTGTGTTTTTAATTGCTTTAAAAATTTTTAACTACAATTTTTATTTGATAGCTCTAGGTTAGATATTTAATATGGGACATTGTTGCTGCTGTGTACTTCTTTATATAACAACGTAATTAACATTTCAAGTGACATTGGTTCTGAAGGGCATTGCCTCTGGTTTGCATAATGCCCAATATATTCATTGTTGTGGCTTGCTTTGCATAAATCAATCTTATTAATATCTTATTCATCTTCTTGCTTTCCAGGGTCTTGAACCTCCTTCTCTGAAGGAGGAAGTGTTAGCACTCAGGCCGCTAGGCAGATCTACATGATTCTATTCTGACAGTCAATAAAATCTGTACTATAAGAGGTCACATGATTCATCAGCAAATTTTAACTCTGCTGCTTGCTGTTTCTCTGGTAAACAAGAACGCAGATTTTTATCTATAAAGAATATGTAGAGAATGGGAATGAAGGCATTATAAGGGGAAAGTGAGCATGCAAGCTGTGACAGTAAATCACAGTTGATTCTCTTAATGGATAGTCTACTGACAGTCCAAATTTGAAAAGAAATGGAAGCACCATCCTTATTACAACTTGCAGCATTAGATACTATATTCTGTTAGCATGCAGGTGTGGTGTTACCATGCTATTAGAGAGGCAGATTAAGGATTCATTGGAGTACTGACAACCATCCTAGCTGGTGACATGGGGTGGACCTGTAGACCACAAATGCAGAAGGATTCCCCAGCTGAGCTTTTGTAAAACCAAAATCAACAACAACAAAACTCTTGGAAAACAAGGTAAAAAAATACTAGAAAGGATATAAGGTTGCTCTTTTTAGTATAGCCTGTTAGAAAGCTAATAATGGCATCCACAGTCAAATAAGATACGAGTCTCTTGTCAGGACACTTTCTTATTCCTCACAGAAACTGTGTGCATTTAATTCTTCTGATCTTGACACCATGGTTGTTTCTTCCCAGTCAAGTCTATTAGAGATGTCAGTTTTCTCTCCACATAGAAAGCAATCTGCATTGTGCAGTGCTCCTCAATCTTCTTCACAGAGTTTACCAATAAAACAACTCTAGAAATAGAAACATGTTTTTCTGTTTGCATGAAGTGCAAGAAAACTGAAAATTTAAAAAGTACTATATTAATACTAATACCCTCATCTACCATCTATTTCTGTTTTCCTATCTTCTACTTTTATAGTGGACCAATAAAGGAGCTTAAGAATAGATTTTTCATTGACATCTTAGAAATTGATCAAACACCAGCTGTGCTAGGTTTTATACTGAATAATAGGAGCACAAAGCCAAATTCATTCATTTATGCATAAAAAGGTATTGAACTTCCACTTTGAGCCATGATGGAGAAAGTACTATTGAACTTATTCTTCCACCATAAATAACAATGAAACTGAAAATATTGTAAGGGAATATTTTTAGGTGTTGAATAACAGAGAACACTGGTCTTAATGCTTAGAAGACAAACATACAAATGAGCTATACATTCTCTACAGTTTTCTTCCTCAGGGCAATTTCCTGACAACCCATAGATGTGGAAGCCCAGGAAGAAAACATGAAGTCAGTGAATGGAGAAGTCAAAGGAGTTTGGAGCTATTGAAAGGCTGAAATTCAAACATTATAGTGTAACCAGAAGAGGCAGCATATTTTCCCTGTAGTAGCTGTAGTGCCTCATTTCCCTATAGTAGCTGTTATTCAACACCTAAAAATATTCCCTTACAATATTTTCAGCTGTAGTGTACTTGCTGAGCACAAGGCATCTCACTCCTTCATCTGTAGATGGCCATCTTCTCCCTATGCCTGTTCACATTGGTTCCCTTCTATGCATGTCATTTGTCTAAATTTACCTGTTTTATGAGGACACCAGACAGTGAATTAGGACATCCTAATGACCTCATTTTAAGTTGATTACCTCTGTAAAGACTCTATCTTCAAATGAGGTTGTCTTCTGAGGTACTAGAAAGTAACTTGGGAGACACGATTCAACCCTTAATATATAAATTTTAAAGCCTGTCAACTTATAATTTTGCATTCAGTGAAAATGTGCTTCAATGATCTATTAAAGGTAGATTTTAAAGATCTAATATGTATCTTGTAAGTATAAAATTTCTGATTGCCTAATAAAAAATAAAGTAAAAAAATAAAAAATAAAATAAAATAAAACACAAAATAGGGCTGGGGATGTGGCTCAGTGGTCGAGTACCCCTGAGTTCAATCCCTGGTACCCCCCCCCCCAAAAAAAAGAACATATTAACAGACATACATAAATTTTAAAAAGTAATATTCTTAATAATCCATTAATTCTTCTGAAGAATGTATAATGGTAGGGAATGTATGTATTATTTGCATAAAATAAGTGTTCAAAATTAACTGATAGCTAAAACATGTGCTCTTTGTATATCCAATACAAGTATTATTAGTATCTGAAATCGCAAATATAAATCTGCAAAATTAACTATATTTTTATTGTAACAAAATAGAAGTTATTTTACTTTTACCCAATATTTTATTCTCCTTCTAGTTTTCAAATTGATTTTTGGTCTCTTACATACTTCTCCCCCATTATCATGGGTTAACTTTGCAAGTTCTATAAACTTTGACCTAACTGTATATATACATTCTTTCTCATCATGTATGTAAGGTTTGAATATTTAACAGTAAATAATTATTAATCATATTTATAAGTGTATGGTGTATAGTTTGCATGTTATTTCTTGGGGATAAAAGAAAACACTTCTGGTCTGTACAAATAAGCCTGCTTTTTAATTGAAAAAAAAAAAAGAAAATGTGCTTCAAAAATGAGAAAAAAATGCATACTTTTTGTCAGATAAAATAAAACTGAGGTAATCTTTCTGTTAACCAAAACTTTATTTTATAAATACTAAGGAAAATTCTTTAGATTGAAATCAAATGCTACATAGAAAGTCAGATCTACAAGAAGAAATGATAAACTCCAAAAATGTTAAGTATAGGGTAAATATAAAAGTCTATTTTCTTTTTTTCCTAATTTCTTTAAAAGTCATTTGTTTGCAGAAAAAAATGTTTATTATATAGGTAAAAGAAAAATGTATAGTAAGAGTACAAAAGATTTATATTACTATAAGTATGTTAAATTTCAGTGGTATAATGTTGATCCTATAAGGCTGTAATAAATTAAGGATATAGAACATAAACCTTAGAACAAATACCAGAGTAACAGAAGAGATTTACAATTAAAAATGATGAAGAATGAAATTGTTAAAAAAAAATCAGTTAAGCCAAAAAAGAAGACAGGAAGACAAAAGAAGACCAAAACCAAACCAAAACAAAGCAGATGGGACAACTAGAAAAGCAACAGAAGGTAAAGGGCTTAGACCTGACCATGGAAGACTGTGTTTCCATAGATAGCCACAATAATAATATCCCATCTTCTATAGTGGATCTGCATTCATTTGAGGGCTGCTACAAATACCACAGACTGAGTGGCTTGAACAACTGAATTAATTTTTTCATAGTTATGGAGACTAGAAGTTCAAAGTCATGGTGTCAACAAGGTTGTTTTCATTCTAATGTCTCTCTCCTTGGCTCTGGGATGGCTGTCTTCTCCGTGTCTTCCTCTGTGTAAATGTCTGTCCTGATCTCTTCTTAAAAGGACATATTGGATTAAGACACACCCATAGGACTTCATTTTACCTTAAATAACTCTATGAAGGCCCTATCTCCAGATATAGTCACATTCTGGGATACCAGGAGGACATATGAATTGGTGGTAGGATGATACAATTCAGTCCATAAGAGGGTCTTTGCCATTCCCATCAAGAGGAGTTGTTTTTCTACCATCTTGAATCTTGGTGAGTGCTCTCACTGCTTTGACCAATAGATTATGACAGAAGTGACAGTGTCAGGTCCAGGCACACTCCTGATCTGACCTGGCAATGCATTTTTTTGAAGGGGGGGTTCATTTTCTTTATTTGTAAAAGAAATGTTTACCTCAATAGGAGTCTTCCAGGATCAATGAGAAAATTTCTGGCAGTGCATTTTAAATGATGTACTACTAAGCAATACAAAGTATTAAAAAGCTGACAGACTCCGTTTAGATGAATCTCAAAGTGAGCATATTGAAAGAAAGAAGTCAGGTACAAAAGAATAAATACTTTATGATTTCACTTTTATGAAGTTCAAGAATAGGTTAAAATAAATTAATCTAATATAAAATAGAATAGTACTTCTAATTTTAAACCACTTCTAAGAGTCATTTGACTAGAAGGTGCCAAAGAGGGAATTTTCCTAGAGATGGAAATATCTATAATTCGGTTGGCTACATGGATAAAGATATTTGTTAAAACTTAGCAAACAATACACTTAAGGCCTATAAAATTTAATGTATGTATTAGTTTCTTATTGCTGCTGTAACAAATGACAACAAATTTAGTGGCTTTAAATAACAAAATATATTACTTCTAATTTTGGATGTCAGAAGTTCAAAACAGGTCTCACTGGACTTAATCAAGATGTTGGCAGTTTTGATTCCTTCTAGAAGCAAGAAAAATGCATTTTCTTGCTTTTGCCAGGTTCTAAAAGCTGCCCACATTCTTTTTTTTTTTTTTTTTTTTTTTTGGAACCGGGGATTGAACTCAGGGGCACTCGACCACTGAGCCACATCCCCAGCCCTATTTTTTTTGTGTTTTATGTAGAGACAGGGTCTCACTGAGTTGCTTAGTGCCTCGCCCTTGCTGAGGCTGGCTTTGAACTCGCGATTCTCCTGTCTCAGCCTCCCTAAGTGCTGGGATTACAGGCTTGAGCCACCGCGCCCGGCTAAGCTGCCCACATTCTTTGACTCATGAATCCCTTCCATCTTCAAAGCCAATCAAGTCTTTCTCATGTTGTATCATTCCGATACTGGCTTCTGTGCCTTCCTCTTTCACATTAAAAAGAACCACTGTGATTTTAGTGGGCTCATCCAAATAATTCAGAGTAGTTTCCTTATTTTAAGGTCTATTGGTAAGCCATCTTAATTCTATCTGTAACCTCAATCAGCCTTGTCAAGCAACAATAACAGGTTCTGAGGATTAAGACAGACATCTTCTGGGTGACTTTTTCTGTCCCCCACATTTTATGTAAATTGTACTTTAATAAAATCATTTTTTGTAAAAACTATTGGTGTCTAACATATACTAGTCACTATTCTAAGTGCTTAAACACATATACACACACAAACACACACACACACACATATATAGTTACATACTTATTGATTTTTGTCTCCTCTACTAGCAGCTTTGTGAGTTCAGGAAGTTTTTTTTTTGAGTTACTGTGATTAGAACAGTATCTAGTCTAGCAGGATATCGATAAAAATGTATTGAATGAATGAATATAAACTCAAACAATGAGTTTTATTTATTTATACTGATTTCATTGGTAATGTTGATTGAGTTGATTTGGGGGCAGAGCTTTATATAGACAAAAATCATAGAAATTAAGAATTTCCAAACTCCAGGAAAAAAAAAATGTTTCCCAACCATTAAATGTCAATTTTAGAACACCATCATCATCTTAACAGAGCACCCTAATGCCAGTACTCAGAGGACAGAGCCATCCACAGAAGGACTGAGCTGTTATGTTGTAAAAAGAAAATATTTTCAGAAAATAATTTGGTTCAGGAAAAATACTCAAGGATTTATTTTGGTTATTTATATTGTTATTCCTTATGAGGCTGAAATACATTATTTCAAACTAAAACATATGATGTTAGGAATACCAATAAAGAGAATTTATTTCCCTCCTTTTTATTAAGTGTTTTTCTAAAGGTTTATTAAGAAAAACATCACCAGAAAATATTGTTTTTACCCTCATTTCTTACATTTATAAACAACTAAAGGCTCAGTCTATTTCAAAACTTCATAATGTCAAGCATGAACACATGAGGTCTTTGAAAAAAAAAGGCATTGTATTTTGCTATGCCTGGAAGAGAACAAGTGTTGCTTCTTTCTGCTTCCCTTCATAAGTTATTTATGTTCCCTTAGGAAATAAGTGCAAAAACAATATGTAAATGCACCAACAATTTCTGGCCTCCCTCTTTCTCCGGTTTGTGTTGTGAATATCACAGCTAAGATTCTGTGATTCTTTGTAACTCTATCCATGAGGGGAAAACTAATGTATTCCATTGAAAAGTCAGAACAACTTTGATTAAATTTTCATTGTAGAGTGATCCTAATGGCATTAGCACAGAAATACACTACAATAATGTTTTCACTTTCAAAGATCAAAGGTATTTTATTTTGAAATTATTTTTGTTTTAAAATGTATATGATCTTCTCCAATATAAATTATCATCATACCTACATTGTTTTTCTTCAGATAGTTTTTCTTTTAAAAAAAAGTGTGTGTGTGTGTGTGTGTGTGTGTGTGTGTGTGGTCCTAAAGTTTCCTTTGGGGAAAAAAAGCACACAAGAGCTTTGATATAATGGACAACACAGAACTTGGAAGAAATAAGGACAACCAATGGAATTTGGTACAGTCAAAATTAGAAAGGAAGGATAAAGACATATTAAAAGAGGATAGCTAGGGCTGGGGCTGTAGTGCAGTGATAGAGCGCTTGCCTTGCATACTTGAGTCACTGGGTTTGATCCTCAGCATCACATAAAAATAAATAAATAAAGATATTGTCTCCATCTACAACTAAAAAAAACTTAAAAAAAAAAAAAGAAGATAGCTAATATTGGGCCACACCCAAGAAAAGAAAAACAAATGCAGAAACAACTTGCTGGACAAAGAAGAGACTACAGAATCTCTGTGGGTGATTCTGTACTTGACAACTTGGACTAGAAAATAAAAGTGACCCAGAAAAAAAACAACATGATCCTGAAGAATTTATAAAGGTCAGATAATAATAGAATTTTTTAATGTGTTAAAGGGTATGGAAAGATCCAATTTAGGTAAAAGAAGAATTGTCCATTAGAACAGTAGTTCTTTTGAGGCCCCACAAAGTCTAGAGATCATTTAATACAACTTCTCAAAGTCCTGGAACAAATATGGCCAAGAAGCAAAATAATGAGACCTGGGGGGTAGGTGTGGAAGAATATTATAGAGAGAAAGTTTCATTTTAAAATGAAATGATGACTAAAGAAAAGAGAATAAACACATTCAGACTAGAAATTAAAGTGAAAACCAGAAATTATGCAAGAAGCAAAAGAAGGAATACAGGACAACCTTAAAAGAAATCAGAATGTATTTTTTTAAAATTTGGTTAATTTTGAAGCTAGTTAACTAGGCTCAAGTTATGAGGGAATATTTCATAATCACTGAACACAAAAAAAATGCAATCAATGAGCAGAGTGTCTGGTTGCTTAGAGCATTTTGCACAGTGCCTTAAACATGAGGAGCACTTGATTTTAAAAACTTGTCTTTTTAATATTTTTTTCTGGACTTTACTTTGGAAAATATTAGGAAAATTTCCACATTTGAGTTGTCTTGAAACAGATGGACAAAAACACTACATAGAATAACAACTATAAACACACTAATGTTCTTGACCTAACCAAAAGATATTAGAAAGGTAGAGTTTTTTAAAATAACAATTTATCTTAAACTTGTCAAGAAACTTGGGAGTTTAATTGTAGAATCTTTGACCAAAGTGAAACTATATTCTACAAGACCTCATGTCAGGGAGTCTGATAGATTGCTCTTGAAATTCATCCACAGAAAAGACTGTAGAGGAGACTTGGGTCTCAAAAACAGTGGGTCTCATTTTCTTATTGGGAAATAAGTGTACTGGACACACGAGCAAACACCCAGTGTGGGAGAAGGGAACATGATTTCCACTAGGTGAAATTTCGCTGACTGATCTGATGTCTTAGAACACTTTAAGATATTATTTTCAAACATTTTCATAAAATACAAACTTACTGTGTTTCTAATTGCATGTTACTATACTCAGCTCTATACAGTGATTTTTCAAAGATAAAGATACTAAGCAAATACCCTAAGTCATATTACACTGATTTCTCAACCAGAATTGGCCTTGAGTCTTTAATCTATTTTTTTCTTCTTTCACTTTTCAAATTTCTACTTCAAGCTGCACACTCTGAAATACCTCATTTCTGGGTCATTAGTGCCGACAAAGTATCTGCATTCATTCTGAAAAATGCCACCCATATGAAGAGATTCAAAGTAGTCACCCTGTTAAAAATCATAAGCCTGTAAGTAACACTTAAGCAGTTGCTAATGAATAAGGAAAATAAAAATAAACTGCAAATAAATAACTTATTTCGTACATCATTGCAATGTGCAACACACTAAAGGATGCCTTTATGATTTGTAAACTAGGAACAAGAAAAATTATATCAATTTCCAAAGTCATCCCTGAAAGAAGCTGAACCATTAAGAATTAAACAATCAATCATCCCCATCCCTTCTACACACCATGTAAGACAGTCTTCAAAATCTTACAATTTTTTGATGGAATCATCTTGAAGCATTCCCCTGGTTCAGGACTCAGAGTAAAAAAGAATAATTTCTTCACATGAATAAATATCCTGAGATCATGTTCGAAGTTCTTTATATATCTGGTTCATTCATATGTTTTAACATTATTTTCAAGGTTTGAGTTTTAGGGAAGAAAACATATATTCAGTTAAGAAGAAATATTCTTCCAAAGGGCTGGGAATTAGCTCAGCAATAGTGTGCTTGCCTTGCATGCACAAGGCCCTGGGTTCAATCCCCATCACCAGAACCAAAAAAGAAAGGAAGGAAGGAGGAAGGTTGGGAAGGAAGGAGGAGAGGAAGAAAAAGAAAGAAGAAATGCTCCTCCAGTTGAAAGGATAATGAAAAATACAGGATAAAGCAGTTATATTCAGAACAGGGCCTCCTAAGTTCAACAGTGATAATTAAAAAACTGAGGACTATAAATCTCCTCCCCACCACCTGGCTGCTAGATTGCATGTTAAATGAAAATAAGTCAGACTGAATTGTGTATACCTACAAACACTTATTTACAAGCAAGTACAGAAACAACCATATAAAATGTTTCTGTAAATTTAAAAAAGCCTTCTCTCAGAGTATGTCTGCTATGAACTGAGTATTTGTATCCTCATAGAAATTCATATATTGAAATTTTAACCCCAAACATGATGGTTTTTAGAGGTGGTACCTTTGGTTTAGGTTTAGATGAGGTCATGAGGGTTTCACCCTCAGGATGGGACTAGTGACTTTATAAGAAGAGGAAGAGACACTAGAGCTCTCCTCCACTATGTGAGGATGCAGCCAGAAGGCAGCTGTCCTCAAGCCAGAAAAAGCCCTCACCAGAACCCAACCATGCTGGCATCCTGATCTCTGACTTGCCAGCCTCCAGAATTATGACGGATTTCTTTCTTTACCTTTTCTTTTCTCTCAATCCTCCTGCCTCACCTCGTGAGAAGCAGGGATTACAGATGGTTACCACCAAGTCTGGCTTGTGCCCTTATAAAAGGGTGAATTTGACTATCCCTTGCTCGCTCTCTCCCTCTTGCCATCTGCCATGAAACAGTGAAACAAGAAGACCCTTGACAGATGCTGGCTCCTTGAAAATAGATTTCTCAGCGTCCAGAAGTGTAAGCCAAAAAGTTTCTATTATAAATATTCAGTGTCAGGTATTCTATTACAGCAGGACAAAAGAGACTAAGACAGCGGCCTAATCATGAAAGTTGGCTGAAAAACCACTTGAGACAAAGTAACCTAGGCAAGTCTCCTTCAGAAGTTTATAGTGAAGTGACTGTAGTTTTAGGAAAAAGAAATAACTAAACTCATTCAATCTAGATTTTTATTTCAAAGGCCAATATGATAAACCAAATAAACAGGTCCTAACTTTATATTTTTTAAAAGCTCAAAAATTTGTCACAGAGGCGCTGGGATTGTGGCTCAGTGGTAGAGCACTTGTGGAGCACGTGTGAGGCACTGGGTTTGATCCTCAACATCACATAAAAATAAGTAAATAAAATAAAGGTATTGTGTCCATCCACAACTAAAATAAAATTAAAAAATAAATTGTCACAGAGGTACAAATACATAAAAGATCTGAACAATACATTGTCAGTTACTTTAAGTGTATGCACATTCTACACTTATAAGGTGATATCTGATCTGTATTCATAATAATTTGGTCACACATTAAAGTCATCATATTGACATATTCAGCCGTTTTCCTAATACTGGAAAATTATGTTACAGATCAGTTCTATGATAAGAGAGGCATATATAAAACAAAGACCAGCAAACTGGAAACACAAAACTAAGCTATACAACCTTGGCCTTCTTGTTCTTATATGGCTATTATTTAACTCAGTTGCATATGGTGTAAAATGGATTCCTGATTTTAAATTCTAAGTATGTAGATCATAGTAAAAAAAACAAATTACGTGACTCACTGATATAAAAAGGAAATGTCAAATTCTCTTTACATTTCTTGTTTTAAATTCTGCTTTGAATCTTGGAAGCCACTAGACAGATTTTTAATATCAGACATCTCGTTTTCTAAGGGCTGGAGGAAAAAAATCTCTGGATTTCCACTTCTCTATCATTGTAAATACAGATTGAAGTTGTGGGCAAGGAACTGAAACAGATTTTTTATTAGCTGACAGCAGAATTCACAAACTAGGTGAATCAACAGTACAGACTAGAAATCTTTATCAAATGATATTAAACATTCACTTTGGAGCACAATGTCCTGAATACTGAATCTCTTGTGCCAGCTCTACTAGATTTGCACAGGAACAGCGCCTCCTGCTGATGTGCTCATGAAATCTGCCTTGAACATTAAGCCCTGGTGCAAGGTAGGGCTCTAGGAAGACGGAAAGTTTTCCCTCATTTAAAATCAAATAGCATCTTTCAGGGCCTGCAAGGGAGTTCTGTCAGTGTCTACAGAGCCAATTCTGCAAACATCACACCTTTTTAGGAAGAAAGTAAACCTGCAATGCTATCAACAGAATGGTAATGAGTTGCATCTTTTGGGCTACAGGGCACAGACCAATCTTTCCTAGTTCAGCAGGGAAGGAACTCTTTCAATAACCTGAATTTTGGTTTACTATGAACTCTGGAATTATAATTCTTAGAATCCTTCTATATTCCTTCATAACAGGTAACAGAAGAATTAGACCCATAATAACCAATATTTATAAGAGCACTTATTATGTGTCAGGCACTGTTCTGTGTGTTCATTATGTGTTGACTAATTTAATTCTTATAAGAATCTTATGAGGTAGGTTCTATTATTATTCCTATTCTACAGTTGAGGAAATAGAGCCACAGAGAAGTTCAACAACTTACCCAAGGTCAAAGAGCTTCTTACTGAGGATATGAACCCAGTGTATCAGGTTCCACAGCCCATACTGTTTACCACAGCACTGTTATGGATTCACTCAGCAACTTTTATTTCTCAACACTGCATCTGCAAATCTGCTATCAGCTCCTTTCTATGCATTGTCTATGTCCATCCCCTACATTGAATAAAGTCCTGGGAAAGTTTCACAGTCTTTCTCCTTGAAAATAAAAATCTACCAGTAAATAGTCACCAATAAGTGTAAGTAATAGACAAAATACAGTGCAATATCATCTCCCAGCACCTAGTACCTCCCAGGTAGTGGCTGTTGCAGAATTTGCTCTGGAAGAGGGGCCTCAGTTGGATGCTCCCCTATTTAGTGTGTCAGCTCCTTCTGCTCTCCTCGCTAGAATGGCTTCCTCTCTGAGTTTGGCAGTTTGGAAGGGAAAGGAAAGTAAGTAAGGGAAGTTTTCCTTGCCTGTCTCTTACAAATATTTGTTCTCTCTGGACACACTGATGTCTAAAAGTGATTCCTACCTGAAGTGAGTGTCTATGACCTCTTGGAAGACCCCCCATGACAGGGGTTACACCCTGCAATACACTTTACAGGTCATGCTTTTTGACTAGTTTCTTAAAGCTCCACTTGATTCTCTCAGTAATCCACCTCCATAGACAATTTTTATTTTCTGTTTTGATCTCCACTCCAGGCAGCCAACCTGTGCTTAGTCTTTTGAGGGCTCCAGGTCAGGGCTTCTCATTTGCCCACTATGGGAAAAGGCACCACTTTGTTCTTCTCTGTTGGAGATTCAATTTTTTCCTAGACCACAGCCTTCTGCTCTCCAGCACCAGGCTGATTTGCAGCCTCCCTTTGGCCCACTGCTCCCTATACTCCAAGAGACCCGGCCCCAGCCCTCTAGCAGCCTCTCGAAGCCAGTTGCACTTTACTTGTAGGGACAAGTAAGTCTCCCCCTGACTGCATGCCATGTCAGCATAACAACCACTTTTAGTACAACTCTTAGTTCAACTCCTGACTCAGCCTCTTTGAAAGAGCTGGACTCCCTGAACTTGTTAGACCCTTCTAGCTCCCCAATCCTTAGGTTTCAGTGTCTTTGGAATCTACAATCTCATGGTCCTACCAGGTGCTATACTCTTCACCTACCTGAGCCACTGCTCTCATATGTGGAAGAAGTCCCTTCTGTGCTTGGCATATGTGGCTGAATGGCAAGGAAAGAGATTTGCTTTATATTGCAGGTTGGTTGAGTTGTCCAACTGAGACAGAGTGTGGCATACACTGAGTTTTTAAGGAAAAGAAGCAGTTTGGGTGGAAGAAAAAGTCTTTGGTGTGGGCATGACAAAACCTTGGCTGACCCCACACGGAAGTTGGAAGCAAATATTGCCCATCAGAGTTGACCCACATCAGGCCAAAATGTTTAAGACAATGTCCCCATCAATGTCCCCAATTAAGCCATTAAGTAAGCCTACTCTTGGCAACTGAGGCAAACCCTAAAAGAGCAGCTGGAGGCTCTCTGTGGATGTTGGTCTATAAGTCCCCCATTGAAGGGTATTTGGGAGATACACACTTTAATTACTTAAGGTGGACACATTTATGCTCTGTCTGCTCTAGTTATACTGGAGGGAAAGTGATGGAATCTGGAAAAAAAGATTCTACTTCCCTTTTTATCCTGAAACTGAAAGTGCCTAACTGGTTCAAAGGGGGTCCATAAACTCTGTGAGATATGGAGTATGTCTGTAGAGAGATACACATTTCCAGAGTCAATGAAGGACAAGAGAATCCACACAACCTGGCATAAGGTTCTAAGCCATTTTCTACCATGGTGAATGGTGTGAACTATCACAACTGTCAATTACTCCACCCATCCACCTGCCTCTGTCTCTACTCTCTTGTACTAGAGAGGAATTCTCAAATCTTATACACTATTTAAACGGAAGTGAGTCATGATAATTGGGGAAATGAACTGTAAAAATACAGATATATCCTATATTCTCAGAATAGTTTTTGCTCTATTTCAATACTGTGTTTACAGAAACTGATTTAATGATACAACCAAATTATTTAACATCTAAACTAATTAAAGATAAATTGATACAGGTGCTTATATAAAGGGTTTAGTCAGTTCTGAGACTAACTTATGAGCGTGTTTGTTTCTAAGGACATTCAGGAAAAAAAATGTAAAAGATCACTCCAGTACAATATCAAAACCAGTTAACGCTCCAACTTTATAAGGCCAGCTCCAGACCTGAGCGCCAGATGGGGATCAAGGAAGGTATTAAGAAAACAGCCTTGGGTACCCACTTCCATGGCCTAGGAAGAGTCATAAAGCCCCCAAACTCTACCTTTCCATATGCTTAATTGAGTTACCCAAGCTGTGAGTATGGGAACAAGTCAATCGCCAACTTCATCCTGAGCTATTTATGGAAAACCAAAGAGGTAGGTGATGCTGAGTGAGCAGGTGGATTTTAGTAAAATATTTCCCTGGCTGCTTTAACTTATGCAAAATTCCAAACTGAAGAAAGCAACATGATGCTAATTAAAGCTGTAGCTCAGAGTTTGCCAAAACTGCTGGCTTTGATGAATGAGCTTTTCAAAGCATCCCAAGCTCAGGGAAGATCTACCCATCAGTATGTCCCTCATTCAAAGACTCTCTCATCAAAGCACTTTATTATGCCATTAAGGGGTAAAGCCTAAATCATTTTTTAAAAATAACTGCAATGATTACTATTTAATGTTTACTTTTAAAACCTAAAAATATTCCTAGACACCTTTAAAAAACGTTCAGAAGATATGGAAACACTCCAGACTTTGTGAATCACTATTGGATAAAATCCTGATAACCTCTGCTCCTATCTGGTGATTCTGTGCAATAAGCATTTGGGCCTCATCAAGGCATTTGAGGCATTTGTTGGCAGATCCAATGCAAGGTCCAAAGATTGAGAGATGCAGGAAGACTGAATTATTGAGGAGTTTCAGATCAAGAGCAAAGAAAATGATGTGAAATGATTTATTCTGCAGCTGAACATGTTCTATCTCCTTTTAGACTACAGGCCAAGTGTGGGAGAAACATTGGTGGTGTTCATCAAAAGAATGCCCTTCAGTTGGGTAAGGACAAATGACTAGTTCTAGTCCACAAAATGTGGATAGGAATGACTGGTATTGTTTGTGAGCTTAGGTGGTACAAAGTGTTTGAGTGCCTCTCCTGTTGTGCTTGTCTGCTTCTGCTGGAATAGAAGAGGTGGTATATTCCAGATGGTGTACCTGCAATATGGCTGGGTTTCCATCAGCCTGCATCCCTATTTCCCTTGAATTCCAATTACTCTTTCTTAGCTACATGTGACCATTATCCTGTAGTTGTTGATATTACCCATGCTTGTTTTTATATTTTTTCCACACTTACATATGTCTGTAATCACATCATACTGTTTTGCATGTATAAGCTTTAAATAAATGAAATCTTGATATATATACATATATACGTATATATATGCATATATATAATCAGTTTGCATGTTGCTTTTCTGTTAGCAGAAAATCAGCATGTTATTACATGTTGCTCTTATAAGATTAAATGAATACCCCACAATTTGTCTATTTTCCTACTGATGGCAACCTGAATAGTTTTAATTTTTTCTGTAATATTCAATACTGTAATATACCTTTATATATATGCCCCTTAAGCACAGATGCAAGAGTTTTTCAAGAGTTTGCACTTCAAAGGGGAAATGTCAGATTGAAGTATATGGACAGCTTTAGTTTTCCTAGATATTACCAAGGAACTAAAATTTGTAGAGTGTTTCCTGTGTGGAAAGAGACTGTGTAAAGCTTTTTATTGAAACCTCACACAAACCCTATGAGGAATCTTAGAACAGGATATCAAGTAAGCTCAGTTTTGGCCTTTGTTATTTGTGTTTCACAGATGACAAAGCTGAGGCATAAGTATTTGGAACAGCTTGACAAAAGTCTCACAGCTAGTAAGGAAGGCAGGCTTCCTCTGGAATCTATGTCCTCATATCCTCAGACACTAAACTCTCCTCCCTCTGGACTCCAAAGGCCACAGAGGAGAGTTCTCATTTCTCCTGACTTCCAAAACTTGCTATTATTGAAATTTTTCATTTTTGCCAATCTTGTGTAACTTTATTATTGTTTTTATTTTCACTTTCCTAAACTAGAAACTGAGGGAGAGTCATTTGTTTTGTTTTGGGGATATTTTGTTTGTTTGTTTGTCTGCTGGGAAGGAAGGACTCTGAATCCAGTGCTTTACCACTGAGCTACAACCCCAGTTCCCCTCCCTTTTTTTTTGAAACAAGGTCCTGATAAGTTGCTAAGAATCTCACAAAGTTGCAGAGGCTGGCCTTGAACATGAGATCCTCCTGCCTCGGCCTCCCAAATTGCTTGGGATTATACGCCTGCACCACTGTACCTGGCTTGAGGTGTTTCTTATTCATGTGTTGGCTACTTAGACTTGCTCTTCTGCTCTGATTGATATCTGTGCACATCTTTTCCTTATTTTTACATTGGGTTTTTTACTTTTGTCTTATTGATTCAATTATGTATTTTATGTATTCTAGATACTAATTCTCTCTTGCTAATTTATTTTTCAGTCTGTAGATTGTATTCGAGCCTTTAAAATGCCTTTTTTGGGGAGGTGTACCAGGGATGAAACTCAGGGACACTCGACCACTGAGCCATATCCCCAGCCCTATTTTGTATTTTATTTAGAGACAGGGTCTCACTGAGTTGCTTAGTGCCTCGCTTTTGCTGAGGCTGGCTTTGAATTCGGGATCCTCCTGCCTCAGCCTCCCAAGCCACTGGATTACAGGTGTGTACCACTGTGCCCAGCCTAAAATGGCTTTTTTAAAATAAAAAGTCTTTTCAGCTTTTTGTTCCTTTTGCCTTTCTGCTTTCAGCCACATGAGAATGCAGCACAAAGGTACTGTCTTAGATGCAGAAGAGCACTCTTTACCAAATACCAAAGAGCTGAGATTGTGTGGCAGTAGGAGAGACTTTCATGAATTAATTAGCATAAAGGACAAAGCAATTTAAAATTACATAGAGTTCACAAAAAAGTAAAGACCTGTCCACTAAACACTACCATAGATGTTATATGATAATCTGGTTATTTGTGGGATTTTGCTTCTTAGCAATTAGGATCTATAAATTCTTTTACATGAATTAGTTTGTCACGTGATAAGATAATATATTTGGCTAATAAATTCTAACAGTCTCAAAATAAAAAATAAAAACCTTTTCCAGTTTTTATATTATCAAATCTATCAATTTTTTTGTTTATGCCTTTCACATCTCTATGTTTTAAAAATTCTTCTGAGAGATAATAGATATATTATCTATATTCTAAGAGTATTAAAATTTTATTCTCCATACTTAATTCTTTAACCTACCTAGAACTTGATTTTATGTAATGTTCTTCAAATGTACTGACACTACTTAACTTGGTCCATCCTTTCTCTGGGGATTTATGATTGTATCTCTGTCATGGATCTAGTGTTTGTATAACTGTGGGCTTTTGCTGAGTTCTACTTGTACCAATCTTCCATGAATCTTTCTGTTACTCTCTAGGGGAAAAAAACCCTGGAAAAAAAGTGCCACCTTTCTTTACAGAGCTTCATAATATCTCTTCCCATGTGAAGGGCAAGTCTCTGTCCCCACTTTCTTCAAAATGGTTTTAGCACTTCTCATCCCTTTGTATGAGAGACCTGTTGGTCTTCTTCATATGAATTTCAGGATAGATTTGTCATGTTCTATGAAAAATTCTGAGATTTTATTATTGTGATAGGTCTTTTTTTTCTGGAAATAACATCAATTATAGTATGAAGTCTTTCTATCTATTAACATACTACATACCTCTAGTTGTTCAGATTTTCTCCTTAAGTCAAGATAACATATATTAATATTCTCCATGGATAACTTGAACATTCTCATTTCCTTTGGCTTTTGGTTGCTCTTGGAATGGAATCTGTTTTGCTCTTTCTATTTTTATCTGCTTATGTTGAAAACAATACAAATATTTTTGTATTTTGATAAACTTTATGTTAAATTTGCTGAACTATTTTATTATATCCAATAATTGGTAAGGTCTTTTGGATTTTCAACATATAAAATATAGTATAATCCTGTAGAAAACATTGACTTTTCCCCAGGCTTACACTGCATTTCTTTTTCCTATCACATTGGCTGTGACTTCCAGTGAGGTCTTGAAAGAGTGAGGAACATGATCAAAACCACACAACCAGATAAGGACAGATAATCCAATGTTAAATATCAAAATCTTTTCTCTTTGTCACTATACAAACACTTTTTCTGGAGATTTCCCCCCTTAGTCTTCTTTTAGATTATTAGGTCAGTTTTAGATGGCTGTACAAAAGTTTTAATTTGTTAAGTAGGAAGGATGCAATTACCTCAGACATTAAAAGTAGGTTGGTTAATAACGAAGTAGTAAAATTAAGATAATACTTTTCTACATGTAAGTAGTCACAGGAAACTTTCATTACACACTTCAAGTTACATTGCTTAGCAACAGCTCTTTACAAATCTGTTATCAGCATGATCACTGAAAAGAGAATAAGCTGTAAATCCAATATGCACATTCTAGATGCATTTATAACTAGATCTAGAAACAAATGAGCAAAAAACTGAGTTTCAAAATATGTTGTCCTTGTCCTATCAGCCAATTTTGAGACATTGTAAGGCAAAATCTTCTCAATGTCAGTCATATTATTTTAATTTTCTGGATTCATATACAGCACCTCATATACAGACAAAATGGCTTTAATATTTTGATCCTTATTTCCCAAACTTTGGAGCAGACCTCTTTGCCTTGAATTAAAAAATAGGCAAATGAGCTGGGTGCGGTGGTGCAAGCCTGTAATCCCAGCACTTAAGGAGGCTGAGACAGGAGAATCACGAGTTCAAAGCCAGCCTCAGCAATGGCGAGGCGCTAAGCAACTCAGTGAGACCCTGTCTCTACATAAAACACAAAATAGGGCTGGGGATGTGGCTCAGTGGTCAAGTGCCCCTGAGTTCAATCTCCAGTACAAAAAAAAATAGGCAAATGACCATAGGAATCCATTCCTTCCTTTTCTGGGTATCATCTCCTATGGTATAAATGATTGTGTCCCCTTGAAATTCGTATGTTGAAATTCTAATCCCCAAGGTGATGGAATTAAGAAGTAGGGCTTCTGGAATGTGAGAGTGGAGCCCTCATGAATGGGATTAATGCCCTTATAAAGGAAGTCCCAGAGAGATCCCTTATCTCTTCTGCCACAGTGAAAAGATGGCCTTCTATGAATCTGAAAGTGGGCCCTCACCACACAACAAATCTGCTATCACCCTGGATTTCAGAATTGTGAGAAATAAATGTTTTTTGTTGATAAGTCACCTAGTTATGCTATTCTATTATGGCAAGGAGAAAGGACTAAGACCACCTGCCTCTGGCATCATGTTGGTACATTGTAAATATTCCACACTGACTGAAGAGAGCAAAATGCTTATCCTACTATTAGGTGTATTCAGACTGGGCTTCATTTTGGAAATAAAAGAAAAAATAAAGCCAAATAGCCTTGCTTGTATTACCACTTCTAATAACTTCTTTCTAGGGATGTCATATTTGGTACTAGGGTACAAAGATGAACAAAAATTGTCCTTGCCTCCCATGAGCTACATATCTTATGAAGAAGTCAGTCTGAAAAACACTCACAGTGCTTAGCTATAAGCATTCTAGGATATGCTTGTCAAAAGCGCTATAGAAATGAGCTGTTTAACTCAGCTCATTTAACAGAGAAGACTGGGACTCTGTAAGTAACTCTCAGTCAAATGGATGGGTAATCTTCAATAAACAAGTAACTTCTATAAATATACAGTTAATAAATGCCTTTAAAATATAGAAACTCTTACAAATCAATATGTAAAACATTAACTGTCCTATGAAAACAGGCAAAGGATATGCTCAAGCAATTAGCAAAATATGAAATATAAGTAATGAATAAGTCAATGAATAAATGTTCAGTCTCAGTAATCAATAACTAAATACAGAACCTAATATCAATGGAATCATTTTGCCTTTCAGATAGACATATAAGCAAAAGATGGTTACTGCAGGCACAGTGGCACACGCCTGAAATCCCAGGAACTCGGGAGACTGAGGCAGGAGGATTCCAAGTTCGAGCCCACCTTTAGCAATTTATCAAGACCTTGTCTCAAAATCAAAAACAAAATGTGTTGGGGATATAGCTCAGTAACAAAGGCCCTCGGGTTCAATTTCTAGTACCAAAACAAAAGATGGTACTGCTCAGCAATAGCAAGGATATTGATAAAGGTGGGTCCTCTCATTCACTGGGTACAATAGCACAACTTGATATAAACTCCCTAGAGAAGTTTACTCATATGTATTTAAATCCTGAAGCATTATCCCTTAATAAAGTAATTCAACTTCTTAGAATTTATCTTCAGAAAAACAATCATAAGTACAAAAGGATGCTCGCACATTTATGTTCTTGCAAAATTATCTAAAATAGTTTGAACTTTTTGTTAATTTTGTTAAAATTTGATAAATCCATCCATTGTAATATGCTACATCTGTTTTTTAAAATTAAATATAGCTAGTCACCTGTATCTGTGGGTCCTAATACTGCAGATTCAACCAACTATAGGTGGAAAATATTTAGAAAAAATATTGCATCTCTAAAAAACATACAAGACTTCTCTTCTTGTCATTATTTCTTAAACCATATAGCATAACAACTATTTATATAGCATTTAAACACTATTGTGTATTATAAATTATCTAGAGGTGATTTAAAGTATACTGGAGGACGTGTGTATGTTATATGCAAAGAGTATGTCACTTTATCTAAGGGATCTGAGCAGTCAAGCATTACAGTATCTGTAGGGGTGCTGGAACCAATCATCCAGAGTACTAAGGGATGGCCATATATCATTTCTGACTTGGAAACATGCTCAAGACATATTTTTAAATGACAAAAGCAGTTTATAAAATAGTACGTACAATAAGATCCCATTTATATATGTATAATATGTGTGTGCATGCATGTGTGTGTGTATGTGTTATCTAAGAAACTAGAAGTTCTATGCCTTAAAAAGTTAGCAATAATTCCCTTTGGGAGGATGAACTTACAGGGGAAGTTTCACATCATAGTTCTGAGCATGTAAGTGTGTATTTTTACTTTTTGTCACAGAGCATGTATCACTTTTATAATCAAAGCAAAACCAAGATATCTCTTGGGAGATGGGTTCCTTTATAAGTTTATAGGATGTTATTGAAATGGCACTGTCCCCCTGCCTGCCCAATGCCTGGAGGAGGCGGAGCACAGCGACTTTAGCCTGGCTCACGGAGGAGGTAGAGCAGAGAGACCATGAACCTGTGGAGGAGGAGAGTGACTGCGCTTCAACCTCCATCTACCAACACTTGGCTCTCCCGCCTGCTCCCATCTAGAGATAACAGCAAGGACCTGGAAGACCATCACCAAGGTCCCTGTAGGCTTGGTTACACCATAGGTATCCCTTCTGGCCTACTTCTCTTGATTCCTCTTTCACTCTTCCAATGATCTAATACCTCTATATTCTCACCTCCTACCTCATAAACCCCACATCCTACACCCCACCCCACTTTGTCCACCATTAGAAACTATAGACCCTTAAGCAAACCTATTATTTACAGATACTAATCAAATACATCATTTCTATTTATTGTGACAAAACTGTAATTTTCTAAATAGGAACTATTTGGTTTAAGGCTGCAGATTGCTTGCACTGGGTGCTGTAAATATTGATTACCTCCTTAAAGGCAAGGTATTGGTAACCTGCAGAGACACTACATGATTATAGGGTAGAAACTAAAATACCTCAGATCCACACCACTAGAGAGAAAGACACATGAGCAACAGGAATAAACAAGGGGAAAAAGTGCCCCAAACAAACCAACATGCTACAATAATAGAATCCACTGACAGCACAATAGATGAAATGTCAGAGAAGGTGTTCAGAACACACATAATTAAAATTATCTGTGAAGCACAGAATGATATAAGAGAGCAAATACAGGCAACAATTGATCACTCCAACAGAGGTAAGACAGCAAACATAGGTAGCAAAAGATTACTTCAAGAAAGAGAGATTCTGAAAAAAAAATCCTTGAAATGAAAGAAACAATAAACCAAATAAAAAATTCAATAGAAAGCATCACCAACAGATTAGACCACATGGAAGAAAGAATCTTAGGCAATGAAAAAAACATATATAATCTTGAAAATAAAGACCACACAATAAAGATGGTAAGAAACTATGAACTGAATGTCCAAGATGTGGGATAACATGAAAAAAACAAATCTAAGATTTATTGAGATGGAAGAAGGCACAGAGATACAAACCAAAGGCATGCACACTCGCTTCAATGAAATAATATCAGAAAATTTCCCAAACATGAAGAATGAATTGGAAAATCTAATACAAGAGGCTTACAGGACACCAAATGTACAAAATTACAACAGATCCACATGAAGACACATTATAATAAAAATGCCTAACATACAAAATAAGGATAGAATTTTAAAAGCCACAAGAGAAAAGTTTCAGATTACATATGGGGGAATTCAGATCTTGCAGATTTCTCATCCCAGCCAGGAGATCCTGGAATAACATATACCAAGTTCTGAAAGAAAATGGATGCCAAACAAGAATCTTATATCCAGAAAAATTAAGTTTCAGATTTGATGACAAAATAAAAACCTTCCATGATAAACAAAAGTTAAAAGAATTTACAACAAGAAAGTTGGCAAAATGTTCCATAAGGAAGAAATGAAAAATAACAATAAAAATCAGCAGAGAGAGGAACTGCACTAAAGGAAAAGCCAATCAAAGGAGAAACCAAGTCAAGATTAAAAAAAAAAAAAACAGGCCAGGCACGGTGGTGCATGCCTATAATCCCAGCAGCTCAGGAGGCTAAAGCAGGAGGATTATGAGTTCCAAGCCACCCTCCACAAAAGCGAAGCACTATGCAATTCAGTGAGACCCTATCTCTAAATAAAATACAAAAAACGCTGAGGATGTGGCTCAGTGTCAAGTGCCCTTGAGTTCAATTCTCAGTACCAAAAAATCCAAAAAACAAAATAAAAAACAAAATAAAAAACAAAATGGGGCTGGGATTGTAGCTCAGAAGTAGAGCACTTGACTTGCATGCATGAGGCACTGGGTTCGATCCTCAGCACCACATAAAAATAAATAAATAAAATAAAGATATTGTGTCCATCTACAACTAAAAAAAATATTTTAAAAAACCCCCCAAAAGATTGAGAATACAAACCATATTTCAATAATAACCCTGAGTGCTAATGGCCTGAACTCATTAAAAGACACAGACTGAGAGGTTGAATTTTTTTTTTTTAAAAAAAAGACCCAACAATATGCTACCTTCAAGAGATTCATCTCATAGGAAAAGTCATCTATAGACTGAAGGTGAAAGGATGGAGGAAAACATATCACTCATATGTATCATGTAAACAAGCAGGTGTTTCCATCCTCATATCAGATAAAGTGGACTTCAAACAAAAGTCAGTCAGAAGGGATAAATAAGATCATTTCTACTGCTTAAGGGAATCATACATCAACAAGACATAACAACCTTAAATATCTATGCCCCAAACAATGGACCATCCATGTATATCAAACAAACTCTTCTCAATTTCAAGATCAAATAGACCACAACACAATAATATTGGGTGACTTTAACACACTTCACTCACCACTAGACAGATCTTCCAAACAAAAACTTAACAAAGAAACTATAGAACTCAATAATACAATCAATAATTTAGACTTAACAGATATATAGAGTATTTCATCCATCAACAAGCAAATACACTTTTCTCAGCAGCATATGGATCCTTCTCTAAAATAGACCACATGTTATGCCACAAAGTAACTCTTAGCAAATACAAAAAATAGAGATACTACCCTTAATTCTATCAGACCATAATGAAATGAAATTAGAAATCAATGATAAAATAAAAAATAGAAGCTACTCCAACACCTGGAGACTAAACAATATACTATTGAATGATGCATGGATAACAGGGGAGGAGATAAACAATTATTAGAGGTAAATGAAGCCGGGCATGGTGGTGCAAGCCTGTAATCCCAGCACTTAGAGAGGCTGAGACAGGAGAATCGCGAGTTCAAAGCCAGCCTCAACAATGGCGAGGCACTAAGCAACTCAGTGAGACCCTGTCTCTACATAAAACACAAAATAGGGCTGAGGATGAGGCTCAGTGTCAAGTGCCCCTGAGTTCAATCCGCAGTACCAAAAAAAAAAAAAGAAAGAAAGAAAGAAAGAAAAGAGGTAAATGAGAACTCTGATACAACATATCAAAATCTCTGGGACACTATGAAGGCAGTGCTAAGAGGAAAATTCATTGCATTAAGCTTATTCATTAAGAAAAAGTCAACAAATAAACAACCTGACATTACATCTCAAAGCCCTAGAAAAAGAACAAAACACACCAAAAGCAGTAGAAGACAGGAAATAATTAGAATTAGGGTGGAAATCAATGAAATTGAAACAAAAGAAACAATTTAAAAAATTGACAAAACATAAAGCTGGTTCTTTGAAAAAATAAATAAAATTGATAAACCCTTAGCCACCCTGATGAAAAGGACAAATTGTTAAAATTCATGAAGAAAAAGAAATATCACAACAGACACTATTGAAATACAGAAGATAATTAGAAACTATTTTGAAAATTTATACTACAGTAAAATAGAAACTCTCAAAGACACTGACAAATTTCTAGAGGCATATGATCTGCCCAAACTGAATCAGGAGAACATACACAATTTAAACAAATCAATTTCAAGCAAGGAAATAGAAGATGTCATCAAAAGCCTACCAACCAAGAAAAGCCTGGAATCAGACAGATTCTCAGCTGAGTTCTACAAGACCTTCAGAGAAGAATTAATACCAATACTCCTCAAATTATTCCATGAAATATAAAAGGAGGGAACCCTTCCAAACTCATTCTATGAAGCTAGTATCATTCTGATACCAAAACCAGCCAAAGATATATCAAGGAAAGAAAACTTCAGACTGATATCCCTGATGAACACAGATGCAAAATTCTCAACAAAATTCTGGCAGATCCATACAAAAACATATTTAAAAGATAGTGCACCACAATCAAGTGGGGCTCATCCCAAAAATGCAAGTTTGGTTCAACATACAGAAATCAATAAATTTAATACATCTCATCAATAGACTTAAAAACAAGAATCACATGATTATCTCAATAGATGCAGAGAAAGCATTTGATAAAATAGAGTATCCCTTCATGTTCAAAACACTAGAAAAACTAGGGATAGTAGGAATATACCTCAACATTGTAAAAGCTACCTATGTGAAGCCCAAGGCCAACACCATTCTAAATGGAGAAAAATTGAAAACATTCCCTCTAAAAACTGAAACAACACAGGGATGCCCTCTTTCACCACTTCTATTCAACATAGTCCTTGAAACTCTAGCTAGAGCAATCAGAAAGAAGAAAGAAATTAAAAGGATACACATAGGAAAAGAAGAACTTAAACTATCACTATATGCCAATGACATGATTCTATATTTAGAAGATCCAAAAAAATTCCACTGGAAAATTTTTAGAACTAATAAATGAATTCAGCAAAGTAGCAGGACATAAAATCAATACCCATAAATCAAATGCATTTCTACACATAAGCAATAAATCCACTGCAAGAGAAATTAGAAAAACCACGCCATTCACAATAGCCTCAAAATAAAAAAAATTAAAAAGATACTGGAGAATCAATCTAACCAAAGAGGTGAAAGACCTCTACAATGAAAACAACATAACACTAAAGAAAGAAATTGAAGAAGATCTTAGAAGATGGAAAGATCTCCCATGCTCTTGGATAGGCAGAATTAATATAGTCAAAATGGCCATACTACCGAAACTGTTATACAGATTTAATGCAATTCCTATTAAAATCCCAATAACAAACTTCACAGAACTAGAAAAAGCAATCCTGAAATTCATTTGGAAAAATAAGAGACCCAGAATACTAAATCAATTCTCAGCAAGGCTGAAGCAGGAAGCATCATAATATCAAACCCTAAACTATACTACAGAGCAATAGTAACAAAAACAGCAATAGTAACAAAAACAATTGTAACAAAAAAACAATAGTAACAAAAAAAGTTTTTTTGGTAACAAAATAGGCATGTAGACCAATGGTACAAAATAGAAGACATAGAGACAAACCCACATAAACATTGTTATCTCATACTAGACAAAGGTCCCAAAAACATATATTGGAGAAAAAAATAACCTATTCACTAAATGGTCCTGGGAAAACTGGAAATCTATATGTAGCAAAAATTAAATTAAACTCCTATCTCTCACACTGCACAAAAATCAACTCAAAGTGGATCAAAGACTTAGATACTAGAACAGAGGTCCTGCACCTAATAGAAAAAAAAAAAAGTAGGCCCAAATCTTCATCATGTTAGCTTAGGACCTAAAATGCAAGAAGTAAAATCAAGAATCAATAAATGGAGGCTGGGGTTGTAGCTCAGTGGTAGAGCACTTGCTTAGCACATGTGAGGCACAGGGTTCAATCCTAAGCACCACATAAAAATAAATAAATAAAATAGAGGTAATGTGTCCATCTACAACTTAAAAAATATTTTTTTTAAAAAAGAATCAAATGGAAAAAAAGAAAAAGAAAAAAATAAATGAGATGGATTCAAACTAAAAAGCTGCTTCTCAGCAAAGGAAACAATAATATGAAGAGAGAACCTACAAAATGGGAACAAATCTTTACCACTTGCATCTTAGAGCATTAATCTCCAAGATACATAAAGAACTCAAAAAACTTAACACCAAATAATAATAATAATAATAATAATAATAATAATAATAATAACCCAATCAATAAATGGGCTAAGGGACTGAACAGACACTTCAAAGAAGAAGATATGCAGTCAATCAACAAACATGAAAAAATGTTTAACAACTCTAGCAATTAGAGAAATGCAAATCACAACTACACTGAGATTTCTCTCACTCCAGTCAGAATGGCAATTATCAAAAATACAAGCAATAATAAGTGTTGGTGAGGATGTAGGGAAAAAGGTACACTCACACATTGCTGGTGGGACTGCAAATTGGTGCTACCACTTTGGAAAGTAGTATGGAGATATGGAGATACCCCAGAAAACTTGAAATGGAACCACCATTTGACCCAGCTATCCCACTCCTCAGTTTATACCCAAAGGACTTAAACTCAGCATACGACAGTGATGCAGCCACATCAATGTTTATAGCAGTTCAATTCATAATAGCTAAACTATGGAACCAACCTCGGTGCTCTTCCATGGACTAATGGATAAAGAAAATATGGTACATATACACGATAGAATATAACTTAGCCTTAAATAAGAATAAAATTGTGGTATTTGCCAGTAAATGGATGGAAGTAGAGAATATTATGCTAAGTGAAATAAGCTAATCCCAAAAAAACAAAAGCTAAATGTTTTCTCTGATAAGCATATGCTGATCCATAGTGGAAGGGTGTAGGGCAGGAATGAAGGAAGTTTGGTTTGTGTAGAGGGGAATGAAGGGAGGGACGGACTGTGGGGATGGGACGGATGGTAGAATGAAATAGACATTATTACCCTATATACATGCATGATTACACTACTGGAGTGACTTTACCATATACAGCCAGAGGAATGAGAAATTGTGCTCCATTTGTGTGCAATATGTCAAAAATGCATTCTACTGTAAAATAAATTTTAAAAAGGAAAAGAAATGGCATTGTGTATAGATTTTATTGAACATACTGGCTTACAATAACTTTTTTTAAGACTCATTAAATATGTACATCCAGTCAGGTAATTTGATCAAAAATTCCAGAAGTTTCAGAGCCTATACTTGCTTCTAAAGTATGCCAGAGTTATTAACCACATAAAAAGATTTAAGCTTCTTTGTGGTATCATGTAATGCTATGAAAATTTCCATTGAAGAGTGACTCCATGTGTGGGTGGTAATTTCTAAGCTTATGTTGTTAATCAGTGTGTATTTGTGATTTTTTTTCCCACTTGAAGTAATTAGCCATTAGGGCAAGCAAAACACACTTTTTTGTGTCAAGAATACAGCAGATTTAACAGGGTTTTTTTAAAGCAGTCTGGCAAAAAACACTGTTTTATTCCAAAAGCCAATATAAAAACTAACAAAACGACAATCAGAAAAATATTGTTTGCATTTTTCTTTGTTGGTTGGTTTATTTTTGTAGAATCAATTATTCAATTTATAAAAGCAAGCATGACCTTGTCTTCAAACAACTCATCATAATATAACTGGAGACTATTTCACTAAGAAAATCTGCTGCCCAACACAATGGCAAGAATGAGCCTGTTTACCGGAGACAAACAGAATCACAAATAGCTATATTCTGCATAATCTTTTTATATACCAGATGAATTCAGAGACAGAAAATATCAGTGGGGTTAGATTCTTTGGCAAGCACAGTCCAGAACCGAGATTACAATCAGAAGAATCTGTGAGCAACTTTAAGCAGGCATTATCAACTAGCCCTTGTACTAAATTATCTTCTCAAACTCTGACTAGAACATTGGATTATACTTGGACTTATTCAGGATCCAAAAAGTAGAAGAGAAGAAGCCTTCAATTTTACTCTTGCTTAACAAGAAATATGAAGGGAGGTACCTCTAGAGTGGGATAGTGGCTCAATGACCTAAGGACTCCATGTGTGCACCTCTGTGATGCTCTTTATTTCACTGTTGCAAGAGGGCTGCAGAAACTCCAACTACCACCATTTTAGTGAAAAGGTCTAGAGCAGAAAGGATGTGGTAGGAAAAAAAAAAAGAAGCTTTCTCCCTCTGTAACTCTGTAGATATCTTTTCCATTAAAGATCTAGAAAGATTTTCCCCAGAATGCCCTCCACTGACCTCTTATGTTTCATTGGCTGGACGTTAAGAATCTTGACAAAAGGGAACAGAATTTTTAGGAGTTACTTACTTCATGATTTATCCCTGAACCTAAGCAAGCTGCAGTCTAAATAAAATTGCATTTCATTGGCTAGGAGAAGGAGAAAACAATCATTGAACAGGCTATCAGCAATACATGACACCAAAGATAAGATTCCCATAACGATGGACCAGGCAGTCCTTTGATCATCCTAGTGTTCAAAACTTTCTCTACAGGTTTGTTTCTAAGATTCATTCTAGGTCTATAAGCATATTCTCCCAAACAGCCCCGCTGTCTGGGAAACTATCCCCCACAAATTGCCCCTAACTCAAAACTTGCACCCTGCTGAGAAAGTGGAAGACATTCAGCAGCCTTTTACAGTCCTCCATAAAATGGTGGTGACCATATCTACCTATTGAAAGGCCCTGGATGAAACCAGCAGGCACACCCTTGTGTTATTCTAATGTGTTCCTCCCAGGTTCTCTCCTGAACAAACCATACCTGTGGCAGGCAAGAATAACCACACATCTCATCTAGTCCTGAAAGCATATCCTTGGGTTTATGTGTCAGGAAAAGAAGATGTAGAATGGAGTGATATGGACTTATCCCTTCCCTGGACAAGACATCCTCATCAAAGTTTGGTGAAAGTAGTTAAATTGTTAATATGCTCCTTCATTTTCTTAGAAGGTAAAACCATGATGCAAATTCAGGAACATAAAAGCTTATTTTTAAAAGATTAAATACTTAACCATATGCCAACCCCTAAACTAAGTGTTCCTCTCCCCTACTAAAATCTTACTTAATTTTATAAAGAATCTTATAAGGTTGTTATGTTTTACCCTGATTCTGATGAGAAAAATAAGACCAAGTGGTGTTAATCCGCAAGTAGAGAACGCTGGATTCACTTGAGATCTGTCTGAATTTAAAACTTATGTGCATATCTGTCACACTTTACTTTCTTTAATGTCAATTGTGCAAAGCAGATAAAGAAAGACAAACACTGGATTGCTTTCCATCATCAGAATTACATACTTTGATCTTCAAGAGACACTGTTGGGGGCTGGGATTGTGGCTCAGCGGTAGAGCGCTTGCCTCGCATGCGTGAGGCCCTGGGTTCGATCCTCAGCACCACATACAGAGCAATAAAATAAAGACATTGTGTCCATCTACAAAAAAATTAAAAAAAAAAAAAAAGAGACACTGTTAAGAAAAAAGTGAAAAAGCAAGCCACACACTTGGAGAAAACGTTTGTAAAGCATATACCAAATCGAGGATGTTTTTCTAAAATGTAAAAGAACTTCTACAACTCAATAATTTAAGATTATTAACCCAATTTTAAAGGATAAGATTTTAACAGACATTTCACCAAAGAAAACACATGAAGAGGTGAATAAGCACATGAAAAGATGGTCAACATCATTAGATTTTAGGGAAATGCAAATTAAACCACAAGGAGAGTTCCCTACATACCTATTAGCATGACTGAAATATTGCACTTAAATGAACTTAAATGCTAGCAAGGATTTGAAGCAATTGGAACTCTTATTCACTACTGATGTATATAACTGTATAACAGCACTTTAGATAACAGTTTCATAGTTTCTTAAATGTTAAACATAAATAAATGGTGCAATGTCCCAGTCATTTAACCCCTAGATATGTACTCAATAGAAATGAAAGCATATGTCCACACAAAGACTTGTATAAAAATATTCAGTCACTGTAGTTGTTGGAAATAGCTAAAATTTCCATCAATAGGTGAATGGATAAACAAATTATAGTTTGTATGCAATAGGGCAGTAATAAGCAATAAAATAAATAACTATAAACACATGTAGTACCTGGATGACTGTCAGAATAATTATGCTAAGTGAAAAAAACAACACCCCCAAAGAGTATGTACTATATAAGTCCATTTATGTAAATTCTAGAAAATGAAATATTGTGACAGAAAGCAGATCAGAAGTTGCCTGGGAATAAATGATGGGAAGGGAGGGAGGTATCATAAAGGGACAGAAGGAAACTTTTGGAGATGAAGGTTGTTGGTAGTGGTTAGTAACTTGACTATAATGGTTTCATAGGTGTACACATAGGACAAATTTCATCAAATTCTATGCTTTAAATATGTGCTATTCAAAGGAAACAATCAAGAACATGAAGGGAGAGCCTATAGTGTGGGAGAAGATCTTTGCCACCTGCACCTCAGATAAAGCATTAATCTTCAGGATATACACAGAACTCAAAAAACTTAACACCAAAAATAATAATAATAACCTAATCAATAAATGGGCTAAGGACTGAACAGACACTTCACAGAAGAAATATAATCAGTCAAAAAACATGAAAAAATGTTCAACATCTCTAGCAATTAGAGAAATGTAAATCACAACTACAATGAGATTTCATCTCACTCCAGTCAGAATGGCAATTATCAAGAATACAAGCGGGCTGGGGTGGTGGCTCAGTGGTAGAGCGCTTGCCTAGCATGCGTGAGGCACTGGGTTCGATCCTCAGCACCACATATAAATAAATAAAAAATAAAGGTCCATCAACAACTACAAAAAATATTTAAAAAAAAAAAAAGAATACAAGCAATAATATGTGTTGGTGAGGATGTGGGGAAAAAGGTACACTCAGACATTGCTGGTGGGACTGCAAATTGGTGCTACTGCTTTGGAAAGAAAACTTGAAATGGAACCACCATTTGACCCAGCTATCCCACTCCTCAGTTTATACCCAAAGGACTTAAAATCAGCATACTACAGTGATGCAGCCACATCAACGTTTATAGCAGCTCAATTCACAATGACTATGGAACCAACCTAGGTGTGCTTCAACAGATGAATGGATAAAGAAATTGTGGTACTCAGACATAAAGAAGAATAAAATTAGCAAGGTGCAGTGGCACACACCTGTAATCTCAGCACTTTGGGAAGCTGAGACAGGAGAATCGCAAGTTCAAAGCCAGCCTCGGCAACGTGTTGCGAGGCACTAAGCAACTCAGTGAGACCCTGTCTCTACATAAAACACAAAATAGAGTTGGAGATGTTGCTCAGTGGTCAAGCAAACCTGAGTTCAATTTCTGGTACCAAAAAAAAAGAAGAATGAAATTCTGACATTTACCAGCAAATGGATGGAACTAAAACTATCATGCTAAGTGAAACAAGCCAATCCCAAAAAAACCAAAGGCCAAATATTCTCTCTCATATGTAGATGTTAACACACAATGGTGGGGGAGGGGGGGGCGACAGAAGTTCATTGGATTAGATAAAGGGTAAAGAATAGAAGGGAGGAGGAAGGATGGGGATAGGAAAGACAGCAGAATAAATTGGACATAACTTTGCTATATTCACATGTGAATATATGAAACAGGGGAGTTTGGACAACAGGGGAGTTCAAGCTATTGCTCTGAGCCCAAAGTTTCCAAACTCTGATTCTTCTTTATCCTGCCTTGAGGTCCTTTTGGATAACTCCAGCTCTCTGGCCCCTTGGTCTAGAAATCTTAGTTGCTCTCTGTGCACACAGACCTGCAGGATGAGACCGTGAGGTTGCCTACAGGTCCCCTGGCTCCATACTTGCTAATACATGTTTCTTAGGGCTACTGTAACAAATCATCACAAAACAGGTGACATAAAACAACAGAAATTTATTTTCTCACAGTCCTGAAGCCAGAAATCTGAAATCAAGGCCTTAGTAGGGTTGGTTCCTTCTCAGTGTCTGAGGAACCTGCTCCATGCCTTTCCCCAAGCTTCTAGTGAAGACCAGCAACCTATGGCACTCCTCAGCTTAGGGCTGCATTGCTCAATTTTCACTTCCATCTTCACATGGCCTTCTTCTCTCTGTATGTCTCCCCTTCTATCTCATAAGGGCACTTGTCATTAGATTTAGGATTCAGCTTAATCTACCATAATTTATCCCAAGATCCTTATGTTAATTACTTTTTCAAAGACCCTTATTCCAAATAAGTTCACATTCTGAGTTTCCAGGGGTACATATTCTTTTGGGAACCACAATTCAAACCATTTTGAATTCAGAGTTTTGCTTAGTCTCAGCATCTCCCACACTATGCTTGGGAGAGTAAGGCACAAGTCCCCAATACTCTGGTTCCTCTAGATACATCTGGGAGTTTCTGCTGCTTCCATCCACTTCTCAAGGTGTGCTCCCAAGAGGGATAGGGGAATGACACTTCCTGCCTTGCTAAGTTAGGTTTAAAACCAAAAGTTGGTTAAAAACAATTGAGATGACAAGCAAGCACTCAATAACAACCCATCAAGACAATGTCAACACTTATTTTTGTGACTATGGTAATTATCGTGTAAAATGAAAACACAGTAACAAAATTATCTTACATAATATATCAAAAATAATCACTCAGATTATTAACAAATGTAGCACTTCCAACTGCATAGAAATACTATTAATTCTTGCTTTTGCTCCTTGTGATTAAAATCAAAATTATAGAGACACAGTATGTGTAATGTAAAAGCTTATGTGTGTGGGGGGAGGGAGGTGGGTGTGTGGTTTTTTTCCCCCACAAAAACAAGTATCATGATGGAAGACTGCCACCGGACACCATCTTATTGTCTTCTGAGCTTAGCGCCTAAAAGTTAAACATGGAGAAGAGGAAATCTTTCACAAAGGTGACATTGTTCTGTCACTGGCCATTTTAATTTTAAGACCAGAATGAGTGATGTTCAACTTTTGGCTTTTAGAAGGAAAGAACAAAATCCTCACAGAAGTTTCTTCTAACCTGGTTCTGTTCTCTTGCTGATGTGAAGTTATTTCCTGTGGCTGCTACTGATAGACAGATATGGAACCACACTCTCCTCCACAGAAGTTCTTAGAGTTATTAAATGCTTGCCATGTGCTGGACCCCAGGGACACCCTGGTGAACTGGACAGGTCCTACCAAGGAGCTCACAGTACAAAAAAGAAAGACAAGCAAATGAGGAGACTGAAAATGAATCTCAGTCCCCATACTCAGTGGTGAAAATATATATACATTTCTTAATTTTTCTTTAATTCAACCTACTTTTTATTTCAAGTTCCCACTCTCTCAGAATAATAGAAACTACCTTGATCTGTTACAGAACTCTTTCCATGAGTTGCACATAATTTGAGATAGGTGTAGAAAGTGTTGAGGAGTTGGTAGGGATGAGAAACCACTTGAAGCTAACTGCTCACTCTTCATTAGCATTCCATAAGATGTTTGACATCAATCCATGAGATCACCTCTGAGAAATAGTCCAAACCCATCCACATGGACCTTCATGTCCAACTTTTTTTGTTTTGGGGGGGGGGGGTTTGGTACCAAAAATTGAACTCAGGGGCACTCAACCACTGAGCCACATCCCCAGCCCTCTTTTGTGTTTTATCTAGGGACAGGGTCTCACTGAGTTGCTTAGTGCCTCGCCATTGCTGAGACTGGCTTTGAACTTGTGATTCTCCAGTCTCAGCCTTCCAAAGTGCTGGGATTACAGGCATGCACCACTGCACCCAGCATGTCAAACATTTTTATATGCTTTGTCTGTACTGTGCTGAGGGGGTGGGAATTATTCTGCTTGTATGGCATTCTGGGACACCATACATTCACTATGTATCTCTTTAGTAAAGTTCTGCCACCAAACCTAGGTTCCATTTGTTCTCAAATTCTATAACTCTGTCTTACAACCTGATTTTTCTGTCCATCTCTCACCCATCCTGCATTCCCTCATTAAACAGTTCCTCTATGTATTTAATAGGAAAATTTCCATGTGTTGATTCAGGGACCCATTTTCCTTGCATTTTGTGATTCCTCTTTCCATTAGGTACTTAGAGTCTTCTTCATACAGGCAGAAAAGAAGAAAAAATGGAGCATGGAGAACTGCTTGGTAGGTTACTATGGGCTAGGTGTGGAAGAGGTGTCCATCACTTTTATTAGCATTCCATGGGTCAGACTTATTTATGTTCTCATATGACAAGGAAGTCTAGAAAGTGCCATCTGGCTGTACTTCCAAGAGGAAAAGAAACAAGTTTTGGTGAGCACCATAGTGGGCTCTGCCACAGGCTCAAGTCCTTGTCTCTTCAAAATGTTAGTCAAACCAAGACCTTCTTTCCCCACCCAACCCAGGGTTAGAATTTAGAAGATAAAACTCAAGACAAGAAGCCTTTGCCTTCTGCTCTCCAGAACTCTCCTCTGAATAAATGAGCATTTAATAGTCACACAGGGAAGCTCTGATATATTATCCAGCTGCACACCTCATTTAAATTGTTGTAAGTGCTTTGCTAGCAGAAAAGTGAGATGCTCTGGAAGCAGACATAGGTCTGAAAGAAATTTAGCAAGAAAATAAAGAAAAGACACTATGGTTGCAGTAGATAGTACAAAGCAGGTGTTAAGTGGCCAAGGCAGTGGATTTGTGTAGAACAGAACAATGAGGTTAAAAAGATTGTTGAGTGATATAACACCCCTCTTACAAATTACATTATATCATCTAACTTGATTCCAGATAATACCAACTATTCCCTTTGTTAAGAATTCTTCTGCAGCCAAGGTGCAGTGGCGCAAGCCTGTAATCCCAGCACTTAGGGAGGCTGAGACAGGAGAATCATAAGTTCAAAGCCAGCCTCAGCAATGGCGAGGTGCTAAGCAACTCAGTGAGACCCTGTCTCTACATAAAACCCAAAATAGGGCTGGGGATGTGGCTCAGTGGTCGAGTGCTCCTGAGTTCAATCCCTGGTACCAAAAAAAAAAATTCTTCTGCACTAACAGGCCTTGCTCTACATGTACCTGGAAGATGGTAGTGCTCCTCCACTCACTGGGGAAGTGTTAATGCACTTTGGTTAATTTAAAAGTATATGAAATTAAAACATGCCAACCTATAGCCCTCATGTTTGTATTGCTTCATAGGCAGCCCTGAGTAACAACCTAGAGTAACTTGTTGAGGGCTCATAAGTCAGCATTGTCCAACCACTATGGATGAGTTAAAAAAAAATTCGCAGGGAATGATGTTGGCCAACTTGTATTGTTATACTGTGTGTATGTACAAGTATGGAACAACAAATCCCATCCTTATGTAAAATTATAATCCACCAATAAAAATATGAAAGAAAAAACCACAAAATAAAAACATGAAAAAAAGAAAAGAAAATACTTTATAAACCAATGTTCTTGCCCATTTAATTTAGTTGTTGGACAACTGCTAACAATCACTTAACCTTTGCCTCACTGCTTCAACCAGGAAGGTCATGATTCTAGATGAGAGAAAAGAACAGACAAGAGAAGATTTCATAGAATGAAGACAACACGTGTGTATGTATACACACGGTACTGACCCCAGCAGTTTATAAGAGACATAGAGACTCTGTCAGGAAACACAGCGAATTTTTTAAAGAAAAAAAATAAGAAGTAAAAGATATGGGGGCTAGGATTGTAGCTCATTGGTAGAGCACTTGCCTAGCATGTGTGAGGCACGGGGTTCAATCTTCTGTATCACATAATAATAAAGGTATTGTGTCCATCTACAACTAAAAATATTTTTAAAAAAGAAGTAAAAGAGAAAATTTTTAAATTTGGGGTACTCCCTAGTCACAGTAGGAATAGAACTGGATAAAAGAATGATAATGGGCTTCTGCAATCAATCATAATTGGATTAAATCTAAGGTTCCCACATTCCATGTTCCATGGGTCAAATTCCATAAGTTCTCTAAACTTCAGTACATTAATCTAAAATTGTGAAAACAATCTGTTCATCATGAGATTAGAGTGATGAAGAATTAAATGAGATTTTATACAGAAAGCAACTGGCAGTGTCCACCACATTATGTGTGATCGATAAGTACTAGTTCCCTTCCTTTTTTAAAGATATATGGAAAAAAATGCCAGCCTTGCCACTTGAACATCTATAGCATAACACTAGGCCTAGTTGTGAAAATAAAATGAGAATTATCTAAAATAGATAAAGTCAGCAAACCCCAGCAAGGATCACATGACAAGGGTTACTCTGTATTTCAATCATAAGAAAAATTCAAATTATCGATAATATTTACACAAGAAGTATAAAATTATAAAATACAACAGGCAGCAATAGGTGGGGTTCCTGGAAAGTTACTGGATCATGAGGGTGCTAACCTCATCAATGGAGTTATAGCAAGTTGATAGTTGAATGGGCTGATAGGAGCTGGTTGGAGAAGGAGGATACTAGAGGACACTAGTCCTCGAAGGGTACATCTTATCCCCAGTCCCCTACCCAACCCCCCCCCCCACTCTCTCTCTGCTTCTGACCACCATGCGGTGAGCAGCTTTGGTTCATTATATCCTTCCTCCATGATGTTCTGCTTGACCACAGCAATGGTGCCAAGCACCATTATAAAATACAACATTCTTACAGAATGTAAGAAATTACATTTTTTTCCTGCTTGTTATTAATCTCCCTTATGGGGTAACACGAGAGGGGAAAGGGAAAGGGGAGGTATGTTTTAACCATAATTTGAGTAACAATTTTAAAGATGATTCTGAAGGAAGAGTCTTTTGCTGCTGTGTAATTGATCTGCTTCTGGTTGCTTTGCATCCTGTGATGACTGAAAGCTGCCTCTTCCTTTACCACTCCAGACTCCGTTTTCAAACATATTTACCACTGCCCCCAAGTCACCAGAGACATAGTGATTCAAGCCTTTAGAAAGAAAAGCAGCTCTCTCTAGAGTTTTAAATCAAATGGTTTTCAGATCCAGACTAACAAGCCAAATCACAATTTGCATCTGGAACTCACTTTGCATGTACTAAAATTATAGGACAACAGAGAAACATAAAACAATAAATTATGTAACTCTAGTGAAATGGTTGAAAAAGAAATAGGATTTTGAGAAAACATCCAAAATATAAACCAAGATCATTTGAAGAATGTTACCTGTGTCCATGTTGCTGCTATTCTGGCTTTATGAAAGAAAAATCTAGAAAGAAGGAGAATGGCAAGCGAAACTAATTTAAAGCATCTACACTTGTTTTGGCAACATACAGAGAAAGGTAGGGTCGGTAGTCAAGATGCATCAAGTACCCACGGGTACCCAGGGGGAAGGCAGCAGGTGCTCAACAAGCCCTCTAATCAGTTTTTAGTTTCTCAGAAACTCCAGAGGGACACTTTGTGTATGTCTTGGTAGTTTCTCCAAACACTGAACAAAGATCAGGAAGTATTATCTGTGTCATTAATTCTGTGGATTTATTTTCAAATGATAAATAAAACCTACAAGCCAACAATGAATAGACCCAATGTGCTGATGTTAAGCATGTATAATATTTATACTTTGTGCATCAGCCCTTCAATCCAGCTTCTTTTGAGTTCCTACCAAATACTAATTTAACCAAAGGTACACAGTTTCTGTTATGGTTTAGATCTAGAATGTCCAGTGTCTTCCAAAGGCTCTTGTGTTAGAGGCTTGGTCCTCAATGCAGCAATGTTCATAGGTAAGGTTCTTGGAAAGCTACTGGATCATGAAGGTGCTAACCTCATCAACAGAGTTATAGCAAGTTCATAGCTGAATGGGCTGATAGGAGCTGGTTGAAGTAGGTAGGTCACTGGAGGAGTGTCCTTGAAGGGTATATCTTATCCGCAGCCCCTTCCCAATCCCCCCTCACTCCGACTCTCTCTCTGCTTCTGACCTCCATGAGGTGGGCAGCTTTGGTTCATTATATCCTTTCTCTATATGTTCTGCCTGACCACAGCAATGGTGCCAAGCAAATGCTGACTAAAACCTCTGAAACCATGAGCCAAAATAAAGCTTTCCTCCTTTCAGTTGTTTTTCTTGGGTATTTTGTTACAGAGATGGAAATCTGACTAACACACCTATGTTTGGTATAATCTAGTAATGACAAGAAAGAGTTGAGAATAACCCCCACCCAAATGTTAGTTTACTAAAGGATAAAGGAGATGTAGAGGAGGAAAATAAAGAAGAGCCTACAATGGTGGCTGAGAAAGCCTGGCCAGAGAGGCAGGAAATACCAAGAGAATGCTACAAACAGATAATCTAGTGAAAAGTGTCTGGGGAAGATAAGCATATGAAGAGGGAACATATTAGAACACATTTATATTCTGAAGGAAAGAACAACTAGGTGAAGAAAGGATAAAACAAAAGAGATGAACAATGGAAAGACATCCCTAATGAAATAGAGATGGATGACATATAGAACTTTTTACTAAAAGAACTTGTAGATCTGTATTACTGGAGGGAGGGGAGTTGGAAAAGTGTTGAGAGTCACGAAGTAGCAGAAGGTTAACAAAGTTCCTCTCATGATCTAGATGACAAGATGCTCATCTAGGATTTTTCATGGAGGTAATATGAAGAGATAGGGAACTCAAAATGTGTTGAAGATCAAAGAACGGTGTGAGGCATGGCAGAGGCAGTTCACCAGAGCTAGGTTCAAGACTGTAACCTTATAGACACTGAAATGTATTTTAGTTCTAATAGCTCTCTAGTGACTGGGTGGAAACGCCTAAGAGGTGATCACTTGATTTGATTTAGGATAAAGTTTTACCAGAAAGATGAAGAAGAAAGACAGGGAAACAAGAGTTGTCAAACATTGTTATAAACAGCATCATGAGATTTTTACTTCTTAGAGATAAGAGAGAAAGGAGAACAAGGAGGAACCGAGGATCCAAAAAAAAAAAAAAAATGAAGAGCAGGTTTATTTAAGTACAGAAATAAGAGGGCTAGAATAAGAGAAAAAGGTGGTGTAAAAATGGTTTGGGATTTTTCAGGAAGAGCAATAAAATTTTTGACATAAAGCTAAAGATGGCTGAGTAGTGTGGAAATTGATAGAGCTGTGGAGATAAACATGAATTAGGGTTGGGTGTACTGCCCATATCATAGCAATTCTCATAAGCAATGTTTATCACTTTCTATGAGTTGGCATTGTGGTAAGCAATTTTTATGCATAGCTGCACAGTCTTTTTGAAATAAACACCATTGTTATATTTTACATATGAGAAAACTAAGGGTCAAATAAATTATGTGACTTGCCCAGGATCATGCAACTGGTAGATGGTAGAGCTTTGTCCCAAACCCAGCTCTGATTCCAAAGCCCGTGCTTCTTTTAAGAACCATGGTGGGGCTTGGGGTGAAGAGGAAGACAGGGAGCCAAGGTCCACAGTCATTACTGACTATGGAAGAGTCATCAGAAGTTTGGTATTCAACAGCTATGCAGAAGAGAACAATAAAAGGCCTAAGTCTCCAAAGACAATGAGTAACAGTTTGTGAGTAGTACTGAGAGTGAGGAGAATGTTATTTATCTCCCATTCTGAGGTTCTTGGGCAGAGGAGATAATCTGTTCTTTGCAGGTTCTATGTATAGTTTTGGTAAGAAGTTATTATGTTGCCTTAAAGAAAACCTGAGCCCAGATTTGAAGGCACAAATGGGATTGGATAGTTCTATAAATCTAACCTTACACTGAGAATATCTGGAGTCCTTAGATAAAGAGGAGGATTCAGGATGAAGACTCTCTAGATGAAGCCAGCATAAATGATCATATTTCTGAGGGGGTAGAATGTCATTTGGAAAAGAAAAATACAAAACTCTCATATAGACTTCACAGGGAGAATAATTAAGGCTTTGGCTCCTAGGCAAATGATTCCTATCACTAAGGACCCTTGAAGGCTATGAAGATTATTGCAGTCTTCTTGATCTCCATCCTTTGGTTCCTGCAGTCTCTAATTTCTTTCTTCTATTATGCTATATAGTATTCTTTCTTTACTGTGATATATATGTTATTATTGAATCCCCAAAGTGTTTGTTAACTGTCCTAGTGAAGTGCTGAACACCCACATTAATTGCTTAACAGGCAATTCTTTGACTATCTGGAGAAAATGATGAAAGCTTTTAATGTAACATATCTTTATTTTCAGCGTATCTTAATATATATTTCTAAGGCTTATATGAAATCTTATTTTTTTCTGAGAACTTATAGTCTTTTAGGCAGGGAGTATTTTGAGAGAACTCAAAAGTCACAACATGAAATCTCCAGAAAAAGTAACCTAAGGTTGGCTTTAACTCTCTCCACCACATAAAAACATCTAGGAGAAAGAATAACCTATGAAAGGAACTGAGTCCTATGGAATTGTTATAGACAAGCTTGCAGGCATGACCCAAAAGTCATGAGAAGAGTCAGAGTTCATTTTTTATAAGCAAATAGAAATTATTTTCTTTACTGAAAAGAGAAATTACATTTTCTGCAGAACACAAAAAATGATTAATAACTCCATTTTTAGCCAGGCACAGTGGCACACACCTGTAAGCCCAGCAGCTTGGTAGACCGAGGCAGGAGGATCATGAGTTCAAAGCCAGCATCAGCAAAAGCGAGGTGCTAAGCAACTCAGTGAGACCCTGTCTCTAAATAAAATACAAAATAAGGCTGGGGATGTGGCTCATTGGTCGAGTGCCCCTGAGTTTAATCCCTGATATCCCTCTCACCAAACACAAAAACAAAAAAACTTCATTTTCTCCACCCCTTTCAAGTATACCCAGTGTGATGGTGTATTGTTTGGCCAAGAAAGTACATCTCCTTTCTAAGAAAAGAGTTAAGCAGTTAGAGCCAACTTCTTCCAAAGTTGTTGACAGGTCATTTCTGACAACTAGGATATGTGTGCTCATGAGGACTGATGAACCAAAGGAGAGAGAATTTAATAACAAAGAAATTTGCTTCAGGCTCACATACCTAGTTTCTACATACCATGAAATTCCTGGCACAGATGTTACTGCTAAACATCTTCAAATAAAGAAATACATTATGAGTCTTATAACTCTTAGCTAAAACTAGCTTAACAGCCAAACCTGTCATTGTCACTCCCCTTAGAGAGTAATGGCAGAGAAAGCTACAGGAATTGGCTTCCCAGTTATGTAAAAACTGTGGTCATTTAACAGAATAAACTAGAATTTAACACGTGAGGCCATTTGAATTGATTTGGGCAACAGCTAATGGGAAACTTATCTATAAAAGTATTTGGTATGAGCACTCTGATCACCACAGATTTGCTTTTTTATTTGTTGTTTTTATTTGTTTATTGGTGGACTCACCTGAATTACCCTCTAGAGTTTAGTAAATATAAGGATCAAAACAAGTGCAGCAGAGTGAGAAGGAGCGTAGCAGACATTGGACAGGCAGGTTGGGACAATCTATGGAATCTGTGTTTTATTCAAGTTGAATGAGCAGCTCTAGGTGGGCTTTGAAAAGGGTGTGGTGTCATCTGACTTCTTTTGTTTGTTTTAAGATCAACTGTCCTGCTATGTAAAGGAAGAGTTTTAGGTCAAGTGTGTTTGAAGCATATCTGTAATCCCAGCAACTCTGGAGGCTGAAGCAGAAGGATTGTGAGTTTGAGGCTATCCTCAGCAACTTAGTGAGACCTTGTCTCAAAATAAAAAATAAAAAGAACTGGATATGTAGCTCAGTGGTAAGTGGCCTAGATTCAATCCTCAGGACCAAAGAGAGAGAGAGAGAGTTAACTGAGGGGCAGGAGTGGCAGTAGAGAAGCTGTTGGAAGGCTCTGGCAGGAGACCAGCAGAGAGAGAACTCTGGCTCCAGCCAAGATAGCAGCAGTGGGGGTCGAGGTATATTGCTGAAGGGTCTGAGGCAGAGCAAACAAGTGGTAATAAGGATGAGGCATGGGAAGTGTCATTGTTTTTGTTCATTGTACTAAGATTTTATCTCAAATTTGAGATTTTAATATTTTCATTTCTCATGCCCAATAAACATCATATTCAAAACACTAAAAATAGCAAGTTCAATGAGCAAAAACTCATTTGTTCTGATCTTTTTACAGCATTTCATATATTGGAAAATAATTATAGAAAGGAATATAAAGTCTGGTGGAAGCATCAGTAATTGTTCTGGAACAAATTCCACCTAACATGATTTAATAGGTTTGATAGGATTCTACAAACAACCAATTTAAATTAGACACACCAAGATTTAAATCCATAAAATGATTATTTAGTTAGTTTCAAACATTGGTGTTAGTCCCCTCTCAATCACATATCAACTCTTAAAGTGAGTAAATGACATAAATGGCAAAGGCATTCAGTCCACAGATTTATATAGGTGTATAAAAAAATATCCATATGGTCTTTAAATCCAGTGTAAATCAAGCCTGATCCCTCCCTCCTCTAACCCTAATCTTAGTATGTTGTCTAACTTCCAACCTCTTTGTTCCTAAAGAATTCCCCTATATTCTTTGCTGCACCTTAAGGTAATTTTAAATAAGAATTTCAATGAAATCAGAATTTTTTAAAAATCAAAGGATAATTCAGATTTTTGCCCCTCAGATTAATTTTTCCTAAGGACTGAACATTGAGACTTCCTTCTAACAAATACAGTATGACAAGAGTATTAGGATGTCACTTTCATGATTAGGTTACAAATGATGGCTTCTGTCTTACTGGTTTTTTGTCTCTCTCTCTCTCTCCCTTACACTTGATTTCTCTGACAGAAACTATCTGCCATGCTCTGAGCTATAGTATGAAGAGGCCCAGGTAGAGAGAAACTGAGAGCATCTTCTGGCCCACAGCCAGTGAGGAACTGAAGCCCTCAGGCCAAAAACACTGGATCCTTCAACCACCACATGAGTGAGTTTCTAGGCTCCCTGCTGGAGCCTTATAATAAGAACACAGCCGTGGTCAGCACTCACTGCAACCTGGGGGAAAAAAAACAGAGAAGCTGTGCCCAGATGCTTGGACTACAGAAACTGTGAGATATAAATGCTGCTGCTTCAAGCCACTGAAGTGCTGGTTAATTTTTTACATAGCAAATGTATAAGCAAATCAAACTGTTAAGTGACTGTGGTACACCTGTCAAAGTAGGAAGTTCCAAAAGCTAGTGAAATGTCTTATGTATTTGCACACTGTGCCTATCAAGTGTTCATTATATATATAAAAACATTTGTGATGAATAAATGGATAAATGCAAACCAAAGAGACAGACACTCCATAGACAGAGACCTTAAATGGCCTTTCGGGTATACTGAAGTTGAATAACTGGTAGTATTTTAATAAGGTCTTTGAGGTAAATGATGATGATTTATACCATAGTATAAGTAATGTGCCATATTAAAAGTGAGGTAATTAAATAATGATTTACTATTAATCAACAAATAGTATTAATATATTAAGGTTGACACTGAAAATTATGCAATTCCTAACCAAAGCTTTCCCTTCACTTTCCAAATTATTCAATATTGGATCATATAGAAACAAAAAACAATTAACATCTCAACTGTAAAGGGCAACATTAATTCTATTCACATCTGGAAAGGGCATGATTGCACTTGGAACAAACCAATAATAGGAAAGAGAAGTTTCTTTAAGTACAGACAAGAAATGGAAAGGGGATTTTTCAATGGCAACCTGAGCTAAGACAGTCAAGCATCCTTTAGATTATCTGCTAACCCTCTCAGAGCAGCCAGATATGAGTGAAGAAGGAAGGAATTGTCTATTCTCTTTAACACCTGTACAGTCCAAGTGTGCCCTCCCATCTCAAAGACAAAGCAACAGAATGGATATCTAACCTTCAATGCACATCCTCCCTAAGTTTATACGTTTGAACATTCTTGAGATTTATCTTGATTTCCTCTGAGAGAGGTAGGGGTGGGGAAGGGAGAGAGGAGAGAGCGTTGTATGAAGACGGAAAACTGGGAAATGAGGCCAAATTGGCCTTTTGTCACAGAAAGTGATCTTGCTTCACATTAGAACTGAATCCTACCAGGACATGCCCAAAAGTAAGTCCTAGTGATTTTGCTTCCCTAATCAAAACATGGATGAAGCTACAGTGGGAAGATTTTGAACTCAGTGATTACTTGTTGTATGGGACTATCGAGTACACTCTAGCATGCTTAGTAACATTATTGGCCTTTACACCTCTAGTAGCAACTTCTTTCCCTCACAGTGACAATCAAAAATGCTTCCAGATATTGCCAAATATCACCTATGAAGCAAAACTGCCCTCAGTTGAGAACATTTAACTTAAGCATGCATCACCAAGCCCAGCTAAAAATTAACTTTCTTTATGACACATGTGTCATAATTGAGGAGCATCTAGTCATAGTCATAATTTGGGGGCAATAAACCAGAATAGAGGCATTCCCTGTCTACTTCCATCTTCAACTCCAACCTCCATGCTTTTTAGATCAGAACCCAATTCTCCACACCTGAGAGTCAGCAGAATCTTAGGAGAAAATAACCATTAACATTGCCTTTCGGCCAAATCTGAAGTGAGAAACTTACCAAACACATGGAAGGACCGGGGCCAGGATAACTTTCTGGTGTCCCAAGGGAGGGACAGACAAAGAGACTGAAAGAAGCTGTGGAGAGAGGATGAGAGGACTGAAGAGAGAGACTCAGAGAATGCCAAGAACCCACAGGTGACACCAGAGACCTAAGTAGGAGACCTCCTCGTGCCCTTATAAAATGTAAGGAGGGGAGTTAATTATATTAAATAATAACTTCTGTGCCTCTGATTTTGCTGTGCTTTTGGTTAATTATTTCAATGCACATCTAATCAGCACCATTCACACTGGAGACTTGATGAATATCTATTTCTTACCACTAGTTTCCAGTAGGAGGCAATAAAATCCCTTTGAGAATCAGTGTTTTGAAGTCCTAAGTGATTATACTATGCTGCCAGGGGTATTACTCTTAAAATTTCTTACTAGTAGAAGCAAAATCTCAATAGCTCATAATTCTCCTTTACATATAGTTTAATATTTAATTGCAATAACCTGAAATAGCTAATGGAGATAATTCATGAATGGAAGAAACATAAAACTACATTGTGGCTACAAAACTTAGAAGGATGCAAATGAAAAAGAGAATAATTTTCTTAATTAATGCTCTTTTCTTTGAATCCATAAAGGGCATAGTACTCTTGTACCTTCCCCAATGAATTATCAGCAAACACTGTTTGTTCCAGGAGCCTAAGTGTCAGGAAATTAATTATTTCCATCTATATCTCACAAACACCATGTGTGTCAGAGGCACAAAAATTACACAGAAGTCTATTCAACAGGGCATCACTAACATGGGTGTAGCCTGGTGGAGATGCTATGACCCTGTGTAATGGTTGAATGAAGAAGACAGTAAAAATACTCAGAGAACTTTAAGTAGGAACATTGCCCTGGGACTGGTGAAAAAACAAAAGCAAAAGGAAACAGAGCATATCTGGGCACTTCCCTGTACTCTGTGGTACATTTCCTAGCTTTCCAAGTAGAATAAAACTGTAACACAGACTGGGTTGAGCTACAGAAATTTCAACACCAAATAAACAAATAACCCAATCAATAAACAAACAAAGGAACGGAATAGGCACTTCACAGAAAAAGAAATATGATCAGTCAACAAATGAAAAAAAGTTCAACATCTCTAGCAAGTAGAGAAATGCAAATCAAAACTACACTGAGATTTCATCTCACTCCAGTCAGAATGGCAACAATCGAGAATACAAGTAACAATAAATATTGGCGAGGATGTGGGGGAAAGGATACATTGCTGTTGGGACAGCAAATTGGTGCTACCACTCTGGAAAGTAGTATAGAGATTCCTCAAAAAACAAGGAATGAGGGCTGGGGTTGTGGTGCAGTGGTAGCGTGCTTGCCTAGCATGCGTGAGGCACTGGGTTCAATCCTCAGCACCACGTAAAAATAAAATAAAAGATATTCTGTCCGCCTACAACTAAAAAATAAATATTTAAAAAAAAAAACAAGGAATGAAATCACCATTTGACTCAGTTATCTCACTCCTCAGTATATACACAAAGGATTTAAAATCATCATACTATGGTAATGGAGCCACATCAATGTTTGCAGCAGCTCAATTCACAGTAGCTAAGCACTGGAACCAACCTAGGTTCCCTTCAACAGATGAATGGATAAAGAAAATGTGGTATATATACACAATGGAATATTACTCAGCCATAAAAATAAACGGCTTTATGACATTTGCAAATAAATGGATGGAACCAGAGACTGTCATGCTAAGTGAAATAAGCCAATTCCAAGAACCAAATGTCAAATGTTCTCTCACACATATGGTTGCTAACAAACAACAAGGGGGGACAGACGGAAAGAATAGAAGCTTAGTGAATTAGACAAAGGGGAATGAAGGGAAGGGAGGGAGATAGGAATAGGAAAGACAGTGGAATGAATCTGACATAAATTTCCTATGTTCATATATGAATATACAGCAGTGAATCTCCACATCGTGTACAATTGCAAGACTGAGATCCTAATTAGAATAAGAAATACCATGTTTGCATAAATATATCAAAATATACTCTACTGTCATGTCTAACTAAAAGGAACAAATGGAAAAAATTAAAATTTTTAGAAGAAATTTTAATAAAGTAGTATAGTTGGCAAACCTATGAAATTTATTTTAATGAGCTGATTTGAATAGAAAGATAGAGTGGATGAAGAAACTCTGCTTAGAGAAACTTTTGCTTAGGTGCATGGGAAGGGGGAGAGGGAGCCAGGAAGGAACACATGTTGGTATCAGAACCCAGTGTAAAGAAGAAGTGCAAGGGCAAGAGTCACTAGACTTGGGTTATTCTTGCCAATGAAAATAACTCCTCAAGCTTCTGAAGTCTGAGTAAAACTACCATTGTATCCTCTTCAATTTAATGCAGAAAGAAACAAGATCTACTTTTTAAAAGATAATTTAAATATGCCCAGTTTAACTTTTCAAAACCTAAAATAGGAAGTAAATGATGAATTTGGGTTGAATACAAAATGAAACTAAAAATTATAATATAAAGGAATAGTTAATAATAATGCTCAACAGAAGTAGAACATCTAATGGATTCTGAGCATCCCTAGCAGCCAAGGCAAAGGATTCATTGCATGAAGATGCATAGTGTCAATAGAAGAAACATCAGCTAGTAACTGAGAAGTACAATCCCAGCCCTGAACTCTAGTTCTTTTATCAAGCTTTATTGAGGTATGATTGATGAGCAAAAGATCTATCTATTTGAGTTATGTAACAATGTTTTGATATATGTATACATTGTGAAATAATACAATAAATTTAATTAATATATCATTTCAAGAATTTTGAATTCTTTGTCAGGTGATTTGTGGAACTCTATTTCTTGGGGGTTGGTTACTATAAATTTATTATAATTTTTTGTGATTCTTATAGACCTTCATAGGTGCACATTTGAAGAGCTCTTCCAGACTTTATGGACTAGCTTTGGTAAGACTCTCTTCAGTAAGGTGAGAGCACCATGGAGTATGTTGTTGCACAAGGGGCATAAGAATTATGTGGCACAGTATCACATTAGCTCAGGATGCTAGATCCATTCACATTAGTAGCTGCATGACCTTTGGTGGACTTCAGGGTTCCACAATAAGAAAGCTGTTGAGGTCCCCAGTAATACCTCTGGGTCCAGCAGCAATGGACTGGAGCTAACAATAGTGGACATTTTGGGGGACAATGGTGTGCATGTGCTTAGCTATAGGGACCAACTGCAGGTACATATGTGACTACATGGGTTGGAGCTGGCAGCACTATGAGCTCAGTTGCAGAGAGCAACTTCAGGCATGAACATGGTGAGGGGCCAACAACAGGAGTCAGGGTTAGCTGCATGCATGCATCTGGGGCTGAGGCTTGTAGCATGTTTATGCATGGCTGTAGGAACCAGTCACAGGTACCTGCATGGCAGTGGGGACTGGCAGTAAGGTTAGGATCAGCTATGTACACATGGTTGCAGGAGCAGCTGTGACATGCATGCAGCATTGGAAGCCAGGGACTACGTCAGGGACCCAGAGCATTTGCAAGTATGTACACACAGTGACATGCTGTGTCCCAGAGCTAGGAGACCTATAGTGGCACCAGCTGGGAAACTTAATAAAGGGGAAAGGGAGAAGGATGGTCTCTCAGACAACTGGAGTCTGCAAAGGCAAAAATTTGCAATTCTCAGAGGTGAAAGCAACTGATGGAACAGATATCTGGGATCCACAATGGCAAACACCATGGAGTCCTTGATAGTGAAAGGTGGTGAGGAGGGGTTGTGGGTGTAATCCTACAAGAGCTGTTGAGGTCCCCAGTTGTGAAAGCTGGAGAGTAAGCCACTGAGGATCATGGTGGCACCCACTCACTACATCTACTCATGACAGATACTGAGAGTTCCCACCCTCTTTGTCTTTAGATATTTCAGCTATACTGGTCTCCCCAATGATCTGGGTAAGGCAAAATCAAAGCAGATCCTTTGGGAAATGCCGCAAAAGTCTGAGAAAACTGTTCATTTACCTTCCTCTCCTTTTCCCTGCAAGAGGAACTTGTAGCCTGGGGGATGGGATGATGCATGCAAAATCACTTTTCTTCTTACCCTTTTGGTGCAATTATTCTTGGGTTTTTTGATCTACTATGTTGCCAAATCTTCATAAATATACACCTGAGCTCCCCAAGGCTATTCTTATTTGTAGCTAATTGTTTTTGTTGGAGGATGAAGACTGAGATCTCCTATTCCACCATCTTGCTGATGTCATTCTTTGCTTTAACAAAAGGTGCTATTTTCTTTAAAAGCTTGAAGTATTTAAGCAAATGATTAAGGTCTAGATATTTTCCACTGGAACCACTGAGAAAATGGGCTGTTGGAATTTTAGTTGAATATATGTCATTGCTAAGTAGTCAGAGACAGGAGTTAAGATAACCTCAGATTTTGTTTCAGTTGACTGATTTGTCAGAAGCCATTTTGCTTCAGTCTCTCTGGAAAAAAAATAAAGAAAACATTAATATTCTCTGCACAAAGACTAAAATATTCAAGACTTGCTATTTTCAGTCAGATAAAGATCATTAGGAAATGAATCTGCCTTCATCAGAGCCAAATATGCTTAATAAGTGCTTCACTGAAACTGCTAAAGCTGCAACTCTTTTTGAGAAACAGGATTTATACGAGTCATGGATAGCAACCAGATTACCCCATCAAAAAAATGACCCTTATGTTGTCTAGCTTAAAAATAGTTTGTTTAATGGTAAGAAAAGCCTTTGGTCTTAGGCTTCTGTCTCTTGCACAATTTCCAACACGACAGCAGGAGAGGGAGCCAACAAAGAACACAAACAGGAACATGTGCTAGCTGCCATGGGTGAAGAGCAAGATTCCCCAAAAAAGATTAGGGCCGATCTGACTCAATTCAAAACAACAGAAGAAACAACAGATTAGCAAATGTAGGAGTTCCTGTGGACAGCTGAGGGCTCTGCACAAACATGGCTGCTTCAGGGCTACAGACCAAATTAACAGGCACAGGAGCTGGCACAGGCAACACAACAATCACTGTTCTTTTTTATTTGTTTGCTTTCTGGTTTTTTTGTCTTTGGTATGGAGATTGAACTCAGGGGCACTCGACCACTGAGCCACATCCTCTGCCCTATTTTGTGTTTTATGTAGAGACAGGGTCTCACTGAGTTGCTTAGCATCTCGCCTTTGCTGAAGCTGGCTTTGAACTCGCGATTTTCCTGTCTCAGCCTCCCAAAGTGCTGGGATTACAGGCTTGCACCACTGTGCCAGGCTTCTTTTTTATTTGTAAAGTAACATTTCCTTTACACACTTTTTCAGCCCTTTTCCTTTATCTTCTCCGTAGGTCTACATCTTAATTCTAACCATGTGGTTCTCAACTCTGTGTGGATATCAGAATTACCTATGTAGGTTTTTAAATATCACATATGATAAATTTGTTTGCTGTGGCTGTCACAGCATAATACCATAAACTGGTGGCTTAAACAATAGAAATTAATTTTCTTACGGTTCTGGAGACTTGAAGTCCAAAAGCAAAGTTTTCAGAGATTGTTTCTCGTGAGGCCTCCTTGGCTTGTGGGTGGCTTTGTTGGTACTGTGCCTTTGAATCATCCTCCTTCTGTACATGTGCATTCCTGATGTGTCTCCTGTCCAAATTTCCTCTTGTCATAAGAACACCAGGCAGATTGGAGTAGGGTCCATCCTAATGGCCACATCTTCTCTTTAAGCTCTATAAACTAATCTCTTTTTTAAAGGCCCTGTCCCCAAATACAGTCACATTCTTAGTTACTAGGGCTTAGTACTTCAATATATAAATTTACAGGGGAGCATAATTCAGTCCATAACATCTGCCAAAACCCCAGTCGCAGAGACTCAGATTGAATAGGTTTGGGGAACTACCTTAGAATCTACTTTTAAACTGCTAAAGGAAGCTCAAATGCACAGTATTATATTCTAGGGTGATTGTATTTTCTGATTTCTATATATACTCCTTGAAGTCAGATACTGACCTGTGTGTGTAATTCCATTGATTTTGTAGACCTATAATAGATGCCTAGGAAACAGTCTGTTCTATTTTCTGTTATTCTTCCTAGACTTTTTTCCTTTTATTTATTCTTTTCCTTTTATCAATTCATTACTGACATGAGTGTTTCATGTTTGTGTTCTTATATCCTTCCAGGACATTTTTTTTTTTCATCTCTGTGACTTTGATGGGGACTCACCTTATTCTACCTCAGTCTTCTTTGTTCTCCAATTCCATTCTCTTGTGGGGCTCTGAGATTCAGAGCACTACTGGAAGAAATCTCAGAAATAATCCATATATCAGATAAGCTGGCATCTTGTCAAACTTACTGCTTTTCTCATTTCAGCCTCATATCTCTATCTTGGTAACTGGGCTTCTCTCTTATTTCAGAGTCTAGATCCATGTACCACATGCCATTTCCACTAATTGGGTTTCTGGCTTGTAAGAAGTTTCTCTTTTATCATTTTGTATTTAGGACTCTCAGCCCTTTTGGACTGCTACAATAAAATACCACAAACAGGGTAGCACAATTATAAAAAATTTACTTCTTATAGTTAGGAAGACTGGGAAATCCAAGGTCAAAGTTGTGAAAAATTTGGAGTCTGGTGAGACCCACTTCCTATTTCATAGATAGCCATCCTTTTCCTGTGTCCTCCTATGGGGGAAGGGAAGAACTCTTCTCTCTTCAGCCCCTTATAAAGGTCCTAACCCCATTCTTTTTTTTTAATATTTTTTTTAGTTGTAGATGGACACAGTGTCTTTATTTTATTTTTATGTGGTGCTGAGGATCGAACCCAGTGCCTCACGCATGCGAGGCAGGCGCTCTACCACTGAGCCACAATCCCAGCCCCCCTAACCCCATTCTTGAGGGCTCCACCCTCATGACCAAATCACCTCCTGAAAGTCCCAAGTCTTAATACCATTACATTGAAGATTAAAGTTCAACATGAATTTTGAGGAGATATATTCAGACCATAGCAGACTTCAAATAAAATTTTTTTATGGAAAACAAGGTTCTACTGCTTTGAAATAAAAGGTTTGGAAACCACTGGTCTAAATCAGTTGTAACAAATGAGTAAACTTAGATCTGAAAAAGTTAAACAATTTGTCCTCAGTGGCAGGACTGGACCATAAATTACTTCTCTGATTCCCTATACTGTGTTCTGATACCACACTCTAGTTGATGTTATATGGCTGCAGTACGGTTGCCCTATCAAAATTTATACAGGGGTTCATTAAAGGAATATATGGGAATCTTTTGGTGCCTCTTCAGACTCTGCAGGGAACAACATTCCCCACTAGAAATGGGGTCATGGGCATGGGACTTGTACAGTTGTACAGGGCACCATGCTTTAAGAGCTCACACTTGATTTAGTGTCCTGCTATTAATGTCTTGACATTATACATATATGTATATGTACATACATATATGTAATTGAAATTATATATATGCTTTTTTTTAACCCAAAGGTCTCTGAATTTTTGTTTTGCACTGAGAACTGTAAATTATGTAGCTGATCCTGCTCTTTACCCACACATACATACATCTCTTTTTGCAGTAAATAAGATCCCATAAATATCCAGAGAGGTGAAATTTCCCCCCTGAATTAATTATTTTAAGAAACAGCTCATAGTCTTGACCTCATGACTTGCTACAATGCCTAGAGCTGCTGGTTTATTTATGATCTGTACAAATATTTGAGCATGATGGCCCAAGGCAAAATTTGCAGCCAGCCAAGCTGAAGAAGTTTGCTTTCCTCCCTCTAGGATCAGCCTCATGACCTGTCTCCGCCTGAGTCCCTTCCAGATCCTGTCCTTACCTGGATCTTACCATTCTTCTGCTTTCCACCTCATTTGACTCTCCCTCCCCAACACTGGCATCCATCCATAGTGAAGTAACTCTCCCTCAGTGCCAGAGTTTTACTGCTTTCCAGGTCACAGTAAGTAAACTCATTTATGGAAACGAGGTTTAGCAGTCATTTATTTTCCACCAACATCTATTCCTAACAAATGCTACCTTGATTTTGCTTAGACATTCACTTCTTACATATAGCAAAAATTCAGAGCAAGCTGACTCCATCTCTAAGCCCAAGTCTGGGTCCTAACTGGTCTAAGCCTACCATGAGGACTTAATTTTCCTTTCCAGCTATTGCTTTGAGAAGGTATGTGACACAGTCCAAGCCAAAGAATGTGAGTGGTGGGCAAGGGTCTGGGCCAAAGGCAGGAATGGGAAAGTCCCTTGCTCTTAGAGACATGAGAAGATGTCCCCTTGTTTTTCTTCAGTATGTGTTTCACTGTTCCTTAAAAACCCAAATACTTCCAAATTCCCATTTGCACACATGGTGGGTATACCCAAATAAACGTCTATTTTCATGTGGCTTTAAAATGACTACCTAAAAAAAGAAAAATTTTCCAAGAAGAAAAATTTGTCAATTTTTAAGAATTCCAAGGATTATATTTATAAATTCAACAAATTATTTCAATTTTTAAAGAAATATCTCTAGACTTACAGTGTATTTTTAGACTTCATTAGTCTATAAATTTTAATTTTGCATTAGAACACTTTTCCAAGTAAATATCAAGAATCAATGGTGAATAACTATTTTTATATGTAGAAGTGACTAAATGAACAGTGTTGATCATTTTACCTGGTAAAATTAGGAACCGCCTGCTGGGTAGGAAGGGAAGGAACAGTCCTGAGCAAAAGACAGAGTCTGCTTGTCAAGAACTAACCAGTCTGTTGGAAGAAATGGATTTTAATCAAATAACCACATAAAAATATAAATAAAATGGATTAATGCTATGATGAAAAGGTACAAATAACTTTTAAGAGAAATAACAAAAAAAATTGATGCAGGTAAAGGAAGGTAAACTTGGGAAGTAACATTTGAGTGGATTTAGTGAAAGTATAAGTTGAGAGGAACTGAATTAAGTAGAATAGAATTGAAGAGTAAACAAATTTAAAAAGGTAAAATGTTGGGTGTTGGTGGGGAGAGGAGTCACAAAAATGATCAAAGACGCTGCACAAGGAAAAGCACAGAAGGCAAGTCACATTAGAGAGACTTTCAAAAAGTTGTGGGACTAGACTTCAGAAAACAAGGAGGGAGATAGGCTGCAGAGCCAGACTCTGAAATAACAATGCTGAAAGGTGAGGGGTCACTTAAGAAGTAATAACATCATGAAAGATCACTCTTAAGAAAGGACAAATGCCTTATGAAGGGATTAACCCAAGCAAATGGGTTAGTGATCAGAGTGGCCTGTTATAAAGTGAGCCTGGCACCTCCCCTCATGCTTTTACGCACATGCTTCTTTTCTACGCACACATGCCTGCCCTTCTACCATTTTCCCATTATGTCATGATATAGCATGTGGCCCTTACCTGATGCAGCCATCTAATATGCCGTTTCCCAGGATTCAGAATCATAATCCAAAACAAACTCTTTTTTCCTTATAAATTATCCAGTCACAAGAATTCTGTCATAGCAATGGAAAATGACTGATATATGGTATGAGATGATCTGAAGGGAAAGACAGAAACCAGACCATACATGACTTCATGAATCATATTGAGGATGTTTCTTCTAAGAGGAATTGAAAGCCTTTGAATGATTTTAAAGCAGAGATCTGACATGACTAAATTAACATTTTTTTAAAATTTTTAAAAATTTTTTTTAGTTGTCAATAGACCTTTATTTTATTTATTTATATGTGGTGCTGAGAATCAAACCCAGTGCCTCACACATGCTAGGCAAACACTCAACCACTGAGCCACAACCCAGGCCCTAAATTAACATTTTTAAAATATTACTTTGGTGCTGTGTAGAGAAGGATGGGAGAAGAATCTAACTGGAAAAACAAAGATTAATTTAGAGGAAAATAAGTCTTTCTGGCTATTATTGCCAACTATGTATGTGGATATGATTGAGAGACACTGACAAAAATTTTTTAGATTATAAAATCCAGAGAATTAAGATATCTCTGAGCAATTAAAAAAATAAATAAGATAGAAGCCAGGTGCAGTGGTGCACACCTGTAATCCCAGCACTTTGGGGGGCTGAGACAGGAGAATCCCAAGTTCAACGCCAGACTCAGCAATGGTGAGGCACTAAACAACTCAGTGATATCCTGTCTCTAAATAAACACAAAATAGGGCTGGGGACGTGGCTCAGTGGTTGAGTGCCCCTGAGTTCAATCCCTGGTACCAAAAAGTAAAAAAAATAAGATAGGAGTATAGATATATCAGTGGTAGAGCACTTGCTTGGTATGCACAAGGCTCTAGGTTCAATCCCCAGCACAAGAAAGAGAGAGAGAGAGAGAGAGAGAGAGAGAGAAGAGGAGAGGAGAGGAGAGAAGGAGCAGAAGAGAGAAGAGAGAAAGACAGGAGAGAAAAAGAGAGAAGAAAGAGAGAGAGAAAGAAAGAAAGAGAAAAAGGAAGGAAGGAAGGAAAGAAGGAAGGAAGGAAGGAAGGAAGGAAGGAAGGAAGGAAGGGAGAGAGGGAGGGAGGGAGGGAGGGAGGAAAGAAGGAAGGAAGGAAGGAAGGAAAAAAGGAAAGAAAGAAACATAAAAGCAAAGAAACTATTTGGGGATTTAATGATTCTAAGTCTATGTTGAATATAATTAAAGATACTTAAAAGTTAAATATACACTCAAGTAACATAGATGATGACAGGTGGATATCGGACATGAACTGAGTGTTTTATTAAGTTCTTTCTACTGCCCCAATTACTTCAAATATCAAAGTTTAAGTTTTTTATACCTGATGGATAGAATAACATGATGATGCACAAATATAGGATACCTAATAGACTTACCCCAACAGACCACAGAAAACTTTTTCTCCTAAAACATAAAATCAAGCCTGATAAAATACAAAAGCATAAGGTTTTTTAGATCCATAATATAGCTAAGACTGCAAAGAAACTTAAGTGAACTAAGTTGTATAAAGTAACAAGTTCTTTCTCTGAAGGAAGGGATTGATGGCTATTTTCATTTATCCAGAAAATAAAAAAGGTGAATTTGCCATAGACAGAAATTAGCATAAACAAACTGTATTTTAAATGACCATATAAAATAGTCATTTAAATAGTTACATATCTGAACACACCCACCAACTCTTCCCCATGAATCTTCCTCAGGTAGATGGGTATGGTGTACTAAGGATTGGATGCAGATCAGGAGAGCCAAAAGAGTTCTACACTGACATATGCAGTGCTCTCTCCAGACACTAGGCAATAGTCGCCTACAGGATGGAAACAGGGAAGGAGAAGTGAGTAAAATTCCTCTGATATATATCAGACCTTAGTTGAATGCAAGCAAGCCACTACTGAAGGTCAGCATGGAGGAGAGAGAAGAAAAAAACTCACACAGAAGCTTTGTAATTTCACCAAGTGAAAGATAGCAGTCGACCAAAGACTAGCCAGGGCAGCAGAATGGAGAAATCTCTCTAGGAAAAAGAAAAACAAACAAAGTAACATGTATTGGACTAGAGAACAAAAAAAACTCTTTAGAGTTGCTATGATTTTTATAGATGTCCCCCAAAGGCCCAAGTATTGAAGGGGTGATCCCCATCCATGGTGCCATTGGAAAATGGTGGGATTTTCAGGAAGTGGGCCTACAGGAAGGAAGCTAGTCATTGGGGAGTTGGGTCTTATACAGGGATATAGGGACCCTGAGACTTCCTCTATCTCTTTCACTTCCTAGTTGCCATGAAGTAAGCAGTTTTGCTCTACCATGATGTTTTGCCTTACCACAGGCCCAAAAACAATGTGGCCTACTAACCACGGACTGAAATCTCTGAAATTGTGAGCCGAAATAAACCTAAATTAAAATAAACCTAAATTAATAAATTGATTGTTTTAGTTGTTTTGTTACAGTAATGGAAAGCTGACTCAGAGACCTAGAAACCTGATATCTGAACTATAAAGCACAGATTTATTATGATTGGGAAAGATGGCACATGAGTTCTAAAAACTAAAAATCTCGGAAGTCTCACTGACTCTCAGGTCTGAATCTTTGCTTAGAGAAAATTCCTTACCCTTCCCTCTAAATACCTTAAGTCAGTGTTGAACTTAATTTAATCAAAGCTACAATAAGCCTACTTAGCTAAATATTAAATCTGCACCTGTGTATGTGTGCACACAGAGAACAGTGGCCATTAATATTACTCAGCATTAAAAGTGAATAAAATTATGGCATTTGCAGGGAAATGGATGGAGTTGGAGAATATCATGCTAAGTAAAGTAAGCCAATCCTAAAAACCCAAAGGCCAAATATTTTCTCTGATATGCAGATGTTGATCCACAAGGGGGGGGCATAGGAGAAAGGGAGGAATTTTGGATAGGACAAAGAAGAGTGTGGAGAGGGGAAAGGGTAGGGGGTAGGAAAAATTGTGGAATGAGACAGACATCATTACCCTAGGCACATGTATGATTGCATGAATGATGTGCCCCCTACATCATGTACAACAAGAGAAATGAAAAGTTGTGCTCCATCTATGTACAATCAATTGAAATACATTCTACTGTCATGTATAACCAATTAGAACAATTTTTAAAATGAATAGAAGTGATTTACTTCTATATCTCTGCTATTCTTTGGCACAAAGTGTTCAACATAAAACAAAAAGTTATGAGATGTGAAAAAGTAAGAAAATATCAGCCATGGTCAAAAGAAGAAATGTTCAATAGCAGACAACTCAGAAATGGCAGTGGTATTATAATTACTAAAGAGGAATTTTACAAGACTCTTAATATACTGAAATGTATAGCAGATAATATAGACTACATGTGTGAAACATGGGAAGTTTCAACATAAATATGGAAACTATAAAAATGGAAGTAAAAAATATGAAAAATAAAATGTTTGAAGTAAAAAGATATTCATTTGATGAATGTAAGAGTTTCCTTAATATGTTTAATAGCATATTAGATGGAAAAATAAAAAATCAGCTAAGACAGATCAATAGAAATCTGAAACAGAAAACAATAAAAATAAAATATCTAATATCTATGAATAATATTAAGGAATATAATACACATGTAGTTGTAGCACACAAGAAAAGGAGAGATAGAAAGTAAGGCAGAAGAAATGCTCGAAGAGATGAAAGATAGATGACTAGGCACATTGTCAAATGGCTAAAAGACAAAGGTAGAGACAAATTCTCAAAAGTAGCTTGATAAAAAAGACATATATTATGCAGGGAATAACAGTAATTATGGATGACCTCTCAGTAGACATAAGGGATCCCGAAAGACAGTAGGATAATATCTTTAAAGTGCTCTAAGAAAAAAAAGACAACCTAGAACAATATATTCAGCAAAAACATTTTGCAAAAATGAAAGTAAAATAGAGAAATTTTCAACAAAAGCAGGGAGAATTCATCTCCAGAAGAACTTCTCTATCAAAAAATAGTGTTTCCAAAAACATTTTGGGGGGTTAAGACAAATGATACCTAATAGAAGTTCAGATCTATAAAAAGAAAGAAAAAACACTAGAGAGGGTAAAAGTCTAGGTAAATATGTACATAAAAATGAATTATCAAAGGAGTGAGATAATTAAATCACAACCTGGGAGAAATTATATACAAAATATCTGATAAAAGGCTGCATGTCCAAATATGCAAAGAACCCTCAGACTCAGCAGGAAAAGACTTTCAAGAAAATAAAGTCTCCATTAAAAGATAAACAAAAGTTCTGGACAGACATATCACCAAAGAAGATAGATCTATGACTAATAAGCACATGATAAAATTCTGTACATCATATGTCATTAGGGAAATGCAACCTAAAACAATGATACCACTACATATTTATTAGAATGGCCAAAATGCAGAACATTGACATAAATGCTAGCAAGGATGTGGGGCAAACAGAACTCTCATTCATGGCTGATGGGAATGCAAAATTGTATGGCTGCTTTGGAGAACAGTTTGTCAGTCTCTTAAAAAATAAAACACCCTTACCACATTATCAGCAGTCATGCTCCATGATATTTACCCATGAAACCTTATGTCCACAAAAACAAAACAAAACCCAGCACACAGATGTTTTAAGTCACTTTATTCATTGCCTAAATAAATGACACTATGGACTGAACTGTTTCTACCCACACATCCCCAATTCACATACAGAATCCATAACCCTAAATTTGGAGACATATGTTTAGGAAGAAATTAGAGCTAAAGGAGGTCATAAGGGTGAAGCTCTAATGTGATAAGATTGGTCCTTTTCAAGAAGAGATTTCCCTATATCCCCCACCCATGTGCATTCAGAGGCAAGGTGACATGAGGAGGCAAGGAGAATGTGGCTACCTGCAAGCCAGGAGGAAAGTTCTCAGCAAGAACTGAACTCTGCTGGGCCTTCATCTTGGGCTCCCAGCCTCTGTAACTGTGAACAAATAAATTCCTGTTGTTTAAATAACCTGGACTGTGGTATTTTGTTATGGCAGGCCTAGCCAATTAAGACAGAAGGTCAATAGATAAATAAACTGTGATATATCCAGACTATGGAATATTATACAGTACTATAATGCAATGAGCTATGAAGCCCTGAGAAGACAGGAAGGAAATTTAAGTGCATATTACTAAGTGAAAGAAGTTGATCTGAAAAGTCTACAAATTGTATGATTCCAATTTGTGACATTTTGGGAAACACAAAGCGTGGAGCCAGAAAAGTGATCAGTGGTTGCCACAATTTGTGGAAAAAATGGGATGACATGTGGAGCACAAAATTTTAAGGTAGTGAAAACAGGTTCTATGATATTATAATGGTGGATATATGCTGTTATACAATGTGTCAAAATCTGTAAAATGTACCCCACCACCAAGAGTGAACCCTAATGTAAACAAGGAACTTCGGGTGTGCTTGATGTGTGAACGTAGGTTCACTGATTGTAACAAATGTAGCATATCACTCTGGTGTAGGATGTTGATAATTGGCAGAGGTTGTGGGGGAAGTAAGAATAGGTGTTATGCTAGGGTTTGAATATGATTTGTCTCCCTGAATTCATGTCCGAGTTTAATCCACAGAGTCATAGATTAATGGTGTTAGAAGGATAGAACCAGACTGTGGTGTTAGAGGTGGAACTCTTGGAAAGTAATTGGATTAAATAAGGTCAATTGGGTAGACTCAATGATTGAATCATGGCGGCTTTATAAGCAGAGGGAGAGAGGCACACAGACATGGGCACTCCTTTTCTCTTGTGATTTGATGCACTCGACCACCTTGGGGTTCTGCCAGCAAGAAGGTCATCACCAAATGAGGCCCCTTGACCTTGCACCTCCAGAACTATGAGCCAAAATAAATCTTTTTTATTTGTAAAGCTATCCAGCCTGAGATACTTTGTGGGAGTAATGAGAAATAGATTAGTAAGAATTGTATGGTAACTATCTGTACTTCAAGCTCAATTTTCCTGTAAACTTAAAACTACTTTAAAAAATAAAACAATTCAGAAGAAATTATATTTTAGTTTCTTTCCCCCAAAATGAGCTTAGTATAAACACAGAGGTATTTAGCTAAAGATACCAGAGGATAAAAACAATTGAATACATAAACACCCAAGATGGCAGGAATGAAGAGAAATGAACCAAAAAAGGGATGTAATTTTTAAAAATAGCAAGGTAATGGAATTAAACTCACTTGGTCCTGATCTTGCTTCTATTTTTAAGACACAACTCATTGCTCTCTAAATTCTGTGTTAATCTCTGACCAAAATTATTACAAATCTGATCTAACTGAAAGAAGTAAAAACAATGATAAGAATAATATGTGGTTAATTTTACAACTGTATATAGGTGACTGAAACAAGGATCTAACCTGATAGAAGGAGAATGAAGAGAAAGCTTCCACCAAATATCTGCCTGTGCATGTGCACAATGTCTAGCCACAAACATGATTGAGATGCTGCCATCATTCCCTATAGCACCTGAAATAGTCCTTGTGTAATCCCCCGCCCTGGTCTGTACCTGATTTGAACAACAGAATAAGGCAGCTCTGCTAGTCCCACTGTAGACACAATGTAGAGAGAGAGATCACAACATTACATGGAGAACTAAGAAATGGAGCCAACAGGAAAAGCAAGAGCACTACACATATGACCCCAGCAGAGTCACTCGAGCCAGCCCCACCATAGGACTATTCCTAAAGGAGGCACCAGACACTCTAGCCCAGCAAACACAATATGGAGCAGAGATCTTCTTTTCCCTGTCTAAATTTCTGATCCACAGAACAGTGAGAAATAACAAAAAGTTTATTTTAAACCAGTAAATTTGAGATACTTCATTAGGCAGTACTGAATGGTTGGAACACACCTAAAGGGTTCAGCTTCAGAGAAAAAGTTGGGGCCAAAAAGAGAAAGTGGTAAGAGGCAATATGAGAATGAATAAGAAATTAAAGAACAAAGAAGTTGAGATGGATGCATAATACAGAAGAGCCAGAGGATCCCAGAAATATACACTTGGACTTCAGACAATCTATTCCATCTATGCAACACCTTTAGCCCATCCTGAAAAAGGTAAAATACTACTGGGTCAAAGTATGGTATGAAGCCAGAATAGCCAAAAAAGAAATCTATTTCTGCCAATTTGATCATGAAACATAAGCCATACTGACTTAATTTTATTCTGCACTTCTGTATCAAGATTCTCCTTATGTTTCCAGCTGAGCTATAAAATTGAGATTGCCTTAAGTAATCCCAAATGAGTTTCTAGATGAGAAAGGTGTTCCCTTAAAAAAAATTATACATTAAGATAGCACATTACCATTACTTTATACATATGAACAAATTAAACCACAGATTCATTTGTGAAATTCTGCAGATGGCTTCATTCTACATCTGCTAAGCCAGCTGCACCATCTGCATGTGATGCTGTTTTGAGATCCATACTTCAGCAGCAAAGGCTGCACAAAACCTTATAGTGGCAAAGTTATCTAGACCTGGCTGCATTATAAGAAGCTAGAAAATCTTACAGACTTACAGAACTGACTTACTAGTAATGATTGAAGCTGTAAGCGCTGGGGAATAATAAAACTATCAGTAGCACTTTTTTTTTTTTTTTTTTTGCCAATGCCTCCATTTTCTTATGTCCAAAATGAAAGCTTTAATGATACCCTCCTCATAAAATTATGATGAGAATTAAATAACTATGTAAAATGCTTAAAATAATTATTGATATGAAGTAAGCTTTCAGTAATGTTTATCCATCACATAATTTCCTATATATGCCTCTATTCATTCAACAAAAAATATCTTATTTAACTTACATGAAGCACTAATCAGAATTCTTGTTACTTTGGGTGATATAATTATGCAAAGGCACCTGGTAGCTTGTCACAAAAAAGGTATTTACAAGCTTCAATTACTTTATGCAGTTTTATATGGCTTGAAAAGAGATAATCCAAAACCAGTAAATTTAAGGCTATATGTGATGGCTCACTATCTCTGAATCAGAGACCCTATTGAATTTAATGGAGCCTAAACTGCTAAGAAAATAGTAAGAACAAAGATAAATGCTAAGAACCATTATGTTCTTTTGAAATCTTTTAATTGAAAGAAACAGATATTGGGCTTTAAAGTAAAAAGAGAATTTATTGGAAGGATATGAGGAGTTCATACCATTGATGGAACATTGGCATCCACCTTATTTTTGTTAAAAAAAAAAAAAAAGCAAGTTTCACCAAGTGATTGTCAGTTGAATGATATAAGAAGACAATCCATACCTTACTCATTTCCAAAATCCAAATTCACATTTTGTCAGCCTGAAAAGGACTCCACCTTTTAAGCAATTAGCCTCAAAAACTTTGGCTACACTACCACAATTGTTTGCATAAACTCAGATCATGCAAATAGCAATAGATTGAATACAGATTTTAATTAATTACATGGTAAGACAAATTGGTTACTTGCAAATTTATTTCACATACACACATTAACCGGTCAGGCTATTTTCTATTACAATAGCCATTATAATGATTAAATAACTTTTCCATATTTTTCTATCTATGGTAGTTTCCTGTGTCTCCTGTAACAAACTTTCACAAACTCTATGGCTTAAAAACAAACAGAACTTGGGCTGGAGCTGTGGCTCAGTGGTAGAGCACTTGCCTAGCAGGTGTGAGGCACTGGGTTTGATCCTCAGCACTGCCTATAAATAAATGAATAAAATAAAGGTCCACCAACATCTAAAAAATATTTAAAAAAAAAATAACTTTATTCTCTCATGTTCTGGAAGCTTGAACTCTGAATCAGGGTGTCAGTAGGGCCGCATGCCCTCTGAGGGCTCTGGGGAGAACCTCTTCCTTGCTTCGGCCAGCTCTGGTGGCTGCAGATATTCCTTGACTTATGGCTGCATCGCTCCAGTCTCTGCCCCTGTGGTGACATTACGTCATCCTCATCTGTATATCTCCTCTTCCACGTGTTTGTTATCTTCTGCCTCATTCTTTTAAGAAAAATGTGATGGCATTTAGGGATATAGTTCAGGTTAATCTCATTTTTCAAGATCTTTACCTTAATTAATCTGCAAAGACTCTTTTTCCAATGAGGTAACATCTATAAATTCCAGGGATTCAGACATGATATTTTTGGATGGCTACTATTCAGCCTGCTATACCATCATAATTTATTTCTGTATATAGTTTAAATATTCATTTCTATACAAGTTTTATATGTATACAGAAGTACACAGCAAAATAAGAATAACGGATTTGAATTAAGAAGAGATTTGGTTCATGGAAATGGCAAATCTTAGTATTTTAAATTACATATGAAAACAAAATGGTAGTTAGGTGTCCTGGGGCCTTCCGGAGAAATAGAACCAACAGTGTGTGTGTTTTGGTGTACATGAGTGCACACTTAAAGCAAAAGAGATTTATAAGGATTGGCTGATGCAGTTATGAAGGCTATCAAGCCTCAAGTTCTGCTACCAGCAAGCTGGAGACTCAAGAGAGCCAATAGTAGAGATTCCAGTCTGCAGGATAGCAGACTCAAGATCCAGGAAGAACCTGTGTTTTAGTTTGAGTCCAAAAGAAGTAGGGAAAAATGTCCCACCTCAAAGTAATCAGAAAGGAGGAGTTTCCTCTTACTCACCTGAGTGAATCTTCTTGTTCCACTGAGGCTTTCAACTGATTAAATGAGGCCCACCAACATTAGGAAGGTCAATTTGCTTTACTTAGTCTACCAATTCCAAAGCTAATCTCTTCCAAAAACATCTTCACAGACTCACCCTAAATAACACTGTACCAAATATCTGGGCACTACATGGCACAGTCTGGTTGACATTAAATTAATCATCACAAATTTGGTTCCAGAGACATATTCAAATAGGATTAAAGTTGCCTTAGAGAGGGTATATTGCAGTCATTCATTTATCCATATTCATCAAGAACTACCATAAGAGGTTGAGACAGGAAGATTGCAAGTTTGAGACTAGCATCAGCAACTTAGTGAGACCGTTTCAAAATAAAATATAAAATGAGTTGAATGTGGCTCAGTAGTCAAATGCCCCTGCGTTCAATCCCTAGTACCACAAATTTAAAAAACAGGACTCATCATAACACCATAAGCATGTCGTTGTATTGTCATGGAGTGGAAGATATAACAAAAAGGCACAAAAGAACATGTCAATAAAAATACCAAACACATTAACACATTTGATTTTTTAGCTATCATCAAAAGAAAAAACACAACTTTCATGTAGATATTTGAACATTTTTAAACTAAAAAACATTTTATGTAAGTAAAATAAAATATATGCCATATATGTGAAATATAGAAACCTGGCTTTGTTCAATATAGTATTCACTTTATAGATGTTCCTTGATAAAAATAATATAAATTATTGAAAATTTAGAAGCATGAAACATGGAAAAGAAATAGAATTATCAGTTTCATTTTGTAGTTATTAACATTTACTTTAAAATATGTGAAGAAATGAATTAAATATCCATCTGTCCCAATCTACAACCAAAGTTTATTTCTCTCTGACTTCCTCTTCTGAATCAGTTTATCACTTTAACAGTATATTAAAAAATGCTTCCCCTGTGCTATTTGTCAGAGAAATTGAAGTACGATGGAAACTAGTGTAGCAAGTTTGCAGAAGCATGTTGTGTGCTGGAAATTATTTGCACAAAATATTTTCTCTTCAAGGGAAGCACATTTCATATCCATGTCATTCAGTTCCTTTTAAAGAGAATTTGGGTGGACCGGCAGGAACCGCAGAGGGCCCAGATCCACCCACAGGAACCTCCACGGGTGTCCAGCCAAAGGGAGACCAGGGACTGCTACCTCTAGCCACTGGGGAGCCCAAATTCAGGGTAAGAGTCCCCACAGAGTCCCTAGCGTAAGGCAGCCCTGCCCAAGGGCAGCCTGGGCCTGCCCCAGTTCCGCTCCAGAGTTCCTGTGGACTGGCAGGAGCCACAGAGGACCCTGATCCGCCCTCAGGAACCTCCATGGTTGTCCAGCCAAAGGGAGACCAGGGACTGCTACCTCTAGCCACTGGGGAGCCCAAATTCAGGGAAAGACTCCCCACAGAGTCCCTAGCATGAGGCCTGCCCAAGGGCAGCCTGGGTCTACCTCAGTTCTGCTTCAGAGTTCTTGGGGTCCAGCAGGAGCTATAGAGGGCCCAGATCCACCCTCAGGAAACTCCATGGGTGTCCAACTAAGGGTTGACCAGAGTCTGACTGCTACCAGCCACAGAGGAAGGCACACCCAGGGTAAGAGTGGCCTCCAGAGATCCCAGCATGAACAGGCCCCACCCAAGTACGCTCTGGGCCCGCCTCAGTTCTGCTCCAGAGTTCCTGTGGTCAGGCGAGACAGAAGGCCCAAAACTACCCTTAGGGAATGCCAGGGGTGCCCAGTTGAAGGCAGACCAGAGCCTGATAGCCTCCAGCCCCAGGGGAACTCACACTCACAGTAAGGGTCGCACACAGACACTCCAGCTTGTGACCCTGCCTAAGTGAGACCTGAAACCGCCTCCAGTTCCACTCAAGAGTTCCTGTTCACCAGCAGGAGTGCAAGAGAGGGGCAAAACAGCCCTCAGGGGCCGCCTCAGGAGCCCAGCCAAGGCCACTCCCACTGCCCTCTAGAGGTACATCCACTACCTCCACCACCAACTTTAGTGACAGTAGTGTTCATCTGGGGACACTGGGAGAACAGAAGTAGCTCCAAGGTGAGACACAGGTAATCTGGAGTGTCAATACAAGATTATAGGATAGAAGCCACAATACCTCAGATTGGTATTTCAAGAAAGGAAGATACACAATCAACATGAAAAAACAAGGGAAGAAAGTGCCCCAAATAAACCTGGATACCACTGTAACAGAATCCATTGACAGCACAGTTGATGAAAT